>OX336397.1:73212558-74412558 GCA_946902985.2 Meconema thalassinum
CCTAATTTATTTTATCCAAATACCAATATATCATAAAGTATGCAAGCCGACAGCTTTAAACTATGCACACGTATAGTCCCTGACATTCTATATTAATTTGGAGTAACTTATATACGTCAGTGCTACCAACATGATTCTAAGCCTGCTGACAGGTCAAACTTTAAATACATGTAACATCCATACTATCATTTGGATTTCAACCAAATTTCGTATGTGCTATGTGTACCATAACAGATATGACTATGCGTATTCTAAGGAGCAACCAGTGCTGCCAACTGTTAATATGTGCTGTCCTTATTTTTGTTACCCTAATATCAATATATCAGAAAGTATGCAAGCCAATAGCTCTAAACTTTGCACACGTATAGTACCTGGCATTCTAGACGAATTTGGAGTAACTAATATACGTCAGTGCTGCCAACATGATTCTAAGCCTGCTGATAGGTCCAATTTTAAAATGCCTGTAACTTCTATACTAACTAATGGATTTCATTCAAAATTGGCACAACAATAGATCATATTATTTCAGATTATTTCTGACCAATACATGCATGACATTGTTGCCAACATGATTTTACGCGCGCTGTTAGATCCAATATTTAACTGCATGTAACGTCCATGCTATTCATTGGACTTCAACCAAATTTTGTATTTTGTACCTTAAGAGACGGAACTAAGAATATATTCAGTCATCAGGGCTGCCAAGTGTAGTGCTCTATTAGGATACATTATGCCAGGTATACAGTATTTCGAACTAATTGGAAATTTCGATATTAGCAACTTAATTTCGTCATTATTCTAGATAGGTTCATATTCTGTAGAATAATCATTGGCATGAAAAGTAGGCTGTATAGTTCTTCACGGAACTTCTTGTTATGTTCGGAATTATCCTCATGATTTTTGAAGTGATCTTTCGATTTCTATTATCTGAAGCATATTGTGTGAGCAGACCTATTACATTACGCAACGACATTATTTTATTATTGATTCGTCGTTCCCATGGAGGTATTCTTTCTGTACGAGGACTGAAGCTTTGGTTGCTGGGCACCTGGTTATGGAGTGATAACACAGTATAAGAGCAAATGGAAGTCCGTAAGATTATGTACTGTTTCTAAGAAAGCTGCCAAGCAATTGTTTACATCCTCAATTATTTGTCTGCTATTATTTTTAAATCTTAGCTTGGGAATAATACTCCTTGAATTGTGATCACTATCTTCCCATTTCATTAATTCTGTCTGTAAAATATTCATCACATTTCTACGATCCTCCAGTGTGTTACTATTGCCTTCAATTTCGACTACGGAAGATTTATTACTTTCTGCAGTACCTTGACGTGGTATGGTATCTATGTTAACAGCTGGATGATCTTCATTATTGGTCTCCTGCATGGGTTGTAGTTCTGAGAGAACCCCATCTTTAATCTGTTGAATTTCAAATTCGCTTAGGAGACTGTTCCTTATTATGGTTCTACGCTGATCACTTACTCGCTGTTCTGTGATATTCAAATGGGAGTATTTACTTATAAACTTAGAATGCAGAGAAGTTCTATATCCAGTCAGATTTCTTTCCATGTCTGTAGCTAGGAAGTAGAAACGCATGACGTCTGTATTCATTTCACGTGTCCATTGCATGCGTTGTCTACTGCGGCCAGCCTTGGTGGTTGCAAATGAATTCTGCAAAGCACTTTCGGCGGTGCTGATCTGTTGACGTTGGGTATCAGCAGAATTTTCGTTGTCAGCGGGGGTTTCTTCAGATAAAATGGCAGTTGTCCGCTGCATCCACAACCTAGCATTACTGGTGGCTTGTTAACTGTCACGTCCTGCGCCAGAACTAGACGTGCCCGGACGATCCTTCAGAACTAGACGTGCCCGGACGATCCTTCGGTAGCGGGCGTTTAATTAATTCAGAATTCACCATTGTCGTAAGACACTGGGTATTGCCTTTTATACTGAACCCTTGCAAAGAAGCATATGAGACTCAGTTTCGGGGGGTGTATCGGTTCATATCGTAAGTTGTTGTCAAGGCGCTTCATTAACTTGCAGGGTAACATATAACAAAATAACATGCAGGAAAGAGTGAAGCCAGGGTTAAAACAAATGAATTTAATAAACAAATCACCATATTTACACTCAACAATTAACAAAATAAAACTCCCATATGACTCCCACTTAATAAAAATGCCAAAAACTAGGCACAATCTCTGGAGAGATTAATTACATGGACCAAGTGTCCCTAAGATAAAATAACATAAGTGACTATGTATGTGCGTATGTCGTTCTACATGCATCACGATGTGTACAAATGGATGCGTGATTCGTCATCATCCATAATAATCATTCAGACAACGAATCCGCATTTCTTAGAGCTAGACCGACACGGGGGAAAACAACTACAATACTTAAAAACTAAACCGACACTTCCTAGACCTAATATAAACAACACAAAATTTCCGTGTGAAATTGGAATCAAATTGCCGTAGCAACGTTTAAGGCCTAAAAACTTAGAACTTCTCACACAAATCAACACAAGTACATTAACACGTGACCAATAAAAAATACACATATGACCGCCGTCAAATTTACAAGTACTCTACCACTACACCACACTGGTGTCACATTAAAATTACATGAATCGAGTCATAAACAATGCAATAGGCTCACAGCCAACATTTACATTATTAATACAATATTTTACCCATACAACGTACAATAAGCCGTTACACACATGGCGAACTCCCCAATTAATTATGGCTTAAAAATATAACCATCACAATGAACAGGTTTGCTACATGAAAGCTTACAGGGGTCAGTCGGACAATCAGGACTGCCTATCAAAATAAATCACCAGGCAAAACGGGCGGTTTGTGGAACTCTGCATATCTGTCAACCCACGTGTTAATAATCTCGACCTCCCAGGACATGGGGTCGAATCTCGAAGAAGTGTGCCCCAAAGCACAATAATACGTGTGTGTGTGTCAGAATAATATGGACAAGAAACAGCGGTCTCCCAAGAGCACCCTGTCTTTCCATCAAAAATACAACAGCAGCAAAAATATGAGGGCGGTATGACCTCTGCCCCCTCCTCACGTAGAATCAACACACACTTGACACAGTAACACACACAGAATCACACGTATGGGTTTTGACAGACCCTGAAATAAAAAGACATAAATAATTTCCACATGCTGGCGCCACCGTTCTATGCCGTGACTAGTTACCCTGAAAAGGACTCAAAAAAAATCTATCAAAATTAGAACGAAGGTGTTCTACAAATTACATTTTAAGTTGGTGCGCTTGGCAACCCTAATATGAATAATAACCTGTTCAGCAAATATCTTACAGTAATTACCTCCCTTTCCTATCTCAAATATTAACGTTAATAAAGCACCATTTATCAAATGTAACGGGTTTCGCATTTGCATGGATAAAAATCACGTACGCGCGCCGCGCACATTAAATATGACTCAAGGAAAAACAAATATACAACAAACACTTTGGCCACGCGCCAACGGACATTTAAAACATTTAGTGTCGGTGCAAGAAAAACTCTAAACAACAAGAAAAGAAACATGACTATTTACAAAAGTTCCCCGGCCAAATCTAACTACATTATTGAAATAATTCAATTGTTGTACATCACCGATCAGCTTGTAGAACTTAAGCCATCCTTCTCAGCCCATTTCCCTATGGACAGATTAACACTCCATCGTGGTCGTCTGCGTTGAATCGTTGAAGATCATCCCAACTCCAAACCACGTGTTGAGCATCTTGGTATAGCCTCCTTGGCAGAAAAGTTCAATGTTAATTATTATGACCTAGCTATAATCGCTTGCAGGTTACTCAATTCGCCCACAAATTGTCCTAATGCGATTAATTGCGAAGACTTGCCCTAGATATCTCGCACACACGCACAATAAACACATGAAAAATACACTGAAATTTGTACATAAAATATACACCTCGAGACCACGTCACTGGCTCGATATTAAGTTTAAAACCTTGACTGCACAGGCAGTCGCTATCTTGCTCGGTATTTCCGTACTGTACTGTTGACCTTCGCTCTGTTGAGCGCTAATTAGGATGTTACAAGACTTGCCCCTCATAGCTGAAATGGTCGTCTTTAAGAAAAATGTTACAAGTCACCACGCACACTGCGTGAAATATTAGCTCGCAAAAATAAAGTTGACTTCAGTTAAAATGTACTAGAGCTTTAAAATTCGTTATTACGACTGATGTGAATTTAGCTCCTCAGAGCTCACAAATAAAATAACTTCAACTAATTCAGAGCGTTAAAATCGCTATACAAACGGGCGTGAAGTTAGCCTCTCAAGGCTCCAAAAAGAATGACTTCGAATAATTTCGAGCGTTAAAAAATCGTTGCACAAACGGGCGTGAAGTTAGCCTCTCAAGGCTCCAAAACGAATGACCTAGAGTAGCGTCATGCCAATCTATTTATTAGAAACTGATAGGGGACGGAGGAGTGGGGTGGAATTGGATAAAAATTTCCAGAGTTTTTATCTCACAAATATGGGACCAGTGTCAATCTTCTTCAAATAAATCAAACGTCTCAATGCACTCGTGCGGAGGTCAGTCCGTTCGGCGGTTCTTTAGATAATCAATTCCGCGGGCTTTTTACTACTGACGCTGTCCATCAGGTGATCATGGCTTGGCCTCTCGTGATTGGCTGATTCAATCGTATGTTCGTTGCAAGTGACTCGTGATAATCCCTTTATACTTCCAATTTTGGTGCAAGTAGTTGCTCAATTTGGCCTTGAACCCGGCTAAATCTGGCCGTCACCCAAGAATAGCTACCAGCTCTGCTCCTGTTGCAATCATTACGAAACGCTAGCCTGCCTTTATCCATGTCCACTTCCTCAAGTACTGCCTGGGCTGCAGTAATAATAATAATAAATATGAATACTTATTTATCGTAGATCAATAAGGATTCAATACCTATGGCAAGGTTTACAACATTCCTGTGAATGCCAGTGTGTTAGTTTGACTGATCGACCGAGGTTCTTTGTACATATGTTATCCAACTGATAACAATTCACTCGATCGTAACCTCCGTTTCTAATGAAATAAACAACATTACACAATGAATATCTGTTATAGGGGACCAATTGGACTACTTGAGTAAACGAAGTAATAAACACACAATACAGGGCATAGGTTAAACTATTTTAAACGAAGTATTTGTGGTAATGTTAACCTAACCTGTACCAGCAATCCCTAGGCAACCACGTAAACAAGTTTCATGCACAGACATATGATGTTCAAATATCACTATAAAAACCTCGCACAATCACTATTAAACACTGTGTACTGTCAGTAAGTCACTTATAAACATCTTCCAAACCATAAAACACTGAAGTAGACATGAAATAACTAAACAAACTATATATAGGAGGAGCCTCGATCCGATCAGCCTCACCAAGTCACAGCCTTCTATTATTATGATTATTAGTAGTAGTAGTAGTAGTAGTAGTAGTAGTAGTAGTAGTATTATATGAAATCCACGCAACAGCGTTTGAGGATCTCCAAAGACACTTGCAAATATTTGATCCGTACAGTCCGTGGCTCTGTTTGGATAAGACCAATTGAAGTGTATTTGAATAGAGAGTCATTATCCTTTAATAACGACGTCCAACTGTCTCTGTGTACGAGTTAATTCTCCTTTCTGTAGCAGCCTCGAGCAAAACAAGCATTCTCATAGCAATCAAATGTTTGAAGTAAACTGATCTGCAACGAAATATAAAATAGGTTGAACTTATGGGTCGGAACTGCCAAATAGTATTGAGTTATCGTTATTCATCATTAATATTCATTCATTTTCGTGTTTCTTTAATTTTCATTCATTTACTTATATTTTTAGCATGTGAGATTTTCGAAGTGAAATGCCATGTCCTGTGGTTCGGATTCCACGTAAAAAGGAGGTCCCGTGGCTCATAATCTCGAGATTAACGGTCACGTTAAACTACAAGCTTCCTTCCTACTTTTCACATTTTGCAAAAATGAGGAAAAAGTAGACTTATGAGATCGGGCAAATTTGTGTCTGTCTGTCCTTCCTTCTGTCTGTCTGTCTGTCTGTCTGTCCTTCTGTCTGTAGGGGGCGTGGTGGCTCAGCGGTCTAGCTGTATGCTTCTCACCTAGGCGGTCCGGGTTCGATTCCCGGTCAATGCATGTGAGATTTTCGAAGTGAAATGCCATGTCCTGTGGTTCGGATTCCACGTAAAAAGGAGGTCCCGTGGCTTATGATCTCAAGATTAACGGTCACGTTAAACTACAAGCTTCCTTCCTTCCTTCCCTTCTGTCTGTCTGTTTGTCCTCCCCTATCAACTCCTAAACGGCTCCAGCAATCGAAACAAAATTTGGTAGGAGTCAAGATCAATAATTGAATATCTCACGGCCATATTTGTAAATGATGTCAGTGCTACCAACTGCTGAAAAATCGTAATTGAAATTTGAGCTCCATGTTGGATATCTTGGAAGGTATGCATGGGAGCTAATTCAAATTTGGCACACGTATAGATAATAATATAGCAGTTTAATTTCCAGGAGGCCATACATGGCAGTGCTGCCAAAATTATTATAAGCCTGCTGATAAGTCCAAATTTTAAATGCATATAACTTCTACACTATCAATTGGATTTCAACCAACTTTCGTATGTTCTATGTGTATATAAACAGATATGACTGAGCATATTCTTAAGAGCTACCAGGGCGGCCAACTGTTGATAAATGCTATCAATTTATTTTATCCAAATACCCATATATCAGAAAGTATACAAGCCGACAGCTTTAAACTATGCACACGTTTTGGAGTAACTTATATACGTCAGTGCTACCAACATGATTCTAAGCCTGCTGAGAGGTCCAACTTTAAATATATGTAACTTCTATACTATCATTTGGATTTCGACCAAATTTCGTGTGTGCTATGTGTACCATAACAGATATGACTATGCCGATTCTTAAGAGTAACCACGGCTGCAAACTGTTAATAAATACTGTCTCTATTTTTTGTTACCCTAATATCAATATATAAGAAAGTATGCAAGCCAATAGCTCTAAACTTTGCTCACGTATAGTAACTGGCATTCTAGATTAATTTGGAGTAACTAATATAGGCCTACGCCAGTGCTGCCAACATGATTCTAAGCCTGCTGATAGGTCCAATTTTAAAATGCATGTAACTTCTATACTAAGTAATGGATTTCATTCAAAAATGACACAACAATAGATCATATTATTTCAAATTATTTCTGACCAATACATGTTTGTCATTGTTGCCAATATGACTTTACGCGCGCTGTTAGATCCAATGTTTAACTGCATGTAACATCCATGTTATCCATTGGACTTCAAGCAAATTTTGTATTCTGTACCTTAAGAGATGGAACTAAGAATATATTCAGTCACCAGGGCTGCCAACTGTAGTTTTCTATTAGGCTACATTATGCCAGGTATACAGTATTTCGAACTAATTAGAAATTTCGATATTACCAACTTAATTTCGTTGAATCTTAAATTTTTAGAAATGTAGGCTCTATAATTCGTCATGGAACTTCTTGTTCCTTCCGTTATTTGCTTACTTGTCAATATGAATGTTGTTTATTTGTCTTTGGGTTTGTTGGTTCGTTTATTTCCTTGCTTGTTTGTTAGTTTAGTTGTTCACACTTGTACGTTCTTGATCATTTGATTGTTAATTAATATATTTGCTCGTATATCAGGGGAGTCGATACATTTTCTTTTGGAGTGGGGGGGGGGGGGGAGGGGATGCTGACTATCCTGGAAAATTGTGAGTTTACCTCAGAGGATTGTCACCGCAAAATTCCCAGAAATATCAACCAATATCTTAGTTTATTATCTTTTTGTAATTAGTTTTGATAAGAGTTCATTGTAAAGTTCTAAATTTACATAGCTTACAATTAGCGGCAATACAAAAAGAGGTGTAAAATAGAACACAACAAAGAATACAATTTTTTACTTAATGAATTTTCTATTATGGCCAATGGAGTATGAATGGTAAATATCTATTTGGCAATTTATTAAGCAGGAAGGTAAACAGCTTTTTTTTTTACAAATTGATTATTTATTAATCAAAAGTAACGTACTGTTGAATTCTCAGTTTTGTCTCCCAAGGTGGGGGTGGGGTACCCCGTTCCAGTCCTCAGACCAAGATTAAAATTTCTTGGCAGAGCCGGGAATCGATTTCAGACCTCCGTGGCGGCAGCCAAGAATGCCAGCCACTATGCCACGAGGTAGTCTACAGTAATTTCAATTTTAATATTGTTTATAACTTAGCCAATAAGTTAAAATTAAGGTACAAACAAATATGCAATTTACAAAAACAACTCTTTATTAATTTTTATTGTTTTACTTTTTGGGGGGAGCATCTGGAGCCCCCACAGAACCTTCCCGCCTTATATACGCCCCTGTCGTATATATGTATGTTTGTTTCTACACTTATTTAGTTAGTCAGTTAGTTGGTTAGTTAGTTATATTTTATTTAATTCTATAATTCTATTTATTGACACATCTTAGTTCAATTACTGTATTGTTATCTAAGTAGAGAGCGTTTTAATTGGTACGTCTGTAATGTTCACAGAATAAATAAATAGATACGTAAGTCAGTCAGTCAAACAATAAATAAATAAACAAATAAATAAACAATACATAAATTAGTAGATAAATAAATAAATAGATAAGTAATTAAATGAATCAGTGAATCAATGAATTAATAAATAACCTTAATATTATTTTTAGCCTATTTTCATTTATGAAAAAATAGGCTTATGGGATCACCTTTTGTCCGTGTGTGTGTGCGTGTGATGGTGTGTGTATGTGTCCCCCTAATAACTTCTAAACGGTTAGAGCGATTTCAATGAAACTCAGTAAGTACATAGCATTATTTTGGACGATCCCGACCGTGTCCTTAGAATTTTGTTACGTCTGACCAATCCAACATGGCAGCTGTGCGAAATATTTCACTAGCATTCAATATCTCCGAATCTATTACTGATATCACCCTGGAATTTTGTACGGTGATATAGGGAACTACTAGAAGTTCACCTACGTGACTTTTGAAAACCTGGTAACTACAAAACCAACATGGCGGCCAAGTGAATTTGCGACTATTAAATAGACGTTTCTCGCGATTTGACCAACCAAACGCAATAAAACTTGGTACACTATATGTCTATACACATTGTAATGCACCGACATCTAAATTCGTTCAATTGTTTGCATAACCTCAAGATGGCGGCTGTGCGAAATATTTCATCGGCATTCTCTATCTCTGAAACTATTAGCGGTATGACCCGGAAATTTTGTGCGAAGTTGAAGGGCACTACTGGAAGTTTATCTATAAGTCTTTCAAAAACCGGTTAACTACAAAACGAACATGGCGGCCAAGCGAAGTTGAAAATTTTAAATTGACCTTTCTCGCGATTGAATGATCCAAACGCAATGAAACTTGGTACAGCAAATGTTTATACACATTGCAATGCACTGGTATCCAATTTAGTTCAATTGTTTACAAAACCTCAAGATGGCGGCTGTGCGAATTTTAAAATTAAGTTTTTATTTCTTGTGTCGTAATCAAACGATCGAAGTGATAGTTTGAACAATGAACCTACGCAATAATTTTCCTTTAATGGTACATGACTCTAGGGCCTATACATATAGCAATCCAACATGGCGACCATCCGAAATATTTAGACGGCTCTGAATATCTGCGAATCTATTATAGCAATCAAACTGATTTTTTTTAAATGTTCATAGGGGCTATGAACATACGTTCACCTATAGGACTTTCAATAACCTGGTGATCAGAAATCAAACATGGCGGTGGCGCGAATTATAAATATTCACATGGACGTTTCTCGCAATTTAACCATCCGAGTGCAGTGAAACTTGGTACAGTAAATCCTTATACAAATGTTAATCCACTGGCATCTAATTTGTTTCAATTGTTTCCATAACTACAATATGGCAGTTGTGCGAAATTTTAAAATCTCGTTTTTACTTCTTGTGTCCATATCATGCGATTGAAGTTTGAATGCGACACGTACCCAATAATCTTCAGGTAACAGTGCATAACTCTAGGACCTACATATATAAAAATCCAACATGGCGACCTTCCAAAATATTTAGTCGGTTCTCAATATCTACGAATCTATTACAGCAATCAAACTGAAATTTTGTATGTTGATAGTGGCAATTAACATAAGTAGGTTATATGAAAGTAGGCTACTTGTTTTGAATATGTCGTCCACTTAGAATAGTTTTGTGCGTCTTCAGAAAACTACGAGTATGTAGCGTAGTTTTCAGTTTTGAAGTTTTATGTCATCATTATATAGTTTAAGTAGAATAATTTCCTTTTTCTATGTGAATTCTTTCCATGCTTAAATGTCCAATAAAATAAGTATCAACATACAAAAACTTCTATTTAACATCAGAATAAAAATATATAATTGCAATATTCAACAGAAATATCAAATTTCCCGTAATTGAAGTGATGGTTATTTGGTTGGTTCCCAATGCGGTCATGTAGCCACGTGTACTTTGGGTGTGTGTAGAATTTGTCTGATAACCGGTGTTAATTGTGATGACTGTACTAGTGTGTGTTATCTGTGATTAAGGTAAGGACTGCATATGATCAATTTTTAAGTAGTTCCTACTTTTGATACCAAATGCTACCGTGCACGACACCTAGCTGCAAACTTGTATACTAGGTGCCATCGTAACCAGCACCTGGTGGCGAACGTTGGAACTAATAAAGCGTTATCAAATCTAACCTACAAATTTCAGCTTCATTCAAGTGTAGTTAGTGGAAGGTTCTTTTACATGCCATAAATCTATGACATAGGCCCGCCGGCTTTAGTTCCCCTGTGAAGGAACGCATACTGAGGGATTTTTAAAACACTTAAAATATCCGACGATTTTGGCCAGGTTTGACCCAGCGATCTTGGGCACAGCAGTTCAGCATGCTACCAACTACGCCACCGAAGCCGCCAATTAAATGAATAAACTTAGAGTCAATAAACCTGTTACTAATCAAATAACAACATAGTATAATAACTCGTGCAATTATTGTGTCCTATAATTTGGCTGGTAGGCTTAAAGATTAAACAGTTAAATGTGCTATGATCCCCAAGGACACATCTAGTTGCTTGCTCTGTGCAGACCGTGGTTCTGTTTGAATGTGACCAATTAAAATGCTTGCTCGTGTATTTGAATAGCGCTTCATTATCCTTTAATAACGACAGTTTCAGAGTACGTGCTAATTTTCTCTTCTGTAGCGACCTCAAGCTAAAACAGAAACAAGGCTTCATGTAGGCCATTCTCCAGTAAATGTGACATTAGGGCAATCCTGGGAAGACAAATTGCAAAATATCGAGTGCGGTCTTCATGGGCCTTTTGTCTAAGCCGTGGCGAGAAGAAAATTTGAATGCTTCTCCGATCCATCGATTTATATATCACAATGTTATAGATCAACCCTTATACCACTGAATACTCACGATAATTTCAAATATTTTGACCAATCACATTCTTCTTCTTCTTCTTCAATTACCACGTTTGGTGCCCTGAACGTTGGTGATCATCAGGGAAAAGGAGTCTCTGTCCATCGCAAGCTGGAACAATTCTTCAACAGATCTAATCCATGACCATTCCTTGATATTCTGAAGCCAGGACATCCGTCTTCTGCCACGCCCTCGTTTGCCATCTATTTTGCCTTGTTGTATTAGTGGAAGCAACTGATAGGCCTTTAAGTACATGACCCAAATAGGCAGTTTTACGATACTTAATGGTAGAAAAAAGCTGAAGATCACATTTTGCTCTTCTGAGGACATCTCTGTTAGTAACTGTATCAGTCCAAGGTATTTTAAGTATTCGTCTATGAATCCACATTTCCTTGCTATTTCTTTCGCAGTATTGCCCAGTTTGTTTATGCAAACTTTAGGGACGATGCACACTTTCAATGACGGTAATGGCTCGGAGGATGGTTATTGCTAACTTCTGGACGTAGATTCCTAAATATCTTGCATATTTCATAGTATTTTCCTGTTGCAGTAAAGGTTCATGCTGATTTTGTCTTTGTATTTGGCATTATAACTACAATGGATGATCGGATATCGTTTACGTAGTCAACTTTCAAATCACGAAATTCATGTCCGATATGTTGCATTTTGAGCGCATGTGCGAAGCTATCTGTACCTAATTAGTCAATGAATGAGCTCTAATTGGTTGGAGAAACTGTATCATAATGAAAAGTAATACCTTAATGACCCCCATTATGATACAGTTTTCTGACACATAATGATTACTTTTCGACATCGCCGAACAAAATATTAATTAAAATGCGCCGAAAATCAAAACAAATTATATTCAAATTAGTTCATGATTCAATCCAACAATGGAAACTTCTTCGGAAACTTACAATTAAACCTTAAGAAACTAATTTAATAAATCTGTTGAGAAATGAAATTAAGACAATTATTAATATTATTATTATTATTATTAGCCATTGGTAAATCTCATAAAGGGCTAAAAGGGTAGCTCTGAGATATTTCATCACATGAGCTAGGCTAATGAACATTTACCTTAATAGTAACTTAATCTAATAGTACTGAGTATTTACACTCCTATTCATCTTCCTCATGAATGATCGTATTACACATTTTCACTCGTAAATCTTGGACTTTGTTCATATCTGCCTGAAGATTTATCTAAGCTGACGATGAGTCTAGGGATGTTTCAAACAAACTGTTTCGACGACAGTCTTCCACGAATTCCGTTGAGATGCCACTCTCATCCACTGCTTCCCGATCGTCGACTGGAATTACTCGTCTGACCATCTGGTCTTTGGACGGCCGGGGTTTCATCTTCTATCTCTGGGCTCCCACACTTCATTTGAGTAGGTCCACCTCGCGTGATCCATTCTCAGTACATGGCCTGCCCATGTCCACTTCCGTTTCCTGGCTCTCGTGATGACATCCTCTAGCCCTATCCTCTTCCTGATTTACTCGTTTCTAATTCTATTCTTTAACGTAATGTTTAGAAGTTTTCTCTCCATTTTCCTATGGCACACTTCTAACTTCGAAGCTTGTTTCTTGGTATTGACCACTTTTGTGCTCAGTACAGAAGAATGGGAAGTACACACGAGTCCATCAATCGCCTTTTTGTCTTAAGGCAATGTCTCTGCTGTTCAATATGAAGAACAGGCTCCAGATTTTTTGCTATGCTGACGATATCCGCCTGTTGATTTCCTTGTCCATATTTTGCTGAAAGGATAGTGACTGGCCTAGACAGACAAAGTTTGACACATATTCTACTTCTTTTCCTTTCACCATGAGTTTCTTTGCTTCATGATTTGTCATAACTTTTGTCTTGCTGGAATTATGGCTCAAGCCAACTTTGTTGCTCTCCTCATGCAGATATTTTAACATTTCGTCCAGCCTCGAACTTGACTTTCCAAACACGTTCACATCATTGGCGAATCGTAAGTTCGTCAGTCTCTTTCCAATGATTGTGATTCCGTATTTGTGCCCCCATTGTAACTTCCGAAATATGTTCTCTAAAACGCTCGTGAACAGTTTAGGTGATAATGGATCGCCTTGTGTTACGCCTTGCCTTAGACAGAATTTATCGCCTTCTTTTTCCATTCGAAATTTTTCCCAGTTGTTTAAAAAAGAGTTTTGAAAGCACCCGCAAGTACTTCGTGGGGATCCCTTGGTTGTGTAGTGCTTTCACGACGCTTGGTTGGTCCACCGAGTTGAAATGAAGAAACTGGAAAACAATGAATAAGAACGATGAAAATATAATGCATAAGAATTCTTGTAAAATGTAAGATAATAGAATCAATTGGAAATAAAATAAAATGGATATCCTTAAATTAAATTAACTTCTTATGGTTTAATTCTAATGTTGCTGAAGAAGGTTACATTGTTGGACCGAAGCATGTACTAATTTCAATATAATTTGTATTGATTAATTAATTAATTATTATTATTATTATTTAACTTACAAATACACACACACAACAGTCATCACAATAACACACGTTAACACACAAATTACTCACACACTCAACTACACGCGGAAATATGGCCACGATGTCGCAGCCCCTAAAATAAGCATCTATAACGATGTATATTTTATGTAACTGTGTATTTTACTTTAGACATTTGTCTACAATACATATTAACATTGACTGCTCAAGATAAATTGCACTCCCCTGTCACGTGTTGACCGACTGAAGATCATTTTACTATACATGGAATCCTCACAAGAAACGTGAATCTATCCCAATTTCACTGGTTCTCCCCTCCCCCCATACGTGTTGTTGAAATTAAATAAACATATACTCGGTAAGACAACAATAAATCCTTTCTCCTTATCTACTAGACGCCATAAAACAAGGCTTTTAAACCATTAAACGTGTTGATATCTGCTTTCACTGTGGTATTATCACCTCCGGGATCAACTCGACTATAAAATGCAGCACGATAAAAGCCTACTCACGATCCGGAAGACATTTGTAGCGTTGTAAAACACTTGAACGATACAAATCTCCAACAAAGAAACTCCTCTTCTTTGCACTCTTTCATCCTTTTCTTAACACAAGACATCATTTTATGACACCAGTTAATGTTGTTCTCTTCTAAAAACTTGAAAAAGTGGATAGGATACATAAAAAAACTCTAAATGTCGAGCAGTAGAAATGAATGCCTGTCTTTTGATTTTTACTTCTGAAACTGCACAAAAGATAACATGTTATATTTATGGCCTATTAAAAGAATATTCTGGCACTTGGATGCTAAAGTCTTAAGACGTCAACATGTTTATTGAAGTCACGAGCTAAAAAAAAGTTATATATTATTCTGATGCAAAGCAAATTTTTAAGCAATCTTCATTAAATAGTGAACTAAGGTCATTTCTGCATTACTGTAACTTAGTAACAAGCTAAATGTATATAGCAAATATGGTGATTATGAACGTAACGGTTTACATGTATCTTCGTTTACTGAAGTACTGTTCTGTATGCCAGTGGTTCTTAATCTTCAAAACAGAACTTGGTCCCTACTGACAAAATAAATTACTCCTCCCTTCCCACACCCTCATAAATGTTATCATCATCAGTGGCTTACGCAGGATTTTATTTTTGATGTATGTATACATGTATGTATGTATGTATGTGTGTATGTACAGTCCCTGGCCACATTACTTATTCAGTACTGTTTGTAGAAAGTGAAACACAAAGATCAAGAGATCTGACCACATTGCACTTTATACAACAGATTAGGGACATGACAATACATTACTGATTAGGACAGTCCGGTACATGCACGTTGACAGTCGATCTTCAGTACGGCGACGCGCCACCATGTGCTTCACTCAGAGCCACTAGACGTCGTGGCATGGAATCATACAGCGCTTGAATAAGCTGCTGGGGAATACCGTCCCACGCGGTTTGTAGGCGCGTCCACAAAGCAGGTGGGCCTGAACGAACAAGTTGCCGACCGACCACATCCCAGACATGTTCGATGGAACATGTTCAGGTGAACGGGCAGGCCATGGAAGCAGAGGTATCCGTCGTTCTGCGAAGAAGGCTTGCGCATTCCTCGCCACATGCGGGCGGGCATTGTCCTGCCAAAATATGGCCTGTGGAACGGCCTGCAAGAGGGACAGTGCCGCGGGCTGTAAAAATTCCCTGATATAACGGTCACTGTTCAGACTGCCCACAAGACGTACGAGGCGCGATCGCCTGTTATAGGCAATTGCGTCCCAAACCATTGCACCTGGTGTTTGTCCGCTATGCCGCTCAATAATACAGTCTGCCTGATTGCGTTCTCCATGGCGGCGTCGAACGCGTATGCGGCCATCACTGTAGGACGGGTTGAAGCGGGAATCGTCCGAAAACACTACATTTCGCCACTCAGCCTGCCAGTGTCGGCGTGCACGTGCCCATTGTAGTCGGAGACGTCGGTGGTTCCCAGTCAATGGAAGCCGACGCCGTGGCATGCGTGCTGCCAGTCGAGCCCTCAAAAGACGGCGCCGCACCGTCGACGTAGACATGCCCACCCCCGTTGCAGTGCTCCAACGTCGAGCCAACACCAAGGACGACGCTGTTCTGTCCGATACGGCCATGTGGAAAATATGGCGGTCGTCTCGCGCTGTGTTCACTTTGCGTCGTCCTGTACCCTGTCGTCGCTGTGTACGGCCCTTCTCTCTCCACTGGATCCACATACGTCGTACTGTTGCCGCAGAGTGCCCTGTACGAGCCACAATGTCCCAGAACGACAGACCCGCCTCCCGGAGCCCAAGCATTCTGCCCCGTTCCACCGCACTCACATGCTGATAGTCCACCCTCTGATGTCGGCGAGGCATCTTTGCACTTGCTTACACGTTTCCACTTGGTATATCGGCCCCACGCCGACAGAGCTCTGCGGAACACTGACCTGTTCGGTCCCACGACAAAGGACACTGGTGGGCCGATGTGCACGGCATCTCTTTGCGATTTCAATCACTTAGTATGGCACCGCAGGCCTACACGACCCCTGTTCTGGGAGTGTCTCCGACCATTTCTTCTGGGTGTTTCACTTTCTACAAACAGTAATGTATTATTTAGAAAGACATTTGAATATCTTATTTTATATTGTTTTATTTTGTAATTTTCTTGTGGTACATGTGAGAATAACATTTGAAAACACTACACATTACAGGTTTAAAATAATACACCTTCTTGAGGCGTAACAGCTCAATATTTTCTCAAACCTCCTCTTGCTTTAAGGTGGGAGATCCAGCTTAAGAGAGGAATAAAATGGCAATAATCATTCGATTGTTGAACATGCTACAAATATTGTTGACGAATGATACTCATATCACAGATATGGCATGCTTATGTCAACCAAAACCAATGTTTGTAATGTCAAAATTGTTATCATAAGAGTTTTTTTGAAAATTTTCAAAATTTCCAATTTTTTTACCGTGCATCATCGTTCCTTTATATATCCCAAGTGTATTAGAAATGTCCTACTTTTCTTTTCTCAGGGTGATTTACAACTGCACCTACAAAATGTACCTATTTATTTATTTACTTATTTTTTGTATCTAGATCAGGAGTACGACGTGCTTTTTTCTTCAATAAACCAAGGCCGGCATTCGCGGCAGTATTAAAGGTGCCGGGACGTCCTCAAAGACCGGGTGCGCTTAGTATGAATGACTAGTAGTCTACGCGTGGCGAGGAATGTTCCTCGGTCTTTAATAGTTGAAGACCTTACTGAATTCAATAACATACCTCTTATCTAGACTTGGCAACACGTCACAATTACACATGCATTGACTACAGACAGCACATAGGAACACGGGGCGGGGGAGGGAACAACCAGTTCAGTGAGATAACATTCCAATTCAGTCGACCGTCACTGCTCAAAGAGGGAAGTTGAAACTACTCGCAGCTATAGCGCGGAAGACATCCAACCAGATAAGTAATAGTCTGCACTATACAGCACAACCATAGTTAACTTTTACAACCATACAGTCACTCCAAACAGACAAATTCCTAACTTCATATATACTACAACTAGCATACACTGACAAGTTGCATTACCAAATACTGCAACTAAATAATTGTATATATTGTAAATATTTCCACCTGTATTTTCAAACATAGATTTTACAGCCTAAGTGTAATGGATCTGATGATGACCGCTTGACGATCGAAACTGGTCATCCTAGTGGTATTTATTAATCTCATGTATTTTTTTTAGGATTAGAATATAACCCAACTCTTTTGGGTACATTCATGTTGACCGACTGAAAAGCACTAAACGTTTGTTTTGTTATTTATTTCTCTAAAGAAGCCTTGGTGCTACCTCAACAGGCTACGGACTACAAACGGCTGTTGTAACTACTCTCGGCACAAGTGGGGCTGGAACTTTTCGGCAATGTGAATGTTCAGTTATTGTATGCACACATGTATGTATTCACCATTTGATTAAATTACTTGTGTGATATAGTCCCAAAGACAAATATTGTACATCATGTAATGCCCGCTCAATACAAACCGATTATGTGGATCACAACTTCATGCAATCTTCTGATATGTCACAGGCCACGTCGCCAATCAATTTTACTGTTTCAGTAGATGGTGAATGGTGAATGTGCATTCATTAGGGACCCCGACATGCAGTGGGCAATCAGCAACATTGTGTTGTATGGTCTGGGTCACAGTTTTCAGCCTCATATATGCAGAATTCCTGTACGGAATTTGAGTAAATCCTTATAAAATAAGTGGTCTGTATACCCACAATAAGGACAACTTTTGCTATAAAAAATGATGATGGTTAAATGTTTCAGCTTTATTTTAATGAAAATATCTTACTGGAAGGGTTAATGTACCTGAAAACCAATTATTATAAGATCTGTATGCCTTCGACCCAAACGGTATTGGAAAAAAGATATATAAAATCAATAAATTTATAATAAATAAATGCAATCAATTGTCTCTGTCTTCAAGACCTGGTTTCGTTTCATAACAGGAAAAATAATGAAGATTCTGTGCCAAGTCTTGAAGAAATATTTTTCTCGGTCATTCTCGGCTTTTCTTCCCATTATAAAATTTAAAAAATAATCAATTTGAAATTGAAATTAAAATTACAGTAATATAATTAATGCGATATGGTAATAGAGTAATGAAGTAATGATAGTAATAATAATAATAATAATGTTATTGGTTTTACGTCCCTTTTAACTACTCTGGCTTTTAGAGACGCCGGGGTGCCGAAATTTTGCCCCGAAGGGGATCTTTAACGTGCCAGTAAATCTACTGACACGGCTCCCTCGCATGTGTGCACCCTCAAATGCCAGCTGACTGCGCCAGTATACGAACCTGCAACCTCGGGCCCAGCAAGCGAGAACGTTACCGCTGAGCCACGCAGCCAGTCATGAAGTAATGAAGTTGAAGTTGAAATTCAAATTCAAATTTAAAAAATAATTCAAAAAATTTAGAACAAAAATCAAAAATTTTAGAAATCAATTTCAAAACAGAAAATAAAGTTCAATATAGACAAAATAACACTTTATTAAATGAATATACAATACCATTAAAATTACAAGGTTAATTATAAAAATAAAAATAAATATAATATAACAAATTGTTAAGTTACAAAAATGACTTTACAATTAATGACTAAAAATTAATAACAGAAATAAAAATTCAAATGATTAAAACCAAAATTAAATAATTGAAATTAGAAGAATATTTTATAGAAATGACCCTATGCTGTAAAGATATAAGACAAATAATAGCAATGATTTCCAGTCACAGCGAGGATCCTACTGTATTATTGCTGAACCACGTAGAACAAGTTGTGAGCCCCATTGTTAGTCAATGTTTTTCCCATAACAAGTTTTGGAACTGAGAGATGAGTCTCGGCAGTCCCCAAATGAAGAGATCAGAAAGCACGTTATCTGTCCAGGCTTGCCCCTATCATTTGTCACACGACGACAGTATATTCACTAGCCACCTTCATTTGCATGCGCGCTCACCAGAGATGTGCTGTCATTTATGTATACGTGACGAGCCACAATTTGAGTGGGTTTCTATGATGCGTGGGAGTGCCTGGTCAACAGGATGAGCCACAAGTTACTAAACCATAGCAACAGGCTAGCACTAAAATAAATGCATGTTGCCAACTCTAAAAGCACTTCAAGATATTCTTTGGAATTGTTGTTTTAAAGATAACCTTGGCTAAAATTGACAGTCGTTGTACCTACATTCTGTATATTTGAGCTATTTTAATGAGAGAAACACGGCTTAGAGTGACTTATAAGGGAGGCTGGTGCCTTTAGGATCAGCTTGAGACTTGATCTCAAACGAAACTGTCACTTTCGTGACATCACATCATATAACATCGAAAGCAAAATACACTACGATGATAATAACTTGAGTCGTCTAGTTGCAAAACTCGTTGAAGCCACTTGTGAATAAGTATCATGTAAATTTATATATTTAATAAAATTATTTTATTTTACTTTATTTTATTGTTTTATTTTCTTTTGATTAACTTAATTTAATTTGTTTTATTTTGTTTTATTTTGTTTTGTTTTATTTTGATTTTCCAGAAAACAAACACAAAACCAAAAACAAAAAACACGAAGCAAAAAGCAAATTCAAACACAAGAGCAAAAGCAGAATCAAACACAAGACCAAAACAAAAAAGACGAAGCAAAAAGCAAAATTCAAACACAAAAGCAAAAGCAGAAAACGAAAATGAGTGATAGTCAGTCTGGAAGACTAGACTTTATATCATTTTAAATGATACAAATGCTACAAATGCTGAAAAATGCTGGGTGAAAGCCTCATGATCATGCAGCGAACTGCGTGAACTCAAAACTCTATTAGCAAGTGCAAACCAAGGTCAAAGGAGGTAGCTGGTTGGATGACGTCACGCTCAACGGAGTGCGCGGGGAAAGGAGGAGGCTCAAGCGGTACTATGACGTCACACACCTCAGCGCATCCTCGGTACATTTCGTCCCGTCGCCGTAACGTAACACCAGACCTCAGCGTAACGACGAAGTCGACAAGATCATTTAAAACGATAAAACAGGAAACATAAGGCAAAAAGCAAAATTCAAAAAAGCAAACGCAGAAAACAAACACAAAACCAAGAAAGAAAAGCAAAAAGTAAAATTCAAAAGCAAAAGCACAAAGCAAACACAAAACCAAAAACCAAAAACACAAAACAAAATGTAGAAAGCAACAAACACAAAAGATACGTGAGGCAAAGTCCAGAGAAACGTTTCTCATGAAAATGATTCTTATTCTTAAGTGGATTAAACGAATTTTGTAACTTGACGACTCATTTGGTCTAGCAATAGCTAGATATCATCAAGGCAAACAGTGGAAGCTAGGCTACTTTCCAATAAATATAACTTGGGTCTACATGAATTTCCAACACATCAGTGCGGTCGTAGGAGGTGAGCTCTCGGGACTCTAGTTGCCATATCTTTAACCTCTATTACAGTATTTTGACAACTTCCATTCCTTTTAAATTTATTAATATATATATTTTTTAATGGGGATTATTTTAATACATTATTTGCTTGAATTAGATAGTGTTTCCTTGCCATATAAGAGATATTACGTGATAGTGTTCTGTCCACCTCTCAGCTTGAGAAAGAGTTTCTCAGATGTGCTATACCAAATATTATCTGTTTAATTGTTCACTAGTGTTCTGTTGATGAACTGGCGCCCATATATATAATCTATTATCTATATTAATAATCAGTCTTCCAGTAATTTTTAAAATACGTTACAGCAATAGGCTAGCACAAAAATAAATGCATGTTACCATTTCTTGATGAATGACGTATTGCTAAAGGGTGTGGTGACCAATATTCTACTAAGGGAGAATTGATAAATAAAAAGATAAAAAAAAACAAGTGTGGGAATGTGCCAGGTCCTTTCCCCTAGTAAATCAGCATTTTGTAAAGAGACCTCAGTTATCTGACATAATGAGAAATAGGTGTTAGCGAGCCATATCTCTAGACTTCTGTGCCGAGCTTAACAAATTGGCCAGGTTCAGAATAATCTATGAATATAATTGTTACTCACCGGTGCTGTAAGAGACGATTTTGTCGAAAACTATAACTTCGACACCTGAAAAAGAAGATAAAAAACTTAATAGTCCAACAGGATATTATAAAATCAAACATAAAAGTGGACTTCCCAATTTAAAATTAGACCATCAACTAGGGGATTTTCTTTTTGCGTGGAAATGATCTATTTTTTCGAAAGAATCGGATAAATATTTTGGAATTTGGTTGGTTGATTCCTCAGTTTAGGGCCTGCGACAACGCGGTCATGTAGCCCCGTGTACTTTGGGTGTGTGTAGAATCTGTCTGATAACCGCTGTTAATAGTGATGCCTGTATCAGTGTGTGTTATCTGTTTTTAATTCAAGTAAGGACTGCGGACATTCAACCTCCTTCTGCTACCAAACACCACCGTCAACGACATCTAGTTTTAACTTGGTTACTAGATGCCACCGCAGTCGGCTCCTGGCATACTGAGGGATTTTAAGAGCGTTAAAATCCCTCAGTATGCCTTCCTTTGGAGGAGAAGTAAAGCCGGCGGTCCCATGTCATAGATTTATGGCATGACAAAGAATCTTCCACAAATTACACTTGTGTGAAGCTAAATTATAGGCATATTTGACTAACGCTCTTAAGTTCCAACGTTCGCCGCTAGGAGCTGACTGCGGTGGCATCTAGTAACCTAATTCAGAACTAGTTGTCGTTGACGGTGGCGTTTGGTAACAAAAGTAGGAACTAGTTGAAAATTGAACGTCTGTGGTCCTTACTTGAATTTAAAAGAAAACAGATAACACACACTATTACAGCCATCACAATTAACACCGGCTATCACACAGATTCTACACACACCCAAAGTACACGGGGCTACATGACCGCGTTGCCGCAGTCCCTAAACTGAGGAACCAACTAACGGTCAGATGCAATGAAAATGAGATATAAAATGCATGACGGTCAATATCTGGAAGTAAAATAATCAATGCGAGAAGAGAGGTTAAATAACAGAAAACCAAGTTAGCTGACAATCAACATGAAATGAAAATCCACAGCCTGCTTCCAGTCTGCGACCGGGTCAGGAATGGAATGAATGAAGCCCCCATCTAGCGGCGAGGATATGAACTGTGCCGGCTGCCGAGGCCTGACGCACTCCTCTGGGGCAATGATTAAATGAATGACAGATGAAATGAAATGATAGTGGAGAGTGTTGCTGGAATGAAATTTTGACAGGGAAAACCGGAGTGCCCGGAGAAAACCCTGTCTGCCTCCGTTTTGTCCAGCACAGATCTCACATGGAGTGACCGGGATTTGAACCACGGACTCAGCGGTGAGAGGCCGGCGTGCTGCCGCCTAAGCCACGGAGGCTCAGCTGACAATCAACATAAACATGTTAAATTCGATGGAGTTTTTTATGAGTTAAGAGAAAGCCAGCTTACCACGACGGCTGTTTTTTGAAGTAAGGATCGTTTTTTTAAGCCCGTAGTTAGTGCGCACGCCGCAGCAAGCGTGCGCGCTACCTCCCGGCATCCTTTGCGAACAAGCAGGCGTCAGTTGCAGCTGTGTAGGTAACCTGTATGCTGAACTGTGCATCTTTACAATGTTCAAGATTATTGGATCGCCCGTCGCGTGTGAGATACGTTCTGTGATACGTTTTTTGAGTGCAAGAAACAAGTCAGCTTTGTGAGGTGTATGGTGATAATGCAATGAACATTTTCCCGGCCACTTTTGAACTCGCGTACCTATTTTCGCACTTTACCGTCACAGCGCAAGATCATGGCAAGACCTGTCACTGCCGCCCGGACTCGGGAACTGATTGACTCTTTTGGGGGTGAAGTTTTGGATCATCCACCGTATAGCCCTTCGTCATCTTGGTGGGAAGCACTTCGCCGACGGTGGAGAAGTGAAAACAGCCGTGAATTCTTGGTTGTCAGATCAGGCGGCAAACTTTTATGAAGAGGGATTTCAGAACGTGGTTTTAAGGTATGAGAAGGGCCTAAATAAACAAGGCAACTATGTAGGAAAATAGAGGAAGGTATGTAAAACCTAAAAATAAATGTGGTTTCAAAATAAAATGTTCGGTTAATTTAAAGAAAAACGGCCCATACTTAAAACGCAGCCCTGGTACTTCCAAAATGAAGTCTCGGGCTGAAAAAGAATGGAGGGGCCCATGATCGCTCTCCACGGCCCTGACACTACGCTATCATGCCGCACTCTATAAACAACATGTTGCAACATAATTTACACCATAGGTGAACGCTTGCATCAAATTCTGTATAAACAGCTCATTATCATATCAGAATTCATTTTAACTTTTACATATTGAAATATACACAAACATTCTGTCACTCTAATATGACATGATCGTGATACATCGACAGTTAATCAAAATGATGGACGAATATCAAATATATCACAAATGAAAGAAGAATTTAACACAGTAAATAATATTACGGAATAGAGTTGAAAAATTACGAGGGTAAACCAATAAGTAAAGAAGAGTAGTCAAATAATAATCATGATATCCATAATGATAATAATTATTGATTTAAAATTATATTGTTATTAATTAATTTTAGAGGTTTGGGACGTGTTGGTTATCAGTCTCGTGTTCTTTGGTGTGTGTTGAGCTTGTCTGATTGATGATAATTGAGTTTTATGGGACCTAATATCTGCAGAGCTGTAGAAAACTGTTAGACTCAAATAATTAATTTAAATCAGACACAACTTTTTATCCAAAAACATTAGTCATTGATCAACTGGTTGCATAATTAATTGGCCACATAGTACTGATTTTCTCCCTATGCACTTAACTATTTGTTGTTGTTGTTTGAGTCTACAGACTTTTGACTGGTTTGATGCAGCGCTCCAAGCCCTGTCCTGAACTAATCGATTCATCTCCACACATAGTAGCTAACACATCTGACATCCGAAGCAATCTGTTCAACATATTCTAACCTTGGTCTACCCCTACAGTTCTTGTCCTTGACCCTTCCTTCCATAAGTAAGCTTGCTATTCCTGGGTGTCATAGTATGTGTCCTACCAACCTATCTTTTCTCTTCATGAGCAGTTACCAGAAACATCTCTCCTCTCCCGTTCGTCTTAATACCTCTTCGTTTGTAACCCTATCTACCCACCTGATCTTCATCATTCTCTAGTAATACCACATTTCAAACGCTTCAATTCTCCTCTTCTCTGCTGCACCAACAGTCCAAGTTTCACTTCCATAGAGCAGCAAGCTCCAGAGAAAGGCTTTCAAAAATGATTTCCTTATACCTAAATCTATATTCGATGTCAACAGATTCCTTTTCTGTAGAAATGCTTTCCTTGCCTGAGCCAACCTACTTTTCATATCCTCTTTGCTTCGTCCATCACTGGTTATTTTGCTTCCTAAGTAAGAGAAGTTTCCTACTTCCTTTAGCTTTTCACCTGCAAATTTGATGTCCATAGAGGTTTCTGATTTATTTTGGTTGCATTCCCATATTCTATTTTTAGCCTACTTTCGATTTTTGCAAAAAATGAAAGTAGACTTATGAGATCACTACAGGGCGAAAAAAGTGTGTCTGTCTGTGTGTGTGTATGTGTGTGTGTGAGTCTGTGTGTGTGTGTGTACTCTGAATGTCTGTCCCCCCCTATCAATTCGAACACGGTGAGCGCAAATTGAACGAAATTTGGCACAAAGGTAGCACTAGCAAAGGACACCTCAGTGTCATGTTTTATATCGCCGCCATCTTGACGGAAACGTAATGGCGGCCACACAAATGTTCAAAGCTTAAATCAAATTACGACTAACCTAGTCATCCGATCTCTACCAAATTTTGCAACAACATAGCTTTATGGAGGGAGCATCCTTTGACAAATATAATAGGTCATTAGCCTAATAGTTTGCGGATGGCGGCCATCTTTGTGTCAAAATCGATTACCCCTCTTAATTCGAACACGGTGAATCCGAATGGAATGAAATTTGGTACAGAGGTAGCACTAGCAAAGGGCACCTCAGTGTCATGTTTTATATCACCGCCATCTTGACGGAAACGTAATGGCGGCCACACAAATGTTCAAAGCTTAAATCAAATTACGACTAACCTAATCATCCGATCTCTACCAAATTTTGCAACAACATACCTTTATGGAGGGAGCATCCTTTGACAGATCTAGTAGGTCATTAGCCGAATAGTTTGCGGATGGCGGCCATCTTTGTGTCAACATCGATTACCCCTATTAATTCGAACACGGTGAAACCGAATGGATTGAAATTTAGTACAGAGGTAGCACTAGCAAAGGGCACCCCATTGCCATATTTTATATCGCCGCCATCTTGACGGAAACGTAATGGTGGCCACCCAAATGTTCAAAGCTTAAATCAAATTACGACTAGCCTAATCATCCGATCTCTACCAAATTTTGCAACAACATACCGTTATGAAGGGAGCATCCTATGACAAATCTAATAGGTCATTAGCCTAATAGTTTGCGGATGGCGGCCATCTTTGTGTCAAAATCGATTACCCCTATTAATTCGAACACGGTGAAACCGAATGGAATGAAATTTGGTACAGAGGTAGCACTAGCAAAGGGCACCTCAGTGTCATGTTTTATATCACCGCCATCTTGACGGAAACGTAATGGCGGCCACACAAATGTTCAAAGCTTAAATCAAATTACGACTAACCTAATCATCCGATCTCTACCAAATTTGCAACAACATACCTTTATGGAGGAAGCATCCTTTGACAAATCTAATAGGTCATTAGCCTAATAATTTGCGGGTGGCGGCCATCTTTGTGTCAAAATCGATTACCCCTATTAATTCGAACACGGTGAAACCGAATGGAATGAGATTTGGTACAGAGGTAGCACTAGCAAAGGGCACCTCAGTGTCATGTTTTATATCGCCGCCATCTTGACGGAAACGTAATGGCGGCCACACAAATATTCAAAGCTTAAATCAAAATACGATTAACCTATTCATCCGATCTCTACCAAATTTTGCATCAACATACCATTATGGAGGGAGCATCCTTTGACCAAACTAATAGGTCATTAGCCTAATATTTTGCGGATGGCGGCCATCTTTGTGTGAAAATCGATTCCCCCTATTAATTCAAACACGGTGAAACCGAATGGAACGAAATTTGGTACAGAGGTAGCACTAGAAAAGGCCACCTCAGTGTCATGTTTTATATCACCGCCATCTTGACGGAAACGTAATCGCGGCCAGCCAAATGTTAAAGGCTAAAATGTAATTACGACCAACCTAATAATCTAGTCTCTACCAAATTTTGCAACAACAAATATTTATGTGGGAAGCATATTCTGACCAAACTGCTAGATCATCAGCCCAATAGTTTGCAGATGGTGGCTAAGTATGTGTGCAAATCGATTCCCCCTATCAATTCAAACACGGTGAAACCAAATTGAACGAAATTTGGTACAGAGGTAGCACTAGCAAAAGGCACCTCAGTGTCATGTTTTATATCGCCGCCATCTTGACGGAAACGGAATGACGGCCACCCAAATGTTAAAAGCTTAAATCAAATTTCGACCATCCTAATAATTTAATCTCTACAGGATTTTGCAACAACATGCCTTTTTGTGGAAAGCATCTTATGACTGACTACAAGGTCATCAGCCCAATAGTTTGCAAATAGCGGCCATGTATGTGTGCAAATCCATTCCCCAGATCAATTCAAACACGGTGAAACCGAATTGAATGATTTTTTTTTACAGAGGTAGCACTAGCAAAGGGCACCTCATATTCATGTTTAATATCCCTATAGCACGTTGTATTTCAACAAGCTACTACAACCAACATTCAATTATACTCCTTGAAAAGGACAAAGAGTTATAACAATACCCATGCATTTAGGAGAAAGTAGCCTATATGTTCTTTACTGAACATCTTGTTACATTTATTAATTTTCATCATGAATTCTTTCCTCAAGGTGGAGTCTATGCCATTCAAAAACTCATTCAAATCCTCAGGCGTGTCGGCAAAGATGACCATGTCATCAGCAAATCTCAGAGTTGAGTCTTCACTCCCACTTTAAATTTTTCTCCCTAAATTGCGTTTGTATATTTTCAAAATTGGGGATTCCGACCGATACCTAAGCTGAGTCCGTTTACATTTTTAGCTTACGTTTCACTTTTTGCAAAAATTAGGGAAAAGTAAACTTATGAGATCGATCCGAGAAAATGTCTGGCTGTCTGTCTAGCTGTCCTTCTGTCTGTCTGTGTGTGTGTGTCCCCCCCCCCCTATTAACTCTTAAATGGCTGAAGCAATCGAATCCAAATTTGGTATGAGTAAATATCTATACCTGAATACCTCAAGGTCATATTTGAAAATGATGTCAGTGCTACCAACTGCTGACAAATCAAAATTCAAATTTGAGTTCCATGTTGGATATCTTGGAAGGTATGCATGGAAGCTATTCCAAAACTGGAACACATATAGATAATATTATTTCAGTTAAATTTCCAGTACGCCATACATTACAGTGTTACCACAATGATTCTAAGCCTGCTGATATGTTCAATTTTTAAATGCGTATAACGTCTATACTATCAATTGTATTTCCACCAAATTTTGTATGTACTATGTGTACATAAACAGATATGACTAGGCATATGCTTAAGAACCACCAGGGCTGCCAACTGTTAATAAATGCTCTCTCTATTTTTCTTACCCAAATACCAATATATCAGAAAGTATGCATGCCGACAGCTTTAAACTATGCACGCGTACAGTACCTGATATTCTAGATTAATTTGGAGTAACTAATATAATATACGTCTTAGATCATAATATTGAGGATTATTTCTAACGAACACATGAATGACATTGTTACCAACATGATTTGACGCGCGCTGATAGATCCCATGTCTAACAGCATGTAATGTCCATGCTATCCATTGGACTTCAACCAAATGTTGTGTTCTGTACTCAGAGATGGGACCAAGAATAGATTCAGTCACCAGGGCTGCCAACTGTAGTGCTCTATTAGGCTACATTATGCCCGGTATATTTCGAACTAATTAGAAATGTCAATATTAACCAACTTAATTTCGTCATTATCCTAGATATGTCCATTTTCATGAATCTTACATTTTCAGAAAAGTAGGCTCTTTAGTTCTTCTTGTTTTAACTGACTTTGTGCTACACCATCTAAATCAGGTGGCTGCAATTCATGGTCCAAGAATCATTGATTAGCTCAAGAGCGCTTATTAGTAAAAAGATTTTGTATCTGTTTGTTCTAAATTCATACGGAAACTAGAATAAAGTAGTCAAGACTCCTCATTTAGTGGAAAAAATATACGTAAATATAGTTAAGACCTGGGGGTATAAACGATGAATGTTCAATTTTGTGTGGTTTTGGGATTATGGTGCCGTGTTTCAGTGGTCTGTGTGAAGTTTCCTTTAAGTTATTTACTGGCGTTAAAAATGATAATGGACCTGTATTAACCCCTTCACTTTCCAGCGCTCATCTGATGGATGTGTGAAAACTGTCAGTCATATTTTCCAAGCTGTGCGCACACCTCTTTTAAAATGAGATGGAAGAAAGACGATTATTGATATTAAAATAATTTTTTTTAATCATAGAGTGTAGCACTTGTAAAATAAGCGATGTCTCTGAGCCATATGATTTCAATATTAAAAGATCCATGGAAAAGAGAATATTACAAATTTTACATTTGAAATTTTTGAAGTAATTTTGGGAAATGAAATTCAGTTGTGAAGTCTACTATTCAAGATAAAAGAAACAATATATTGTTTGAAAGCTTGGTAAATGTCATGATTCCAAAATTACCTACGGAAACTGAAAAAAATATACCGAAGTTTGCCACCAACCATGACGTAAACAACACACGAAACTTTGTGACCACATGTTTAAGAATTAATATAAATACAGATTGACAGAGGTTTCCCCGGAATATGAACGTGAGTTGAAATTGCGTTCTCCATATTGCCTGAAAATTGCTGCTATCAAGCGTAAAAATAACGAAATAATCATCATATATAGTCTATTATTTCAGTAGTATAGATCCCTCCTGCGGGGCTCACAAGCAACCGATCGTCATAAATGAAAATTCAAATGAAAGAGAATAGACATTAGCAGTGACTAATTGCACTCTAATTTCATAAATATCTAAAAATTCTTAAAAATACTTATAAAAGAATGAACGAAGTGTGCGATTTGCAGATACTGATGCTGTAGGAAAATACGCTCCATAATTGCTGTCCACTTCACATTTTGGCCGCTGTGACGCCTGTTTCATGTCATTTTAACATTCTGAGGTATTTCCTTTATCATTTTGCATGGATTTCAGAAACAGTAAATCAAAGGAATGAGTACTCAAATCGTATAATTTCATAAATATCGAATAACCGGTGAGTGTTATGATGATCCAATTTTCAGTGATTACCTTCTTAAGTTAGGGAACGTACAACTTGGAATTCTAACTGAAATGTAAATAGTGTTCTATAATCATTTGGTTGAAATAAAAACATATCAACCTTTCTCCTTAAGTCTCTCATTATAAACCTATTGGGAAAAGTGTGGTTTATGGACATGCCAGATTTCTCGTACGGGTCCGCTAGTCAATAATGAAGGCCGGTAACGATGGATCGTTACCCAGACAGTTTTCACACGAACATCATAGCGACAGATCGTTACCTTGAAAGTCAAAGGTTTAATAATATAAACAAGATGTTCAGTAAAGAACATATAGCCTACTTTATCCTAAATGCATGGGTATTGTTATAACTCTTTGTCCTTTTCAAGGAGTAGGCTACAATTGAATGTTGGTTGTAGTAGCTTGATGAAATACATCGTGCTATACGGATATTAAACATGAATATGAGGTGCCCTTTGCTAGTGCTACCTCTGTAAAAAATGTCATTCAATTCGGTTTCACCGTGAGTGAATTGATATGGGGAATCGATTTGCACACATACATGGCCGCTGGTAGAGATCAAATGATTAGATTGGTCGTAATTTGATTTAAGCTTGTAACATTCGGGTGGCCACCATTTCGTTTCCGTCAAGATGGCGGTGATATAAAACATGACACTGAAGTGCCCTTTGCTTGTGCTACCTCTGTACCACATTTCATTAAATTCGGTTTTACCGTGTTTGAATTGATAGGGGGAATCGATTTGCACACTTACATGGCCGCCATCCGCAAATTATTAGGTTCATGACCTGGTAGCTTGCTCAAAAGATCCTTTATACATAAAGGTATACTGTTCAAAAATTTCGTAGAGATCAGATGATTCGGTTGGTCGTAATTTGATTCAAGCTTGTAACATTTGGGTGGCCACCATTACGTTTTCGTCAAGATGGCGGCAATATACATCATGACACTGAGGTGCTCTTTGCTTGTGATACCTCTGTACCACATTTCGTTCAATTCGGTTTAACCGTGTTTGAATAGATAGGGGGAATAGATTTGTACTCATACATGGCCGCCATCCGCAAAGTTTTAGGCTGATGACCATGTAGTTCGGTCAAGAGATTTTTCATACATAATGGTATAACGTTGCGAAATTTGGTAGAGGTCGGACCATTAGGTTAGCCGAGATTTGATTTAAGCTTTGAACATTTAGGTGGCCGCCATTACGTATCCATCAAGATGGCGGCGATATAAAACATGACACTGAGGTGCCCTTTGCTAGTTCTACCTCTGTACCAAATTTCGTTCAATTCGGTTTCACCATGTTCGAATTGATGGGGGGGGGGGGGGGGGGCAGACATTGAGAGTACACACACTTACACACTTACACACTCACACACTCACACACACACAGACACACAAAGGTCTGCCCTGTGTAGAATTCATAAGACTATTTTCATTTTTTGCAAAAATCGAAAGTAGGCTAATACAAATGAGCTATTAACTACTGTTGCTTCTGCTACTAATGCAACAATTCTACAAACTTTTCAGGAACTGTCCGTGCTTCTGACAACAGAGGAATCAAAAGCCTTCTACACACATCAAGGTACGTTTTGTATATTGCCACGGGTACAGTGAGGACGGACTTTTCTATTAAGCAGTGTCATCGCCTGCTCTACACAATTCAAGACCCCACGCAGAGAACGGGGAAAGTCCATTTGTTTCGAAAATGAGTTTATGGCGCATTCTCGTGGCCAGCCATCGTCACTACAGATCAGTTCAAATTAAATATCTACTTAGTATAAAGCAAAGTCCCCGATTCTTGGATGTCACGGGTAATCTCGAGAACCACTGGATGGATTTTGATGCGGTTTTCACCATTCTGTAAAGGATATCTCGAGGAAGGTTTCTGTAGAAAATAATTTATTTATGATCAAAGAAAGCCAAGCAGTAACGATTTCAGTGAAAAAGTCGAAAGAAAACCTGGATTCCGTGCGCTTTTTAAGCTTAAGCTGGTCAAACCGTTAAAAATATCAATATCAATATCAATATAGTATGAGTGAAGGAAATCTTCAGCATGGAAAGTTCTACAAAAAGGTCCGGGAGCCCATATCTCTATCTTCAATGCATCGCCCACTGTAAGTGTTTTTAAGTTTTCATTTCTTCCAACATTCTCCTTTCAATTACTGAGGTGACAGTTTACGAGCTAGCTAGGGGTGAGCCTATCACGCCAGTTACAACCTAGCTAGCGGGCGAGCCTATTACCCCAGATACAGCCAGCAGCAAACGGTCGAGTCCTGTTGAGACTTCAGAGAAGAGTGGTTGGGTTTGGAGATTCCCTGGAAGTGCAACTCGGCTTTTCTTCATTTCACCTGTGAACTATTGGTTCCGCAAAATATACAGTCAAGTTAAGATTGGACGGAAGGGGGATTTGTGTTTCATGCACCTCGCCATTCTTAAATTACGCCTGACAAGAACTCGTTGCACATGCATCGCCATGATAATATAATTAATAGTCCAGTCACTGATTTAAACCAATCATGCCGAGACGTAAAACGGTTATAGGTCATAGTTCATTGGCATCGACAAAAAAAGCGCTCATCACGTAATGCATTCATAACTGTTCCCGGGCGAAATACATCTGAAAAAAAAAAGAGAATTATATTGATTTCCTCAATTGGGGTGTTTTAAGTATTTCTATTTAGTGTTGAAAAGTAAATTCGCTCTCCTGAAAAATTTACAAAATGTGACTTATCCTGTTTTTCCCGTGGAGTCTTTAGTTGAGATCGGAAGCATTGGCTGGCCATTCCATTCTCTGAATACCATGCTCCTAAAGAAAGGCTTTGGCAAAGATTGGGCGAGCGTTATCGTCCACGAAAGTGAAATTTGGGCCGAAATTGTCAGCATAGCCTTTCACTACAAGTGCCAGGATAGTATCCCTGTAACGTAAGCCTGTCATTCGCCCTGGGATGTACACGAGAGGGGTTCGGTAACGATATATGATGCCACCCCAAAACATTTCACCACCTCCTTGGTCGTGAATACGTTCACCGGCTCGTCTCCAAACTCGCACAGATCTATCCTCATTGACACGTGCGAGTGTACACTGCCGATATACACGCACTGAAGAACGACTACAGTAATGGGTTTGAGACCACTGCGACTCTTGTCCGGTAATATGTAAAACTCTTTTTGATGTGTGTATAAGAAGATTCTGTACTATGGGTGAACACAAGAGACTTATACAGCAGGGGCGGCCGCACCTTATGTGCTGAATGCTGCATCACATTGTTTTATTTGAAAATAAATTACATTAATAATATTATCTACAATCAAATATAGCGCATTAATTAGATGTCAGCCAAAGAACAGGGAATAGTTGAACTCACAACGAGGTATCTAGTCCTGCATCCCACTATGCGCCACGCACTGGCTGTGCAGATCGCAGCTCATCGAAAGTTTCTCATTTGATTGCCAGCAAAAATGAATTATGCCGTTCGCGCATGCGTGCTCACATTTTTCGTTGTGCTGTTGGGACAACAGCCACAGCCAAGACCAGAGTCAAGGCATTATTCGTTCGATCACAGGGTGGCAGCACTGTCACACGAAATGAGAACGTGGCCGGTGGGACCTTCGAGTCTCTGCGATAGCTCAAATCAAACGGGGGAAAAAATAGAGTAAGCTATCAGCAGTCCCAACTAGAAGGTTTTTTTTAACACTCCCAAGTTACTCTTGACTGTTTCTGAGTAAATGTTCCTGTATGTTTCTGAAAATGAAAATCCACAGCCTGCTTCCAGTCTCCGACCGGGTCAGGAATGGAATGAATGAAGCCCCTATCTAGCGGCGAGGATATGAACTGTGCCGGCTGACGAGGCCTGACGCACTCCTCTGGGGCAATGATTAAATGAATGACAGATGAAATGAAATGATAGTGGAGAGTGTTTCTGGAATGAAATTTTGAAAGAGAAAACCGGAGTACCCGGAGAAAAACCTGTCTGCCTCCGTTTTGTCCAGCACAGATCTCACATGGAGTGACCGGGATTTGAACCACGGACCCAGCGGTGAGAGGCAGGCGTGCTGCCGCCTAAGCCACGGAGTCTTTTCCTGTATGTTTCTAAATATCTTTATTGTTTACTGATTTCCTTCACCAGCCGCCTCTGTTAAACAGTGGTGTTTTTCATCAGTGTTAAACTTCGGTATTTCTGATTTAAAATTTAAAGACATACGATGATGATGATAATTGTTGTTTTAAGGGGCCTAACATTTAGGTTATCGGCCCCTAATGGTTTGGGTGATAGTGAAAGATGAGATGAGAATGAACAAGTAGTTCCGTGAAGAACTATACAGCCTATTTTCATATATCCTACTTATGTTAATTGCCACAATCAACATACAAAATTTCAGTTTAATTGCTGTAACAGATTCGTAGATATTGAGAACCGTCTAAATATTTCAGATGGTCCCCAGGTTGGATTTTTATTTTTGTACTATTACATTAAGATTATTGTGTACGTGTGGTATTCAAACTTCAATCGCATGATTAGACAACAAGAAGTTAAAACGAGATTTTAAAATTACGCACAGCAGCCATCTTGTGATAATGCAAACCATTGAAATAAATTAGATGCCAGTGGATCAACATTTGTATAAGCATTTAACGTGCAACGTTTCACGGCACTCGGATAGTTAATTCGCGAGAAACGTCCATTTAAATATTTATACTTCGCGTCGCCGCCATGTTGGATTTGTGCTCACCAGGTTCCTGAAAGTCCTATAGGTGAACATATGTTCATAGTCTCTATGAACATAAAGAAAAATCAGTTTGGTTGCTGTAAAAGATTCATAGATATTGAGAACCGTCTAAATATTTCGGGAGCTCGCCATTTAGGAGTGTTATGTGTATAGGCCATAGAGTTATGTACCATTCAAGGACAATTATTGCCTAGGTTCATTATTCAAACTTTCACTTCGATCGCATGATTACGACACAAGAAATTAAAACTTAATTTTAAAATTTCGCACAGCTGCCATCTTGAGGATATGTAAGCAATTGAATTAAATTAGATGGCAGTGCATTACAATCTGCAAAATCAATTACTGTACCACATTTCACTGCGCTCAGAGAGTTAAATCACGAGAAAAGTCTATTAAAATATTTTAAATTCGCTTGGTCGCCATGTTCGTTTCGTACTTTACAGGTTTATGAAATATACATAGGTATACCTGTATCAGTACCCTTTATCACCGTACAAAATTGCAGGGTGATATCTGTAATAGTTTCGGAGATATAGAATGTTAGTGAAATATTTCGCACAGCCGCCATTTTGAGGTTATGTAAACAATTGAACTAAATTAGACTCCAGTGCATTACAATTTGTATAAACATTTGCTGTACCAAGTGTCATTACATTTAGATAGTTAAATCGCGAGAAAAGTCTATTTAAATGTCTCAACTTCGCTTGGCCGCCATGTTGGTTTCGTAGTCAGCAGGTTTTTGAAAGCCTCATAGGTGAACTTCTAGTAGTGCCCTTTATCACCGTACACAATTTCAGGGCGATATCTGTAATAGTTTCGGAGATATTGAATGCTAGTGAAATATTTCGCACAGCCGCCATGTTGGATTGGAGAGACGTAACCAAATTTGAAGGGCACGGTCGAGGTCGCCGGGAATAGTGCTATGAACTTCCCGAGTTTCATTGAAATCGCTCCAGCCGTTTCGATTTTATTAGGGGGACACACAAACACGAATCACACACACACGCACACACACACACACACACACACACACACACACACACGCACACGCACACACACACGGACAAAAGGTGATCTCATAAGCCTATTTTTTCAAAATTGAAAATAGGCTAAAAATGTAACTAATACTAACTACAGACTTGCAAACTAAAATAAGAAAATGGTAATCAAATAATGAATAAGGCAGACAATGGACAGGAGGAAATGAAATGAGGATTGAGGGACTTGGAAGGAAGGAGAGCCAGGAAAGGCAGATAGGAAAGGGAAAGAGGAGGGGGACCGCCCCAAAGGCAATGGGAAAAGGGGAAAAACTGGACTCAGCTCAGGAAACCCTCGGGGTTGCCAACTCCCGAACTCACCAGCCGTGAGCCCTTGAGGGTGTACCACTATCCAGAGTGCACCAGAAGTGTTGGTGCTACACACACCGTGCCTCCTTAAGGGCCTTGAGCAGAAGGCAGGAGATAGGAAGAGTACAAATGAGGTCTAACCCCTCGAAAAATGAGGGATCAGGAAAGGTGAGACAAGGGCCAATTAAGGCGGGAAAGTAAAAGGCTCCCTGGGCCTCGGGTGCCCTAATACCGTCGGAGTCGGAAAAGAACAGGAGTTGACCAAGTGAGGTCGATAGGAAAGATGACAGAGAGGAGCTCGGCACAAGTAAGTGGAAGCAATGCCGAACTCTGCTGGGGTCCCGTGGTCGCCAACCAGTGTCCCACTAGCCGTGGGCCTCTGGGGGAAAACGACGTGCGAGTTCAATGGTGTTAACTGTTATAAGGAAGTTACATGTAATCAATTTGGAGTACATTCATCGTTCTTCCCGCTTTTATTTCGTCATTGACGTCTCATTGTTGCATTTTCTCCATTGTTATAGCTCACACATTCCTAAAGCCACATTGTTAGGACCCTCAGGTACTTGTTTATTGCTAACATCGTCTTCCTATTATGTCAGTCATAGGTAATAAAACGCTTCGCATTTTAAAATTGAAATATCTCACTATTATTAAAATGTGATATTCATCGTTTTTCCCCCAATGTCTTCATTTGTTAACTATTTGATATAATTTCAGTGACTTGCAAAATATTTCTACCGCATTAAGTCATGAAATGTGTAAAGAGAAATTGGAAAAATTGCGTTGAGTCTAATAATTTACACACATCTGTAGGTTATCGGACCCTAATGGCTTGCTCATTCATTCGTGCCAGAAACACTTACAGTGTGAAATTGAGTATACAGTACAAACAATACATAATTAATTACCTAACATTATGCGAACCGGCTAAAACTAAGGACCACACAAATATCATTTCATTTCCTTCTCATAGTTAATTTTAGCCTACTTTTCTCATTTTGCAAAATTAAGGAAAAAGTAGTTTTCTGAGATCGATCCGGGCAAATGTGTGTCTGTCTGTCCTTCTGTCCTTCTGTCTGTCTGTCTGTGTGTGTGTCACCCCCCCCCCCTATCAACTCCTAAACAGCTACAGTAATCGAAGCAAAATTTGGTAGGAGTAAAGACCTATACATGATTATCTTAATGCCGTATTTGAAAATGATGTCAGTGCTACCAACTGCTGAAAAATCACAATTGAAATTTGAGCTCAATGTTGGATATCTTGGAAGGTATGAATGGGAGCTATTTCAAAATTGGCACATGTATAGATAATAATATTTCAGTTTAATTTCCAAGAGGCCATACATAGCAGTGTTGCCAAAATGATTATGAGCCTGCTGATACGTCCAATTTTAAATGCATATAACTTCTACACTATCAATTGGAATTCAACCAAATTTCGTATGTACAATGTGTACATAAACAGATATAACTGAGCTTATTCTTATGAGCCACCAGGCTGCCAACTGTTAATAAGTGCTCTCAATTTATTTTATCCAAATACCAATATATCAGAAAGTATGCAAGCTGACAGCTTTAAACTGTGCACACGTATAGTACCTGACATTTTATATTAATTTGGAGTAACTTATATACGTCAGTGCTACCAACATGATTCTAAGCCTGCTGCTAGGCCCAATTTTAAATACATGTAACCTCTATACTATCATTTGGATTTCAGCCACATTTCGTATGTGCTATGTGTATTATAACAGATAGGACTGCGTATTCTTAAGAGCAACCAGGGCTGCCGACTGTTAAATGCTGTCTCTATTTTTCTTACCCTTATATCAATATATCAGAAAGTATGCAAGCTAATAGCTCTTAACTTTGCACACGTATAGTACCTGGCATTCTAGATTAATTTGGAATAACTAATATACGTCAGTGCTGCCAACTTGTTTCTCAGCCTGCTGATAGGCCCAATTTTAAAATGCATGTAACTTCTATGATAACTAATGGATTTAATTGAAAATTGGTACAACAATAGATCAGATTATTTCAGATTATTTCTGACCAATACAAGCATGACACTGTTGACAACATCACTTTACGCGCTCTGTTAAATACAATGTTTAACTGCATGTAACGTCCATGCTATTCATTGGAATTCAACCAAATTGTGTATTCTGTACCCAAAGAGATGTAACTAAAAATATATTCCGTGCTCCATTTGACTACATTATGCTAGGTATACAGTATTTCGAACTAATTAGAAATTTCGATATTACCACTTAATTTCGTCATTATTCTAGATAGATCCATATAGATTAATCATTGGCATGAATCTTAAATTATAAGAAAAGTAGTATCTTTAGTTCGTCACGGAACTTCTTGTTTCCTTTCTCTTCCTCCACACTTCCTTCATTCTTTCCGAGTGTTGCGCCTTTCCTTCTGCTGTCCATCTTCCTCCCCAGCATTCTTTCTTTTCTCACACAAGAACCCTTATGTTGGAAAGTATTTCCCTGAATTGTGTTCTGTCTCGACAGTCGTCATCTGTAACTTAATTCCTAGCCTACGAAGTTCTTTCTTCATATGCTTGGTGTAACCCCCTTGGCTCTTCAGATTATATATTTGATCAAAAATGTGTTTATTTATTCCTGTTGTATCCATTCTAACCATATGTCCATAGAAACGTAAACGTGTTTTCGTAATTGTTGTTTCCAGGTCTTCCACCCATTCATATATCTCCTTGTTTGATCTTAGTCTGTAGGTTCCCTGTACCACATTTGGGCCGTAAGTCCTCCTCAATATCCTCCTTTCAATCTTCAGAAGCTTTTCTAGGTTCATCAAATTTTTCGTCTCCACGCCATATAGGATCACCGTTTTACCACAGCATTGTACTGTTGTAGTTTGGCATTAAGGGAGAGGTTCATTTTGTTGTATATATTTTTAGTGAAGAAGTTGAATTTTTCTAGTTTAAGTCTTCTGTTTTCCATTGACTCTTGGCCCAGTCCATTGTTGCTAATGATCTCTCCGAGGTATTTAAACTGTTCCGTGACCTTTACCTTCCCATATTTCGTCTTAACTGTTTTCTTAGTGTAGTTCTTGTTGGTGCTCATCATCTCAGTTTTTGGAAAAGAGATTTGTAGATTTGTACATAATATTATATACAACATTTTAAATTTCAATTTGTTCAAACTATAGCCGCCCAGGATTTGGCGACCTCTGTGGAATTAGATGTTGCATGTAACAGGTCTTCTAGTTTACATGTTTTTAGGCACTGACTGCACTGAATCAAATGGTAGGACGAATGCGTTGTTCCACATTCAAACAACGGTGACTCCACATGGAAACCCCATCTCATTAAGTTGCTTTTGCATCTTGTGACACCCAACCGAAGTCTGTTGAGTGATCCATGTACTCCATTTCTCTGTGAAACCGGCTGGTAGTTTTTCAGAAGGTGGAAACCATTGTCCAGGGCTGTAGAACCTTGCACGCCACAAATTGGTTCGGGATTGTTGTGAAGTACCGAAAAGAGCTTCTGTTGTTCTGAGGAAGCTTTTCCTAGATCTTAGTTGGGGTTTCGCAGGTCGATGTCCAAACAGAGGATGGGCTTCATAAGTTTCTGCCCCTTTTTTTTCTCATTTTTCGTCGCAACATCTTGGCGGATGTCAGGGGGTACGATACCAGTAAGGGTGTACAGCTCGTCCAGCGAAGTGGGCTTAAGGCACCCAGTAATAATACGACAAGTATCGTTAAGTGCAACATCTACCACTTTGGCATGACTGGATTTGTAACCTACTGGGCTGGCGTATTCTCCGGTGGAGTAACATAACGCAAGAGAAGAGGTTCTCACAGTACTAGGATGTGCTCCCCATGTTGTGCCTGTTAACTTCCTTATGATGTTGTTTCTGGCTGCCACTTTTTGCTTGGTGTTCAAACCGTGCTTCCTGTAAGTGAGAGTGCGGTCAAGGGCAATTCCTAGATATTTTGGAAACAAACAATGCTCCAGCGTGGATCCTTTCCAGTTAATTTTGGGGTTTTTAGCTGCCTGTCTGTTTTTAGGGTGGAAAGCACAAGTCTGTGTTTTACTGGGATTTGGTCTAAAATAGTTCTCCGTATAGTAAGCAGACAATTTTATTAATGCCTTGGACAACTCCTGTTCTACATTATTAAAACAGTCAGCTTGGGCAGCGATTGCACAGTCATCTGTGAAGATGAAACTCTGTGTTCCCCCTGGTAGTGGCTGATCATTAGTATACAACCCAGGAGCAAGCACACTTCCCTGGGGTAATCCATTTTTCTGCGATCTCCATCTGCTTCTTTTCCCCTGAAATTCAACAAAGTACTGTCTGTTTTCAAGTAGATTCCTCAAGATATAGGTTAGTTGATAATCTTTGGTGGCATCATACAGTTTCATAAGAAGCCGTCTGTGATTAACTGTGTCATAAGCCACAGTAAGATATATAAATACAGCTCCTGTGATCTCCTTCCTTTCAAAACCATCTTCGATATGCTGTGTTAATTTCATCACTTGAGATGTGAAACTATTCCCCGATCTGATTCCAGCCTGCTGTGGTATAAAGATAGTCGCCAGTTTCTCCATTAGTCCATGTAGGATGAGTCATTCAAGGACTTTTTATAGGTGACATAAGAGAGATATAGGGCGGTAACTTCTTGGATCATTCTGGTCCTTGCGAATAGCTATAACTTTGGCTTCCCCCCATAGTTTAGGAATCTTGCAAGACTGGACTCATTTGTTCATAAGCTCCCTTTGTTATCGGCCCAAAATTATTAGTTTCTTCCACTCTTATATCATCGAGTCCAGCAGCTTTGCCATTTTTTCATTTACCCGGGACAAGATCTAGCTCAGGCTGAGTAAAGGGTTGTAGCAAAATATTAGTTTCATGATTAGATTGTCTCTCAAGTGTCTTCCTACCAGGCCTGGTTGTGTAAGATGTTTTCCCATTTTGTATGAGCTGGTAAGCTATTTGATCAGCTCGGACATGCACATGCGTATTCGCCTGTGAAGAGTCATTACTTAGGCGTTTGAGAAGTCTCCAAGCTTCTCGGCTACTCCTTCCCATATCACAATTTTCCATCAGTTCCTCCCACTGTGCCCTCTTTGCCTCAGAGATTGAGGAGAGAACGGATCTTGCTGTTTGGGATGTTTCCTCGCTAAATGGATTTTCATCACACCGGGCATAATATTCCTCCAGTAAAACAGCTGTTTTTGAAGTCACACATTGCCTATATGTCGTTCTACGACCTCTTAGGATGCATGCTCGCGAGTAGAGTGTAACAAGCTCGACAAAGTATTCGTACTCTTCAGGCACAGGAGCAATTGTTTGAACCTTTTCATCCAGCAATCTGGAGAACTTCGGCCAGTCTGCCTTCTTGAAATTATAACTTCGTCTAAAACCAGTTTCTGGGCTTGCTGAAAAGTGATGAAGTGTAAATTAGAACAAGAACTACCGGTAACACTCTAAACTAAACTTACAACTTAACGGCTACAAGACAGAAAGGACGAAAAGTAAGGTATAAGGAATTACTAGACCGGAAAAACAAATGCCCTCAACCCTCGATTCACCAATCCAACATGGCGGCCGCGTGAAATGTCTTACTGGGACTCTCTATCTCCGAAACTGTTAACCATATCACCCTGAGAATTTTTATCGTAAGAGAGAATACTGAAATAAGTTCGTTTGTATTGCTTTCAGAAACGTGTTAAGTATAAAATTAACATGGTGGAGAGCGAATTTAAAGTACTTAAATGGAATTTTCTCGTGACTTAATCATTCGATCGTTGTGAAACTTGACACGGGGTATCTTTATGCAGGGCTCAATATACTAGGTTTTAATTTATTTCAATTTTGTTGTTATTGTTTGAGTCTTCAGTCTTTTTACTTGTTTGATGCAGCCGTCCATCCCTCCCTGTCCTGAGATAATCGTTTCATCTCTACATAGTTTCCACACCCTACATCCGAGGTAATCTGTTTAACCCGGGAGAGGTGACGCTTACTTGAGCAACGTTAGAGGTGGCGGGAGGTCATTTTGACCCCTCCAAATTATTTCTCAGTAATAACGACAATGATTTCGTTTATGCTACTGATATGGTATGAAACCATTCACTGAACTGATGAGCAAGTATATTTATCTAAAATGAAAGTCATGCACATATTATAAACGGCTATTTACACTGTAATAGAAATGTGCGGATCTGACAGGTAATCGTCTATTTTTATGAAATATCTGATAGTTCTTACTTCAGTTTGCCTATTAAAAATATATCGAAATCAATGATTAGACAAGTTTTATATGATTTAGGATTTTAGATTTTAACCAATGGCACATTTTAGAAAGACTCTTGTTGTATTGTATTGTGGTTGTATTGTGCTCAATTTTGTAACTGTCTTTTCCAGTCTGCACTCTGCACAGTATCACTTCAAGATTTTGCTATTTCTAGTTCATCTTCACTATCATTGTTTTCACCTCCTAATATGTCTTCCTATTCGACGTCTTGCAGAAGAGATAACACCATGGATTCTTGCTCTTCGTAGCTCGGACGATTCATAATAACAGCCTACTTTCGATTTTTGCAAAAAATGAAAGTAGACTTATGAGATCAACACAGGGCGAAAAAAGTGTGTCTGTCTGTGTGTGTGTATGTGTGTGTGTGAGTCTGTGTGTGTATGTGTGTATGTGTGTGTATGTGTGTATGTGTGTGTGTGAGTCTGTGTGTGTGTGTGTGTGTGTGTGTGTGAGTGTGTGTACTCTGAATGTCTGTCCCCCACTATCAATTCGAACACGGTGAATGCGAATTGAACGAAATTTGGTACAAAGGTAGCACTAGCAAAGGACACCTCAGTGTCATGTTTTATATCGCCGCCATCTTTACTAAAACTGAATGGCGGCCACTCAAACGTTAAAAACGTAAAATCAAATAACAACTAACCAAATCATCCGATCTCTACCAAATTTGGTAACAACATACCTTCGTATAGGATGCGTCTTGTGACCAAACTACAAGGTCGTCCGCCATACCATTTCAGGATGGCGGCCGTGCGAATTATGCAAACTTTATAATCCATATCATGGGACCCACCAGTTCCGATTATCGAGCCGAGAATCGTTTTAACTGTTCTAAAGGAAGAGGCACGTTCGAAATTAAAAGTTTATTTTGTAATACTACAGTGCAGACGTGATTTTAAAAAGCTGAGCTGATTCAGTAATAAGACAAGATGGCAGCGGATATCTTGTGCCTGACTTATATTTCACTAATTTGAGTATTGCATGCAATATAGCGTACTGATACAAAATAAATAAACTTTGTATGAAATGCTTTATATATAAATAATATACTCCAGTGATGAAATCGTTTAGTATAAATCATTATTTGCTAACAAGTTCTATGTAAGTAATTTTATATAGAACGATATTCGTTGACACAATTAGCTCAGTGGTAGAGCGTTAGCCTATCACTCAAATGCCTATGGTTCAAACCCGATCAGAGCTAGGTTTTTTGCTTGAAATGTTATATGTTTATTGTTTTGTAATGACTCAGATGTTTTAAAATTAAGCGTTATATTGTGCATATTATGGTGTAAAATATATATTTAATTAAAACATAATTCGCCAGCAGATTTACTCGAGACATCTAGCTGCCAAAAAGGTAACTGCATGCCGACCTACTTATTAACTTCCAGATTTTATTGAAAAGTTTCTTCTTCTGGCCGCTAGAATGCACTCGCTCTGTTAGGATTATATTGTTCGATATTTCACCACTAGATGTCACGACTAGTCTACGTGGGGCTCCATTGATTACTATACCATTGGCATTCTATGACATCGAATTTGAAGAATGACAAGATGATACTACGATACATTTTTACTTTTTATTTTAAAGGGTTTGTAACAGCCTATTTTGCGTTACTTGAAAATGTTATTTGAAGTAAAGAACAAAACGATTTCACATAGTAACTGAATTCAAGCCGTTGGTGTTAGTTCAGGTTATTAATTACTACTTTTATTTCAGGCAAATAGCAATCGAAAATATCCACATAGTTTGTATACACACGTCTCTGTAGGGTCATGGAAAGATTTGTTAATTCAATTAGGGTTTTCGATTCCCGGTCAATGCATGTGAGATTTTCGAAGTGAAATGCCATGTCCTGTGGTTCAGATTCCACGTAAAAAGGAGGTCCCGTGGCTCATAATCACAAGATTCACGGTCACGTAAAACTACAATCTTCCTTCCTTTTTTTTTCAATTAGGGTTGTGAAAGCCATGCACAACCAGACGTGTAAAGACATGCCTCAACTCAAAGTTGGATGTTGCCCACGGCAGGTCGTATATGTAATAATAATAATAATAATAATAATAATAATAATAAAAGTAATAATAATGTTATTGGTTTTACATCCCTTTTAATTACTGCTGCTTTTAGAGACACCGGGGTGCCGGAATTTTGGCCCGAAGGGGATCTTTAACGTGCCAGTAAATGTACTGACGCGGCTCCCTCGCATTTGTGCACCCTCAAATGCCAGCTGACTGCGCCAGGATACGAACCTGCAACCTAGGGCCCAGCAAGCGAGAACGTTACCGCTGAGCCACGCAGCCAGTCCGGTCGATTATGTCTCCAGATCCATAACATTCTTGATATACTTCTTATCTTTCTTTCTTTCTTTCTTTCTTCAATGATGGTAGCAGTTTTTATCTAGGTTGTGGCGTTTGGTAGAGGTAAATCGTTTCTAAGGTCTTGAACAAAGAATAGCTCTATTATACTCTTTGATAATAACAACGAGTTTACTATACTCATACATTTAGGAGAAAGTAGGCTATATGTTCTTTACTGAACATCTTGTTTTATTTTAACATTTAACTACAATCAATTCTATTTCGCGATCAGACAGCTACATTCTCTTGGAGTACACGCAAGACTGGAACAGCTGTTCACTCTGCCAGCGATACTGGTGGCGCGGGACTTTCAGAACACATTGCAACATGGCTCGATAAAAATGCATTTGTCTCGGCCCTCATCCCTTCCACTAATAGGCTACTGCTCTCAGGCAATAGATAAGGCATGTTGGGAAAAGGTATGTGGCAGGTTTGGTCAGTGTGTAGTAAAATGTAGAAACCCCAGATTAACAAAACTGCGTGGGGTCACTAAATCCCCCGAGCCACCTCTCCCGGGTTAACATATTCTAATCTTGGTCCACCCCTACAGTTTTTGTCCTCGACCCTTCCTTCCTTAACTAAGCTTGCTATTCCTGGGTGTCTTAGTAGTGTCCTACCAAACTATCTCTTCTCTTCATTAGCAGTCCCAGAAATATCTCTTCTTCTCCCACTCGTCTTAATACCTCTTCATTTTTTACCCTATCTACCCATCTGATCTTCATCATTCTCCTGTAACACCACATTTCAAACGCTTCAATTCTCCTCCTCTCTGCTGCACCAATAGTCTAATTTCACTTCCGTAGAGCACCACGCTCCAGAAAAAGTCTTTAAAAAATGACTTCCTAACACCTACATCTAAATTCGATGTCAACAGATTCCTTTTTTGTAGAAATGCTTTCCTTGTCTCAGCCAACCTACTTTTTATATCCTCTTTGCTTCGTCCATCACTGGTTATTTTGCTTCCAAGGTAACAGAAGTCACCTAATTCCTTTAGCTTTTCACCTGTCTATTTGGTGTCCATAGAGGTTCCTGATTTATTTTGGCTGCATTCCAATAGTTTTGTCTTATATGTATTAATTTTCATCATGAATTCTTTCCACAAGACGGAGTCCATACCATTCAAAAACTCATTCAAATCCTCTCTGGCGTGTCGGCCAAGATGACGATGACATCAGAAAATCTCAGAGTTGAAATTATTTCTCCTTCAATCTTCACTCCCACTTTAATTTTTTCTCCATTTTCCTTCATTGCTTCATCAATATAAAGATTGAAAAGTGTGGGTGATAAGTTGCAGCCTTGCCTTACACCTTTCTGAATACCAGCTTCTCTCTTATGTCCTTCAGCTCGAATGACTGCTGTCTGGTTTCTGTATAGATTGTATATCACCCTCCTATCCCTGTACGTTATTCCAATCGTTTTCAAAATGTCAAACAATTTAGTCCAATCAACGTTATCAAAAGCCTTTTCTAAGTCTACAAATGCCATGAACGTTCTCTTATCTTTCAATTATTAGACCTTAAAAATGCCATCTGCGTATTTTTTAAAAAATCACGTTTTAATATCACGTGTACTTAACAAGCGATATAAATATAGGTTAATGTAATGAATCACCATTGTAATATTCATTTGCTGGCAAATAATTACATAGCCTAAAATTATATAAACATGGCATCCATGTGATATATTGCACCGCTTCACAATATCTCCGAAACTATTCAAGCAATCAAACAGAAATTTTGTATGGGGACTGGGCTATTGACCCTAGAATGGTAACATACATCTCAGAGAAGAAAATGGGATACACTTCTGCTTCCCCCACCTCTCCCTTTTGTGCTAAGATACAAAGCAAATTAGTCAAACTAATAAAATGAAAAAATAGTCTATATCCATAAAGCCCCAAAAAACAATCAACATTAGTCAAAATTTGTTTAAAAAAAGCTCAAAAAGTGAAAAGAAACTAAAAGAGATACCGGTAAGTTACTTACAATCTAAAAAACACGAAAATCTAAATTAAACATCCAAAAATAAAACAATAACAATTATTCAAGATTAGTGGAAACCAGCACAGAAATTAAAAAAAAAGAAAAGTCAAAATAAAATAAAATAAAATAAAAGATCAAACAAATGTATTCAAAGACAGTCTCCATTTTGCTATCCTAGAGAGTGAAATAAAAGTTGACATAGTTATTGTTGTTTTAAGGGCTGGAACTACGAGGTCATCTGCCCCTAAAGTTGACGTAAGAGGTATTTATTATCAGTTTCTAGAATCGTAGTCGTCACCGGTGCGGTGCAAAGCGTTACAAATAACAACGTTGCAATTAGCGCTACCATTATAGAGTCGATGTTTGACCCTGACTATTATATGTCAGAAAACTGTACTATATTGAGGCTCATTATAACACTATTTTTCATTATGAAACAGTTTCTCCCACCAATCAGAGATCAAGAAACAGTTCTTTGACCAATTAGATAATTAGATGCGCTGAGTTCCACGGCCTTCTAATTTAAATTTCACTGCTTGGCCTAGGGTCATAGTAGGGTAATCGAGGAGGCCATGGTCAAATACAATGCATTTTCTGCGTCTCATGCGCTCTGTTCAGTACATAAAACTGGCGAAATCTCGACAGATATTTATGAATATTTATGTTCGAACATAAAATAGTTATAATAATTATCGTCGAACATAAATAGTCGTAAGTAACTCGCCTATAACCTTAATTAACACACTCGTATGGAAATTATAAAACTAGCATACGCTCGTTTTATAAACATACTTGTGTCTTAATTATTGTCATTATAGGCTCGTTGCCTAATGTACTAAAAGTACGGACTTTTTGTGTGACTTTGTGTGTCGGCGATGTCTATTAGAAGAGTTCTCTTCTGCAATCAATAAGAATAATGTCTGGCCTGTTTGCTTGCTGATATAGATATGTCTGTGATCACTGACCTGTCCCAGAGTAGTTTGTGTGTATCGTTTTCCATAACAGCATCAGTAATATATTGATAATAAGGCAGAACATGTTCACTTAAAGGAGTGCATCATGTTCAGGTGGATTATCTTGGCTACTTGGTCATGCCTCTTCAAGTAGTACGTAGATGAAATTGCTGTACAGCCCCCTGTGATATGCTGGATGCGATGGTAACTCCTACATTTGTCATCTGGCATGTCTCCCTTAATGATGTATTTCAGGTAGTTCTTTGTTGCCACTATTTGATCTTCTATCGCGACCATGAATTCATCATCTCAGGAAATAGATCCAAAAGGGTCAGCCAGCTGTTCGACGCATGTATGTCGCATATTCTTAACTGAGATCATACGGATGACGGCCGTGCAGTGCTTTCTGAGTCCACTGTTGAAGCTTGTTGGTTATTATGTTCTTCTGATGTAGCTAGCGTCACATTCCTGATATGGAGAAGGTCAAATGGTCTTGTCATCCGCCCTAATAACAGCCTGATGCTATTATTATTATTATTGTACTGGTCTAAATGGCTCAACAAACAAGTAGTTTACAACGTGAGTACCACTTATACATTTTCCATCCAATTTGAAGTGTGTTTAAGCCAGTATAATTAATGACCATAACTCTATATGAATTAGCTACCAACCACAGAGGCAGGGTAATCTAAATGTATTATCGATCACAACATAATATATATCCCACTTTATTGTACCTCGCTATTCCATTAAGGGAGGAACAAATATTTCCCTCCAAGGGAAATGTACTGCAGTCTGAGATTTTAATGGGAATTTTTTATGCGAGCAATTTTGTGGCTAATGATATATTTTAATTACGAGAAGGACGAAGCTTGGTCATTCTGAAGTGCTCGGGGGCCTTTCTCTACAACACTACAATTAATTTTCTCAAACAATGGAACACATTATATAAAATTAATGGAGTGCGCATTTTAAAACTCAGGTGTTTTACTTCAAGGAGCTTGCCACGGTGGGTAAGTAGTTAACGTGTCGGTCTACTAACCCCAAGCTTGCAGGTTCGCTCCTGGCCGTAGTAAGTGATTTTTGAAAGGTGGCAAACATTACGACACCATGTCATACGATGTTTGCTTGTCAAAGAACCCATTTGAAATCAATAGGCCGTGTTCATAATGGCAAAATTAATCTCGGGAGTTTCCGCCAACACAAAGTTCCTTATTTCTCTACTAGAAAGCGCTATAGTGTTCAATGAGCTTAGATATCTAACCTACTTGACTTTCATAGTGCTTCAAGGAACAACGAATTTCGACATGCAAGATTCCCTCTGGGTGTCAAATAACAAACCTTGCACCCGGCATCCGAGGCCATACGATATTATTATTATTACTACTGGGGGCTTTGTCTACAGTGTCAATGACAAAGGTTGCAGCAAATTGAAACAAGAAGTTCCGTGAAGAACTATACAGCCTACTTTTCTTAAAATTAAGATTCATGCCACTGATTAATCTACAGTATATGAACCTAACTAGAATAATGACGAAATTAAGTCGGCAATATCGAAATGTTTAATTAGTTAGAAATATAGGCTACCTGGTATAATGTAGCCTAATAGAGCACTACAGTTGGCAGCCCTGGGGACTGAATTTATTCTTAGTACCATCCCTTAAGGTACAGAATACAGAATTTAGTTGAAGTCCAATGGACGTTTGATGCAGTTAGACATTGGAACTATCAGCACGCGTAAAAGCATTTTGGCAACAATGTCATGCGTGTGCTAGTCAGAAATAATCTGAAATATTATGATATCTTGTTGTGCCAATTTTGGGTGAAGTCCATTTGTTAGTATAGAAGTTACATGTATTTTAAAATTGGTCATATCAGCAGGCATAGAATCATGTTGGCAGCACTGACTTATATGGATTACTCCAAATTAATCTAAAATGTCAGGTGCTATATGTGTGCATAGTTTGAAGCTGTCGGCTTGCATACTTTCTGATATATTGATATTTGGATAAAAAAAATAGAGAGAGCAATTATTAACCGTTGGCAGCCCTGGTGGCTCTTAAGAATACGCTCAGTCATGTGTGTTTATGTACACATATTACATACAAAATTTGGTTGAATTCCAATTGATAGTGTAGACATTATATGCATTTAAAAATTGGACCTATCAGAAGGCTTAAAATTATTTTGGCAACACTGTCATGTATGGCCTCCTGGAAATTAAAATGAAATAGTATTATATACATGTGTGCCAATTTTGGAATAGCTCCCAAGCACATCTTCCAAGATATCCAACATGGAGCTCATATATCTAGTGCGTTTTTTCAGCAGTTGGTTGCACTGAGATCATTTTCAAATATGGGCTTGAGATATCCCGGTATACGTCTTTACTCGTACTTAATTCGGTTCCGATTGCTGCAGCCGTTTAGGAGTTGATAGGGGGGGGGGGGCACACACACACAGCCAGACAGACAGAAGGACAGACAGAAGAAGGACAGACAGACAGACAGACATACATTTTCCCGGATCGATCTCGTAAGTCTACTTCTTCCTCATTTTTGCAAAATGTGGAAAGTAGGCTAAACATCATATCTCCCGTTGTAAGATAAATTAATAATTCAACCTGAAAACTAATCAAGAACTCATCGAGTTTTAGTTTTAGATGTTACTGTACTCCGCCCGTGACCTTCAGCCGATGCGCAGAATGAGTGCGCGACAGGAAGCTGCCACACCGGCCCTATTCAATGGCCACCTAGAAGCCCCGCCTTGACACCCCTCGACTTTTTTATGGGGATACGTAAAAAAACATTGTATTCAGTGAACCAGTCAGAGGTATGAAACATTTAAGACATCGCATCACCGCTGCTGTTGCTACAATCACGCCTGAGATGATCCAGCGCACTTGGGCCGAAATCGACTATCGACTGGATGTTTGCAGAGCAACCAAGGGAGCGCACAAAGAAGCATTATCAGTTATGAGAACAAAAACGTTTTGAGTTGGTGAATTTAACAAAAACAATCCTCGTTTTAATATCTCAAATAGTTCCTGAGATATGATTTTTTTAAATTGCAGCTAACGTTTTCAATGACTCTCTATTTAATTTTCTCTAACAATGGAACACATTACAAACAAGTAGTTCAGTGAAGAACTATACACCCTATTTTCATATATCCTACTTGCGTTAATAGCCACTATTAACATACAAAATTTCAGTTTGATTGCTGTAATAGATTCGTAGATATTGAGAACCATCTAAATAATTCAAATGGTCGCCATCTTGGATTTTATATTACGTAAGTTCTAGAGTTTTGTACTATTAGTTGACGATTAATGCGTAGGTTTCAAAAGTTGACTTCGATAGGACAGAAGAAATAAAAACTTAATTTTAAAATTTCGCACAGCTGCCATCTTGAGGTTATGTAAACCATTGAACTAAATTGTATGTCAGTGCATAACAATGAGTATAGGTATTTGCTGAATCAAGTTTCATTTCGCTCGGATGGTTAAATCGCGAGAAACGTCTGATTAAATGTTTCAACTTTGCTTGGCCGCCATGTTCGTTTTGTACCTAACAGGTTTCTGAAAGTCGCTAAGGTAAACTTCTAGTAGTACCCTTTATCACTGTACAAAATTTCAGGTTGATATCAGTTGTAGTTTCGGAAATTAAAATGCCGTTGAATTATTTCGCACAGACGCCATGTTGGATTTGTGAGACGTTTTAAAATTTCAAGGGCATGATCGGAGTTGAACAAAATAGTACTATGTCCTTACCAAGTTTGAAATCTCTCCAACCGTTTATATTCTATTGGGGGAGGGGGACACACACACATACGCACACACACACACACACACACGGACAAAATGTGAACTCATAAGCCTTTTTTTTTTCATAAATGAAAATAGGCTAAAACTTGATGGTGTGCCAGTTATAAAACTCAGGTGCTTTACTGTTTGCAGCATAGCCACCTTCTTGGGAATAATTTTACGCTTTATATATTTTTTCTTTTCATTAGCCTATTTTCAATTTTGAAAAAATAGGCTTATGAGATCACCTTTTGTCCGTGTGTGTATGAGTGTGTGTGTGTTTGTTTGTTTGTTTGTTTGTTTGTTTGTTTGTTTGTTTGTTTGTTTGTTTGTTCACCCCCCCCCTAATAACTTCTAAACGGCTGGAGCGATTTCCTTGAAACTCGGTAAGTTCATAGCACTATTCCGGACGACCCCGACCGTGCCCTTAAAATAATGTTACGTCTCACCAATCCAACATGGCGGCTGTGCGAAATATTTCACCAGCATTCACTATCTCCAAAACTATTGCCGATATAACCCTGGAATTTATTACGGTGATAAAGGGAACTACTAGAAGTTCACCTATGTGACTTTCGAAATACTGGTAAGTACAAGACCAACATGGCGGCCACACGAATTTGCGACATTTAAATAGACGTTTCTCGCGATATAACCAACCAAACGCAATAAAACTTGGTACACTATATGTTTATACACATTGTAATGTACCGACATCTAACTTGGTTCAATTGTTTACATAACCACAAGATGGCGGATGTGCGAAATATTTCACCGGCATTCTATATCTCTGAAACTACTAGCGGTATCACCCTGAAATTTTGTACGGAGATAAAGAGCACTACTGGAAGTTCATATATATGACTTTCAAAAACCGGTTAACTACAAAACAAACATGGCGGCCAAGAAAATTTTAAAATTTTAAATAGACCTTTCTCGCGAATTAACATTCCAAACGCAATGAAACTTGGTACAGGAAATGTTTATGCATATTGTAATGCACTGGTATCTAATTTAGTTAAATTGTTTACATAACCTCAAGATGGCGGCTTTGCGAATTTTAAAATTAAGTTTTTATTTCTTGTGTCGTAATCATGCGATCGAAGTGAAAGTTTTAATAATGAACCTACGCAATAATTTTCCTTTAATGGTACATGACTCTACCGCCTATACATTTAACCATCCAACATGGCGACCATAAGAAATATTTAGATGGCTCTGAATATATACGAATCTATTATAGCAATCAAACTGATTTCTTTTATTGTTCATAGAGGCTATGAACTTAAGTTCACCTATAGGACTTTAAATAACCTGGTGATCAAAAATCCAACATGGCAGCGACGCGAAGTATAAATATTCACATGGACGATTCTCGCAATTTAACCATCCGAGTGCAGTGAAACTTGGTACAGTAAATCCTTATACGAATGTTAATCCACTGGCATCTAATTTATTTCAATTGTTTCCATAACCACAAGATGGCAGCTGTGCGAAATTTTAAAATCTCCTTGTTACTTCTTGTGTCCTAATCATGCGATTGAAGTTTGAATGTTACACGTAAAAAATAATCTTCATGTAAGAATACATAACTCTAGGACCTACATATATAAAATCCAACATGGCGACCGTCCTAAATATTTAGTCGGTTCTCAATATCTACGAATCTATTACAGCAATCAAACTGAAATTTTGTATGTAGATAGAGGCAATTAACATAAGTAGGATATATGAAAATAGGCTGTATAGTTCTTCACGGAACTACTTGTTTTTATTATCGTATGGCCTACTGTAGCTTGCCGGGTGCAAGCTTTGTTATTTGAAACCTAGAGGACAGCTTAAATGTCGAATTTTGTTGTTCCTTGAATCACTACGAAAGTCAAGGAGGTTAGATATATATGCTCCTTGACACTACAGCGGTTTCTTGTAGAGAAATGAGGAACTTTGTGTTGGCGGAAAATCCCGAGATTAATTTTGCCATTATAAACCCAAATGGGCTCTTTAACATGCTTACATCGTATGACGTGCGTATCGTGATTTTTGCCGCCATTTACAAATCACTTACCACGGCCAGAAGCGAACCTTCAAGCTAGGGGTTGGTGGGCCGACACGATAACCACTCACCCACCGTAGCAAGCTACTTTTACTCTGATGGACCAGAACATTATCATCACATGTAAAGTGTTCGATTTTGAATAAAATCGATTCTATTTTGAACATTTTTTAGTGGTTGGTCTCTGTCACCCTATTACTCATTTTACGCGAAAACTACTAAACCGAATATGCTGAAATTTTGCATGAGCATAGTTTCTAGACCTGGGTACATTATGGGACTATTGTCGATGGTAATATATTCAACTTATTTCAGTCATGTGGCATTCTGGAATATGCTCAAATAAAAATATAATGGAATTTATCGTAAAATAATTAAACTTAGCATATTTTACGCCCTAAGCGTTTGGATGAAACAGCTGAGGAATATGATTTACACAATGATTCAGATGCGGTTTACGATGGTAATCATAACTTTGAAACATGAATGTCTGCAACTTATAAGGGAGATAGGCAGTTTGGTTGATTAAACGTCGGAATCCATTATAATTAGATGAATAAATCAGGTCATGTTCTTGCCCAACATATTAAATGTGTCACGTGATGGATGTGTTTCCTCTAGCTGTAGAAGAAGCATTGACAATATTCCTCAGCAACAATAAAAGAAGTCCTTCAAATAGCCGATGGAAGCTCTCAAATTGAAATCCTGATTCTATCATTTCAAAAGAAGTAATTCCTTCTCTGGAGCCACCTGAGGGCATTGGCTGTTATATTGGTCCCCGGATCCAATGTGAGTTATTCTCCACTGCACCAGAGAGCATTTCAATCGGTCCCAGGAGACGAGCGCAGACGAGCAATTTCGTCTAGCTTGTGACGTATTGCTTACGGACAAAACACACGCAGACGGCTCGAATACTGTCCGGACCTCAGTGCTGTCCATTGTTGTAACTGAGCGATTCTTTCCAAACCTGAGAGGATATGACTTCTTCATAATGGCACGAAAGGGATAAAAGTGTTAGGAATGCAGCTTAATCAATGGCTGATTGTTAAAATGTTCGACTCATGACCACAAGATCGTGGGTATCATAGTGTCTTGTTGTTGTTTGAGACTTCACTCTTTTGGCTGGTTTGATGCAGCCCTCCATTCCTCCCTGTCCTGAGCTAATCGTTTTATATCTACATTGCTACCACACCCTACATCCGAGGCAATCTGTTTAACAAATTTAAACCTTGGTCTAACCCTCCAGTTCTTGCCCTCGACCCTTCCTTCAATAACTAACTTTGCTATTCCTGGGTGTTTTAGTATGTATCCTACCAACCTGTCTCTTCTCATCATTAGCAGTCGCCAGAAACATCTCTCCTCTCCCACTCGTCTTAGTACCTCTTCGTTTGTAACCCTATCTACCCATCTGATCTTCATCATTCTCCTGTACCACCACATTTCAAACGCTTCAATTCTCTTCTTTTCTGCTGCACCAATAGTCCAAGTTTCACTTCCATAGAGCGCCACGCTCCAGACAAAGGCCTTCAAAAATTACTTCCTAATACCTAAATCTATATTCGATGTCAACAGATTCATTTTCTGTAGAAATGCTTTCCTTGCCTGCGCCAACCTACTTTTTATATCCCCTTTGCTTCTTCGGTCACTGCTTATTGTGCTTCCTAAGTAACAGAAGTCACCTACTTTCTTTAGCTTTTCACCTGCCAATTTAAAAAAGGAAGCTTGTAGTTTAACGTGACCGTTAATCTCTAGATCATGAGCCACGGGACCTCCTTTTTACGTGGAATCCGAACCACAGGACATGGCATTTCACTTCGAAAATCTCACATGCATTGACCGGGAATCGAACCCGGACCGCCTTGGTGAGAGGCATTCAGCTAGACCGCTGAGCCACCACGCCCCCTACCTGCCAATTTGATGCCCATAGAGGTTTCTGATTTATTTCGGCTGCATTCCAATATTCTTGATTTACAAGGGTGTCTACGACTCCGTAAAATATATAAAACAGGGAATTTTTAAAGCTGGAAAAAATCATGGAATTATCAGTGTATTTTAGTGACACTCAGCGAATTTTAGTTTTACCATGATTAATTGGAGGAACAAGAACAGTTAGATGTAATAAATGAAAAGATTTAGCAATGGGCATTGAAGATAAATGTGGAGAAGAGTAAAACAGTGGTGATGAGTAGAGCTAAGAAAGGAGGAAAAGGAGTAATCAAAGTAGGAGATAAGGAATTGGAAGTGGTGAAACACTTCAAATATTCGGGAAGTGAACTGACTGAAGATGGAAGACTAGATTTGGAAATTAGCAGAAGTATACAACTCGGGAGTGCTTTCTACCAACAATAAATAATAATAATGTTATTGGTTTTACGTCCCTTTTAACTACACTGGCTTTTAGAGACGCCGGGGTGCCGGAATTTTGCCCCGAAGGGGATCTTTAACGTGCCAGTAAATCTATGGACACGGGTCCCTCGCATTTGCGCACCCTCAAATGCCAGCTGACTGCTTTAGGATACGAACCTGCCACCTTGGGATCAGCAAGCGAGAACGTTACCCCTGAGCCACGCAGCCAGCCTTTCTACCAACAGGTACGGGGACTAGTATGGAACAAGGATATACCAATTAGGGCCAAAGAAGTTAGGTACAAAGCATATTTTGTTCCTATAATGACATATGCAGCAGAAACATGGACAATGACTAAGAGGAATGAGAGCGGAATATAGGCTGCTGAGATGAGATTCCTGAGAATTATGGTCCAGAAAACGAGGAGAGACAGATTGAGAAAATATATAGATATGCGGAAAGAACTGGGATTACAGAAACTAAATGACAAACTGGAGCAAAACAGATTGAGATGGTTTGGACATGTCAAACGGATGAATGAAGTAAGGCTACCAAGACGAGCACTGGAACGATGGATGACAGGGAAGAGAGGACGAGGAAGACCGAGAATGCGTTGGATGGACTCGGTGAAGAATGGCATTAGTAAATGGAACCTCGATTGGAACACGGTGTTGGAAGAGGAATGGTGGAACGACAGAACAAAGTGGAGAGGAACCATATTTGCCCCCACCCAGTGTCAGCTGGAAAAGGGGAAATGAAGATGATGATAGTGAATTGGAAATTACTCATTCAAGTATAGTCTGGAGATGATTGTTCTTGCTGACATTAAATCAGACAATCTATTTATATATAAATGTGCAACTTTATTATTTTTGAGAGCATCGCAATTGACGAGCCACTTATAATACTCTCCATTACAATAGATTTCTGGATGAAAAAAAAAAGAAATTGGAAAAATATATACAAATATAGACTGTTTTTATGTTCTTTCTTTTCCAACTTTGTCATGCTACCCTCTATTGTTCGACCACTTTTCGAAATGCTCAAGTAAAAACTGTGTTTTATATATTTACTAGCTGTTACCCGCGGCTTCGCCCGCAATAACATTTGGAATCCCGTTATAGCATTAGTTATATACACACATCAAAAAAAGTTTTGCATCACCTCGGTTCCAAGAGTTCCGGAACCGTTAAATACAAAGGGAATAGAGATCAACACAAACAACATTTCAGCTCGTTTTATTGCTCATGAGACCCACACATTGCATGTTGTACCATCATACAGCTAGACTTTCAGCATTTGTGGTCCAGATTGCAGTACACACCACTACCTCTAATACCCAGTAGCACGTCCTCTTGCATTGATGCATGCCTGTATTCGCCGTGGCATACTATCCACAAGTTCATCAAGACACTGTTGGTCCAAATTGTCCCACTCCTCAACGACAATTCGGCGTAAATCTCTCAGAGTGGTTGGTGGGTCAAGACGTCCATAAACAGCCCTTTTCAACATATCCCAGGCATGTTCGATAGGGTTCATGTCTGGCGAACATGCTGGCCACTGTAGTCGAGCGATGTCGTTATCTTGAAGGAACGCATTCACAAGATGTGCACGATGAGGTCGAGAATTGTCGTCCATGAAGACAAATGCCTCTCCAATATTCTGCCGATATGGTTGCACTATGGGTCGGAGGATGTCATTCAGGTATCGTAAAGCCGTTTCGTAGCCTTCCATGACCACCAGTGGCGTACGTCGGCCCCACATAATGCCACCCCAAAACATCAGGGAACCACCACCTTGCTGCACTCGCTGGACAGTGTGTCTAAGACGTTCAGCCTGACCAGGGTGCCTCCAAACACGTCTCCGACGATTGTCTGGTTGAAGGCATATGCGACACTCATCGGTGAAGAGAACGTGATGCCAATTCCGTGGGGTCCATTCAGCATGTTGTTGGGCCCATCTGTACCGCGCTGCATGGTGTCGGGGTTGCAAAGCTGGACCTCGCCATGGACGTCGGGAGTGAAGTTGCGCATCATGCAGCCTATTGCGCACAGTTTGAGTTGAAACACGACGTCCTGTGGCTGAACGAAACGCATTATTCAACATGGTGGCATTGCTGTCAGGGTTCCTCCGAGCGGCAATCCGTAAGTAGCGGTCATCCACTACAGTAGTAGCCCTTGGGCGGCCTGAGCGAGGCATGTCATCGACAGTTCCTGTATCTCTGTACCTCCTCCATGTCCGAACAACATCGCTTTGGTTCACTCTGAGACGCCTGGAAACTTCCCTTGTTGAGAGCCCTTCTTGACACAAAGTAACAATGCGGACGCGATCGAACTGCGGTATTGACCTTCTAGGCATGGTAGAACTACAGACAACATGAGCAGCGTACCGTCGTCCTGGTGGAATGACTGGAACTGATCGCCTGTCGTACCCCCTCCGTCTAATAGGCCCTGCTCATGCATGGTTGTTTACATCTTTGAGCAGTTTTAGTGACATCTATGAACAGTCAAAGGGACTGTATCTTGGATACAATATACACAGTCAACGTCTATATGCCGGAGATCTGGGAACCGAGGTGATGCAAAACTTTTTTTGATGTGTGTAGATAGATAAGCATGGGTCCTAGTGGAAAATAATTCTATCACCTGAAACCAAAAATGCATGGGACGAAATAAAACATCAAAATATCATGTTGGTTTCGGACCCTAAAAGACGTGAAAAATATAATAAAAGTATAAATAAAAACTATTTTTTGAAATTTCATTCGAATCAATCTTTATGTCATTCCTGGGACTTAGAAAATTCCGGCCAAAAGGTACAAAAGCATTAATAACTCCCTAAGTATTTGTCGTATGATGAAATAGCAAGAGACAAAAAAGATGTAATGTGTTATTGTCTACAACATAGGCCATGTATAATTTTACATATTACCTGTTTTTTTCACTAGAATTTCACCCCTCCCCATGGGCCCCTTAAATTGGATTTATGAAAAAATGGTCAAACACCTATTTACTTATTTTTATGCTGATTTTTTTCCGCTGAGTTCCAAACTCAACGCCTATGTCGTTTAAGAGATACACGCTCCGTTAGGACTCCTTCAACCCCCAATTTTCATCCCTTTCACCTCAAATATATACACCACATCGAAAAACCCTCAGACACGTGTCTTCTTATTTTTAATGATGAGTGTATATGCCGAGTATCACATCCCCCAATGAAACCAATCGGGAGATATTGCTATTCAATTAAATGCAGGTCTACCCCCTTAACACCCCCTTTATAATCTGAATATCCAAAAATCCATTCTTAATGGGCGTTTTTGGCCCTTGAGGAAGCTGCATACCAAATTTCATTCCAATCCGTTCGGTGGTTTCTGAGATTTCGTGATGAATGAATGAGTCAGTCAGTCAGTCAGTCAGTCAGTGAGTGGTATTTGAGCTTTATATAGTAGACTGTTACCCGCGGCTTCGCCCACAATAACATTTGGAATCCCGTTATAACATTAGTTATATAGATAGATAAGCATCGGTCCTAGTGGAAAATAATTCTATCACCTGAAACCAAAAATGCATGGGACGAAATAAAACATCAAAATATCATGTTGGTTTCGGACCCTAAAATACGTAAAAAATATAATAAAGGTATAAATAAAAACTATTTTTTGAAATTTCATTCGAATCAATCTTTATGTCATTCCTGGGACTTAGAAAATTCCGGCCAAAAAGTACAAAATCATTAATAACTCCCTAAGTATTCGTCGTATGATGAAATAGCAAGAGACAAAAATGATGTAGTATGTTATTGTCTACAACATAGGCCATGTATAATTTTACACTCAGACATATTACGTTTCCCCCCTCCCACATAATTTAACCCCTCCCCATGGGCCCCTTAAATTGGATTTAATGAAAAAACGGTCAAACACCTGTTTAGTTATTTTCATGCTGATTTCTGTTCGGCTGAGTTCCAAACTCCTCGCCTATGTCGTTTAAGAGATACACGCTCCGTTAGGAATCCTTCAACCCCCACTTTTCACCCCTTTCACCTCATAATATACACGGCATCGAAAAACCCTCAGACATGTGTCTTCTTATTTTTAATGATGAGTTTATATGCCGAGTATCACATCCCCCAATGAAACCAATCGGGAGATATGCTATTCAATGAAATGCAGGTCTTGCCCCTTAACACCCCTTTAGATCCTGAATATCCAAAAATCCTTTCTTAGTGGGCGTTTTCAGCCCTTGAGGAAGCTGGATACCAAATTTCATTCCAATCCGTTCGGTGGTTTCTGAGATTTCGTGATGAATGAATGAGTGAGTCAGTCAGTGAGTGGTATTTGAGCTTTATATAGTAGACTAGCAGGTACCCGCGGCTTCGCCCGCGATCAAGACAATTGGTCTATTCTATTACAGCAACGCGGCTACAGGTGGGTCCATTTTAATTCTGAATACTGATACATACAGTATATTGATATGAGCAGCAAAATGGGAATTTTATAGAGTTGTGAAAGTCTGCAGGGTTCGATGTTACATTATGCTAACACATTTTAAAATTATGTCTTTTGCTGAGACATAACGATTTTGTTGTCCGGATGCTCGCGAGCACGCCACTTACAGTTGCCCATGGGAAAAAATGGTTTTGTCTAAATGTACACGTGCTACTGTTAAGTGTGTGTCATTGCGCTTTGTTAAAGAAATTGCGAATATTTTTTGAAGAGGGAACTGCACTCTTGCACACTGGAATGGCAAATCTATCGAAATATGGGGAATTAAAAGTATTCTTCCTTAAGCTATGCTGGATGTAATTTTGCCATACTTATTGATGATTTGAACGTCAACATATCGCTATTAATAGACCTATAGTTAAATATCTCTCACCTTGGCCGCTGATGTACAGTACATTATGCAGTCTCTTCCAGTGTTACATCCCAGGGATTGAAATTCTCCAAAACCAATTTTGCCTCACATGCCTCTCTAAGAAATTAAAATTGCCGATTGTTGTTGTTTGAGTCTTCAGTTTTTTAACAGGTTTGATGCAGCCCTCCATGTCTCCCTCTCCTGACCTAATCGTTTCATCTCTACATAGCTACCACACCCTATATCCGAGGCAATCTCTTTAACCCTGGTTTACCCCTACAGTTCTTGTCCTCGACCATCCCATCCATAACTAAGCTTGCTATTCCTGGGTGTCTTAATATGTGTCCTTCCCTCCTACCTCTTCTCTTCATTAGCAGTCGCCAGAAACATCACCTCTTCCACTCGTTTTAATACCTCTTCATTTGTTTCCCTATATACCCATCTGATCATCATTCTCCTGTATCACCACATTTCAAACGCTTCAATTCTCCTCATTGCTGCTGCACCATTAGTCCAACTCAGCAACTTTTCTAGGTTTAAGCCGTGCCTCGTGCGGGGATTCAATGGCCGTGAAAGAGAAAATACCAACTTTATTGAAATAAGTATGCCCAATTCCTCAGTAAGAATAATTAAGAAAAAAATATAATTTAATGTGACAGCCGGTAGAATACGCCACATCCGTCTGGGATTATGGGTTGCTGATCATGGTAAAAAACGAAAAAGAGCAGATCAATATTGGCAAAGAGAAATATACAGTAAACAAAAAAAAAAATTAAAGAAAAGGAAAGCATACCGTGCAAAATAGAAAGCATCTTGACATTGTAAATTAGAGTAAAGATCTGAAAGTTCGCTTACAATAACCAGCTCAATGAGTATACAATTAGACTCAAAATCACGATCGTATCCGACCAAAAAGACACCTCTATAAATAAAATATATCTCACTTTAGGCGTATCAATGCGAGGAGCAATGTTCGTGAACCGAACCCCGCGTTTTAAGGCCCGAAAACGAACGGTTTTCGAGATATTGCCAGAAAACTATCCCCGGTCTGCGAAATTTCAGCGGTTGCCATAGTAACGTTGATCTGTTTCTTCGAGGGAACACAGTTATTTGGGAATATCTCCGAAACTGTTCATTTTAGGAACTTAAAAAGTGTTTTTCGGGGTCCCTACAGGACCTCCGAGTATTGTTTCTCGTATCTGGCGGCTTAAAAGAGCTAAGTCCGATCCTTGTACCGACTGTCCTTGCTAGTAGTGTGTTTTGGCCGGTTCTATATCCTCCACCTCCACACCCTCCACACAAGATGGCGGTGGCGCGATAACTCTCGAACGCATGGTCAGATTTTGACGAATGAGGTGTCATTGAACTCGGGCTAACACCCCCTTTCCAATGGACAACATATTTCCACCCCAAAATAAAACCTACCCCTACTAGGGGGTGAAATTGTATTTTTTTTTAGAAAATCTCTCTTTCCAATTGCAACATGTGAGAGTTTGAATGCCGATATGGAATGAAACGTTGTTCTACATAAAGTGCATATGTGCGGTGGATAGCCACTATGAATTAACATGCTTGTTTTCTGTTTTTACGCATGCCCACTCATGGCTTTTGTAAGAGGGTGGGGGAGCGGATCCCTATGGATGGGTTATTGTTGACGAGTCATTGTTGGCGGGGGTCATTGTTGTCGGGTCATTGTGGACGAGTCCTTGTGGACGGGTCCTTGTGGACAGGTCCTTGTGGACGAGTCCTTGTGGATGAGTCCCTTTGGACTGATCCCTTTTGGACCGGCCCCTTCGGCCTGATCCCTATGGACTGGCTCATGATTTTATTTAAATTATATTAAAGGGCCTAACTACATTTGTGTGTGTTGAACTGACGTTGTTCACCAACCCCCACTACTATAATGGGATAACGATATGAAAGGAAAGTGACGAAATACATGTGAACACGTGTGAGATGACCTTATTACCGTCCTCCTTGTGAATCAAGTCAAATCCTGTTTTGGTTCATACGTGAGAAAATGCAAGTTCATGTGTAATATGACCTAACACACAAGTGTACACATGCGCACGTGCACGATAAGAGCTAACAAGTCACAACCTGTTTTGACAGTGGTGGGAATAAGGCTAGAGACATGTACAAGTAGTCAAATTACTCCGGCAGACAAACCCTTTCCTATGGATAACTTATTTCCACTCAAAAATAAAATCTACCCCTACTAGGGGGTGAAATAATAATTTTTAGGTAAAAGTCGCTTTCCATGTGCAACATGTAGCAGTTTGTATGCCAATATGAAATTTAACTCGTTCCACATAAAGTGCATGCATACAACTGAATGCCGCTATGATTTATCATTTTTGTTTTTTGTTCTACGAATGCGCAATTGGGGTTTTTGTAAGAGGGCGGGCTTTTTGAATAATGATTTATAGATACGTTTTTTTTTTTACAAATTAACCAAAGATCCAAAAACTAATAGGTCATCGGCGTTTTAATATCTTATGAACTAAGAAAGCTAGGGACTTGTATGAGGGGTCGTTGGACTTTGGGTGACGCCCTGTTTTTGAATGTATTATTCATTTTTTTGTCAAAAGGGCCTAACTGCACTTTCGTTAATATCTCGCTAACTAATAATCACAGAGGGTCAAGTGAGGTGTCAGAGGACTTAAAATGGCCAACCCCTCCCCACGACCAATGAATTTACCCAAAAAAAACCAGCATGGTCATTAACCTAAGATTTTAGCAACTAATAATCAGAGAGGGACAAGTGAAGTGTCACAAGACTCAGGATGGCCAACCCTTTTCCATGACCAACGAATTTACCCAAAATACCCAAAACAGCAAGGTCATTGACCTAAGATTTTATAAACTTATCAGTAGAGAGGGTCAAGTGAGGTGTCATAGGACTACGAATGGTTAACCCTTTCCCATGACTAATGGATTTACCTCAAAAATTCAAAACAGCAAGGTCATTGACCTGAGATTTTATAAACTAATAATCGGATATCAACATGTGAGGTGTCATAGGACTTAGAATGGTCAACCCTTTCCCATGGCTAATGAATTTACCCAAAAATACCCAATACATCAAGGTCATCGACCTGAGATTTTTTAAACTTATAATCGGATATGGACATGTGAAATGTTTACAGTGAGTGATGAAACATAGCTAGGTAGTGAAAGAATTATTGTAGGCTACATGTATAGTGACTGACAAATCTTTCACCATTGGAACTTGTTTTCAGATCAAACTGCAGTACAGAGAGAGTATAGGTTGTAGGTATGGGATAATAAATGACAAACGGTGTATACAAAATCTGATTTATCGATTCATGAAATAAGAGTAGACAATCTTTAATTGATTGGTTAAAGAGGATAGCTAAAATCCAAAATAGTGACTACATTGAACTAAACTGAACCAAGTTGAATCAAACCCAACCAAACCGAACCAAACTTAATCAAAAACAAGCCAATTGATTAAGTGTAAAACTTGTGGGTGAATGTGGTCATTGGTAATGTCAGAAGGGAAAGGGATAACGATCTACCTATAGAGGGTAAGGTAAAGCTAGTGCATGATGCTAATACACACACACACAAGTACATGAACCACACACAACTATCCTATGCAGTTATTATGGGTTGACGGTTAAAACTTGCTCAGTGGATACTGGGACAAGATGGTCGCTACACACAACAAGCTTTAAATACCTGAGGCAATTAATATATACACACACTCACACACACTTGTTCTAAACCAAACTGTCTTGCTGGCAGAGCTCACACAGTAGGTAAATGACAGAAATGCTTGGCTAACAGAAATACAATCATTTTCCGTTGTCTAATGTTACCAGCTAAACATTACGTACTATAGTGGTGAGCTCATGTGCCTCTTTCACTGGAGATCTTAACTCGATTTCTAGCTCTAAGGCCTAGAACGAATCAAATTAAGAAAAAAGGGTATGGTGACGCAGTGGTTAAACTGTTAACCTTTCACTAAGGTAGACTAGGGTTTGATTTTAGGTTAATATTCATGTCATAAACAAACAAATAAAAGCAGGGATAATGTTTAAAACTGATGACACTTGTCTCTTTTCAAATTATTACTTAGATTACAAATACAAACGTGGACTGGGTTTGACATACAGTTAATGCTTCCTATCACATACTAGACTGTAAGAAAGCCAAACAAGCAAAAGGCGTAGGTAGAGCAGTGGTAAAATCGCTATGTGTAGAGAAATACCTAACGGTTTTATGAACTGGCAAAGGTATGTCGCATAAACAGTGCAGGATACAATCCAGCAACCATAATTTTTATCTCGTGGAAAAGAGAAAACATATATAGAGAGAGAGAGATATTGAAAGCTTGTGTGTGTGTATGTGGGTAGCATTGGTTGTTTGACCAGAGAAAATACGGTGAGGTAGGGTGGGGAGAGGGAGAATTAGCACTTATATATGAATGGAAAATAGATTTTTTTCAATCGTTTTGTTTTTTCAAATGCAGTGGTAGATAGTCGTTTTTTGTAAAACATTCTTACTTGCAGTAGTAATAAGCCTCTATGGTTCCGCTAACACATAGATAGACTGTATTATTGCCATGGTCAAGCACTCACATTAAGATCATTTACAAAATCATAAAATGAAAAATAAAAAATCTTGTTTTGGAAATATCGTTTTTCAACATACACACAAAATAAATATAAAAAAAAATTGTAAACAGCAAAATGGAAAATCCATGTTTCCATATAGACAAAATTTAAAAACCTTAAACGGACATTTAAGAAAATATATGCAAATGGGAAATTGACAAATGTGTAAATATGAAAATAGAAAAATCCATGTTTCCATATCATGAAATTGAAAAACATCAAACTGTCATTTTAAAAAATGCAAATGGAAAATTGACAAATTGCAATGTGTGAAATGTGAAATTGAACAAATGGCTATCATTATTTAAAATAAAAGAACATGGTGCTCTATGGTTGAGGTGTGAATCAAACCCTCTCTACTTATTTGGACCACTCGAGACTGAGTAGACTAGTTTTAGTTGTCATACCACTTTTAAAAGTTTGTGTTAAATCTAGGAATTGAATCCAAGAGCTTGTAGGGGGGATCCAAGGTTATAATATGTTAAACAGATAGCCTTGAATGTAGGGTGTGGTAGTTATATTGAGATGAGACGTTTCGATCAGAGCAGGGAGGCATGGAGATCTGCATCAAACCAGTCAAAAGACTGACGACTCAAACAACAACATGTAGAGTTCACCAAAATAATGTTGTGTAACGGTAATTGTTAGTCAACGAACAGTAATGCATTACTAAAACCCATGACACAATACCTAAGAGCTTTTCTAAAATTATTTTAAAATGCCTTCAACCCTATATTAAACACCCAGTTCACAAGACTCATAACTGCAATGTTATGGTCAAACAAAACAAAATCTATATTTCAAAACAAACAAGTGGTTTAGTCAATGTATACTGGAAAAAGTTTTATAAACACTCAAGTCCACAAAAATAATTAAATTAGTAACTGTCAGGTTGACCGAGTGGTTATGGTGTTTGACTTAAGTTCAAATTTTCTGTACAAGAAAAGCAAGGGTTCGAATCCCTTACCTGATATAAATATTACCTCAACATGGCTTGACCACACTGTATTATTGTGTACTCGGTACACAAACCATAGATAGAGTGTATTGTTTAAGGTCACTCTCTTTGCGAACATAGTCAGAGACTGTTGATGGTTAACAATTGCATTAATTGTGGGACATAGGGATAGCAATTAAGAAAAACAGGCAATACCCATACACTATTTTTATTTATTTCATGTAAGTACTTGTACAATAGTTATATACAAACTGCAACTCTCTTTTGTCTATTACTATCTAGTCCTTTTCGATCCACTTGCATAACAAGGCAGATGACTTTGTAGTTCAGCCCCTTAAAACAACAACAACACTACCTCTTGCATAGTCTGTGATGTTGATGACTCTTGAGGCGTGGAAGATGGATACAACATAACTTTTACAACAGGGGTTAAACGTTGCTCAACAAACAATGCACTATTTTGAGTAGCAACATCTTTCTCTTGATGATTTCTGATGATTTTTTGCCAACACCATCAGTGTTTTGTCTGGAGCACTACATTGATGATCACTCACACTTAAAACCACACCATTTCTACTTTTCATATTGCCTCGACATCTTGTTGACCTCTGTTTTGAGCATCGCCAGAATATTATTCCTTTTACATTTTGTCGTCTATAGTTATAAGAGTAGCCTTTATAGAGTACACGTTGTTTACCTCGGTTAGTTGTAGTAAGTTCCATAGTAGTAACTAACCTGTTAGTATGATTTGCACACTACAAAGGTTATCTCTGTTCTGGTAATAGAATTATTTGGCATTGCCTTTTATATTTAATATGTACAGTTAAAAGTGATAGAAAAGTGGTAGAAACGTGGTAGCAAAGTGGTAGACAAGTGGTAGACAATTGGTAACATAGTGGTAGAAAAGTGGTTGCAAAGTGGTAGAAAAGTGGTAGAAAAGTGGCAGAAAAGTAGTAGAAAAGTGGTAGCAAAGTGGTAGAAAAGTGGTAGCAAACTAGAAAAGTGGTAAAAAAAAGTGGCAGAAAAGTGGTAGCAAAGTGTTAGAAAAGTGGTAGCAAACTAGAAAAGTGGTAGCAAAGTGGCAGAAAAGTAGTAGAAAAGTGGTAGCAAAGTGGTAGAAAAGTGGTAGCAAACTAGAAAAGTGGTAGCAAAGTGGTAGCAAAGTGGTAGAAAATATTACATGTATTGATAAGAAATAGTTTAAGCGGTTACATGGATTCATTACACTATAATTTTAGCATCACGAAGCTCATTTTCTATATCCAAAAGTTCTTCCTCATATTTAGTATGACCAGCATGTTTACAGGTATGCAAGTACTGAAGCCGCTGGATTAGCTTATTGGAATTGTTCCAGTAAACAAATTTAACAAATGATTTTTTTGGGTGTAAACCATTATCATCATCATCATCATCATCATCATCATCATCATCATCATAATCATCATCATCATCATGGTTATCATCATCAATATAATTATCATCAATATAATCATCATCACTATTACTATCTAATCCTTTTTGTTCATCTTGCATTGCAACAACCTTTGGCATAGTTTGTGTTGTCTTCGATAGTGTTAGAGGTTTCTTAGACGTTAACGACTGTCCTAACATGTCTTTTTCAGGAGATAATAAATGCTCTTTAACAAACAGAGCACTATCTTGAGCCACTCTATTTTTTTCTTGGTCTTGATTTTTTACCTTGGTTAGAGTATTTTGTCCATTTAAATGAGTATTATTTTGAGATTTACAATGATGATCGATTGAAATAAATATGTTGGAGCCTTTTGTTTTAATCATTCCTCGACACTTTTTAGATCGTTGTTTCGAACAGCACCAAATAACAGTTCCATTTTTATTAGTTCTTTTTACAATATATGCATATCCTTTATAGTAAGCACATGGCTTACCATAGCTAGTCGTTGATACTTCCATGTCAACTGTTAAGCATAAACTAATCTCTAGTAAAGTTAATTCGATAATAAAAATGATAGTTTGTAGTAAGTGCAGTTTAAAGTAAGAGCAAAAGTGAGAGTCAAATGGTAGAAAAGTGTTAGCAAAGTGGTGGAAGAGTGGTAGTAGTTTATAGTAGTCATGATCTTTTTTACCAGAATGTGATTTGAGTAAATGTAATTTCTAAAACTTAGCAGTGAGTAGTCAGTTAGTCTTGGTTCAGACAAGCGTAAACAGTTCTCCAATGAATCAGAGATCAAGATTTTCATTATGAAACAGTTGTGTAACCAATTAGGTATCGGTACTTGATAGCTTCACACATGAACAAAAATTCCAACATATCTGACATGAATTACATGATTTGAAAGTTGACAAAGAATATCCAATCAACCATTGTAGTTGCAATGTCAAACACAAAGACAAAATCAGCATGAACTTTTAAGTTACAGAAAAATTCTATGAAATAGACTATGCAGGAAATTTGGAAATACACATCAGAAGATTGCAACACCATCCTTCTAGCCTATATAAATTATCGACATGGAAAGTGTGGACTGCCCCTAACATTAAACCAATTTATAAATAACGCAAGTCAACAATCAAAACTTTTTGTGTTGAGTCTATTATTTAATGCATATATTCTGTCTACATTGAACAGTAACAAAAAACGCCATTCATAATTAATTAAGTTTGCTTTAATTCTTTATGTAATGATAAATACATATTTAAAGTTTTGGCTGACTGTTCAGGATGAATCGGCTTTGAACACATAAGAGAGGGAATATTTTAAGACTTAACCTCAGCTCACCTAACATAACCTAAATTTACCTAACCTAACCTTGTCATATAGGTAAGAAACGGGTCAAGCTATGCTTTCGACTACCGAGTATCAGCTAATTTTCAAGGTTACTCTCCCGAACATTGCCGGAGACTGCTGATAAACACCTATGTTCCCACGGCGGCGGCGCGCAACGACTTACATGACGCGCTTCCCCCTTTTCATTGATCCCTGTTGATTTGTCCCTTTGGACTGGTCCCTGTTGACTAGCCCCTTTGGAAGGGCCCTTTTTGAATGGAGTCATTTTTGACGGGTCCCTGTGGACAGGTCCTTTTGGCTGATCCCTTTGGACCGGACCCTTTGAGTAGGGGGATGGTGGTACTTCTAACTCCCCCCACTACTACTCCCAATGCGAGCCGATAACTCCCGAACCCTTGGGGGCTTTGCTATGGACCACTCGTTATATTTTAGAAAAAAATTTGAAATTTTTTGTTTACGAAAATAGGCGATAGTTTGAAAACCAAACAGGATAGAACGTTGTGCCATGGCTCAAACGAATGGTCTTTATGACCTTTATTTTCTATAATAAAACTTTTTTACTTTTTATGTTTTTTTGAAAACACTCGAATTTTGAAAATCCTATATTTTGGAAACTAGAAATTATACAAAAAAAGTTTGTTTGACGTAAATCAATGGTCCATACCCCCTATACCCCCAAAATAAATTTCAAGTCTCTAGGATAAAAACCTGCAGTAGTGGGATGATGACAGCTGCTTACAAAAGCAAGTGGTGAGCCCCTGCGACCTTTGAATGGAAGGAGTGATGCTAGGAGGGCGTGCTTGGATTCGTTTTTTTCGTCTCGTCGTGCTCTTTACGGGAATGTAGGTGTCGAAAATGTGAAAATCTGGAAACACAGTCTTTTTGGGGTAAAAACGTGATTTTAGACTTTTTGCTATATCTCGCGAACCAATCATGCTAGAGGCGTGTACGACGGGTCCAAGGACTCGGGGTGACGTCCTATTTGCTATGGACCATTCGTTATAATATAAAAAAAGTTGGAAACTCGATTTTGGGGTAAACATGTGTTTTTTGTGATTTTTGCCGATATCTCACGAACCAATAACGCTAGAGACGTGTACGAAGTGTCCTAGGACTCGGGATAACGCCCTTTTTCGAGTGTGGTAGATATTTAAAAAAAAATTCACAAAGGGCCTAACGCCATACATGTTGAGAAAACTTTTTCCTTTTCTTTACCTGTTTATAATGTTCATAAAGCGTGGTGGTTGAGAGAGACGATACGGCTGGGTGTGTGTGTCAATGAACCTGTCGCTAACCACAAGGACCATGCTTAATAGAACAATCGCTATTTCGGCGGGTCGGTGTATGACAGAGCGAGGGTGCGTTTTTTTCACACCTTTTACCTTTAACGTGTAAACGGTGATGAGAACTTGGTTCTATGTTGGTCGAAGCGAGTACAGAAAACAAACTTGCCGAGGAGCAGGAGGTGAATGTCATTTGAGCTTATTGGAAGGCGTTGATCTGACTTGACAACAGGTGACGCTTGAAGGTGAAATAATCTGACCATTGTGGTGGCAGGGAAGATCGAAATGCATGTGAACACATGTGTGAAACCACATGCACGCTAAACCAGTGACATCCTGTCTCGCTTCGTACGTGACAAAATGCAAGTCCATGTGAAATTTGATCTACCGCAGGTGTTCACCTTGGACGTTATCTGTCCACGTGCATGATAACTGTTAACAAGTCACATCCTGTTTTGCTTCGTACGTGACAAAATGCAAGTTCATGTGAAATTTGATCCGGCACAGGTGTTCGCCTGGGACGTTAGCTGTCCACGTGCACGATAAGAGAATGTTCAAAGCGTGGGAATCGCTGAATCAGTAAAAAGTATGATGCAACTTGTGGGAATGATGTCACAACCAATAGATAGGCAAGAGCTGCAAACAGCAGTGGTGGGAGGTGGAGGGGGAGAGGGGGAGGGGTAATGTATGAGAGAACACAGGTGGAAAGAGAAAGAAATATATGGAGCTGAGGACTGTACACACAGAGCTATAGGGGGTGTACAACATGTGTGAATAAATAAATTAAAAATTGCACAGGTTCACACAACATGTAGTTTATTGATCCAAGAATTAAACGTAGAGTTAAACCCTAACCATTTGACGTAGAGTTTATTTCCTTTTTGTTTCAACACTTTTTCCACAAGATAATGCTGAGGAAATGCTGTTTTCTGAAGTTCATGTAGATAAAATCTACCTTTTATGGGTTGATGGTTGAGGTCCTCGAGTAAATAGGTGACTGGACTGTCCAAGTAGACTCGACGAATTCGAAATAGTTCAGTCCCCCACTGAGGCGTGTAGCCCTTATTGAAGGCAGACTTAAATTTGCTCACACGAACAAAATCCCCAATGTTCAGTCGGTGACGTTTAGGATCGGCTGTTTTTATGGGGTTAAACAGTTTATCCAATCGCTGAATATTTTTAGTTACGAGACGTGGCTTGGTCCCAATCGTTCTATGTTTGGTGTCATTGTAACGTGATACTAGCTCAGGTAACATGTCCAACCAGCGATACGTGCCCTGAGCTGTAAACGCTTTCCACATACGGGTTTTCAATGTTCGGTTGAACCGCTCGACCACACTGGCCTTCAGATTGCTGTACGTGGTGTAATGGTGAATATCCTTAGATTTGAGAAAATTGGAGAAATCCTTGTTGAAAAATTCTTTCCCCTGGTCGGTTTGTAGCAACTGAGGTTGACGTTTGGAGTGTTGAATAATATGTTGAAAGGCCTTGGTAACTAGTGGGCCAGACTTGCGACGCACAGGTTCAACAAAGGCCATTTTGGAATAGACATCAATGACGGTCAACATATAGCGTACACCGTCGTTAACGCTAGCATAGGGTATCATTTTAACCAAGTCAGCCTGCCAAAGTTCATCCACACCTCGTGAAATCACCTTGAGTCGCGGATAGTGACGCCTAGCTGGGCGATGCAACTCGTGAGCAATACCCATTTTAATGGGTGAGGGCTTAAACAATAATTTTGGCATTTCGAAGTTCTTGTTCAATTTCTTGAATTTCCCAATCGTGACCGGTATGGCCAGCTTGACGTGAAGCATGCAACAACTGTAGCCGCTGGACGAGCTTATTGGGATTGTGCCAGTAGGTAACATCCACAAGGGGTTTTAATGGTTTAAATGTCACTCCCGAAGCGGACATTTTACGACGAGTACTTTGACTAGTGGGAAACATTTTTGCAATGATGGTTTTATATTTTTGAGATATATTGGCATTCACTTGTTGCGTGGGATCATACTGTCTTTTGTGAGCATGGGTATCCAATAAAATGGATTTATATTTGTCAAGGTCCTCTGACGTATAATCATGGGAAGAGGGGGTCCGAGAAAAGAGCAGCTTTAACAGTCCTGGCGTTAATTTATAGTTGATATTTTTAATGACAGCTTTAGTACAAGCAAATTTAATGGATGAATCGCCAATTTTAAAACTATCATCCTCATAGCGAACACCATACGTGGTATCTGTGTTTCCAATAAATAGATCAGTGAAATTGGGTTCCAATGTTGATCCATAATATTTTATTAAAATGATTTTCAGTTGTGCTTTATGTTGAGGGGTGGCCAAGAGTTGTGAAAACGGAGACGCCCTGGAAGGGCAAGGTGTATCGGCCATGGCCAAGGATTTCTTTTTTCTCAAAAACTCTGCAAGTGGTGCGGCCTTTTTTTGAGGCGTAAACACTTGTTCCTCCTCATCCTCAACTTCACTAACACTAGTCAAATCTCCCTGTTCCTCTTCCTCTTCCTCAGGGTCCTCGTGGTGCGTCTGCGTGGCTTGTGAAACGGTGGGTAGCGTTTCAGATGGCTTGAAAGAGGGTTTCAACATGGCTTTTAGTGGAGGTGCTAAATGTTGCTGAATAAACAAAGCATGATTTGCACGTGATTGTTTCAATTGACGAAACTTTTGGCGAATAGTACTTTTTGCTCTAATAATATGCTTTTTCAATTGACTCTCTGCTAACGCCATGGTGTCTTGACAAATGACTTGCCGGGGAATGAGACAGGGCCTTAAATAGCAATAAAATGATCAAACCCTAAGCGATACCGTCCTTGGTTGAGTTCACTTTGTTTGTCAATCACTAAACAGGCATGACGTTGAGTGTTCCAGCACTTGGCACACAATTCTGTAAACATTTGAAAGGTCATATCTGGATTCACATGTTCATTATAAATGTGACAACTGTTCCTCTCGTCCTGACGAAATAAAACAATGGCATTGGCATTGTCACGAATCTACTGTTTGGACATTTTAGAATACGTTTGCCCAAGATAGAAGCAATCGATATGTTTGTGTCGACCCATGCTGAAATAGCTTTGAATGATGCCTTGACGTTCAGTGGATACATCATCGAAAATCATGAGTGAATCAGGCTTTACCTCATCCGGTGAAATCACATTTTCTTGCATGGAAAATGTAAAATAACCCATATTCTCTTTTTGTAATCCAGACATGACTTGATCCAGAAACACGTAGAGGGGTTGGTAGAGAGATTTTGCAAAAATATAAATATTTTGAAAACGCAGACCATTGGGCGCTGTGATGAGCGTTAGCAAAAGATTAGTCTTTCCACAGCCGGAAGGCCCCACAATGATGCAGCGAATGGAAGATGGAAACAGTGAACCATGGCGATGTTCACGTGATGTGGGACAGAGACGGGAAACCATGTCCCCCACGGGTAATGACTCTTGCTGCTTAATAATCTTCATGTCAACTAAGGCTTAGACAGGCTAGCAGGCTGTCTATATACAAGACACCGAACCTTGTCATAGAAACAGTAGACTGGTACTACAGGTTGACGATGGATGTCTTTGGACGTGCGTTGATGGCCAAAGCTAGGCCTGTCCCCATACATGATCCTAAACAAGAAACAGATCCTGCTAATAAACACTATGTGGATAGGTCAGTAGTGCCACGCACAAAACAGGGAGATTATGACTTTAAGGGAAAGCGGTTAACCCATGTAAAACATCCTCAAGTGTCTACAGACGTTACTACGAAAAAGTATGTGGATAACAAAGTGTATGAGTTTTATGACAAAGTGCCCCAGCTTATGGTGAATGGCTATAGCGCTAATCACCATCGGATTATTCACGTGGAAGACCCACAAGACGAAGACGATGTTTGTACCAAGCGTTACGTGACCCATGAAATGAAAAGGCTTTATAAATTTATCCCATCTGTGATTTTAGTGTATCTGACAAATGAAAAACCTGTGAATGACAGAAACCATTTACCGCTAGTCCATGATCAGCACTTGACCTATGCGCTTGCTTCGGGTTTAAGCCACTATCGATTACACTATGATGGAACCATTCACATCAAATATGCCATACCTGATGAGAACCATTTACAAATAAAGATAAATGGTCATAGGATGTTGCTTCATAACCATGAAATGGTCAATGCAGGTGACGAATTATCCTTTTATCTCATGTTGACATGGGATGAAAAGCAAGCGGGAAAAACCATAAACGACTTCCCACTTTATGTGGAATTGGAATATACAGCCATGAAATAACCATCTGACGTTAGTTGTGATTTAAACTTTCTTGTGAAAGGTTGTTGGTCATTATCATCATGGTGAAACAAAGGTATGCGGTGAGAAAGACTAAAAAAAGGACTTTGTCCTTGGCAAAGCCTGGGCTTACAACATTCGTGGACAAGCCCTTGCGAAAGAAAAAAAGAAAAAATAATGTATTGACCATAAGGAAAGCCCTTCGAGCAGCACAGAGACATGTTATTCCAAAACGTCGGCGACAGGTTTCAAACCAAGGGCGAGTGATTCCCGTCCCCAAACGAGCGGGATTTTTACCTGCATTATTTGCTGGTTTGGCTGCTCTGGGCTCACTTTTGGGCGGTGCCAGTGCAGTGGCGAAAACCATTAAAGCCGCGCAGCAGGGCAAGCAACAACTCAAAGAAAGTCAGCGACACAATGAAACGATGGAAGCGATTGCCATGGGGGCTAGAAATGCCAATTTAAAGCCAGCCTTTTATCAACAAGGATTTGGGATTTCACCATTTCGAAATATTAAAAAAAAAAATTAACCTCAGCCATAGCGAGACATGCCCTGACGCATCAACAAGTGGAAAGCTATGCTAAACAACTAAAGCTTTCTCATTTTCGAGGTGTGTTTATGCGAAACCAATTACCCCCACGATCCTGGAAACAGGAATGTGCTGTTGTCAATTTGGATGATCACCGAGGACCAGGGACGCATTATGTAGCTTATGTCAAAGAGGGATCCACTGTATGGTACTTTGACAGTTTTGGGAATTTTTCCCCGCCCATGGAACTAGTGACCTATTTTGGAAACAGGATCAAGATATATTATAATGTGAAACGTGAGCAAACGTTTAACAGCCAACAGTGTGGACGTTTGTGTTTAATTTTTTTATATAAGACGCAGCATAAGCTAAAACGCCAACAGTATGTCGACAGAAAGTAAAACGTTTACACTGCATGGACGTGGACCTGAAGTCAGCCTAGACTTTTACCCGCCTATCGAATTGAGTGAAAAACCCTATGGTTTAGGACTTGTTTCTCTTGAAACGTACAATCGAATATACAACATACGTGAAAATGTGAACAACAAGTTTTACTATGATGATTCTGTGCTCACCTTGAACTCTGGTGGATACACGATCGATGACATTTATGAACACATTTATGTGGTGTTGATCAATCAATATGGTTTAAAGTCATTTCTCGACGGAGCACACAAGTTTGAACTTGTAGGCAATACCAACACTCATCGCTGGAGTATTTTCTCTACCTTCAACATTGACTTTAAAACACATCCCGATTCCATTGGTCCATTACTAGGATTTAAACCACGTGTGTTGGAGCCCAACAAAAAACATGATTCGGACCATGAAGTGAAATTCATTGAGGACCATCATGTGTCGGTGACGTGTAATATTATTAGCCAAGTGTACACCAATCAAGAACCATCGCATTCGCTTTATGACTTTATTGTGACATCGCCCAATGGGTATATTATTCGTGAAAACCCTCCAGTGGTGCTTTTTCATGCTGTGGCTGTCGATAGTATTAGTAATATAACATTAAGACTGATCAATAGAGATCAACAACTCATTGATCTAGATTCTACCACACCAGTGACTTACAAGTTGGTGCTAAAGCCACTATGAAATTTGTGTATAAAGCAACAACACCGTCTAGGAATAGTGTTAGTTGTTTGCCACGTGAATACACGTTAACATCTCAAGGCAAGCAGATTTTACAGCATTTGGGTTACCACGTCAACCCTCATGATGAATTCTATCCTAGAGATAGCGAACCGCATCGAGGAGCAACCTGGAGTGGTAAGAATTGATCTCCATTCCTATCAAGCTCAAACACCTGGACTCAATAACAATGATGAAATTCAATTTGTTATCAACAACCAAGATATTTACACCCTACCTCATGAAAGTGTCATTCAGATTGAAGGTCGGCTCACGAAAGCCGATGGCTCTACACCTACCACATCCAAGTTGGCCAACCATGGTTTAGCCTTTCTGTTTTCTGAAGTGCGGTATGTCATTAACGATATCGTGGTGGATAGCACTCGAAATGTGGGCATTTCCAGTGTCATGAAACTATACCCCTCTTATAGTGAGGAAGAAGGTAAAACACTTTGCATGGTAGGTTGGTGTCCTGACTCAACCAATGACTGGATGGTACACACCGATGGGACCTTTACTGGATATTTACCTCTTAAACTGATTTTAGGCTTTGCCGAAGATCACCAACGCATTGTGGTCAACGCAAGGCAAGTGCTTTATCTGGTGAGAGACAGGAGTGATAATAATGCACTCAAGGGAGCCGACAATGCCCCCATCGATTCAAAAATTCAACTACAACGCTTGCTATGGAAAGTGCCTCATGTGACCCTTGAAGATAGCAAAAAACTGGACATACTCAAAATGGTAAAGAGAGATATGCCGCTACCCATGGAATTTAGAAGCAGGGCACTCCATGAGTATCCGCTATTGCCCACCACCAACACGCACAGTTGGTCTGTAAAAATAGCTCGCTATACAGAGAGACCTCTCTACCTGATTGTGGGTTTTCAAACGAATCGCAAGTATCAACAAACCAAAGATGCCACGCAATTTGATCACCTGCAATTGAGAAATGCACGTCTTTTCCTCAACGGAGCTGTGTTTCCCTATGAAGGACTGGATTTGGATTTTTCAAAAAATAAGTTTGGCCCCCTGTACGACTTGTTTTCTAAATTTCGATGGTCGTATTATCAAAAAGAGAACGGCCCCATGCTGCTACCCCAAGAGTTTAAGGCAAGAGCGCCACTGATTGTCTTTGACTGTTCTTACCTGGAAGAGTCTGTCAAGCCATCCAATATCGACATTCGACTAGATTTTGAAACGCATGACAATGTACCAGCCAATACGACGGCCTACTGTTTGATTATTCATCACAAACAAGTCAACTATTATCCACTATACAACCAAGTGACGAGTGTATAAATAACAGCTCAACCCACGTCAAGCCGCTCAGTCATGTCTTGCTTTAAAGCCTCAAGAGACGTTACATCCATGAATTTAAACTCTGAGGAACAACGTTTCAAGACTTTTGCCACGTGGCCAGTGCCTTTCATAAACCCTCAAGATTTGGCGGCCGCTGGATTCTACTATTTAAAAACAAGAGATGAAGTGAAATGTGCGTTTTGTCCCATCTTCATAGACCAAAGGCAGGAGGGCGATGAACCCATGCAGGAACATCAGCGCTGGTCACCCACCTGCCCCTACCTGTGTAGAATGGAAGTGGGAAATATACCCTGTCATTCAAGCTATCCCTCACTTGTGTCTCTGGGTGATGAAAAAAAAAACAAGTTACGATACGTGTGGACCGTATGGCATCCATGGTGCTTCGGTGAGCAGCTCACCATCAAAAACGCCTAGATTAGAGACATTGGGACATCATCGGTGTTATGGACGTTACAAACACAAGAGACTATATTGTTGTATCAGTTGCTATCGTCCTTATCCCAAAATGAGAAAAGCCTGTAAGACGTGTTATGATAATAAAATGATGTAATTCTTAAATTCTAATTTTTGCATGTCCCCCTGTCCTACCCTAACCTCAATTTGAAACTAGCATGGCAGGTAAGTCCTTGACATGACCACACCTGATCGTCAGTCAGTCGTCAGTTGAACTCGGTCCAGGCAAGCGTCAACATGTTGCGCACACTCATTGTGGATTGCCAAGGGTTTAAAATTGGTGACAACAAATTTATATTTAAACAAGTGGCCATGATCGATTGTACCACGTTTTGGATATCGCAAGCTACGCATTTGCTATTTAAGCCACCCCATGCTTTTGATTTGTTGTGTGAAAATGACCGTAAACAAACCCAGTGGATTGAAAATCATAGGCAACTAGACTGGAATCAGGGAACCATTTCCTATAAATATTTGGATGTGGTCATGAAAGCACACTTGTCCTCGGCCAATGTGGTATTTGTGAAGGGTAATGAAAAACGTCAATGGTTGCAACCATTTTTGGCGTCTTACTGTCAATGTATCGACCTCATGGAGTTGGGCTGTCCCTCCCTGCAAACGCTCATGGATACTTGTTCCTGTGGCAACATTACCCATACAGCCCTATCGCATGCGTGGCATCTCTTTCATTGGTTAACCACCCATACCTGCTGGGAGTTGTTGAACAAAATTATAACTCAAGATTTACCTGTGAATGACGCCAGTGAGATTTCTACAAGCGACGTGTAAACATCTACAGCACGTGATACCATGGAGAAAGGCAATGCTACGGACAAAGCCATCGGCAAGTTCTTTGTGTGTAAAAGAAACTAGACAGTTTTACCAAAGAGGAACTCTTGGCGCTGCCCAAGTCATTCATTTATTATGTGGCCGCCAACGCAGTGAAAGAAATCTGGCAACATGTACCAAAATCATGGACTCAAGACCCTGTGTTGAGTGAATTGCAACCCTGTACGGATTACGATCACCATAAGCAAGTGGCCATGGCAAAATACCGTCTATGCGTCAGTGTGCGACTTGTCAGCTAGTGAAACTGTATCACGGTCATAAAAGTCCATGTAAAGACTTTGTTGAATCATTCCACGGGTGTCATGGCGAGAAAAAGCAACAACAACAACAACAACAAACACAAACATCGTCCACAGAGGAGGAGGAAGACCAAACCTTTTTACCATCGATGGAAAAGGATATGCCAGACCTGTACTGGCAATGGCGTCATTGACAAAGTGATTCAATACCTACCTTTCGAAATCCATCTTCCAGGTTATCGTTTTTGCGGCCCTGGAACTCGTCTCGAAAAACGTTTACAACGTGGTGATGTACCCATTAATCTTTTGGATCAAGCATGCAAGGAACATGACCTTTCTTATCGCCATAGTCATCCTGGTTTAAGACATGTGGCAGATAAATTGTTATTGAAGAAAGCTAAACAACGTTTCACATCCAGTGATGCCTCAGTGGGTGAAAGGATGGCAGCCCTGATTGTCATGAGTGCTATGAAAGGAAAGTTGATAATGCATGGACATAAATATTGAGGAGTGAGGAATTGGAATGTGTTTGTATTCTATTTTTCTTTTGTCAATTCACTATGACTATGAAATAAAAACAAAGGTTTACCAGAGCACAATGATTTGTTATTTTTAATTTTAAGAAATCGTGATGTTGATGGCTGATTTTTTCATTTTACACATTTCACACATGATGAATTCCACACACTGTCATTTGCCAATTTGCAATTTACAGTTTTTAAAAATGTTCGTTTCAAGTTTTGCGTTTTTGATGATATGGATTTTTCCAGTTTTTTGATGACACATTTTAAACAATGTCCGTTTGAAGTTTTTGAATTTTCAAATTTCACATATGGCCGTTTCCAGTTTTTTTTAAATGTCCGTTTTAAGTTTTGCGTTTTTTATGATATGGAAACCTGGATTTTCCTTTTTGCTGTTTTCACATTTTTCCATTTAGTGTATGTCGAAAGTTGAGATTTGACAATCATGTTCATGCAAGTGCTTGACCATGGCCATGCTGCAATGTGTTGATGCGTGTTTGGAGAAACGTCGAGGTCTACGACTACTGCAGGTAAGACTGTTTTTACAAAAATAATGTCTTTTGACTGCCACATTTCAATGAAAAAACGAAACTATTTAAAACAAAATGAATATAAAAGGGACCATTTAACCCCCTCCTCACCCACCCTACCTCACCGTGTTTGGTCTGGTCAACCATACACACCAGTTTTCTCTCTCCATTCATACATTCACACCTGTCTTTGGGAACAAACACAACTACTTTATTTATTCCCAAAAGCACATTCTCGACATGCACACTCATCCCAAAAAAACTTTTTTTAGTTTACCATTTTACAATTTCAAAAAAAGGAAAAAAAGCTACTAGAAATCTTACTTATTTCATATTTACAAAAAAAACTCAACTTTGTACAGCGTTAAAAGAATCAAACTATTTACCAATCAAAAAATTTTAAAAATAAGTTTGCATAGAACTTTTCAAAGAGCAAATGGTCCAAGTGGTTTGCCACTATTTACAAAATCTACTATTTACAATGACAGAAACCAATATTTACAAAATACTAAATCTACAAGTTACATAAAGCTATGTCCCATAAACGATTATACAGTGAAATCACACCTCCTCCTCCTTGCGATCATAACCCCAGGGCAGGCTAGTGAGCAGGTCATCAGCCCACACACGCTTGTTATCTATGGAGGCGAGGGTGCGTTTTCTCTGTTCCACAAGATACAGATGATGGTTGCTGGATTGTATCCTGCACTGTGTATGAGACATAGCTTTGCCAGTGCGTAAAACCGCTAGGTAATCGTCTACACGTAGCGATTTTACCACTGCTCTACCTACACCTTTTGCTCTTTTGGCTTCCTTACAGTCGAGTGTGCGGTAAGCATACATTTTTGAAGCCAAACCTACGAATTCCGTCATAATGGAATCACCGCATTCATCTTTTAAAACGCCCATTTCCTTCTTGTTTTTTAGGGGCAGCTGAAACACGTTGTCAGCGCTATAGCAAGAGGTGTCGAACCAGTCACTATGTTGCCTCATGACGTCATAGGGGTTGCAGTGGCGAATGTGGTAAATGAATGAGTCCGTGTCCATATACAAAAGAGAGACGTCCTCAAAATGGCGTTTGGCAAACTCATAGTGGAATCGATACATGACCGATTTAGAAAAGTCTAAAATGACTTGACCCAAGTAAATGGGTTTATCCATGGTCACGCTGGTCTTACTCATTTCAATAGTAGCCAAATCCTCATCGATAATTTTGATCGATTTGAAATTTGGCTTGGCAATGTACCGCCGGGCACCCCACTGCCCCTCCCAGACATTGACCAATTTAATGTCACGGTATTTGCGGACATTCTCCATAGACTTGCCATAGATGCAGTTGTTCATTAATTTAAAAAAATTAATTTCAAACTGCTGTGTTGCCATTTGTCGGTGCTCTGTGTTGAGTCTCATGTATGGCTCAAGCCATGCTTTTTGAGCAAAGAAATACCCCTGTGGATTTTCTTCAACACCAAGCCTTGGGCGAGGCATTGCACCAACATTTGGATATGTAGCACATACTGATTTTTGTTGTAAAGTGTGCCCATGAGTTTTTCAATTTTCACTTTACTGTCAGGGGGAACCATTTGCTCAAGGCAGAATGGGAAATCGGCATGTTCATCATACAAGGATGATGGATATTCAATATCCACTTCTAGCACATATCCACGGCCTGTTTCTTGGCTAGCCATGTTCACATCAAATTCTGACACTTGTTTGTCTGTCAGCCAAGCAAACTTTCCATAGGGCAAAGGCTGACTCATGGCGTAACCGTACAAATTATTCACGTCATAGTACATTAAGTACGATTCTTGTTTTTCCGGTGAATAATCAGGCATGTAGACATTGTTCGCTTCGGCATGGCGCTGGTTAAGTGACACAAAGCCGCCACGAATGCCCTTTTCAAAAAATAGAACCATGTCTACGTCAGTGAGTAAATCCAATTCCACTTGAGTGTATTTTAAAGCGGCATCAAACGAGAGCCCAGGACTCGTATAATAGTGAGCCGGGTCAAGACCGTAAATGTGTTGACACAAGTTACGGAATTTTTCAAACACATCGGTGAGCAGCAATACATCCAGTTTTAGGTAATGCATAGCATATTCACTTAGCGTCTTCATGCCAAACACTCGCCAAACTTGACATGCATGTGCATAGTCTTCATCGGAAACGGTACTGCGTGTTAGTTTCGAGTAAAATTTCTCTTGTGGTGGGAGTTTTCTTTGCTTTAACACATCCCAGCTGTTGCAGAAATCATACGGGAATATAACTTTCCGAATGCACAATTGAAATTGCTCTGGATCATTAAAATGTATTCTAGTATTTTTTAATTCCTCCTCATTCAAGCCATTCACAAGTCTGTCAAGCGAGGATGTCATAAACTTAAAGGAATCCAAAAATCGAATGCTAAAGTCGCCCAACCTCCATGTCAGGGCTGTAAAACGCTCATGGTTTTGAGGAATAATGGTAAACGAGCACTTGTTGACATGGCCCAATTCACGAATCAAAAACTGAATGTCATAATTCGCCAGATTGTGGAAAAAGACACTGATGAAACGAGGAGCTGGAAAGTTCAAGTTGCATTTGCTGTGCGCAGCTCCACGAAACTCCCCTGTAAAATGCGAGTGGTCTCTGACTTTTTCCTCTCCACTTAAAATAGGCTTTTCGCAAATATGGCATGTCGTGGCATGCTCATACTGCTGCTGTTGTTCTGGAGATAGGCTCATGGGTACTGGGTGGTCCAGTATTTCCTGTACATCATGAGCCAACTTGATAAGTTCATCCAAGAACCATTTGGCACAATCTGGCCCCTCGAGGTATATGTAAACGGATTGTGTGAGGTCATAGGCACACATCACATTAAATCCTATGGCAAAGGGTTCATGTTTTTGAATGGGTGTGGTTGAGCTCATGGAGGTATCTGGCTCACATCCCGCCATGGGTGTGGTGAGAGCTTCGAAATCTGCATACACCACATAGGGAACAGTGTCACGCTTATGAATGTCCTTAAACTTTAACACAGCCTTGTCCCCTTGTGGCAATATCAATCTCACCGCTTCCTGAGTAACACAATCTACCCTATGACGTTCCAAAAGCGTAGGAGTGGTAAAATATTGCAGACAACGGTCACAAATATGTTTCTTAGGTTTATGTTTAGACATTTGACTGCTTAGTTATCTACTTAAGCTTTTAATGAGGCAATAGTGATTCAAATCTCCGTAAGACAGATATAAAAGATGAATATGGTGTCGTTTCGGTTCTTTTGTGGCATAAAGAGGACCCACAATCTCATCACCATTAAGGCCATAGACCATGAACGAAAAGTCCTGGTTATCTTGTTCAAACCTATGGATCTTGGTTAAGTCCATAGGGAACGATACTCGAGTTAAATTTAAAGTATGTTTCAATTCGACAAACTTGGCCTTGTACATTCCTGGTCGACAACCATTATGTTGTGCTGGCTGCAAATACGCAGCCACAGCCCACAGAAAACATTCATCATCAACATTTTCAATATTCACCACAGCCTTTTTCGAAGCTACAGCTGGCGGTGTTTTAATATAGCTAGACCCAGCATTCAACGGGTTGAAATGACAAATGTTGATTTGTAAATGATGAATTTTGTCTAAGGCAAGGCCACTCGGTCCTTGTTGCAGTTTATCAAATTTTGATAGCAAGGCATTCACCACATGGCTTTGATACCACTCGTTCAGATTATCGGCAATCAAAAGCTCTTGCATTTTACTACAAATATAAAATGTCTCTTTATGCTCTACGTCCTTCTTTTTATATATGAAATCGCACACCAGTTCTGTATTCACCTTTAAAGCCGTATGCAACCTTTGCGCTGTGCAAATTTCAATTTTAAAATTTTCAAAACAAGATTCTAAAAAATTCTTTGGGAATCAAACTTTTTCTAACATTGACCACACGACCAGAGCACACACGCGATTTGAAACAAGACTCAAGGGGCTCCCAAGTTAACGTATCCGCAGCAGTAAAAGACATTATTTTAGAAAGAACACTCTCACCTGAGTTTTCAGCTGTAGACTGCTTGACAATGGTCCCAAACACACACGTTCCCGATTATTAACAGAGGTCAAGCGTTTTCCAACACTCTAAAAAGAAATAAAATAAACCACCATAAGTATATCCATTCCATATAGTTTATGCATTTCATAAACAAAACAAAATCAAACAGGTTATATATAAAAAAAATCTCACCTTCACGTGTAATGCTTTGCTATATTCCCGTCTCGTGGGCTAGTGTGGAAATGGTTTCCTTTCTAGTTGTCCGTTTTTCTCTCTTTCTTTAATATCGTTCTCACAGACACAAGACAGGTAGGCTATACCGATTATCTGCAAACAAATAAATAAATAAAATCATTAATTACCTAATCCATAAATAATTGCATGTATTTATATAAAATCAATAAATATATAAATGAATAAATATATACCTACCCCACAACAAGGTTAAGTATTTTCCACCAACACCAAAACTGATAAACAAGACCAGGGGTTTCATGCAATGCAATGTGTTCAAAGGTAGTCATCTAAGTGAGCGTGGAAATGATAACGCCATGTCTTTATATATGCTACGTTGCATGTATAATCTTTTTTTCCCACGCTTTGAACATTCTGTTATCAGGCACGTGGACAGATAACGTCCAAGATGAACACCTGCGGTAGATCAAATTTCACATGAACTTGCATTTTGTCACGTACGAAGCAAGACAGGATGTCACTGGTTTAGCGTGCATGTGGTTTCACACATGTGTTCACATGCATTTCGCTCTTCCCTGCCACCACAATGGTCAGATTATTTCACTTTCAAGCGTATTTGTCATTTTTCCATTGCACCTGTTGTCAAGTCAGATCAACGTCTTCCAATAAGCTCAAATGACATTCACCTCCTGTAAGTTTGTTTTCTGTACTCGCTTCGAACAACATAGAACCAAGTTCTCATCACCGTTTACACGTTAAAGGTAAAAGGTGTGAAAAAACGCACGCTCGCTCTGTCATACACCGACCCGCCGAAATAGCGATTGTTCTATTAAGCATGGTCCTTGTGGTTAGCGACAGGTTCATTGACACACACACCCAGCCGTATCGTCTCTCTCAACCACCACGCTTTATGAACATTATAAACAGGTAAAGAAACGGAAAAAGTTTTCTCAACATGTATGGCGTTAGGCCCTTTGTGAATTAATTTTTTTTAAATATCTACCACACTCGAAAAAGGGCGTTATCTCGAGTCCTAGGACACTTCGTACACGTCTCTAGCGTTATTGGTTCGTGAGATATCGGCAAAAATCACAAAAAACACATGTTTACCCCAAAATCGAGTTTCCAACTTTTTTTAAATTATAACGAATGGTACATAGCAAATAGGACGTCACCCCGAGTCCTTGGACCCGTCGTACACGCCTCTAGCATGATTGGTTCGCGAGATATAGCAAAAAGTCTAAAATCACGTTTTTACCCCAAAAAGACTGTGTTTCCAGATTTTCACATTTTCGACACCTACATTCCCGTAAAGAGCACGACGAGACGAAAAAAAACGAATCCAAGCACGCCCTCCTAGCATCACTCCTTCCATTCCAAGGTCGCAGGGGCTCACCACTTGCTTTTGTAAGCAGCTGTCATCATCCCACTACTGCAGGTTTTCATCCTAGAGACTTGAAATTTATTTTGGGGGTAGAGGGAGTATGGACCATTGATTTACGTCAAAAAAAATTTTTTTGTATAATTTCTAGTTTCCAAAATATAGGATTTTCAAAATTCGAGTGTTTTCAAAAAAACATAAAAAGTAAAAAAGTTTTATTATAGAAAATAAAGGTCATAAAGAACATTGGTTTGAGCCATGGCACAACGTTCTATCCTGTTTGGTTTTCAAACTAACGCCTATTTTCGTAAACAAAAAATTTCAAATTTTTTTCTAAAATATAACGAGTGGTCCATAGCAAAGCTCCCAAGGGTTCGGGAGTTATCGGCTCGCATTGGGAGTAGTAGTGGGGGGAGTTAGAAGTACCACCATCCCCCTACTCAAAGGGTCCGGTCCAAAGGGATCAGCCAAAAGGACCTGTCCACAGGGACCCGTCAAAAATGACTCCATTCAAAAAGGGCCCTTCCAAAGGGGCTAGTCAACAGGGACCAGTCCAAAGGGACAAATCAACAGGGATCAATGAAAAGGGGGAAGCGCGTCATGTAAGTCGTTGCGCGCCGCCGCCGTGGGAACATAGGTGTTTATCAGCAGTCTCCGGCAATGTTCGGGAGAGTAACCTTGAAAATTAGCTGATACTCGGTAGTCGAAAGCATAGCTTGACCCGTTTCTTACCTATATGACAAGGTTAGGTTAGGTAAATTTAGGTTATGTTAGGTGAGCTGAGGTTAAGTCTTAAAATATTCCCTCTCTTATGTGTTCAAAGCCGATTCATCCTGAACAGTCAGCCAAAACTTTAAATATGTATTTATCATTACATAAAGAATTAAAGCAAACTTAATTAATTATGAATGGCGTTTTTTGTTACTGTTCAATGTAGACAGAATATATGCATTAAATAATAGACTCAACACAAAAAGTTTTGATTGTTGACTTGCGTTATTTATAAATTGGTTTAATGTTAGGGGCAGTCCACACTTTCCATGTCGATAATTTATATAGGCTAGAAGGATGGTGTTGCAATCTTCTGATGTGTATTTCCAAATTTCCTGCATAGTCTATTTCATAGAATTTTTCTGTAACTTAAAAGTTCATGCTGATTTTGTCTTTGTGTTTGACATTGCAACTACAATGGTTGATTGGATATTCTTTGTCAACTTTCAAATCATGTAATTCATGTCAGATATGTTGGAATTTTTGTTCATGTGTGAAGCTATCAAGTACCGATACCTAATTGGTTACACAACTGTTTCATAATGAAAATCTTGATCTCTGATTCATTGGAGAACTGTTTACGCTTGTCTGAACCAAGACTAACTGACTACTCACTGCTAAGTTTTAGAAATTACATTTACTCAAATCACATTCTGGTAAAAAAAGATCATGACTACTATAAACTACTACCACTCTTCCACCACTTTGCTAACACTTTTCTACCATTTGACTCTCACTTTTGCTCTTACTTTAAACTGCACTTACTACAAACTATCATTTTTATTATCGAATTAACTTCACTAGAGATTAGTTTATGCTTAACAGTTGACATGGAAGTATCAACGGCTAGCTATGGTAAGCCATGTGCTTACTATAAAGGATATGCATATATTGTAAAAAGAACTAATAAAAATGGAACTGTTATTTGGTGCTGTTCGAAACAACGATCTAAAAAGTGTCGAGGAATGATTAAAACAAAAGGCTCCAACATACTTATTTCAATCGATCATCATTGTAAATCTCAAAATAATACTCATTTAAATGGACAAAATACTCTAACCAAGGTAAAAAAAGCAAGACCAAGAAAAAAATAGTGTGCCTCAAGATAGTGCTCTGTTTGTTAAAGAGCATTTATTATCTCCTGAAAAAGACATGTTAGGACAGTCGTTAACGTCTAAGAAACCTCTAACACTATCGAAGACAACACAAACTATGCCAAAGGTTGTTGCAATGCAAGATGAACAAAAAGGATTAGATAGTAATAGTGATGATGATTATATTGATGATAATTATATTGATGATGATAACCATGATGATGATGATGATTATGATGATGATGATGATGATAATGGTTTACACCCAAAAAAATCATTTGTTAAATTTGTTTACTGGAACAATTCCAATAAGCTAATCAGCGGCTTCAGTACTTGCATACCTGTAAACAGGCTGGTCATACTAAATATGAGGAAGAACTTTTGGATATAGAAAATGAGCTTCGTGATGCTAAAATTATAGTGTAATGAATCCATGTAACCGCTTAAACTATTTCTTATCAATACATGTAATATTTTCTACCACTTTGCTACCACTTTGCTACCACTTTTCTAGTTTGCTACCACTTTTCTACCACTTTGCTACCACTTTTCTACTACTTTTCTGCCACTTTGCTTCCACTTTTCTAATTTGCTACCACTTTTCTAACACTTTGCTACCACTTTTCTGCCACTTTTCTACCACTTTTCTAGTTTGCTACCACTTTTCTACCACTTTGCTACCACTTTTCTACTACTTTTCTGCCACTTTTCTACCACTTTTCTACCACTTTGCAACCACTTTTCTACCACTATGTTACCAATTGTCTACCACTTGTCTACCACTTTGCTACCACGTTTCTACCACTTTTCTATCACTTTTAACTGTACATATTAAATATAAAAGGCAATGCCAAATAATTCTATTACCAGAACAGAGATAACCTTTGTAGTGTGCAAATCATACTAACAGGTTAGTTACTACTATGGAACTTACTACAACTAACCGAGGGAAACAACGTGTACTCTATAAAGGCTACTCTTATAACTATAGACGACAAAATGTAAAAGGAATAATATTCTGGCGATGCTCAAAACAGAGGTCAACAAGATGTCGAGGCAATATGAAAAGTAGAAATGGTGTGGTTTTAAGTGTGAGTGATCATCAATGTAGTGCTCCAGACAAAACACTGATGGTGTTGGCAAAAAATCATCAGAAATCATCAAGAGAAAGATGTTGCTACTCAAAATAGTGCATTGTTTGTTGAGCAACGTTTAACCCCTGTTGTAAAAGTTATGTTGTATCCATCTTCCACGCCTCAAGAGTCATCAACATCACAGACTATGCAAGAGGTAGTGTTGTTGTTGTTTTAAGGGGCTGAACTACAAAATCATCTGCCTTGTTATGCAAGTGGATCGAAAAGGACTAGATAGTAATAGACAAAAGAGAGTTGTAGTTTGTATATAACTATTGTACAAGTACTTACATGAAATAAATAAAAATAGTGTATGGGTATTGTCTGTTTTTCTTAATTGCTATCCCTATGTCCCACAATTAATGCAATTGTTAACCATCAACAGTCTCTGACTATGTTCGCAAAGAGAGTGACCTTAAACAATACACTCTATCTATGGTTTGTGTACCGAGTACACAATAATACAGTGTGGTCAAGCCATGTTGAGGTAATAGTTATATCAGGTAAGGGATTCGAACCCTTGCTTTTCTTGTACAGAAAATTTGAACTTAAGTCAAACACCATAACCACTCGGTCAACCTGACAGTTACTAATTTAATTATTTTTGTGGACTTGAGTGTTTATAAAACTTTTTCCAGTATACATTGACTAAACCACTTGTTTGTTTTGAAATATAGATTTTGTTTTGTTTGACCATAACATTGCAGTTATGAGTCTTGTGAACTGGGTGTTTAATATAGGGTTGAAGGCATTTTAAAATAATTTTAGAAAAGCTCTTAGGTATTGTGTCATGGGTTTTAGTAATGCATTACTGTTCGTTGACTAACAATTACCGTTACACAACATTATTTTGGTGAACTCTACATGTTGTTGTTTGAGTCGTCAGTCTTTTGACTGGTTTGATGCAGATCTCCATGCCTCCCTGCTCTGATCGAAACGTCTCATCTCAATATAACTACCACACCCTACATTCAAGGCTATCTGTTTAACATATTATAACCTTGGATCCCCCCTACAAGCTCTTGGATTCAATTCCTAGATTTAACACAAACTTTTAAAAGTGGTATGACAACTAAAACTAGTCTACTCAGTCTCGAGTGGTCCAAATAAGTAGAGAGGGTTTGATTCACACCTCAACCATAGAGCACCATGTTCTTTTATTTTAAATAATGATATCCATTTGTTCAATTTCACATTTCACACATTGCAATTTGTCAATTTTCCATTTGCATTTTTTAAAATGACAGTTAGATGTTTTTCAATTTCATGATATGGAAACATGGATTTTTCCATTTTCATATTTACACATTTGTCAATTTCCCATTTGCATATATTTTCTTAAATGTCCGTTTAAGGTTTTTAAATTTTGTCTGTATGGAAACATGGATTTTCCATTTTGCTGTTTACAAATTTTTTATATATTTATTTTGTGTGTATGTTGAAAAACGATATTTCCAAAACAAGTTTTTTTATTTTTTATTTAAGGATTTTGTAAATGATCTTAATGTGAGAGCTTGACCATGGCAATAATACAGTCTATCTATGTGTTAGCGGAACCATAGAGGCTTATTACTACTGCAAGTAAGAATGTTTTACAAAAAACGACTATCTACCACTGCATTTGAAAAAACAAAACGATTGAAAAAAATCTATTTTCCATTCATATATAAGTGCTAATTCTCCCTCTCCCCACCCTACCTCACCGTATTTTCTCTGGTAAAACAACCAATGCTACCCACACACACACACACAAGCTTTCTATATATCTCTCTCTATATATATGTTTTCTCTTGTCCACGAGATAAAAATTATTGTTGCTGGATTGTATCCTGTACTGTTTATGCGACATACCTTTGCCAGTTCATAAAACCGTTAGGTATTTCTCTACACATAGCGATTTTACCACTGCTCTACCTACGTCTTTTGTTTGTTTGGCTTTCTTACAGTCTAGTATGTGATAAGAAGCATTAACTGTATGTCAAACCCAGTCCACGTTTGTATTTGTAATCTAAGTAATAATTTAAAAGAGACAAGTGTAATCAGTTTTAAACATTATCTCTGCTTTTATTTGTTTGTTTATGACATGCATATTAATCTAAAATCAAACCATAGTCTACCTTAGTGAAAGGTTAACAGTTTAACCACTGCGTCACCATAAACTTTTTTCTTAGTTTGATTCGTTCTAGGCCTTAGAGCTAGAAATCGAGTTAAGAACTCCAGTGAAAGAGGCACATGTGCTCACCACTATAGCACGTAATGTTTAGCTGATAACGTTAGACAACCGAAAATGATTGTATTTCTGTTAGCCAAGCATTTCTGTCATTTACCTACTGTGTGAGCTCTGCCAGCAAGACAGTTTAGTTTAGAACAAGTGTGTGTGAGTATGTGTATAGATTATTAGCCTCAGGTATTTAAAGCTTGTTGTGTGTAGCGACCATCTTGTCCCAGTAACCAATGAGCAAGTTTTAACAGTCAACCCATAATAACTGCATAGGATAGTTGTGTGTGGTTCATGTACTTGTGTGTGTGTGCATTAGCATCATGCACTAGCTTTACCTTACCCTCTATAGGTAGAGCGTTATCCCTTTCCCTTCTGACATTACCAATGACCACATTCACCCACAAGTTTTACACTTAAACCATTGGCTTGTTTTTAATTAAGTTTGGTTCGGTTTGGTTGGGTTTGATTCAACTTGGTTCAGTTTAGTTCAATGTTGTCACCATTTTGGATTTTAGCTATCTTCTTTAACCAATCAATTAAAGATTGTCTACTCTTATTTCATGAATCGATAAATCAGATTTTGTATACACCGTTTGTCATTTATTATCCCATACCTACAACCTATACTCTGTCTGTACTGCAGTTTGATCTGAAAACAAGTTCCAATGGTGAAAGATTTGTCAGTCACTATACATGTAGCCTACAATAATTCTTTCACTACCTAGCTATGTTTCATCACTCACTGTAAACATTTCACATGTCCATATCCGATTATAAGTTTAAAAAATCTCAGGTCGATGACCTTGATGTATTGGGTATTTTTGGGTAAAATCATTAGCCATGGGAAAGGGTTGACCATTCTAAGTCCTATGACACCTCACATGTTGATATCCGATTATTAGTTTATAAAATCTCAGGTCAATGACCTTGCTGTTTTGAATTTTTGAGGTAAATCCATTGGTCATGGGAAAGGGTTAACCATTCGTAGTCCTATGACACCTCACTTGACCCTCTCTACTGATAAGTTTATAAAATCTTAGGACAATGACCTTGCTGTTTTGGGTATTTTGGGTAAATTCGTTGGTCATGGAAAAGGGTTGGCCATCCTGAGTCTTGTGACACCTCACTTGTCCCTCTCTGATTATTAGTTGCTAAAATCTTAGGTTAATGACCATGCTGTTTTTTTTTGGGTAAATTCATTGGTCGTGGGGAGGGGTTGGCGAATTTAAGTCCTCTGACACCTCACTTGACCCTCTGTGATTATTAGTTAGCGAGATATTAACGAAAGTGCAGTTAGGCCCTTTTGACAAAAAAATGAATAATACATTCAAAAACAGGGCGTCACCCCAAGTCCAACGACCCCTCCTACAAGTCCCTAGCTTTCTTAGTTCATAAGATATTAAAACGCCGATGACCTATTAGTTTTTGGATCTTTGGTTGATTTGTAAAAAAAAACGTATCTATAAATCATTATTCAAAAAGCCCGCCCTCTTACATAAAACCCAATTGCGCATTCGTAGAACAAAAAACCAAAATGATGAATCATAGCGGCATTCAGTTGTATGCATGCAATTTATGTGGAACGAGTTTAATTTCATATTGGCATACAAACTGCTACATGTTGCACATGGAAAGCGACTTTTACCTAAAAATTATTATTTCACCCCCTAGTAGGGGTAGATTTTATTTTTGAGTGGAAATAAGTTATCCATAGGAAAGGGGTTGTCTGCCGGAGTAATTTGACTACTTGTACATGTCTCTAGCCTTATTCCCACCACTGTCAAAACAGGTTGTGACTTGTTAGCTCTTATCGTGCACGTGCGCATGTGTACACTTGTGTGTTAGGTCATATTACACATGAACTTGTATTTTCTCACGTATGAACCAAAACAGGATGTGACTTGTTTCACAAGGAGGACGGTAATAAGGTCATCTCACACGTGTTCACATGTATTTCGTCACTTTTCTTTCATATCGTTATCCCATTATAGTAGTGGGGGTTGGTGAACAACGTCAGATCAACACACACAAATGTAGTTAGGCCCTTTAATATAATTTTAATAAAATCATGAGCCAGTCCATAGGGATCAGGCCAAAGGGGCCGGTCCAAAAGGGATCAGTCCAAAGGGACTCATCCACAAGGACTCGTCCACAAGGACCTGTCCACAAGGACCCGTCCACAAGGACTCGTCTACAATGACCCGACAACAATGACCCCCGCCAACAATGACTCGTCAACAATAACCCATCCATAGGGATCCGCTCCCCCACCCTCTTACAAAAGCCATGAGTGGGCATGCGTAAAAACAGAAAACAAGCATGTTAATTCATAGTGGCTATCCACCGCACATATGCACTTTATGTAGAACAACGTTTCATTCCATATCTGCATTCAAACTCTCACATGTTGCAATTGGATAGAGAGATTCTCTAAAAAAAATACAATTTCACCCCCTAGTAGGGGTAGGTTTTATTTTGGGGTGGAAATATGTTGTCCATTGGAAATGGGGTGTTAGCCCGAGTTCAATGACACCTCATTCGTCAAAATCTGACCATGCGTTCGAGAGTTATCGCGCCGCCGCCATCTTGTGTGGAGGGTGTGGAGGTGGAGGATATAGAACCGGCCAAAACACACTACTCTTGCTCAGTGCCAAAGGGCCGAAAAAGGTCACTTACAAATTGAATTTTCAAAAACCGTTTCTTAGTGAGCCTCTACATACTCGGATCAACCAACATGCAAAATTTCAGCTTTCTAGGTCTAGTGGTTTGAGCCCTGCGTTGATGAGTCATTTTTGGATGCTCAGTGCCAAAGGGCCGAAAAAAGTCACTTACAAATTGAATTTTCAAAAACCGTTTCTTAGTGAGCCTCTACATACTCGGATCAACCAACATGCAAAATTTCAGCTTTCTAGGTCTAGTGGTTTGAGCCCTGCGTTGATGAGTCAATTTTGGATTATATATATAACAAGCTGTACCCGGCATGCGTTGCAATGCCAATCAAAGAAAGTGTTGGCGTTGAAATTCTGTTTCTTGAAGTGCTTTTGGATACACAACATGTTAACTGCCTCTAAGCTATCGTAAAATGGATTTTCTAATTTAGAACCATTCGTGGGAGCGTGCACAACAACTTTCAAAAGTTTCATCGCTGTCACTCATTTGTTGAATCTACTCGTACGCTACCTATTGTGAAATGGATTTACTAAGTCGAAACCTTTCCCTGGCGTGTACACAATAACTCATCTATGATTCATCGCAATCGGATGAATTGTATATGCACGTATACGGAATTTGTTTAAACGATTCGTTCGTTGTCACTCATTTGTTGAATCTACTCGTGCGCTACCTATTGAGAAATGTCGAAGCCCTTCCCTGGCGTGTACACAATAACTCATCAAGGTTTCATCGCAATCGAAGAATGTTATATGAACGCAATAGGGGATTTTGTTGAAACGCTTCGCGCGTCATCACCCATTTGTTGCATCTACTCTTGCGCTACTTATTGTGAAATGGATTTACTAAGTCCCCTTCCCTTGTGGGTACACAATAACTGATCAATGTTTCATCGCAATCGGATGAATAGTATATGAACGCATACCTGATTTTGTTTAAACGATTCGCGCTCCGTCACTCATTTGTTGAATCTACTCGTGCGCTACCTACTGTTAAATGTATTTACTAAGTTAGAAACCGTCACGTAAGTGTCCACAACATCTCACCCAAGTTTCATCGCTATCGGACTAATGGGATATGAAGACATAGGGGACTGTATTGAAACGCTCCGCATGTCGTCGTTCATTTGTCGAATCTACTCGTGTGCTACCTACTGTGAAATGTATTTACTAAGCCAGAAACCTTCCTTGGAGTGTCCACCATATTTCACCCAAGTTTCACCGCTAACGGCAGAATGGTATATGACCTTATACGGGACTTTGCTGAAACGCTTCGCGCGTCGTCCCTCATTTGTTGAATCAACTTGTGCGCTGCATATTGTATAGTGGATTTACTAAGCCAGAAATTTTCCATGACGTGTACACAACATCTCACCCAAGTTTCATAGCTACGGACGAATGGTACATGAATGCATACGGGACTTGGTTGAAACGCTTCGCGTGTCGTCGCTCATTTGTTGATTCTACTCTTGCGCTACATATTGTAATATGGATGTACTCAGCCAGAAACCTTCCCTGGAGTGTACACAACATCTCACCCAAGTTTCATCGCAATCGGATGAATGGTATGTGAACGTATACGGGACGTTGTCGAAACGCTTCGCGCGTAGTCACTCATTTGATGAATATAAACGTGCGCTTCGTATTGTAAAATGGATTTACTTAGCCAGAAACCTTTCCTGGAGTGTACACAACAATCCACCAAACATTTATCACTATCAGACGACTGGTATATGACTTTATACGGGACTTTGTTGAAACGCTTCGCGTGTCATCGCTCATTTGTTGAATCTACTGGTGCGATACCTATTGTAAAATGTATGTACTAAGCCAGAAACCTTCCCTGGAGTGTACACAACATCTCACCCAAGTTTCATCGCTATCGGATGAATGGTATATGAAATGATATGGGACTTTTTTGAAACGCTTCGCGCGCCGTTGCTCATTTGTTGATTCTACTCGTGCTCTACCTATTTTTAAAGGGATTTACTAAGCTAGAAACTTTCCCTGGAGTGCACACAAAATCTCAGCCTAGTTTCATCGCTATCGGACGAATGGTATATGAACGCAAACGTGACTTTGTTGAAATGCTTCGCGCGTCGTAGCTCATTTGTTGAATCTACTCGTGCGCTGCCTATTGTAAAGTGGATGTACTAAGCCAGAACATTTTCCTGCAGTGTACACAACATTTTACGCAAGTTTCATAGCTATCGGACGAATGGTATATGAATGCATACGGGACTTTGTTGAAACGCATTGCGTGTCGTCGCTCATTTGTTGAATCTACTTGTGCGCTATCTACTGTGAAATGTATTCACTAATTTTGAAACCTTCACGTAAGTGTACACAACATCTCACCCAAGTTTCATCGCTATCGGACGAATGGTATATGAACACATACGGGACTTTGTTGAAATGCTTCGCGCATCGTCGCTCATTTGTTGAATCTACGCGTGCGCTACCTATTGTAAAATGGATTTACTAAGTCAGAAACCTTCCTTGGAGTGTACTCAACATCTCACCCAAGTTTCATCGCAATCGGACGAATGGTATATGAACGCATGGGAGACATACATACCCACAAACTATCACGTTACATTGATTTTTATATATATAGATAGATTATGGCCGCTACTGTTCCTCAGGGAATTTTCTGATTTATCCTAGGAAAATACGGGAATTGTCAGGGATATCGGTTACTGTAGTTTGTTTTGGTAGACACCCTAGGATTCAAATTTGCCACACCGAGAGGCAGCCTGTATCCGGCCGAAGTCGGCGGATTTTTAAGAGCGTTAAAAATGCCACAGTTGGTCTTCCTTTGGAGGGGAAGTAACGCCGGCGGTCCAATGTCATAGATTTATGGCATGACGAAGAACCTTTTACTAATTGCTCTTGAGTGAAGCTAATTTATAGGTTAGATTTGTCAGACACTCTTAGGTTCCAAAGTTCGTCACCAGAAGCCGACTGCGGTGGAATCTAGTAACCAAGTTCAGAACTAGTTGATCGTTGACGGCGGCTTTTGGTAGCAAAAGTTGGAACTGCTTGATAATCGAATGTCTGCGGTCCTTTCTAGAATTAAAATCAGATAACATACAATAATACAGTCATCACAATTAACACCGGTTATCAGTCAGATTCTACACGCACCCAAAGTGATGATGATGATGATGGGGTGCCATAAAGTCGGCGTCGACTCCTAGCGAATGCATGGATGGACTGTCTCCATAAGATTCGGTCATCGGCCATACACTTCAGATCCTTCACTGACATATTCATGTTGGATTTGATGGAGTCGATCCATCTCAATGCTGGCCGCCCTCGTCTCCGAAACCCTTCCACCTTTCCAAGCCCTCATAATGAGTCCAAAATATGACAGCTGTAATCTTGTTATCAATGCTTCAAGAGACAGATCTGGTTTGATTTTTTGGATCACCCATGCATTTGTCTTCTTGGCTGTCTAAGGAATACGCAGTATCCTTCTCCAACACCAGAGCTCAAAAGCATCAATATACTTTGTGAAGTTTGAAGCCATTTTTCAGTGTTGCCTAAGTAAACAAAAGTTTGGTGCTTTTCAGTCGGTCAACACGAATGTACCCAAATAGAGCTGGGTTATGTTCTAATCCAGAAATAAATTACATGAGATTAATAAATACACTAGGATGACCTGTTTCGATCGTCAAGCGATCATCATCAGATCCATTACACTTAGGCTATAACATCTACAGTATGATTGAGAATACAGGTGAAAAATATATACAATATTGTATAGCCCAGGGGCAGTACCCCTAGGACCCACCCCTTCATCTTTCACCTAAACCACCCTCATAGGCATGCCATAAGCCTTACACACTTCTTTGACACGAGTAGGCCCAGCAGTATTGCTGCCAGCCATGCTTGCACACACACACACAAACAAACTATCTAGAACAGCAACAGTGAGGAAACGCCGACTAAGCAGTGGGGGAAAGCCTTAAAGGCTAGACCCAGAAGAGCCCAATTATCTATTCGCGGCCAGCGGCTCTGCGCCTCAAGGTCCGTTCCAGATCAGCCCATCGTCACCAGGTGAGAACTAGCCGTGTGCTCAGATTCCTAATCATTGTAACACCTAACCCAGAACACTTTTGTATTTCACACACTTTGTATTTTGTTTTATACGTGTCCGCCACTTAAAGGGACAGTACATCATCACCACTGACCAATAAATACTTGGTTGTCGACTCTGCACGCTAAACGCTCGCTCATACTTAATTGGCAGGCTGAGTTAATAGCTCAGTCTTAGACGTTCATCCCCTCACAGGTAGACGCACCCTGTAGAAACGCACCCCAACAGATCACATCCTCACACAAACACATTACACTAGTAGTCTCCCCCGATTACGGGAAACTACCCCTTTTCGGAAACATCCCCTAAATTAATGAATCTACACTACCCTGTTTATCCCATCCCCAACACAGGGATAAAACAATATGTACAATTATTTAGTTGCAGTGTTGGTAATGCAACTGTCGTTGTATGCTAAATATAGTATATCTAATATTAGGTGAACTTCTAAAATGGTGATAAAAAATCCGGAATTTGTCTGTTTGGGGTGATTATATGGTTACACAAAATCAACTATGGTTATACTGTAATAATACAGGCTGATACTTATCCGGTTGTCTCCCTAACTGGGACTTCAAGCAGTTTCGTGTTCACTCTGGCACCAGTTATAGTCGACTAACCCGGGTGTTAACTGGGCGGAACTGGTTTTTCCCTTTTTCCCCCTTTTGTGCCTATGTTCTTTCTGAGGTCAGTGCCTAGTGTATTTATTAATCTCATGTAATTTATTTCAGGATTAGGGCATAACCCAGCTCTATTTGGGTACATTCGTGTTGACCGACTGAAAAGCACCAAACTTTTGTTTTGATCAATATACTTCCTATCTTGTTTCCCAAAGTACACGGGGCTAAATAACCGCGTTATCCCAGCCCCTAAACTGAGGAACCAACCAACCTAAAATTAAATCCATGGAAAATTAACCAAGAAAGTCAGCGAAGTTTCCGCCACGAAGTGTCCTGTTTTATGAAGCACCAAGGCTACTAACAACTTGTTTCCAAAGCATCCTCCGTTACCATGGCCTCTTTATATTATAAGGATGTTAATTACTGTGGAAGCCCGATCTAAAAGTTGGCTGTCATCTCGGATTAGAGGTTGTTTTAAAGTTAATACAATTTCTACTAGACGATGGAGATTACATGCTGAAGTGGCGGCGCCGCTAAACGAAGTTGCGTGTGACGTAACATTTCAGTCCTCGCCTGTCTTCTTCTTAATAAGATTCCTAACTTTATAACACTCAGAGTTAATAGGGGAGAAGGACAGCCAATATATTGTTAGCCTCCTCATACACTATGAACTGTTACATTGTTGCCGGTGACGTGACATGTTGAGTAAGAACATTGTAATTATAAAACATGAAGTTCCGTGACTAACTAAAGAACCTAATTTTATTAAAATTATAGGGACCATATATCAGCAGTTGGCAGACCTGGCAACTCTAAATATATTCTTAGTTCCATCTCTTAAAGTACACAATGAATATGCAAGATTTGGTTGAGATCCAATAGATAGCATGCACGTTACATGTATTTAAATATTGAATATATCAGCGTGCGTAAAATCAGGTTGGCGACACTGTCATAAATAGGATGCTCAATGTTAAATTGAAATATTATGATATATATATATGTGCCAATTTTGAAAAAACTTCGTTTATTAGTATGGAAGTTCCATGCGATTCAACATGATACCAATCAGCACGCGTAGAATCATGTTGGCAGCACTGTCGTATATCGGTTACTGATAACATGTGCAGGCACTATATGTATGCAAGGTTTAGAACTGTTGGCCTGCATACTTTCTGATAATTACATACTGATTAGGATAAACATGTAGGGAATGAATTTCTTAACAGTTTTCAGCCCTGCATTCTTCTCTGGTACCCAAATCACATACCAAATTTGGTTGAAATCCAGAAGATAGTATGGAAGTTATATGCATTTAAACATTGGACTTATCAGCAGGCATAGAATCATGTTGGCAACACTCTCATTTATAGGCTCCTGTAAATTAGTCTGATGTAATATTATTTATATTGTGTGTGTCAATTTTGGAACGCTTCCCACACATATCTTCCGAGATATCCAACATAGACCTCAATTTTCAATTGTGATTTTTCAGCAGTTGGTAGCACTGGCGTCATTTTCAAATATGGTCGTGAGATATTCACACATAGCTCTTTACTCTTACCAAATTTCGTTTTGATAGCTGCAGCCATTTAGGAGTTGATATGGAGGAAACACACACACAGACAGACACACGTTTTCCCGGATCGATCTCATAAGTCAAGATCGTCATTTTTAGCCTATTTTCAATTTTGAAAAAATAGGTTATGAGATCACCTTTTGTCCGTGTGTGTGTGCGTGTGTGTGTGATTCGTGTGTGTCCCCCCCCCCCCTAATAAAATCTAAACAGCTGGAGATATTTCAATGAAACTCGGTAAATTCATAGCCCTATTCCGGGCGACCCCGACCTTGCCCTTCAAATTTTGTTACGTCTCACCAATCCAACATGGCGGCTGTGCGAAATATTTCACCAACATTCAATATCTCCCAAACTATTACCGATATCACCCTGGAATTTTGTATGGTGATAAAGGGAACTACTAGAAATTCACTTATGTGACATCTGAAAACCTGGTAAATACAAAACCAACATGTAGGTCATGCGAAGTTGCGACTTTTAAATGAACGTTTCTCGCAATTTAACCAACCAAACGCATTGAAACTTGGCACAGTATATGTTTGTATACATTGTAATGCACCGACATCTAATTTCGTTCAATTGTTTACATAACCTCAAAATGGCGGCTGTGCGAAATATTTCACAGGCATTCAATATCTCCGAAACTATTTATGATATCAACCTGAAATTTTGTACGGTGATAAAAAGCACTGCTGCAAGTTTATCTATGTAACTTTCAAAAACTTGTAAACTACGAAACGAACATGGCGGCCAAGCGAAGTTGAAACATTCTAATACATTTTTCTCGTGATTTAATCATATGAGCGCATTGAAATGTGGTACAGTAAATGATTATACTTATTGTCATTCACTGGCATCTAATTTAGTTCAATTGTTTACATAAACTGAAGATGGCGGCTGTGCGAAATTTTAAAATTAAATTTTTATTCTTGTGTCGTAATCATGCGATCGAAGTAAAAGTTTGAATAATGAAGCTGCGCAATAATTTTCCTTTAATGGTACATAACTCTATGGCCTATACATATAACAATCCAAAATGGCGAGCATCCGAAATATTTTGACGGTTCTCAATATCTTAGAATCGTTTCCAGCAATCAAACTGATTTTTTAAAATGTTCATAGAGGCTATGAACATAAGTTCACCTATATGACGTTCAGTAACCTGGCTAACACAGATCGAACATGGCGGTGACGCGAAGTATAAATATTTAAATGGACGTTTCTCGCGATTTAACCATCTGAGTGTAGTGAAACTTTGCACGTTAATGCTTGTACAAATGTTAATCCACTGGCATCTAATTTATTTTAATTGTTTTCATAACCACAAGATCGCAGCTGTGCGAAATTTTAATATCTCGTTTTTACTTCTTGTGTCCTAATCATGCGATTGAGGTCTGAAAACCACACGTACCCAATAATCTTCATGTAATAGTACATAAATAAAATCCAACCTGTCTACCATCTGCAATATTTAGTCGGTTCTCAGTATCTACGAATCTAACATAGCAATCAAACTGAAATTTTGTATGTTGATAGAGGCAATTAATATGAGTAGGATATATGAAAATAGGCTGTATAGTTCTTCATGGAACTACTTGTTACAAAATGTGAAAAATAGACTAATGACATAAAGATGACCGTGATAGCCCGATTCCTTATTGACGTATTAATTATAACTAGTGGACCCATGCGTGAACTCTCGCATGTGTATAATCCACCCGCCTGGATTTACTGTTATGCGGGCTTCTATAAATATGTTTCTTTGTTTAAACGCTTTTTTTTTTATTGTGGGTTGTATGCGCCCCATGTGTACACACTACCCGTCCGGCTCCAGTGCTGCGCGGGCTGGCGCAATACTCTTCAGGCATGGGCTACCATGTTGTTTATTTGTTTAAAGGCACTTTATAAACAAAATAAATATATTTGCGTTGACTTTCCAAGAAATGCAAGGTTTCTCCTGTACTATTGAGACTATTTGGAAGAATTTGGTACAATCCTCACCTTCTAACTCGCTCTGATTTAGGAGCTTAAGTTTTGTGAAACATACACTTTTGCGTATTAGATAGATGAAATGAAAATCCACAGCCTGCTTCCAGTATCCGACCGGGTCAGGAATGGAATGAATGAAGCCCCTAGCTAGCGGCGAGGATATGAACTGTGCCGGCTGCCGAGGCCTGACGCACTCCTCTGGGGCAATGAGTAAATGAATGACAGATGAAATGAAATGATAGTGGAGAGTGTTGCTGGAATGAAATTATGACAGGGAAAACCGGAGTACCCGGAGAAAAACCTGTCTGCCTCCGTTTTGTCCAGCACAGATCTCACATGGAGTGACCGGGATTTGAACCACGGACCCAGCGGTGAGAGGCCAGCGTGCTGCCGCCTAAGCCACGGAGGCTTTGCGTATTAGATAGATAAACTATTTATTACGTTAAGTCAATATTTACTACATTGAAACCGCACATTGTGACCTTCTTGAGCGTGGTATAGGATAAGTAACTGTGTAGTAACATACAACTTAATAACATTTGTGTCATAATAGAGGATACCATATATAACATTGTTCCAAAAGCTCACAAGTCTATAATGGCAATAATTAAGAAACGAGCGTAGCGAGTTTTATAATTACCATTATAGGCGAGTTGCATACGACTGATTATGTTCGACGATAATTATTATAACTATTTTATGTTCGAACATAAATATTCATAAATATCTGTCGAGATTTCGCCAGTTTTATGTACTGAACAGACGGCATGGGACGCAGAGAATACCTTGTATTTGACCATGGCCTCCTCGATTACCCTACTATGACACTAGGCCAGGCAGTGAAATTTAAATTAGAATGCCGTGGAACTCAGCGCATCTAATTATCTAATTGGTCAAACTACTGTTTCCTGAGCTCTGATTGGTGGGAGAAACTGTTTCATAATGAAAAACAGTGTTATAATGAGCCTCATTTTAGTACAGTTTTCTGACATATAATAGTCAGGGTCGAACATAAAATTTAAAAAAACCAGTTCTGTTACAAAAATGTATTAATAAATCGTAAAACAGTCTAGATAAAACAGAGTTGAAATGAAGAGATGTGGATGTGAAAATATATATGGTGAATAAGTTAGGTTATAAATGATGGTTGATGCGTATTTGTCAGGTAGAGAGAACTTTGGAAATAGGTGTGACGAAGTTGCTATGAATTGTTAAGAAATGTAGTGGTTATTTAATTATTGATTTTTAAACCATTCTTCATCCTGTGCCGTTAACTAGCGGACGTGGTTGGTTTGTTGGTTCCTTAGTTTAGGGACTGCGACAACGTGATCATGTAGCCCCGTGTACTTTGGGTGTGTGTAGAATCTGTCTGATAACCGGTGTTTATTGTGATGGCTGTATTGGTGTGTGTTATTTGTTATTCAGGTAAGGACTGCAGACGATCAATTTCAAGTAGTCCCTACTTTTGATACCAAATGCTACCATCATCGACACCTAGCTGTGAACTTGGATACTAGATACCACCACATTCGACACAATTGTAGTTAGTGGAAGGTTCTTTTACATGCCATAAATCTATGACATGGGCCCGTCTGCTTTACTTCCGCTCCGAAGGAAGGCACACTGAGGGATTTTTTTACCAACTACGCCACCAAAGCCACCCTAGTGGACGTGTGATTATGTTTGTGGATGCATTCATGAAGGAACACAGCCATGATTATAAAACGTCAGCTGAGGTGGACAGGATATGTAATCCGCATGCCCAATAATCGCAATCCCAAAGTGGTGTTTTGCTCTGATTTAACAGAGGGTAAATGCCGTATGTGAGGTCAGCGGAAGCGATTCAAAGACGTACTGAAGGCTTGTATTCAAATGTGTCACATTGATATTAATAACTGGGAGACATTAGCTCGAAATAACATCATTCGGAAGCTAATTGGGGTGCCCAAGCTCAGGTGGTCCGTACTTCTGCAATGGCACTCTGTTTCTCCGCCGGTGAATATGCCTGCCCTGTATGGCAAGTTGATGTAGCTCTTAATGAAACTGCAAGGCTTATTACAGGATGCCTGAAAGCGACTCCCGTCGAAAAGCTGTACTACATGGCAGGTATTGCTCTCCCTGAAATACGTCGGGAAGTAGCCGCAAATGTCGAAAGAGAGAAAGTGGAAGAAAGTGAGCTGCACGGATATACTCCACCAAGACATAGATTGAAATCTAGGAAGAGCTTTTTACAGTCAACATCTCCACTCAACACATCCTCCAACAAAGACAGAGAAGAACTGTGGGCAGCCAAAATCAATCATCTTCCAACAAGGGTAACACCAACAGAATGCTTACCAGCCGGACACAACTTGGACTGGACCACTTGGAAATCACTAAACAGAATACGAGCAGGTGTTGGCAAAACTAAGGATAACCTAATGAAATTGGGATACCTACAAGAGTCAACAATTCGTGAATGTGGAGAGGTACAGACAACAAAGTTTCTGTATCAGTGCTAATGCTGCCCTGATTCTTGCAGTAAGGAGGAGTTGTTTAAGGCACCAATAAAATGCTATAGCAGTTGCTCGTTTCTGGGCAAAGACAGTTTGATTATATTTGTATAATTCCATGTTTTTCCTTCGCTTTTATATATACAATGTTATTTATCTGCCTCTAAATCGAGTAAATAAATAGCCCTTGATCGCTCTTCATGAAGATCACTTGTTGCAATACATTTAGAAGAAAACCGCCGACGAACGGCAGAAGATAAGAGGCAGTACAGAAGGGACAGAGAGCTCATTAGGACATATGGAAGGAACGCGGATGCCCGACCTGAAAATGCCTCTCATCACTACGTACTGTGGCCATTTTTTTTACAGTCAAAATCGGGACAACCGTCTTGGGAGGGATTGTTGGAGGATAGAGAGATTGTATTTATTTATTTATTTATCGCATGGCTAGCAACTAGGTGAATTACAATATAAAAATAGTACATTCTATTCTATTCTATCAATAGCTATACGAACAATTCAAGAACAGAGACTAACATGCCAGAAAAGTGCACCACTAGGTGCCTCACTACTCTTTAGGACTCCTCACCTAATGAGTGTAATGAAGCAAAATCCCTGCCTAGGCAGGAGTCCATTGCCCTTAGGGGATTAAAGGGCTGTCTTTATTATTATTATTATTATTATTATTATTATTATTATTATTATTATTATTATTATTATTATTATTATTATTATAGTGCATTATGCAACGAGCCTATAATGGCAATAATTAAGACACGAGTATGTTTATAAAACGAGCGTATGCGAGTTTTATAATTTTCCTACGAGTGCCTTAATTACTATTATAGGCGAGTTGCATACGACTGTTTATGTTCGATCATAATTATTATAACTATTTTATGTTCGAACAAAAATATTCATAAATAACTGTCGAGATTTCGCCAGTTTTATGTACTGAACAGAGCTCATGAGACGCAGAGAATGCCTTGTATTTGACCATGGCCTCCTCGATTACCCTACTATGACACTAGGCCAGGCAGAGAAATTTAAATTAGAAGGCCTTGGAACTCAGCGCAGATGCGTTGCTATCCTCGCCTGATTGGTCAAACAACTGTTTTATGACCTTTGATTGGTGGGAAAAACTGTTTCATTATGAAAAATAGTGTTATAATGACCATCATTATGATACAGTTTTCTGACATATAATAGTCAGGGTCGAACATAAATGTATATATATATATATATATAAATAAGTAATATATACATCACAAGAACATTGGTTGCGTTTGCATTCATAACGAGATATCCAGTTGTTGAAGCCAGTCTAGAAAGGGAGGTGCAGCAGAAATAATATCTTGTGGTGATCCAGCATGCTTCCTCAGCGGACATTCTTGAACAATGTGCTCTACGGTTTGAAGTGGAGCTCCGCAATCACAGGCAGGAGAATCATGAAGTCCCCATTTATGTAGCATGGCGTTACATTTGGCGTGACCTGTCCTTAGGCGATTTAACTTTACCCACTGGTTTCTCTTCAGATTGAGTCCCGGAAGTCTTATAGTAGGATCTAGAATACCTTGATGTTTCACAGGGGCACATTATACTTTGGCCCTATTTTTTTTAGTTATGGCCTTTTACGAAATTTTATTTTAAGAAGCTCCACAAAAATCGATCCACAAAAAATCCAATTTAAAGGGATAAATTAATACAAAGTTTATTTTAGTGATGTTTTTTTTTTAAATTTATGCAAGTACCTTACAATTTTTGTGAGAAATCAAAGAAAACATTAGTAAGTATATTTTTAAATTTCTTACTTTAAATCTTATGATTACAATATACTGAGACTTTACAAGCACCTTAAGATCTAGGACAGGGTCGTGGATATTTCAAAACAAAACGTATTTTTCGTTTAACCCGTTGATTGCTACGCCCGTCTATAGACGGTGCATGAGTAGTCCTATTCCCCGTTCACTCTTAAGAGCCGAATCGATCCTTGGCATGTTCATCCATCTATTGAGCATTACGTTGTACTACTTGTGCTTGGTGTTTTTCTCCCAGGAGTATATCTGTGAAAACACAAAAATGTGATAAAATATCCAGCATAACTCAACACATTGCTAGCTTTTCGCCCCAGTGTACCAATTGGGCTCTTCACTTGGTAAAGGTACACCTAACAAGACGCGTAGCTGGCACACACTGAGAAGGCCATGCAAGACGCCTCGCCACACATGCGGCCAAGTCACGAGCATGCCAGTGCACCACGGGAGCCAAAACTCCACTCCAAAACAATTAACCTTGCCTTGGCATTGAACATAGAATCAAAATGTTCTAGAAAGAAAAACAAAATGAGTATTGTCCGTTGAGCCATTATATTAATACAAAAATGTGATAAAATGTCCAGCATGTACCGAAACGTCTTGCATGGCCTTCTCAATGTGTGCCAGCTACGCATCTTGGTAGGTGTACAGTTACCAACTGAAGAGCCCAATTGGTACACTGGGGTGAAACGCTAGCAATGTGTTGAGTTATGTTGGTCATTTTATCCCTTTTTTGTGTTAATGTAATAGTTCAACGGACAATACTCATTTTGTTTTTCTTTCGAGAACATTTTGATTCTATACATCTGTGATGTAAACAGCCATGGCGGAATAACAGGCAATTTCTTTTTCACCCGTTATGAATTTGGATCAAAGAATATGCAATTTTAAATGAGTGAGGAGGAACATGTATAGGTATTACTTTCCTACTGATGTTAGGAAATTATTTTATTTTAGGGTCCTTCTGAATTTGCATTTCGATTCATAAAAACCCAAAATGTATTGACATTTTAAGACCCCACTGATAAGTTAACATTTATGAAATCTAGAATTTTGTTTATGCATGCGAATGAAAAAAAAATCAGCACTCAGATAGTAAACCATTTAGTCAGCACTTAAAAGGTTAATTACGCATATTTTTCAGAGAATTATTATTAATTTTTCAAACTTAAACAACGGGACACTTTTATTAATTTTCGGGATGCCGATACATGCTCCTCTAAATCAGAACTGTCCCAATTTTTCGGGACGTGTGTACAACAAATGGGCAGATGAAAAGCTAAAGGAAGTAGGAGACTTATGTTACTCAGGAAGCAAAATAACCAGTGATGGACGAAGCAAAACCGATATAAAAGTAAGTTAGCTCTGGCAAGGAAAGCATTTCTACAGAAAATTGAATCTGTTGAAATAGAATATAGATTTAGGTGTTAGGAAGTCATTTTTAATGTCTTTGTCTGGAGCGTGGCGCTCAATGGAAGTGAAATTTGGACTATTGGTGCAACAGAGAAGAGGAGAATTGATGCGTTTGAAATGTGTTGTTTGAATTTATTTGAATTTATTGTTTCTCTTATACTGGCCACTGAGGCTACAAAGCCTCTTTATGCAGCTCTCTTCGTTCAGAGGGCGGTTAAATACAATAAAATAAATGTATAAAGAAAAAACTTAACCTATACATACAGTTGACAATAGAAGTTCTTGTTATTACATCCGTTCACCTGAACATGATAATTGTATAGCTGATAGATTACAATGAAGGGAGTGTTTTATCGCCCTGATAGGAAGTCCTGAATACTGGTGCAATTTATATTTATTCCAGAGAATACTAGCTGAAATACGGAATGAACCTTTGCATTTTTCGGTTCTGTGATGAGGTATCTGGAGCATTTGTGCAGTGTGTCTATTCGCACGGTTATGCACTGATTGCATGGGAGTTAGTGTGCAGTAAATATAAGACAGAATTTTGAATTTTAGAATTTTTATCACAGTCAGAGCCATGGCATACTGTCTTCGTTCCTTTAACTTAAGCCATCCAATCTGGACGTAAAATGGAGTTATATGAGACTCTCTTGGTACATTGAGAACAAACCGCAAGCAAGCATTTTGCATTCTTTGCCATTTTGTATTGAGGACCTCTCCCATATCATGGTAAATTATAGATCCATAGTCAAATATTGGTAATATCAAACTCTGTATCAGTATCTTTCGTACATTTTGAGGCAAATAGAAGCAAGTTCGCCTAATTTGATATAATGACGATGCAACCCTTTTCAGAATCATGTTTGTGTGATCCTGCCACGATAATCGAGAGTCAAAAATAACTCCCAGATTTCTTACTGCTGACTGGTACGGAACTGTTTGGGATGCAAGCTGTAAAGGTGGTACTGGGTCAGGTAGGGAACTGAGTAATTTGGTATAGCCGATGATGATCAGTTGCGTTTTTTCGAAGTTAAGTATTAGATTATGATCGAGTGCGTACTGAGATAGGCTTTGAATGTCACTGTTAATTAGAGCTACGTTCAAATGAATGGATTTCAGATCCGTGTGTAGATATAGCTGAAGGTCATCTGCGTACATATGATGTTGACAGAATGTAAGGACAGATGGAAGGTCATTTATTTACACGGAGAACAGGAGTGGACCAAGGACCGAACCCTGCGGCACACCTGTTGTTACTTCACACCATTCTGAAACATTGTCATCTGCTAGGACTACTCTCTGACATCTGCTTGTTAGGTAAGACCTAAACCAGTTCGTTACTGACTTTGAAAGGCCTAGATTTCTTAATTTAACTAGTAGGATCTCATGGTGAACTCTGTCAAAAGCTTTGCTGAAATCGAATAGAGATAATATAGTTATTTCCTTCCGGTCCATTGCTAGACGAATGTCCTCTGTGACTTTGATAAGGGCTGTCAGAGTACTATGTTTTGATTTATATCCAGATTGGTTCGGGTTTAGGACATTGTTGGAATTTATATATTCATAAAACTGATCAAAAACGATCCGTTCTAACGCTTTCCCAATTGCATACAATATACTTATTGGTCTAAAGTCACTACAGTTTAAGGCGTTCGTGAATTTTGGTATTGCTTTGATGTTGGCTTTTTTCCATTGTGTCGGATAAATACCCATTTGCAGGCTATAGTTAAATATATGTAATAAAACTGGCATGAGGAGGTCCATATTCCTTTTCAATAGCGTAATAGATATATGATCTGGTCCTATGGCTTTTGAAGTTATCCTAAATATGGCTAAATGAATGTCCCCTGGATATATATAGCCAAAATGAAATTTTTCCCTGTAGTTAGCAACAGTTGACAAAACTCTATTGCTGTCTACAACGGTTGATACGTTTAAATAATGCTTATTAAGCTCATCAGCGCTCATTGTTGGGTTATTGCTTTTGTGTCTGGATTTTCCAACACCGAGAGTTTTATAGCTCTCCACAAAGCCGAAGAGTTTTTAGCTGAATTAATTAGCGAATAAGTGTAACGTATCTTTGTTTTACGAATAACTTGCTGGGTTCTGTTGCGTAAGCTTTTGTATTCTACAATGTCCTCGGGTTTCTGTGTTCTGTTGCACTTCTTTCTGACTCTATTTCGAGATCTTATTAGATCTTTTATTTCTGTGTTGATCCAGGCAGCTGCTGCGTGCCTCACATTAGCTGAGCGCACTGGGGTATGGCGATCATATAAATCAATTAAAAATGTGTTGAATGTTTCGACCTTCTCATCTATAGTTTGCTGCTCGAGAACAGTGTGCCATGGAACTGAGATGGCATCAGCCTTAAACCTTTCATAATTAAACCTGCTGAAATCTCGAAAAGTTCGAATACTGGGCTTATATTTTGGAGTTGACAGGGTATATACTGCGTATAAGAGATCATGTGCTGAGAAGCCAGAAGCAGCTGTTTGGCCAAACTCAATCACGTGCTCATTGCAGTTGGATGCTATTAGATCCAGAGTAGAAGAGGAGGTTGCAGTGTGATGTGTATCTTGATACGGGAGCCACGACAGATTGCAAGTATTTAGAGTTTCTACTATGTTTTTCGTTTCAAATGTAGCCGACCCAAAATGGGCATTGAAATCACCGGCTAATATTACATATTTATAACTAAAAATGTGTGAAAGCATGTCATTTAATAGTAGTTCCATAAAACCGACTTTGGGTGCTCTATAAACACAAATAAATAATACTTTAGTATCTTTCAGGCAAATCTCTACGAATAGGTACTCAGGTCTGAAATTCTCATTATTTGGGGATTTGCAGATAACCCGGCACTTAATGTGCTGTCGAACATACACTGCTACTCCACCCCCTTCTCTACGTTGTTTGTCATTGCAGTAGATATTATATCCTGGCAAGGTTACAGATGAATCAGTAATGGACTTATTGAACCATTTTTCACTAACAGCGATTACATCAATACCGGAGTTAACAAATGTGTATTCAAATTCTGCGAAATGTTCTAGCATTTTAAGTGACTGCGTGTTCAGGTGAGTTACTTTAAAATCATTAGGTAATCTATCAGCTATATCACAAAGATAGGCATGCGTATCATACTCATTGGTACTAATATCCATGCAAAAGATAATTGAAAGTTATTGTAAAATTGTTAAACAAGAAATATCAAAAATTACAAAATCTAAAACTTAAGCTATTTTCTAAATATTAATCAATAATATCGGCTTGTATTTTGGCTAGACACTGTAGTTAAAGTTCCACCAGTAACCATATTACATGTTTGTGCTTACACTTGTAACTTTGATCAGTTGAGCCCCATCACACTGGCACGTATGAGGGTCCTTTACGTACGAGGAGCGGGAAACTTTTTCTTCAAAAAGTCCAATTCTCGGAGTGATTTCACACGATGCCTCGTGTCATCAATGCGGATCAGAACAACGCCATCTGCAGTCCAGACACCGTGTAACCCAAAGTGGCTTACTGCTTGTTTTACAATATCAGTCCGGGTTTTCGTCAGATCTTCTCTTACAGTTATGCCGGTATTCCTTAAGTATTTCTTCGACCTGAAGAGTGCTGCTCGATCTGCATAGGACACGAACCGCACTATTATTGGCCGCTCCTTTCCAGCATCCCGGAGTCCTACACGATGAGATCGGTCTATTCTTTGGGGATCGATTCAACATTCAACTTGGCAGCAACATCCATTACACACCTGTTGGTGTCCTCACCTGGAGTTTCTGGAATACCAAAAATTCTCAAGTTATTTCGACGCTGGTACTGCTCAAGTTCATCAGTGCGGTCATTCAGTTGCAGCTCAAGTTGATTTATAGTGTCGTCTCGCCTTTCAAGTTCCTGTCTGAGTTCATTGATGACCTGGGTGTTAAAATCTATTGTTTCTTTTAGTTTATCAATCACCTTATTAGCAACTCGATCCACGAGCTCCTCAATTAGGATCGTATTACTCAGCAGGCTTAAAATGTCAGATGAGTCTCGGCGCACATCCTGCGTAGCTTGGATGTGGTCCGCTGAAGAAAAAGTAGTGCCACTGTCCTTCCAGTTTCTTTTTGAGCCGTCAGCTTCGCTAGCATTGCGACAACCCCCACCCTGACTGCGATCCACGGGCTTCAATTGTTCTCCCGAGGAGAATGATGAAGATCAGATGGGTGGATAGGGTTACAAACGAAGAGGTAATAAGACTAGTGGGAGAGGAGAGAGATGTTTCTGGCGACTGCTAATGAAGAGAAGAGATAGGTTGGTAGGACACATACTAAGACACCCAGGAATAGCAAGCTTAGTTGTGTAAGGAAGGGTCGAGGACAAGAACTGTAGGGGTAGACCAAGGTTAGAATATGTTAAACAGATTGCCTCGTATGTAGGGTGTGGTTGCTCTGTAGATATGAATCGATTAGCTCAGAACGGGGAGGAATGGAGAGCTGCATCAAACCAGTCAAAAGACTGAAGACTCAAACAACAACATAGTCACCGTATCACTACGGCAAATTGTGTGCCTCCCTCATTGGGCTGTATAGTCACCGATGAAGAGACATTCCGGATTGGAAGGCCAACCCACTCGATACGAGTGTTTGCTTTGAAGATGCAGTGGTGCAGAACAAGGGCACAGCATTCAATTCTCACCAGTTCATTAGGTTTTCGTATTGATTACTTTGAAGAAACGAATGAATATAAAAGAGCACAGTGAGATTGTTTCTACTGCTATTCGCAGAGACCTCTTGGATATGGGATGCCCAGTTGTCCTGCTTGTATAATAGAGTGTTCTAGTTGGCAGGTAGAGGGAATATCTCCAGGAACAAGTGGATTTCTACGGTCATGTTATATCTGGAACAACTGGGGACACCACGTGAGTTCATATATGACTGCCTACAGTTCCGGCAAGCCATTTAGCAAGCCATTCAGCGGGACGTTTTTCCCACATCACTTACTGGTAGGAATAATAATGTATGTCTACCCCTTATTATGCCCGTTTTCCAACGGGGTCGGGGATGAGATGCGATGGAAGTCTTTGTGGCAATGGTTTTTACGGCCGGATGCCCTTCCTGACGCCAACCTCATGAGAGGAGTTAATGAGAGTAGAAATGAATTATGGTGAATGAAACTGGGCAAGGATGTGGAAGGAAGCGGCCGTGGCCTGTCAGAAGGTACCGTCCCAGCATTTGCCTGGTGTTGAAAATGGGGAAACCACGGAAAACCATTTCAAGGACGGCCGACGGTGGGTCTCGAACCCACGTGTCTACCGAGTCAGCAGAGAGCTTGGTCCCATGACCTAATGCTGCGCTTTAGCCAGCGTAGCCACTACTGTCGGTTACTAGTAGGAATAATAATAATAATAATATCGTATGGCCTCGGGTGCAAGGGTGAAAACTTTGTTAATTGATGCCCAGAGGAAAGCTTGCATGTCGAATATTATCGCTCCTTGGAGTGCTATGAATGTCATGGAGGTTATATATCTAAGCTCCTTGACACTATGGCGCTTTCTAGTGGAGAAAGGAGGAACATTTTGTGTTGGCGAGAAATCCAGAAATTATTTTTGCCATTATGATCACGGCCTACTGAATTCAAATGGGTTATTTAACATGCCAACAACATACGACGTGCGTACCGTGATTTTTGCCGCCTTTCAAAATTCACTTACCATTCAGAGGTGAACCCTCAAGCTTGGAGTTGTAGTCCGACACGATAACCACTCACCGACCGTGGCAAGATTTACTATTATTAGGAAGAACACAGGGAACAGCAGACCTATGTAGACGAAGAAAAGAAAGCTGAAGGAGTACTGGAAGAGGAGAGCACAGAAGGCCCAAACGACGAAGTAGAAGAGGAGGAGTGCTCTAGTTGCTATGGTTACCATTAACACTGTTTCTGGTAAAAAGATGGTATATTGGCATTCACGGCCGGTGAGTTATAACTCAGCAGTTTTTCGAGGTCTATGCCGTGTCTTGTGTGGGGTTTGGCTCATCAGCGGGCTCCCACAGGAGTTGCGAACTGTGCACTACCGTCCTTCTTATGAAGCGCCCCTAACTGTGAGAGCCAAAAGCTCAAGCAGCCTTTCACCTCCTTATAAAGGCTTCCAAAAAGATGGTATATTGGCTTCATCATCATCATCATCTTTATTTCCCCTTTTCCAGCTGATACTGGGTGGGAGCAAATATGGTTCCTCTCCACTTTGTTCTGTCACTCCATCATTCCTCTTCCGACACGGTGTTCCAATCCAGGTTCCGTTTACTAATGCTATTCTTCACCGAGTCCATGTAACGCATTCTTGGTATTCCTCGTCCTCTCTTCCCTGTCATCCGTCGTTCCAGTGCTCGTCTTGGAAGCCTTACTTCATTCATCCGTTTGACATGTCCAAACCATCTCAATCTGTTTTGCTCCAGTTTGTCATTTAGTTTCTGCACTCCCAGTCCTTTCCGTATATCTTCATTTCTCACTCTGTCCCTCCTCGTTTTCTGGACCATACTTGTCAGGAATCTCATCTCAGCTGCTTGTACTCTGCTCTCATCCCTCTTAGTCATTGTCCAAGTCTGCTGCATATGTCATTATAGGAACATAATATGCTTTGTACACAACTTCTTTAGCCTTAATTGGTATACCCTTGTTCCATACTAGTCACTGTACCTGTTGGTAGAAAGCACTCCCGAGTTGTATTCTTCTGCTAATTTCCAAATTTCAGTCAGTTCACTTCCCAAGTATTTGAAGTGTTTCACCACTTCCAATTCCTTATCTCCTACTTTCATTGCTCCTTTTCCTTCTTTCATACCTCTACTCACCACCACTGTTTTACTCTTCTCCACATTTACCTTCAATCCCCATTATTCAATCTTTTCATTTATTACGTCTAACTGTACTTGTACCTCCCTCTCATCCTCATATTGGCGTTCACGGTCTGTGAATTATAACTCAGCAACTTTTCTATGTTTATGCCGTGTCTTGTGTGAGGTTTCACCTAAGAACACCAAGCTGCTCATTAGCAAAACCATTTCGGCTCCGTCTTCCTCTTCCTGAAGAATTCAAAAATGCTCTTCGTCAACCTGGTACTGTTCATCTTCACCAAGTGTCCATAAGAGTATATTCTCCTTTTTCTCATTAGGGCTACGACTCCTTCTGTCTTCAGGTATAGTTCTTTGTTAGGTTTGAGTCTCCTCTCTCCATCCTTGATATTTGGGCCTAGGATTTTTCGGCACATTTTCCTTTCTCTCTTTCGGATGTTTTCGAGGCCAACCTTTCCTCCTCCTCCTCCTCCTTCTTCTTTTCTTCTTCTTCTTCTTCCTCTTCTACGCGATCATGCCCAGTGACCGTGCACTGCTACAAGTTTCCTTCTCCATCGTCTCCTATCCAGAGCTGCCATCCGCCAACTGACCACACGTATCGCTGCCTGTGGCAGATCTTCATGGAGGCCTTCACTCCACCGCTTCCTTGGTCTCCCTGGTGGTCTCCTTCCTGTGGGGATGATATCCAGTAGCTTCCGTGGCCATTGGTGGTCTTCCATCCGGGCTACATGTCCAGCCCACTGCAGTCTTCTGGTTTTGATGGTTCCAGCTATGTTGGCATCATGTTACAGGTCTTCTACTTCAAGATTGTTTCTAATCCTCCATTCACCCGTGTATACATCCCTCACCGGTCCGAAGATCTTCCGAAGAACTTTTCTCACAAATACGAGTAGTTTATGAAAGTGCTGTTTTCGGATACTCTATGTCTCACATCCATATAGTACAACGGGTTGGATCAGAGTTTTATACAGACGAATTTTGAACTGTCTGGAGAGACATCTGGACCGAAAGAAGCTGTGTTAAGCTATACAGAGTTCGGTTTTCTGCTTGGATCCTGCGTTGATTTCTGCCTCACATGATGAATTCTCCGTGCAAAACGATCCTAGGTACTTAAATTCATGGACCCTCTTGTAGGACTGGTCCTCTACCCGGAGTGACTGTAGTTGCCCAAAAGCGAGGCCTTGCCGGCGAGTCATATTGAGGTACCTTTCCAATATTCATTCATTCAATTTCGCTAATCGGCCAACTAGGGACCACGATAAGCCTCATTTTACATTCTGGCATTTGTTCATTTTTCGCTTGATCCACATTGTCTTCATGAGTTCACTGTGTTTAGCACGACGTTCCTCTGTCCATTTCGCACCAGTTGTCCGTTTTTCGTCCCGGAAAGTCCCAAACGTCTTGATGGCTGCTCTATAAAGATTTCGGTCTTGTGCTTCTTCTGCTCGTATCGCCATTTCTTTCAGATCTTTCTGGACGTTAACATACCATGGCATTGTCGTTTTTGGTTTTGAGTCGAATATACTGAAGATACGTTTAGTCCATCGGAAGTCGAGCATCCGTCGTATATGACCGTAGAAGCAAACTCTGCGTTTTCGCATTGCGTCTGTGATCTTCTCTATCCTCGAGTAAATTTCTTGCCTGGATTTTCTGATTTAGATGCCATTGTTGTAGTCCGGGCCAAGTATGATGTGTAGGATCTTTCTTTCTTTTCTCTCTAACTTCGCGTGCAAACATTTCTCGGATAGGATAAGGCATTCAGATGCATACAGCGGTACTGGTTTGATGACAGTGTTGTAGTGACGAATTTTTGTATTCATAGAAAAGCAATTTTTGTTATATATGTTGCGGGTGGTTTGAAAAGCGACTTCCATTTTCTTGCTTCTTGCTTCTATGGCTTCCTTGTCAAGGCCATTTTTCTGGATCCATTCCCCAAGATATTTAAATGTATTAACACGGTTTATAGTTCCATATTTGGTGTTTAGTTGTGCTGTATCATCCTTGATGTTCGACATTACTTCTGTCTTTTGAAAGGAAATTTGTAATCCTGTTTGTGCTGCTACTTCCTTCAATATATTTACCTGTTCTGTTGCATTTTCGAAATCTTCTGTCATCAGGGCTATATCATCAGCGAATGCTAAGCAATCTATTTCCACTCCGTTTTTCTTTGTCCCGATCCTTAAAGGTTTGTAAAGGCCTCCTTCTTTTAACTTGTCGCCAATTCTGTATTACCTTTTCAAGCACGCAGTTGAACAACAGAGGTGACAGGCTATCTCCCTGTCGAACGCCTGTCTTGATTTCAAAGGGTTCACAGATGCATCCTTGGAATTTGACTTTGGATGTGGTATTAATTAGGGTTGCCCTTATTATCGCCAGCAGTTTCAAATCGACTCCCATCTCTGCAAGTATGTTAATCAACACATCACGGTCGATGCAGTCGTACGCTTTCTTAAAGTCAACAAATGTCAATACATACGTTCGACTTCTCAACACATAGTACCCAATTATGGTTTTTAGGTTAATGATTTGTTCTACAGTCGATCGACCTTTCCTAAAACCCCCTTGGTATTCTCCGAGTTTGTGTTCAACTTGCTGTTCCAGTCTTTCATGGATGGAAAGTGACAGGATCTTGTAAGCTACTGACAGAAGAGAAATACCACGGTAGTTGTTCACATCTCTTATATTTCCTTTCTTGTGTAAAGGATGGATCAAAGCTAACTTCCAGTCCTCCGGGAGTTGATCTTTCTCCCATATATCTACAATGGTTTGGTGTAGGATGTCAATTGCTTCTTCTTGGGCAGGGTTAGGCAACCACAAAGCCTTCGCGATCTACAGTTTCATACCACTGTATCAAAGTGATCTACTTCTTTCAAAAATATAGTAATTGCTACATTTTTAATTTTTAATACTGTGAAACAACTATATTTAACAAGTAGGAGTCCACGCAGCACTTTGACCTGATTTTGATTAGACGGTCGCGCAACATTGCGGCGAGCAAGATGGGCAATAATCTCACACAACAACTTCGTTGGCGGCAAGGCCTGATGCCTAGCATTTCGGGCCTTTGGCCCGATTGTGTGGCAATGTAGGAAAATTATAAAATGTTATTCTAGGCAATGCTGACACCATCACGAGGTTATGAAAGCCGGACGTCCTGGGAAATGGAAAGTATATTACAGCTGTAAATACATTATTTAACTTATTGAAAAGGTGAAAACGGGTTATTATAGATAATTTTCCGTAGAATTCAATTAGACCATCGTTAAAATTTTTACCTATTATCATAAACATTTGGGCCCCATTTTTTTTTTCAAAAACCAAAAACATTTAATAACATCTTCAGGGCTCCAAATTAAGAAAACGGTGAGAGATATCAAAAAATCGTTATGAGTAAAAAAGATGCATACCGCAGAGATCTTAAACCTGAACGTTTAACGTTTTTCGATGCGACCAACCGTTTCCGAGATATATCGATTCAAAAAAAAGTTTGAAATTCTGGGCCCCCCAAAAAGATCCGGCCCTGCGCCGTTTTTAACGCCCGACAACTGGTTTCCTCACAGGGTCCAACTCTTTCACAGCTCCAAATTTCAGCTCGATATCTTGAAAATTACGACCTGTACTTCGCTAAACCCAAAAATGTCACGCACAATGGACATTTTCAGGGCCCAAAAAATAGAAAACGGTGAGAGATATCAAAAAATCGTTTAGAGTAAAAAAGTTGCATACCGCGGAGATCTTACACCTGTACCTTTAACTTTTTTCGATGCGACCAACCGTTTCCGAGATATATAGATTCCAAAAAAAAATTGAAATTCAGGGCCCCCAAAAAAATATTCGGCCCAGCACCGATTTTAACGCCCAACAATAGGATTCGTCACAGTCACTAACTCTTTCACTGTACCAAATTTCAGCTTCATATCTTGAAAATGGCGACCAGTACTTAGCTAAACGCAAAAATGTCACGCACAATGGACATTTTCAGGGCCCTAAAAAAAGAAAACGGTGAGAGATATAAAAAAAAAGTTTTGAGTAAAAAAGTTGCATACCGTAGAGATCTTACACCTGTACCTTTAACATTTTTCGATACGACCAACCGTTTCCGAGATATATCGATTCCAAAAATAAGTTTGAAATTCAGGGTCCCCAAAAAAGATCCGACCCTGCACCGATTTAAACGCCCAACAATAGGATTCGTCATAGTCATTCAATCTTTCACCGTACAAAATATCAGCTCGATATCTTGATTATTGCGACCGGTACTTCGCTAAACCCAAAAATGTGACGCACAAAGGACATTTTCAGGGCCCCAAAAAAAGAAAACGGTGAGAGATATCAAAAAATCGTTTTGAGTAAAAAAGTTGCATACTGCGGAGGTCTTACACCTGTACATTTAACATATTTCGATACGACCAACCGTTTCCGAGATATATAGATTCAAAAATACAGTTAGAAATTCAGGGCCCCCAAAAAAGATCCGGCCCTGCACCTATTTTAACGCCCAACAATAGGATTCGTCACAGTCACTAAGTCTTTCACCGTACCAAAGTTCAGCTTAATATCTTGAAAATTGCGACCAGTACTTGGCTAAACGCAAAAATGTCACGTGCAATGGACATTTTCAGGGCCCCAAATAAAGAAAACGGTGAGAGATATCAAAAAATCTCTTTGAGTAAAAAAGTTGCATACCGCGGAGATCTTACACCTATACCTTTAAAAATTTTCGATACGATCAACTGTTTCCGAGATATATCGATTCCAAAAAACAGTTAGAAATTCAGGGCCCCCAAAAAAGATCCGGCCCTGCACCGATTTTAACGCCCAAAAACAGGATTCGTCACAGTCACTAACTCTTTCACCGTACCAAAGTTCAGCTTAATATCTTGAAAATTGCGACCAGTACTTAGGTAAACGCAAAAATGTCACGCACAATGGACATTTACAAGGCCCCAAAAAAAGAAAACGGTGAGAGATATCAAAACATCGTTTTGGATAAAAAAAAGTTGCATACCGCGGAGATCTTACACCTATACATTTAACATTTTTCGTTACGATCAACCGTTTCCGAGATATATCGATTCCAAAAAAAAAAAAAATTCAGGGCCCCCGAAAAACGATCCGGCCCTGCACTGATTTTAACGCCCAACAATAGGATACGTCACAGTCACTAACTCTTTCACCGTACCAAATTGCAGCTTAATATCTTGAAAATTGCGACCAGTACTTAGCTAAACGCAAAAATGTCACGCACAATGGACATTTTCAGGGCCCCAAAAAAAGAAAACGGTGAGAGATATCAAAAAATCGTTTTGAGTAAAAAAGTTGCATACCGCGGAGATCTTACACCTATATATTTAACATTTTTCGATACGACCAACCGTGTCCGAGATATATCGATTCAAAAAAAAGTTTGAAATTCAGGGCCCCCAAAAAAGATCCGGCCCTGCACCGATTTTAACGCCCAACAATAGGATTCGTCACATTCACCAACTCTTTCATCGTACCAAATTTCAGCCTAATATCTTGAAAATTGCGACCAGTACTTAGCTAAACGCAAAAACGTCACGCACAATGGACATTTTCAGGGCCCCAAAAAAAGAAAACGGTGAGAGATATCAAAAAATTGTTTCGAGTAAAAAAGGTTGCATACCGCGGAGATCTTACACCTGTACATTTAACAATTTTCGATACGATCAACCGTTTACGAGATATATCGATTCAAAAAAAAGGAATGAAATTAAGGGCCCCCCAAAAAGGTCCCTGTACCGATTTTAACGCCCAATAATAGGATTCGTGACAGTCACTAACTTTTTCACCGTACCAAATTTCAGCTTAATATCTTGATAATTGCGACCAGTACTTAGCCAAACGCAAAAATGTCACGCACAATAGACATTTTCAGGGCCCCAAAAAAAGAAAACGATGAGAGATATCAAAAAATCGTTTTGAGTAAAAAAGTTGCATACCACGGAGATCTTACACCTGTACTTTTAACATTTTTCGATACGACCAACCGTTTCTGAGATATATCGATTCCAAAAAACAGTTAGAAATTCTGGGCCCCCAAAAAAGGTTCGGCCCTGCACCGATCTTAACGCCCAACAACTGGATTCGTCACAGTCACAAACTCTTTCACCGTACCAAATTTTAGCTTAATATCTTGAAAATTGTGACCAGTACTTAGCTAAACGCAAAAATGTCACGCACAATGTACATTTTCAGGGCACCAAAAAAAAGAAAACGGTGAGAGATATCAAAAAATCGTTTTGAGTAAAAAAGTTGCATACCACGGAGATCTTACACCTGTACTTTTAACATTTTTCGATACGACCAACCGTTTCTGAGATATATCGATTCCAAAAAACAGTTAGAAATTCTGGGCCCCCAAAAAAGGTTCGGCCCTGCACCGATCTTAACGCCCAACAACTGGATTCGTCACAGTCACAAACTCTTTCACCGTACCAAATTTTAGCTTAATATCTTGAAAATTGTGACCAGTACTTAGCTAAACGCAAAAATGTCACGCACAATGTACATTTTCAGGGCACCAAAAAAAAAGAAAACGGTGAGAGATATCAAAAAATCGTTTTGAGTAAAAAAGTTGCATACCGCGGAGATCTTACACCCATACATTTAACATTTTTCGATACGATCAAGCGTTTCCGAGATCTATCGATTCCAAAAAAAAGTTTGAAATTCAGGGCCCCAAAAAAGATCCGGCCCTGCACCGATTTTAACGCCCAACAATAGGGTTCGTCACAGTCACTAACTCTTTCACCGTACCAAATGTCAGCTTAATATCTTGAAAATAGCGACCAGTAATTAACTAAACGCAAAAATGTCACGCACAATGGACATTTTCAGGGCCCCAAAAAAAGAAAACGGTGAGAGATATCAAAAATCGTTTTGAGTAAAAAAGTTGCATACCGCAGAGATCTTACACCAATACCTTTAACATTTTTCGATACGATCAACCGTTTCCGAGATATATCGATTCCAAAAAAAAGTTTGTAATTCAGGGCCCCCAAAAAAGATCCGGTCCTGCACCGATTTTAACTCCCAACAATAGGATTCGTTAGAGTCACTAACTTTTTCACCGTACCAAATTGCAGCTTAATATCTTGAAAATTGCGACCAGTACTTAGGTAAACGCAAAAATGTCACGCACAATGGACATTTTCAGGGCCCCAAAAAACGAAAACGGTGAGAGATATCAAAAAATCTTTTTGAGTAAAAAAGTTGCATACCGCGGAGATCTTACACCAATACATTTAACATTTTTCGATACGATCAACCGTTTCCGAGATATATCGATTCCAAAAAAAAGTTTGAAATTCAGGGCCCCCAAAAAAGATCCGGCCCTGCACCGATTTTAACGCCCAACATTAGGATTCGTCAAAGTCACTAACTCTTTCATCGTACCAAATTGCAGCTTAATATCTTGAAAATTGCGACCAGTACTTAGCTAAACGCAAAAATATCACGCACAATGGACATTTTCAGGGCCCCAAAAAAAGAAAACGGTGAGAGATATCAAAAAATTGTTTTGAGTAAAAAAGTTGCATATCGCGGAGATCTTACACCTGTACATTTAACAATTTTCGATACGATCAACCGTTTACGAGATATATCGATTCCAAAAAAAGTTTGAAATTCAGGGCCCCCAAAAAAGATCCGGCCCTGTACCGATTTTAACGCCCAACAATAGGATTCGTCACAGTCACTAACTCTTTCATCGTACCAAATTTCAGCCTAATATCTTGAAAATTGCGACCAGTACTTAGGTAAACGCAAAAATGTCACGCACAATGGACATTTTCAGGGCCCCAAAAAAAGAAAGCAGTGAGAGATATCAAAAAATCGTTTTCAGAGAAAAAGTTGCATACCGCGGAGATCTTACACCTATACATTTAACATTTTTCGATACGACCAACCGTTTCCGTGATATATCGATTCAAAAAATAGGATGAAATTCAGGGCCCAAAAAAAAAGGTCCGGCCCTGCACCGATTTTAAAGTCCAACAATAGGGTTCGTTACAGGCCCCAACTCTTTCACCGTACCAAATTTTAGCTCGATATCTTGAAAATTGCGACCTGTACTTTGCTAAACGTAAAAACGTCACGCACATACATACATACATACATACATACATACATACAGACAGACTTTTTCCAATATACCACGGCTATATGAAAGCCTATAGGATCTTTAGATCCGGCTTTCATAACAAGGAAACTATTACATCTTCACTATTTGCTGAAAATACAAAATTTACATTCAATGTGAAACTTGAGGAGATGTTCGTTTAACAATGTCTTTGATATTGGGTGTATAACTTGTTACACTTAGTCGAATACAGGAGTCAAGGTGTTCGTCAGTCAACCTTGTTCTGTGTTTATTTTTTAATAAAATTCATATTTGAAAACAATGATTCACACAGGTAAGTAGAAGCAAACAAGGCCTTTATTTTAAGTGCAACATCAACTAACACAGGATATTTCTCTTGAGGAGTTAAAGACCAACAGTTTTTAGGTTCCGCAATAGTTTTGAGATACAAATAATTTTTTTGATGATATGCTTTCAAGTTCAAGAGCTGCCCCATCTACGTCAAAAACATTTTCAAAGGAAGAAGATACAGTCAATAGTTCAAGGTTAGCCCAAGGGAAAGATACAAACTGGGTTACCACAGAAATCTTTTGAAAATCTGAAAACCGATTTTTGAAATCATCCCTCAAAGTGGAGATCATGTTTACATAACATTCTCTATCATAGAGTATCTCACATTCGTCTACTTGGGTCTCCAGAGTTGGAAAGTGTCTTAACTCACCTCTCTTAAGGCAGGACTCCCATAAACACAATTTTTCAGTAAAAGAATTTACTTCAGATATCATTTCAGCAATATCTTTGTCTTTGCCCTGAAATTTCAAATCTAATTCGTTAAGCTTTTCTGTTAAGTCAACTAAAAAAGCAAAATGCATAAGCCAGAGAGGATCTTCAATATAAGCTAACAGGCTATTCTCTTATATTTCCTGCAGAAACAGTTTGACAGCTGATAAAACCTTGTGGAAACGTTCAAGTACTTTTCCCTTACTGAGCCAGCGTACTTCAGTATGGAGAAGTAAATCTCCATATTGCAGTTCCAATTCGTCTACCAAATCTTTGAAAAGTCTTCTTTGGAAAGAATGAGACCTAATTTTGTTCACTATCTTCACAACAGTTTTCATGGTTTCATTTAAATTTCAAAACTTTCCACACAGAGACTGCTGGTGTAAAATACAGTGATAAGTTAAAAACTGTGGAAAACTTTCATTTCTTTGGCACAGAGCAAGAAAACCATTTTTAGAACCTCTTAAAGCTGGGGCTCCATCTGTGGTAATGCTTACAAGCTTTTGGATAGGTATTTTCTCTGACAAGATTAGTTGTTTCACATCAAAAAAATACATATTTTCCTCGTGTATGGCCTTTCAAAGAAATTACTTTCAATAGTTCTTCTTTGACAGTTAAGTTATTAAAAACCATCCTTACAAAACTGCCAACTGTGCAGTAACTGTTGCATCAATGGATTCGTCTAACTGCAATGAAAAATAACAACACTACTTCAAGTCTGTTTTCAATTGAGAGAAAACATCACGATACATTGTTTCAACTCTTCTTGTGACCGTCCTTGACGAAAGTTGAAGCGATTCGATGGCAGCCACTATTTCAGACTTGTTCTTGAAATTATTAAACAACTCATCAGCAGCTTCTCGAAATGCTTCTTTTATGAATTCGCCGTCTTCCTCCGTTTCGCCAATACATTCGAAACACGATACGAAGCAAGGGTGGCAGCAACACGTCTATCCACTGATTTAGTGAATATATTTTGCTGAACACTTAACTGATTTTTAAGTTTCTTGATTTTTTCTTTCCTCATTTCACTGCTTAAAGGAAACTCTGCATTAACACATGGGTGCATAGTTTTGAAGTTTCTCTCGATATTTGTCTTTTTCACGAATGCAATTGCAGCTTGACACAACAAACAAATGCATGTGCCATTTCTTTCCGCTGTGAAGAACTCGTATTCCCATTCGGAATGAAAGTTATAAACTTTACGTTTTTTTTAATACGCTACTTATTATGCGTAAAGTGTCGTTGCACAACGTATGCAATTATGTTCTTGATAGAAGATCTCGTTCGAATATAGTCACAAGCTATCTCGTCCACACACTATAAAAACACGAAAGTTAGCAGTTCACAGTAACGACACCAACGAAGTTAATATTGTAACCACAATAAACAGCACTAGGCACGAAAATCACCACCTGTTAATTTGGAAGAAGCTTTCTTTCAAATTAAACACCGCCTTCTCCAGACACGTACCGAACCAATACAACACATTGCACAAAGATAAATGAAACAGTGTAGAGACAAGTGGCACGTAAGTAGCGGCTGTTTGAACTAATGCGAGAAAAACAATCTGAGGTTAAGGTAGATGTTGCTATTAGTTCTACAAACTTGTTTCGAACGAACACGAATTTTCTCTGCTACGAAAAACAATTGTCCATTTTATTCAATATTTTTTCTCCTGCACTGTCAGTACTCACGCGATCTACTAAATAAGCACTCGCGATCTACCGGCAGATCGCGATGGACGTGTTGCCGACCCGTGTTCTGGGGCATGTTTCCACAGTTCTGCAATCATGGAGTCTTCACCAGGAGCCTTGTTATTTTTCAACCTCTTTATGTGGCGTTTGATTTCATCATATTTCCAATATTATAAATAGACAAATAAATAAACTAATATAATTCTCCGGAAAATGTATGGTCCCACGAGAGAAAATAAAATGCGGATTAAGAGGAAAACTACTCCTTCACTGTCAGGTTCATTGATGCCTTAAGGAAGCGACACCTGAATTTCTATGGCCATATCTATAGAATGAACCGCGATAGACTAACTAGGAGATTATTCAAAGCAATCAACTCAAAGAAGGCAAAGATGATGATGATGATGATGATGATGATGATGATAATTGTTGTTTTAAGGGGCCTAACGTCTAGGTTATCGGCCCCTAATGGTTTGGGTGATCCTGAAGATGATAATGAAATGTAAACGATAACTAATACTAACTACTAACTTATATACTAGAAGAAGAAATGGAAAAAAGGAGAATAAGGTAGATAAAGGACGGGAGGTAAAGAAATGCCCTCAACCATCGAAGAATGCGGATTGAGGGACTTGGAAGGAAGGAGAGCCATGAAAGGCAGATAGGAATGTGAAAGAGGAGAGGGTCCACCCCAGAGATAATGCTAAAAAAAAGGGGGGAAACCGGACCCTGCTCAGTTATCCCTCGGGGTCGCCAACACCCGAACCCAATAGCCGTGAGCCCTTGAGGGTGTAGCAATATCCAGGGTGCACCATAAGTGGAGTGGCTACATACACCCTGCCTTCTTGAGGGCCTTGAGCAGAAGGCAGGAGATAACATGAAAATAAAAAGAAGACTAACCCCTCGCAGAAGGAGGGTATCAGAAAAGATGAGACAAGGGCCAATTAAGGCGGGAAAGGAAGTGACTCCCTAGGCCTCAGATACTCTAATACCGTCGGGATCGGAAGAGAACAAGAGTTGACCAAGTGAGGTCGACAGGAAAGAAGACGGAGAGGAGCCCGGCACAAGCAAGTGGAAACAATGCCGGACTCAGCTGGGGCCCCGTGGTCGCCAACACATGCCCCACTAGATGTGAGCCCCTGGGGGGAAGGCCAAGATCAAATGGCTAGAAGAAACTAAGGCGGACCTCCAAGAAATAAATAACACAGACGTCATCATAGACAATCGTGGAGCTCTAAGGACAAAATTAGCTTAACCATAAATTTAGAGAGAAACTCGTAAAGAAAACTGGTAGGAAGTTGTTCGATTGAACGCAAGATGCAAGATGAAAGAAAAAAACCATCAAACCAACTAAAATGTTCAAACGCGCTCTTTGAATGGGCATAACGACGAAATAATAAGAAGAAACTAATAAAGAAACAGCCTTGTACAGTACATAATATGGAGTGACGTGTTCCCAGTTAGGCACAAATGAATCGTCCAGTTGCATAACTAGTTTAATACACTTGTGAATAAGGATCAAGTCGTAAAATTATTTATCTAATTAGTTTATTTTATTTTACTTTATTTGATTTTGTTTTATTTTCATTTGTTTAATGTAATTTTTAACTTTTTATTTTGTTTTGTTTTAGTTTATTTCGGTTTCTTTTGTTTTAAATTGTTTTGTTTTATTTTTTGTTTTGTTTTAATTTGTTTTTGTTTTTATTTTGTTTTATTTTATTTTGTTTTGTTTTGTTTTGATTTTATTTTATTTTGTTTTGTTTTGTTTAATTTATTTTATTTTGATTTTTTGGTTTTATTTTATTTTGTTTTATTTTGTTTTAAATTGTTTTAATTATTTTTTTGTTTTTCGTTTTGTTTTATTTTGATTTTCTTTTGTTCACTTTGTTTTATTTTACTATGTTTTGGTTTATTTTGATTTTTCAGAAGACAAACATAAAAAATAAAACACGAATCAAGAAGAAAAATCCAAAAACAAAAGCAAAAACAGGAATCAAAAAACAAGAAACACGAAACAAAAAGAAAAATTCAAAAAAAAAAAGCAAAAGCAGAAAACAAACACAAAACCAAAACCAAGAAAGAAAAGCAAAACGTAAAATTCAAATGTAAAAGCACAAAGCAAACACAAAACCAAAAAATAAAAAACACAAAGCCAAAAGGAAAAATTAGAAAACAACAAACACAAAATATACTTGAGGCAAAGTCCAGAGAAACGTCTCTCATGAAAATGATTCTTATTCATTATTATTCATTATTATTATTAAACAAGTTTTGCAACTGGACGACTCATAGTTTTCGAGGCGATTGTCGTAATGCAAATGTCTGGTGGGGTTGCCTTTCTCGTGATGAGCCTAAAATCACCTCATGAGGTTTCTGACCTGGAGGTCCACCCACGGCGCACAGACCGTGTTTTGGATCAGGCAGCGTCAGGCCATTACAGCTCGCTCATTCAGAACAGGACGCTAAAATACATTGACCTCATTCAGTAGACAGGAATAATCGCAATACATGGCTCTACTCCAAGTGTATTACAGTACTGCTGCCCCGTCAATTACGTCAATATAATCAAACTTGGACTGTTTCCACTTCCAATTGTTTAGTCTGTCCTCATGTTCACTTGGCTCGCTTTCTTTATAACCGTGTTTACCATACACTAAAACTAAAACGAAACAGAAATAACAAACTAACCCACCAAAAGGATTGTTGTTTTAAGGAACCAACATCTGTGTCATCAGCAATTAAAGATGTCAACTACCAATATTAATTCTAACTACTGACTTTCATCTAACTTAGATAGTTGGTTAGTTCCTCAGTTTAGGGGCTCCGAAGACGCGGTCATGTAGCCCCGTGTACTGATAACCGGTGTTAATTGTGATGGCTGTATTAGTGTGTGTTATCTGTTTTTAATTCAAGGAAGGACTGCAGACATTCAAGTAGTTCCTACTTTTGCTACCAAACGCCACCGTCAACGACAACTAGTTCTGAACTTGGTTACTAGATGGCATAGCTGTCGGCTCCTGGTGACAAACGTTGGAACCTAAGAGCGTTAGTAAAATCTATCCTATAATTTAGCTTCATACACGTGTAATTAGTGGAAAGTTCTTTTACTTGCCATAAATCTATGACATGGGACCGTCAGCTTTACTTCCCCTCCGCAGGAAGGCATACTGAGGGATTTTTAACGCTCTTAAAAATCCGATTACTTCGGCCGGGTTTGAACCCGTGACCTTGGGCATAGAAGCTCAGCATGCTACCAACTACGCCACCGAAGCCGCTGTAACTTAGATAAACAAAATACTTAAAGAAGGAGTAAAGATTCAAGGAAAAATAATTCCAACACTAAAATTTTCTGATGACATCGTTATCTTAGCCGATTCACCAGAGAATTTGATGATGATGATGATAATTGCTATTTTAAGGGGCCTAACATCTACATTATTGGCCCCTAATGATCTGGGTGATAGCGAAAATGATAATGAAATGGAAACCAGAACAAAAAGTATGTGAGACGGAAAATACGTACAAAAAGGAACTCAGATGGAAACAACTCACAATATGGTCTTACAAAAGGGAATTTAGAACGAAAAGATTCACAAAAAGAATATATTGAAAAAGACCCACAAAACGTAGGCTAGATTCGAGGAACGTACAAAATGCAATGTAGCGTCGAAATATTTACAAAATGCAACTGAAATTCAAAATACTTACAAAATGCAAAAGAGATCGAAAATACGTACAAAATGCAATTGAGGTTTCAAAATAATTACAAAATGCAATTGAAATTGAAAATACACAATGCAATTCAGATTGAAATATCCCAGTTCCAATCCAAATTATTCATAAAGTGCAATTGAAATTCAAAATACTTACAAAATTCAATTGAAATTGAAAATGCTTACAAAATGTACGGTAGATTCAAACGACTCATGTGGATTGACAATACTTACAAAATGCAATTTAGATTGAAAATACTTGACAAAATGTAATTTAGATTCAAAATACCCACAAAATGCAAATGAGAATCAAAATATGTGCAAAATGCCCACCAAACAGAGAATTTGAATAAGTTTATGAAATTCAAATTCACAGAAGACGGTACAATAAATGAAGAAATTGGAAAGAGAATCCAACAAGCTAATGGGTTTTATCAGTGTGTGAGAGGTTTAGTATGGCACCAGGAAGTCCCAGAGAAATGCAGGAAAGTTCTATTCTCAATGTATTACACACCAATTCTGACATATGCAGCAGGTACTTGGACCACACCAAAAGGTGATGAAAGCCGAATCCAAGCAGCCGAGATGAATTTACTTAGAGGAATAATTGGGAAGACACGGAGGGATACAATCAGAAATGTGGACATTAGGGAGAGAACTGGGTTCCCAAAACTGCAAGACAAGATAGAGACCAGTAAGCTGAAGTGGTACGGACATATGATGAGAATGGAAGAATATAGAGTACCAAAAAGAATATTAATGGAGAAAATACCAGGAAGAAGACCACGAGGAAGGCCCAGAAAGAGGTGGATAGATACGGTGAAGGAAAGCATAGAGAAAATAGGAGTAAAAGAAAAAGAAGTATGGAAAGAAGGAAATGAATGGTGGAGGGATAGACAACTGTGGAGGTCCTTGATTCGCAACCCGACCCAGGGAACTGAAAACGGGAAATGAAGAAGAAGATGAAATTCAATAAATGTTCAACAAATATAATGGAATCTAGCCGAAATTTAATCATAAACCCCTCTAGACGTCAAATTCACAGGTGAAACGCTACAGGAAGTAAGAGACTTCTGCTATTTAGTAAACAAAATAACCAGTGATGAGGCGGCTTCCATGGCATAGTTGGTAGCATGCTGAGCTTCTATGACGGAGGTCGCGGGTTTATACCCGCCCGAAGTCGTCTGATTTTTAAGAGCGTTAAAAATCCCTCTGTATGCCTTCCTTCGGAGGGGAAGTAAATCCAACGGTCCCATGTCATAGAATTATGGCATGGAAAAGAACCTTCCACCAACTACACTTGTGTGAAGCCGAAATTTGCAGGTTAGAATTGATAACGCTCTATTAGTTCCAACGTTCGCCGCCAGGTGCTGACTACGATGCCATCTAGTAGCCAAGTCCGCAAGCTAGGTGTCGTGGACGGTAGCATTTGGTAGCAAAAGTAGGAAATACTTGAAATTATTGTCTGCAGTCCTTAAAAATAACCCCTGGCACAACAGCCCATTAAGGGCCTAGGCCTGCCAAGGCCTACTAAGCGACCGCTGCCCACCCAATTAGTCTGCAGATAATGGGGTGACACGTGATCAGCGCATCGGGTCCCCTCGGCCGTTAATCTTGGTTTTCGTGATTGGGGCACTGAGTTACTATCAGACAGCTTCTCAATTGTCCTCACGAGTCAGAGTGCACCCCGTTACAACCTTCACGTCAGTTTCAAAAGTCCCTGACGAAGCAGGCGCGCTACCCCAACACCATGGGGCTGCAGTCCTTACTTGAATTAAAACAGGTAACACACACTAATACATCCATCACAATTAACACTGGTTATCAGAAAGATTCCGCACACACCCAAAGTACACGGGGCTACATGACCGCGTTGTTGCAACCCCTAAACTAAGCAACCGATCAATCAGTGATGGACAAAACAAAGATTATACAAAAAGTATGTTGTCTCAGGCAAGGAAATCATTTCTACAGAAAAGACATCTGTTAACATCAAATATAGATTTAGGTATTAAAAATTCATCTTTGTCTGGAGCGTGGCGCTCTTTGAAAGTGAAATTTGGTCTTACAGAAGAATGATGAAGATCAAATGGGTAGATAGGGTAACAAATGAAGAGTGGGAAACGAGAGATGTTTCTGGCGACTGTAAATGAAGGGAAGAGGTAGAATGGTAGGACACATACTAGGACACCCGGGAATAGCAAGCTTAGTTATGGATGGGAGGGTACACGGCAAAAACTGTAGGGGTAGGCCAAGGTTAGAATATGTTAAACAGATTGTCTTGGATTTAAGGTGTTGTTACGTGCCACCCCCCTAGTGGCACTTTTGTTAACTGGATTACGGTGGGTAGAAAGCACAACACCAATTACTGCTTAAAGAAATAATTAACTTTATTGTGGCCAGAAAGATACACTACTCAACAGCAAATACAAGCAATTATTACCTTACTCCAGTTTCCTCACGTCGAGAATACTTCCCCTTTCACTTGTCAACAGACCACAGTTAATCCTCTCGCTAATGAGTCCGATCCCGTACGCTGGCTGAAAATAGCTGCACTAGATCTGTCACTCACTGTTTTGCAACTCACCACAATGACCTCTCTCGCACTAGGTAAGCACACTCGCTCAAAACACAGTAAGCTCCTCACTCCCTTCGCTGTCAAGAGAATCGGCTTCACTAGGGGTTACGCAAGTCTCCACACTTCTGTCGCTATGGATAAGCGCTCGCACTCGCTCGTAAAACACAACAACAACCACTGCTTGACAGGTCGCACTTATATAGCAGGCCGGTGACTCAATAAATGCTTCTAGATCCATCCAGGGTTCACGGCTTCTCGAGGTTTCCATCGCTGGCTCAGTCACGAATATTCTGGACCATCCCTTTGTCCTAATAGCCCTGTTGCATAAGGCGCACGCAATACACGAGGCAGGGCACAGCCCAGCTCTGGGGCAGTTGTGACTCATGCGGCGAGCGATGACACAAACTCACAGCCGTAACACCACCCCCTTCCTAAAAAGGCTGATCGTCCCGATCAGTCATGGGTCCGTCTGTGTCCCTCCGTAGGCTGCCAGGCGATCTCGATGCACGATCTTCATCTTTGCCCTCGGGCTCCGCTGGATCCTGTAGACGACATCGTTGATCCGTTTCACGACTCGGTACGGGCCCTCCCAGGACTTCTGCAGTTTGGGTGACAGGCCTTTCTTCCGTAATGGGTTGAAGAGCCAGACCAGGTCGTCCTCGTGGATTCCGCCGGCATCCGTCTGCTGGTCGTATCGGGTCTTCATTCGGTCGGTCTCGATCCGCAGTTTCCTCCTCGCGAACGCGTGCACGTCCTCCAGTTGGTCGACCAGTTCTTGACAATACTGGCTTACCGGGATCGGATCATTCCCAGGTCGGCCGAAGGCAAGATCGACAGGTAGACGGAGCTCCCTCCCAAACGTGGCCCGGGCTGGTGTGCACCCGGTGGCTTCATGCACGGCGGCGCGGTAGGCCAGGAGAAATAGTGGAAGATGTTTGTCCCAATCCCTCTGGTGCTATCTGACGACTATTCGGAGATGGTTCTCGATGGAGCGATTGAATCGCTCTACCATCCCGTCGGACTGAGGGTGTAGCGGCGTTGTCCTTGTCTTCCGGATTCCCAGCAGCTGGCATAGGTTCTGGAACACCTGCGACTCGAAGTTCCTCCCTTGGTCGGAGTGAAGCTCCAGGGGTACTCCGTACCGGCTGACGAATTCCTTAACCAGGGTCACTGCAATCGTCGCGGCTTCTTGGTTAGGGAGCGCATACGCCTCCGGCCATTTGGTAAAGTAGTCGCTGACGACTAATATGTAGCGGTTCCCAGCCTCGCTTAAGGGGAATGGCCCAGCAACATCGATGGCCACTCTCTCCATGGGGCCGCCCACGTTGTAGGTCTTCAGTGGACCCCGTCGTCTTCGTCCTGGGCCCTTGCTGGCTGCGCAATCGTGGCACCTCGCGCAGAGGTTCTCCAGGTCTGTTCGGCATCCGATCCAGTAGAACCGCTCTCTCAGCTTCTCCAGGGTCTTCTTTATCCCTAAGTGTCCACCAGATGATCCTCCATGAATTTCCTTCAGGACTTCCTCCGTCATAGCCTTTGGAACGACGACTTGTTCCCGAGATGTCTTCCCGTCGGTGCTATCCCAGGTACGGCAGATGATGCCATCCCTTACAATCAGCGAGTCCCACTGCGCCCAGTAGGACTTAAACTTTGGGCTGCAGTCACTCACAATGTCCCACCCGGGTCTGGGGACACAGGCCCTCTTCCATTCGGCTATCAGTCCCAGGTCATCATCTTCTGCTTGTGCCCGCGTGAAAGATTCGCGGCTCCAGCTCCCTTGAAGTTCCACGGTAGTCCTTCGGCACTGTATCCCGGTGTTCTCCTCCCTCCTAGTACAGAAGGTGCAGTCTACGGGGCACGGTCTTCGTGACAGGGCGTCGGCGTTAGAATGCAGTTGGCCTTTCCTGTGCTGAATCTCAAAGTTGTACTGTTGAAGCCTCTCTAACCACCGCGCGAGTTGACCATAGGGCTGCTTGAAGTTCAGGAGCCAGCGCAGGGATGCATGGTCGGTCCTGATGAGAAATTCTTGCCCGTACAGGTACTTGTGGAAGTGTTCAATGGTCTTCACGATGGCGAGCAGCTCCTTCCTGGTGACGCAGTAGTTCCTTTCTGGCTTTGACAAGGCCTTGCTGAAGTAGGCCACTACTCTCTCCTCGCCGTCCACTACTTGCGACAGGATCCCCCCTATGCCAAAGTCGCTGGCATCGGTATCGACGATGAACCTTGTTCCAGGTCTGGGGTAGGCCAGAATAGGCGCGGTGCACAGAGCCTGCTTGAGTTGTTCGAAGGCACTATGGCATTCTGCTGTCCACGTGAAGAGTTGGTCCTTCTCAGTCAGTCGATGTAAAGGTTTGGCGATGTCGGCGAATCCTCTCACGAAGCGACGGTAATAAGTGCAGAGTCCCAGGAAGCTTCGTAGTTGGGACTTGTCCTTCGGAACTGGCCACTCCCTCACAGCTGCGGTCTTTTCTGGGTCGGTGCGCACCCCTTCCTCGGAGACAATATGCCCAAGGTACTGGACCTGCGTCTGGAAGAGCTGACACTTCTTGGGGCTCAACTTCAGCTGAGTAGCCCGTAGCTTCATCAAGATCTCCTTCAGGTTGCTGTAGTGCTCCTCGAAACTTTTTCCCAGAACGATGACGTCGTCTAGGTAGACCAGGCAGGTCTTCCAGTGTAGTCCCCTCAGAAAGGACTCCATTAGCCTTTCGAAGGTCGCAGGGGCGTTGCACAGACCGAATGGCATGACGGTGAACTGCCAGAGCCCGCTGCCCACAGAGAACGCAGTTTTCTCGCGGTCCTTAGGGTGGACCTCCACCTGCCAGTAGCCACTCTTCAAATCCAAGGTGGAGAACCATCTCGACCCTGATATGGTGTCCAGGGTGTCGTCGATCCAGGGTAGAGGGTAGCTGTCCTTCTTCGTGACGTCATTCACCCACCTGTAATCCACGCAGAACCTGGTGGAACCGTCCTTCTTCTTCACTAGCACGACCGGATAACTCCAAGGACTATGTGATGACTCGATCACCCCTTGCTCCTTCATCTCTTCTACCATCCGGTCGACTTCCGCTTGCTTGGCGAGCGGGACACGTCGGAATGGGGCCCTAATTGGTGTGCTGTCCCCAACGTCGATTCTGTGCTGGACCAAGCTCGTCCTACCGAAATCTTTGCTCCCCACGGAGAAGACATCCTGGAATTCGCGTAGCAGATCCTGAAGTTGGCGTGATTGTTCCTAGTCTAAATGGTCCTGGGATCCTTGGTTCAGCTTCTGTAGTTCTTCTGGCAGTGTGCGTCTTCTTCGATTGTCCGTCTGCAGGTGTCCTTCCGTCGTATCTGTGATGCGGGCAATCCAGGTAACGGGCTCGCAGACTCCTCGGTTGGTGTCCCGGTGAACCGTAATATCGTACTCGTTCAGGTTGGACAGGCGGACGTACGGCCGAGGCGTCGTGTTGATGAGAGTCTTGTTAAATAGCAATCCTTTTGCCTAGATGTCCTCATATTTTGGCTCGATGACAGCCGCCACTCCCTCAGCTGTTCCGTCGACAATTACGGCAGCGCTGACTTCCATCCTGGCGGGAACGATGACGTCCTCTCTCAGCCTTACTCGTCGTGCGGCGACGGCCTCGTGTGCTGGTTGCAAAGGAAGTTCCTCATTTCCGAAGTGCAGAGTGTTGGTACTCAGATCCAAGATGATGTTGTTCTGGTCCAGGAAGTCCAGTCCAATGATCACTTCATTTCATACGTCAGCCACAAGCACTGGATGCTTTATCGCCCGTCGACCAATGACGAACTCCAGTGATGCTTCGCCATGTCCCGGTGCGGTCTCTCCGGTCGTGGTTATTAGCTGGAGGTTCCTTTGTGTGGGTTGCACTCTCCACTTCGGGATCACGGTGGGACTGATGATGGTCCTCGATGCTCCCATGTCGATTAGCATGTGCCAGCTCTCTCCGTTGACGACTCCGTCGACCATCAGGCTGCTATTATCCCTCCGTAACTGCGTCACAAGCATTTGGACTGCCGGGGCTTGACGACTGTCACAAGCCAACCCTTGCCCCTCAAGGCTGTCTGATACTTGCTTTTCTGGGCCGCGCGGTTTCCCTACGACTGACTGTCTCAACGGAAACCCTTGGCGGCGGCGATCACCGCAGTCCTTGCTCAGGTGGCCTCTCTTACGGCCGGTCCAGCAGGTCGGTAGTCCTCTTCCGGGCCGCCTCTCCAGATGTCCTTCGGCTACGTTTTTGTTGGTGGTACTGAGACTCCTGAAGAACCGGCCTAGCGCCTCCATCAGTTCATCGGCCAGGGGCTTGGTCTTGCCGGCTTTGGCTGGTCCGTCGACGTCCACCTGACGCACCCGCGCGCGCATTCTAGATACCTGCTTTGCCGTCTCGAACTCAAGTGCGTGGCTCAGCGCATCTGCCAGGCCTTATTGCGCGCGAGTCGCCGCGCCTGTTGGGTGTCCGGGTCCCGTAGCCCGTCGGTGAAGGTCTGCGTCGCTATCTGTTCCAGAAAGTCGGCCGGCGCTGTTGTGTAGGCGAGCCTTACGAGGCGTGCGATGTCCATCTCGAACTCTTGCAGGGTTTCCGCGTTCTTCTGTACCCGGGTCCGGAACTGCATCTGGTAGGCCTGCTGAAGATGGCTATCTCCATATCGGGACTCCATATGGGCGATCAGTGAAGCGTAGTCCTGGGATCCAGTCGGGATGGCCTGAAGGACGTTAAGGGCGTCACCTCTCAGCGCTACAATGAGAGCTGTAGCCTTTTCTGTGTTGTTCCAGTTATTTATGGAACAGGCCGCCTCGAACTGACTAAAGTAGGTGCTCCACGGGACCTATCCGTCGAAGGTTGGGGGCGTCACTCTGCTATGTCCCGTTCCTGATGTTCCCGGTGTAACGGTGGGCGGGCGTTGGCGCAGCTCGGCAACTTCCTCTCGTAGAGCGTTGAATTTCTCCTCCACCCACATCAGCGGGCTTTGGCACAGCTCAGCAACTTCCACTTGCAAGGCGTTGAATTTCTCCTCCACCCCCATCAGCGATCGTTGGCACAGCTCGGCAACTTCCACTTGCAAGGTGTTGAATTTCTCCTCCACCCCCATCAGTGGGCGTTGGCGCAGCTCGGCAACTTCCACTTGTAAGGCGTCGAACTTTTTTTCCACTGCTGCGACTTCCTCACGTAGGCCCTGTTCTAATTTCCTTTGGCTCTCCTCTAATTTCGTCAGCAGACACTCTTCCAGATTTTTCTGGCCATCCAGAAATTTGGCGGTTAGGTCCTCTGCTAACTTATTCTGGCCGTCCTTCAGGTCCTCTGCTAGTTTATTCTGACCGTCTTCTAATTTGGAATTTAGGTCCTCGGCTAAACTTTTCTGGCCGTCTCCCATCTTCTTCAGGTCATCTTTCAGGTCCTTGGCTAATTTCTTCTGGCCGTCTTCCATGCCACTTAACTTTTCTAGCAATGCTGCCAATTGCGCCTCCCTTTTAGTTGTTTGTCTTGTAAAGGGCATGCACTCACCGGAAAATTAGAGAAAATGACCTGCTCGGGTTTTGAAACCAGGACCGTCAGGTGTTGTGCTTGAGTTCGTAATCCGGCTTCTGACACCAGTTGTTACGTGCCACCCCATAGTGGCACTTTTGTTAACTGGATTACGGTGGGTAGAAAGCACAACACCAATTACTGCTTAAAGAAATAATTAACTTTATTGTTGCCAGAAAGATACACTACTCAACAGCAAATACAAGCAATTATTACCTTACTCCAGTTTCCTCACGTCGAGAATACTTCCCCTTTCACTTGTCAACAGACCACAGTTAATCCTCTCGCTAATGAGTCCGATCCCGTACGCTGGCTGAAAATAGCTGCACTAGGTCTGTCACTCACTGTTTTGCAACTCACCACAATGACCTCTCTCGCACTAGGTAAGCACACTCGCTCAAAACACAGTAAGCTCCTCACTCCCTTCGCTGTCAAGAGAATCGGCTTCACTAGGGGTTACGCAAGTCTCCACACTTCTGTCGCTCAGGATAAGCGCTCGCACTCGCTCGTAAAACACATCAACAACCACTGCTTGACAGGTCGCACTTATATAGCAGGCCGGTGACTCAATAAATGCTTCTAGATCCATCCAGGGTTCACGGCTTCTCGAGGTTTCTATCGCTGGCTCAGTCACGAATATTCTGGACCATCCCTTTGTCCTAATAGCCCTGTTGCATAAGGCGCACGCAATACACGAGGCAGGGCACAGCCCAGCCCTGGGGCAGTTGTGACTCATGCGGCAAGCGATGACACAAACTCACAGCCGTAACAGTGTGATAGCTATGTAGAGATGAAATGGTTAGTTCAGAACAAGATGATGATGATGATGATGATGATGATGATGATGATAATTGTTGTTTTAAGGGGCTACCAATCGGCCCCTAATGGTTTGGGTGATAGTGAAAGATGAGATGAGAATGAAAACTACAACTAATACTAATTACAGACTTACATACTAGAAGATGAAATGGTAAACAAATAAAGGATAAGGCAAATAAAGGACAGGAAGAAAAGAAATGCCCTCAACCCTCGAAGAATGAATATTGAGATACTGGGAAGGAAGAAGAGCCATGAAAGGCAGATAGGAAAGGGAAAGAGAAGAGGGCCTTCCCCAACGTCAGAGGAAAAGGGGACGAAACGGACCCAGCTCAGGGATCCCTCGGGGACGCGAACTCCCGAACTCACCAGCCCGAGCCAATGAGGATGTAGCAATATCGCAGGTGTACCAGAAGCGGTGGGGCTACATACACCCTGCCTCCTTGCGGGCCTTGAGCAGAAGGCAGGAGATAACACGAAAAAAAAAGAAGCCTGACCCCTTGCAGATGGAGGGTATCAGAAAAGACGAGACAAGGACCAATTAAGGCGGGAATGGAAGAGACACCCTAGGCCTCGGATACCCTAATGCCGTCGGGGTCGGAAGAGGACAAGAGTTGACCAAGTGAGGTCGACAGAAAGAAGACGGAGAGGAGCCCGGCACAACTAAGTGGAAGCAATGCGGACTCAGCAGGGGTCCCGTGGTCGCCAACCCACGTCCCACTAGATGTGAGCCCCTGGGGCGATGTAAAGATGAAATGGTTATCTCAGAACAGAGGACAATGGAGAGTCGAGAACTGAACCTGCACCTTTGGGGTGCTAGCCATTACACCAGGAAGTGAACAGCAGGAGAATATTAAGTTCGAAATAGGTTATAAACATTGCTTCAGTCATTTATAATGTTATGCAAATTCAAACGTAAACTGTTTCTCACGCCAAGTATGTTGATGTAAATGTGGAAATCTAATTTGGATTCTCATAATAGGAAGGATTGTGATCTTTTAAAATGTAAATGAATGAAATTCTATTTTCACTACTGTAAATAGTCTTTCAGTTATCAGGTCATGTTTTGTGCTTTAAAGTACTCAATATACAGTAGATTCAAGACAAGAGACGTAAAATTTCATGACTTGAGGAGTTAATTGAAGCATCAAACTTCACCTTTACTCGGAGATGTTCTAGTAGGACACTTTAATTTTCATGGCAAGAATACTTCATTTCCGCGTTAGCTTGCCACGGTTGGTGTGTGGATAGCTTGTCGGTCTACTAACCCCAAGATTGCGGGTTCGCTCCTGGCCGTGGTAAGTGATTTTTGGAAGGCGGCAAAAATACGACATGCATGTCATAGGATGTTGGCATGTCAAAGAACCCAATTGAATTCAGTAGGCCGTGTTCAAAATGGCAAAATTAATCTCAGGAGTTTCCGCCAGCACAAAGTTACTCATATCTCTACTAGAAAGCGCTATAATGTTCAAAGAGCTTAGATATTTAACCTCCTTGACGTCCATAGTGATTCAAGGAACAACGAAATTCGACATGCAAGCTACCCTCAGGGTGTCAAATTACAAATCTTGCACCCGGCACCGAGGCCATACGATATTATTATTATTACACTCACATTCAAGGAGCAGTGCTTTAAGCTAAAACAGAAGATCTCTTCGAGGAACAGCCTCCTCCGTAGACTGGCAGGGGCACCCATCCCCAAACGTTAAGGACAACAGCATTGGCCTTATGCTATTCAGCAAGAGAATATGCCAGTCCTATGTGGTACAAGTCAGCCCATGCAAAGCAGGTGAATGTAGCCTTAAATGAGAGCTGCAGGATTATTACACGTTGCTTGAGGCCAACTCGCATCAATAAAGTGCACTATCTTGCAGGGATTGCTCCACCTGATATCAGAGGAGAAGTGGCTGCAAACAACGAAAGAAGTAAATCATCTGTTATGACCTCACACCCACTCTTCGGATATCGACCTGCTGAGAGGAGATTAAAATCGAGAAAGAGCTTTCCTAACAACTACTCAACCTTTACAAGGAACATAAGCAACCGCTCGAGTTGCCGTGTGGCAGGAAGGGACCAGCAATCTGTCTGAATGGATGGAACCAAAGGAATCTCTACATCCTGGTCACACAGAGAACTGGCTAATCTGGAAGTCCCTGAACAGACTGAGGGTGGAAGTTGCAAGATCCAGGGACAACTTATATAAGTGGCATTTTCCGACCAAGATTGTGGCGCAACGCAGACAACACAACACCTCTTCTCCTGTCCATTTCGCCCGTACAACTGCAAAATGAATGACTTGACTGAAGCTAATTCAAGTGCTATCGAAGTGGCTTAGTTCTGGCCAGAAACTGTTTGAAGTCGTCTGTTCAACACATACTTTGTACTTCTGACACGAATAAATAAATAAATACCGCGTTAAAAGCCATTTCTTCTTCTTCTCTCGAATTGGCCTACTTAGGACCACGTTTATTCTACTGGAGAGTCTTGATCTTCGCCCAGTACTGACGCACTTTCTGACGGTAGAACTCCTTTCTTTCAGTAGTCCAGGAGGTACCTTTTTCCGAGATTTCTCCTGAAAACCATGGACTTCCTTCAAAGCACGCCTCACAGTCTATCTGTCATGCAGATCTGATATTTCCAGTTCGTTAATGTCCTTCTCAGTTTCCATCAACTACGTGGTACGGACCTTCTTATTGCGCCAGAAACTGTACAAACGATTGGTCGATCTTGTGGAAGGTAATCTAGTGATATGGCCATAAAAGGCTATTCTCTCTTTTCCCGCACAATAAGAGTATTTCTCTATATGATCGTAGAGCTCGGAGTTATCTCGCCTGCGAAATTCTTCATCTACCTTTACAAGACCGAGGATGTTCCGGAGAATTCTCCTCTCTCCAATTTCCATCTCCTCCATCAGACCCCTTCCGTTTAAAGAAAGACACTCCATGGCATATAAGGCTTCTGGCCTTATGACTGATTTATAATGTTTCAATTTCAAGTTACGAGATAAGAACTTCATGTTGTAAGTGTTCTTTTTTTGGTTTTTGCTTTGTTCTTTTTTGTTGTTGCTTTTTTGTTTAAGGTTTCGTGTTTGTTGATTCCTACTTTTAATTTTTCTTTTATATATTATTATTTTGCTTTGTGTTTTTTGTTCTTGCTTGGTGTGTTTGGTTTATGGTTTTGGTTTCGTGTTTGTTTGTTTTAAGCGTTGACTTTTGTTTTTAATTTTTTAGGCTATTTTCATTTCATGAAAAAGTAAGCTTATGGGATCACCTTTTATCCGTGTGTGTGTGCGTGTGTGTGTGTGGTGTGTGTGTGTGTCCCTAATAACTTCTAAACGGCTGGAGCGATTACAATGAAACTCGGTAAGATCATAACACTGTTCTGGCCGACCCCGTCCGTGCACTTAAAAATTTATTGTCTCTCACCAATCCAACATGGCAGCTGTGCGAAATATTTCACCAGCATTCAGTATCTCCGAAACTATTACCGATATCGCCCTAAAATTGTGTACGGTGATAAAGGGCACTACTAGAAGTTTACATATGAGACGTCCAAACACCTGTTACATACAAAACCAACATGGCGGCCAAGCGAATTTGAGACTTTTAAATAGACTTTTCTCGCGATTTAACCATCCAAGCGTAATTCAACTAGGTACAGAAAATGTTTATACACATTTTAATTCACTGGCGTCTAATTTAGTTCAATTGTTTGCATAACCTCAATATGGTGGCTGTGCGAAATATTTCACTGGCATTCAATATCTCCGAAACTATTACAGATATCACCCTGACATTTTGTGCGGTGATAAAGGGCACTGTTATAAGTTTATCTATGCAACTTTCAAAAACCTGTAAAGTACAAAACGAACATGGCGGCCAAGCGAAACTGAAACATTTTGAAAGATTTTTCTCATGATTTAACCATCTGAGGGCAGTGAAATGTGGTACAGTAAATGATTATACATATTGCAATGCAATGACATGTAATTTAGTTCAATTGTTTACATAACTTCAAGATGGCGGCTGTGCGAAATTTTAAAATTAAGTTTCTATTTCTTGTGTCGTAATTATGCGATCGAAGCGACAGTTTGAATAATGGAGCTACGCAATAATTTTCCTTTAATGGTACATAATTATATGGCTTATTGATATAACAATACAAAATGGCGAGTATCCGAAATACACTGCTCACAAAAATTAGGGGATATTGTAAATTCAGCAATGTATGCTATTTGTTTCGTACCGCATTAGATGCAATTGCTTTCCTTTACTCTCAGAGAAGAAGGTAAACATGTGTTTGCGTCACCCCTGCACATACACCACATGATGGAGGGCACTGTCCGTACAGTTGATGTCTAAGGGCCACACGGCGGTGGTTTGTTGCTGAGGTTAGAGCCATTCCATTTCCATTGTCAGTTAGTGAATGACTTGACTTAGGGACAGCTAATCCTCCACAAAGTGATTTACCTGAATCAATGGCTTGGAGGGCTATAGGACGGATGGAAGCTGGACAGACACAACAAGTTGTGGCTCGAGCCCTTGGGGTGTCTCAAAGTGTGATCTCAAGACTGAGGAATCGTTTTCAAACAACAGCTACTGTTCACAGAAGGGTAGGACAAGGTCACCCACGGGCAACAACAGCAAGGGAAGAACGTTACCTCGTGTTAACAGCCCGCCGGAATAGACGGCAGAATGCAGCTCAACTGACAAGTGCCCTTCTAACAGCAACAGGACGCAGAGTATCAACCCAAACTGTCCGTAACGGACTTCATGCACGTGGCCTCTATGCCCGTAGGCCCATGGTGTGTACCAGGTTAACTCCACACCACCGTAGAGATCGCAGAAACAGGGCGGATGAGCATTGTGGGTGGAGGCATGCCGAATGGAGCTCAGTTTCATTTTCTGATGAGCCGCGATTGAACGTGGAATCGGATAGTCGACGTGTTCGCATCTGGAGGGAACGAGGGACATCCTTTGTACAAGAATGATCCCCATATGGCGGTGATGGGTTGCTGGTGTCGGCTGGAATTAGCCTGGGTGGACGTACGGACCTCTACATCATCCCATGTGGTACTGTGACCGCAGTAAGATATAGAGACGAAATTCTCCGACCCTTTGTCGTGCCGTATGCTGGTGCCATAGGTGCTTCCTCTCTGTTTATGGGCAATAATGCACGTCCCCACAGAGCTGGGTTGGTGGACGACATGCTGGAGGAGGAGGGTATCCAGCGTATGCAGTGGCCAGCTTCCTTGCCGGACTTAAATCCGATAGAGCATGTGTGTGATGCATTAGGCAGGCGCATTGCAGGCAGACCAGCACCTCCCACAACTTTTCTACAGTTGCAGATTGCTCTTATGGACGAGTGATCACGTTTCCCCCAAGAACTCATTGATCATCTCATTGCGTCAATGGAACACAAGTGTGCAGCAGTGCTAGCCGTTCGAGGAGGCCATACACCATACTGAAGAACAATATTCACCCATGGCCCACGACTACGGTAGTGTTAATGTTGCTTTGTTTGTTGGCCATATTCTCTCTGCATTCATGTCATTTGATTCAAACACCCATCAGGGGCTCTTTGGAATCATGGGCTGCTCTATCTGTCAGTATAGAATTATGTAAGTAATAAATGGTTGAAAAACTAAATGATCTCGTATATTATTACACCATAATGAGCTGACCTTACAATATCCTCTAATTTTTGTGAGCAGTGTGTTTTGACGGTTCTCAATATCTACGAATCTTTTACAGCAATCAAACTGATTTTTTTATGTTCATAGAGGCTATGCACATAAGTTCACGTATAGGACTTTCAGTAACCTGATGAGCACAAATCCAACATGGCGGCGACGCAAAGTATAAATATATGAATAGACGTTTCTCGTGAATTAACCATCCGAGTGCAGTGAAACTTTACACGATAAATGCTCATACAAATGTTAATCCACTGGCATCTAATTTATTTCCATTGTGTTCATAACCACAAGATGGCAGCTGTGCGAAATTTTAAAATCTCGTTTTTGTTTCTTGTGTCCTAATCATGCGATTGAAGTTTGAATAACACACGTACACAATAATCTTCATGCAATAGTACATAAATAAAAATCCAGCCTGGCGACCATCTGAACTATTTTGACGGTTCTCAATATCTACGAATCTATCACAACAATCAAACTGAAATTTTGTATGTTGATAGAGGCAAATAACATGAGTAGGATAGATGAATATAGGCTGCATAGTTATTCACGGACCGACAGTAGTGGCTACGCTGGCTAAAGCTCAGCATTAGGTCATGGGGCCAGGCTCTCTGCTGACTCGAAGGACGCGTGGGTTCGATCCCAACCGTCGGCCGTCCTTGAAATGGTTTTCCGTGGTTTCCCATTTTCAACACCAGGCAAATGCTGGGACGGTACCTTCTGACAGGCCACGGCCGCTTCCTTCCACATCCTTGCCCAGTTTCATTCACCATCATTCATTTCATCTCTCATGAACTCCTCTCATGAGGTTGGCGTCAGGAAGGGCATCCGGCCGTAAAAACCATCGCCACAAAGACTTCCATCGCATCTCATCCCCGACTCTGTTGGAAAAACGGGAATAATAAGGGGTAGACATACAATAGTTATTCACGGAACTACTTGTTTGATTTTTTGTTGCCTTATGCTTGGGAAAAATGAGAAAATATCAAAGAAAGGAAAAGTATACGTTTTAGTTTTTGATCTTGAAAGAAATGTATGCGTTTTATTCGCACATAACAATGTGAAGAAACTCAGAAATGAACAATTTTGTTTAAGCAAGCGTTAGGTTAAGGACACACTTAATGTTTTACACAGGTAAAGATAAAAAAATGTTCTCGAAATAGTGATTACAACGTACAGAATCCAATCATTCGTAATCAATCGGAAGATAGGTTTTATTCAACTTAAACATTTCATCAAATTAGTTTTTTAATTAAGAATTATTTGTCTCTGGTAGGGGATTGACACCCCTGATCACCCAAAGTAGTTACGCCACTGGTTGGGTGCAATGATGTTGACTGACTGAAAAGCATTAAATCTTCAGGATACATTTTATTTGGTCAATATTTCAGATTAGGTGGGAAACATAAAATCTTTTCGGAAATATAAACAGGATTCCAGATCTCATACCAGAAAACACACTACATGGAGGGATATCTTCGGCACCTAGATGGACTACCAATGACAACCAAATTCGGCAAAATATCTCAAGTGTCTAAATTCAAATACCTGGGAGAAGTCATCCAACCTTCCCGACTGAATCGCGAAGCAAACAAAGAAAGGAACTTTAAACTGCAAAAAGCTTAAAATTACGGCAATACAACACTGTAATCAAGCCTGAAGCACTATCTGATTCTGAAACGATGATTATCTGGGCCAGATCATTAACTAAAGATGTGAAAAAGCAAGAAAGGAAAAACCCAAGAAAGGTTTTGCACCAGTCTGTACAGGGGGAATCTGGATGAAAAGAAAATCCCGAGACTTATACCAGCACTCTGAGAAAAACTGAGACATATTTATGGAAATACGATTGACATTTTACGGGCATATCCTCAGGATGAGAAATTAGAGACTGGCCAAAAGGATTATTAACCTTGCCCTTTCAATGAACGTTTAAGACACCTGGCTGCTTGAAGTTGGAATAGGCATCACAGATGACATTGTACTAGACAGAGCTAAGTTCAGAGAATTAGTCGATAATCACCGCTTTGAAGACCATACAACAGGCTGTTCCAAATCCACGAGTTTGAGTATGCGTACACGCGAGTACTCAGCAGTAATGCTCGGAGCACGGTAGGAGAGGGACTGGGGGTGAGAGCCAATGCGTCACTGGACGAAGGTCATATCACAAGTTCATGCACTTCATGCCAGTCATTATGTATCCACTGCGAAGAGACGGCAGCCCCCCACAGCAGAGCTGTATTGCATGTTGCAGGTTTACTCTCGCAAGGCGGCGAGTACTCCGCTGCTCACGAGCGAGTTGCTCGGCTGGAACAGCCTGCAATCCAAGCACTATCACCAACAAAACCTGATCAGAAGATCGCAAGAGAAGCCACAGAGAGAAGATGAAGAGATTTTGGGAGAAGAGAAAGGCAATGCCATCAGCTAAGTAAGTTCAATCGCGCTCCTTAGTCGGGCGTGACGAAGAAAGAAGAAGAAACCTCTAATTAATTATTATACACTGATTGTAAGGTCTTTGTTTGATGTTGTTGTTTTTGTTGTTGTTGTTGTTGTTGTTGTTGTTGTTGTTGTTGTTCAAAGAATTTGACATCGTGGTCATTTCACCCCGTGGACTTAGGCGAGAGAGGAATGTGTGTCTGATAACCGTGTTATTGTGATATATCCACCACTGTATAGTTGTTTTATAACTAACTAACCAACCCTTCAACGATGGGCCGTACATCTAGTGGTAAATAAAATTGTGAATCATAAAAACTGGACATTTACGTCTTTGTGTACACGAATATTGTGACAAAATGGTCTGCATTGTGTAGTTGACTGGGGTATTATGAGATGTAAATAGAGCGTGCAATAGTTATAATATACATGAGAGCTTCTATTGACTGAACGTCACCACGCCATTGTGTTTAAAACAATGGCAAGTAGTGGAAAAAAGATGTCGTTTGGTTAACAGTATTTTGAAATATACCTCATCCCTTGGGAATTTTTCGTTATTTTGTTTCGAACAATAGGCTATACTGTATTATCCAAGCCACATATGCACAAGGCTGTGGTATGATTACGTTCGCATTAGCTTCACCACCGAATAATTCACGTCCAATTTGGGTGTTCCCCAAGGAGCAATTCTAGGACCGTGCTTGTCATGATAGTGAAATTAGTAGCACAGTGTTGACGATATAAATACATGTAACACAATATCATTCAGATGAATTTAAAAATACAGTTTATTTGAGCTCAGGGAGATGAACATTATATTCATGAATTATATTTTCAATCGAAGTAAAGAATTGTTTGAATGGATTAATTTAAGAGGGCTCCTACACTGCTAGTGTGATTTTTTGCACACTGTTAAGAATTAAATCATAGCTTCACTAATATGTAACATAGAATTATGAGATCTTACAAACATATATTCAATACATAGGGCTTTAATATCTTTATATATATAATTCTTCGACACGTGTGTATGTGACTGAACTCCTCCTAAACGACTAAACCGATTTTGATGGAATTTGGTATGTATATTAGGGTGGGTCCAAGTATGGTTTAGATTCACAATCTGACCCGGTAGGTGGAATGAACACAATTTTAGAACCACAATTTACACACAATTTTAGAACCACAATATACAGTCAAAAACAGTCGTCATGGAAACCACTAGCCTTGGCCTTCGTGAAAGCTGATGTCTTTGGATGGTTTGTCTCTGCACGTTAGAACCACCTGGTCGCAACCTGTGCAACTACCGCCATTACATACACTCCGCCCGTGGCGAAAAGTTGTGTTTTATACCAAAGGTGGCAGTGATGTCGAATTCTACTGTTTGTCTCTGCACGTTAGAGCGTTTCAAAGTCCCGTATGAGTTCATATACCGTTCATCCGATTGCCATGAAACTTGGGTGATATGTTGAGTGAGCTCCAGGGAAGGTGTCTGGCTTAGTAAATCCATTTTACAATAGATAGCGCACGAATAGATTCAACAAATGAGCGACGACGCACGAAGCGTTTCAAAAAGGTCCCGTATGCGTTCAAATACCATTCGTCCGATAGCGATGAAACTTGGATGAGATGATGTGTACACTCCAGGGAAGGCTTCTGGCTTAGTAAATCAATTTCACATTAGGTAGCGCACGACTAGATTCAACAAATGAATGACGACGCGAGAAGCGTTTCAACAAAATCCCGTATAAGTTATATTCTATTCATAGATTGAGATGAAACTTTGATGAGTTGTTGTGTGCACTTAAGTGAAAGCTTCTAATTTAGTAATCCATTTCACAGGAGGTTGCGCACGAGTAAATTCAACAAATGAGCGGTGACGTGTGAAGCGTTTCAAAAAAGTCCCGTATGCGTTCAAATACCATTCGTCCGATAGCGATGAAACTTGGGTGAGATGTTGTGTACACTTACGTGAGGGTTTCTGACTTAGTAAATCCATTTTGCAATAGGTAGCTCACGAGTAGATTCAACAAATGAGCAACGACGCGCGAACTTTTAATCAAAGTCCCGTATGCGTTCATATACCATTCATCCGATTGCAATGAAACTTGGGTGAGAAGTTGTGTACACTTACGTGAGGGTTTCTAACTTAGTAAATCCATTTCACAGGAGGTTTCGCACGAGTAGATTCAACAAATGAGCGACGGCGCGCGAAGCATTTCAAAAAGGTCCCGTATGTGTTCAAATACCATTCGTCCTATAGCGATGAAACTTGGGTGAGATGTTGTGTACACTCCAGGGAAGGCTTCTGGCTTAGTAAATCAATTTCACATTAGGTAGCGCACGACTAGATTCAACAAATGAGTGACGACGCGCGAAGCGTTTCAACAAAATCCCGTATAAGTTTATATTCCATTCATAGATTGAGATGAAACTTTGATGAGTTGTTGTGTACACTTAAGTGAAAGCTTCTAACTTAGTAATCCATTTCACAGGAGGTTGCGCACGAGTAGATTCAACAAATGAGCGGCGACGTGCGAAGCGTTTCAAAAAAGTCCCGTATGCGTTCAAATACCATTCGTCCGATAGCGATGAAACTTGGGTGAGATGTTGTGTACATTTACGTGAGGGTTTCTGACTTAGTAAATCCATTTAAAATAGGTAGCTCACGAGCAGATTCAACAAATGAGCAAAGACGCGCGAACTTTTAATCAAAGTCCCGTATGCGTTCATATACCATTCATCCGATTGCAATGACACTTGGGTGAGATGTGTACACTTAAGTGAGGGTTTCTAACTTAGTAAATCCATTTCACAGGAGGTTTCGCACGAGTAGATTCAACAAATGAGCGACGGCGCGCGAAGCATTTCAAAAAGGTCCCGTATGTGTTCAAATACCATTCGTCCTATAGCGATGAAACTTGGGTGAGATGTTGTGTACACTCCAGGGAAGGCTTCTGGCTTAGTAAATCAATTTCACATTAGGTAGCGCACGACTAGATTCAACAAATGAGTGACGACGCGCGAAGCGTTTCAACAAAATCCCGTATAAGTTTATATTCCATTCATAGATTGAGATGAAACTTTGATGAGTTGTTGTGTACACTTAAGTGAAAGCTTCTAACTTAGTAATCCATTTCACAGGAGGTTGCGCACGAGTAGATTCAACAAATGAGCGGCGACGTGCGAAGCGTTTCAAAAAAGTCCCGTATGCGTTCAAATACCATTCGTCCGATAGCGATGAAACTTGGGTGAGATGTTGTGTACACTTACGTGAGGGTTTCTGACTTAGTAAATCCATTTTGCAATAGGTAGCTCACGAGTAGATTCAACAAATGAGCAACGACGCGCGAACTTTTAATCAAAGTCCCGTATGCGTTCATATACCATTCATCCGATTGCAATGAAACTTGGGTGAGATGTTGTGTACACTTACGTGAGGGTTTCTAACTTAGTAAATCCATTTCACAGGAGGTTTCGCACGAGTAGATTCAACAAATGAGCGACGGCGCGCGAAGCATTTCAAAAAGGTCCCGTATGTGTTCAAATACCATTCGTCCTATAGCGATGAAACTTGGGTGAGATGTTGTGTACACTCCAGGGAAGGCTTCTGGCTTAGTAAATCAATTTCACATTAGGTAGCGCACGACTAGATTCAACAAATGAGTGACGACGCGCGAAGCGTTTCAACAAAATCCCGTATAAGTTTATATTCCATTCATAGATTGAGATGAAACTTTGATGAGTTGTTGTGTACACTTATGTGAAAGCTTCTAACTTAGTAATCCATTTCACAGGAGGTTGCGCACGAGTAGATTCAACAAATGAGCGGCGACGTGCGAAGCGTTTCAAAAAAGTCCCGTATGCGTTCAAATACCATTCGTCCGATAGCGATGAAACTTGGGTGAGATGTTGTGTACATTTACGTGAGGGTTTCTGACTTAGTTAATCCATTTTACAATAGGTAGCTCACGAGCAGATTCAACAAATGAGCAAAGACGCGCGAACTTTTAATCAAAGTCCCGTATGCGTTCATATACCATTCATCCGATTGCAATGACACTTGGGTGAGATGTGTACACTTAAGTGAGGGTTTCTAACTTAGTAAATCCATTTCACAGGAGGTTTCGCACGAGTAGATTCAACAAATGAGCGACGGCGCGCGAAGCATTTCAAAAAGGTCCCGTATGTGTTCAAATACCATTCGTCCTATAGCGATGAAACTTGGGTGAGATGTTGTGTACACTCCAGGGAAGGTTTCTGGCTTAATAAATCCATTTTACAATAGGTAGCGCACGAGTAGATTCAACAAATGTGTGACGGCACGCGAATCATTTCAACAAAGTACCGTATGCGTCCATAGGCTATAGCATTTATCCGATTGCGATGAAACATTGGTGAATTGTTTTGTACACTCCAGGAAATGTTTCTGTCTCAGTAAATCCAGTTTTTAATAAGTAGCGCACAAGTAGATTCAACAAATGAGCGATGGCGCACGAATCGTTTCCACAATGTCCCGTATGCGGTCATATATCACTCATCCGATTGCGATCAAACCTTGGTGAATCATTGAGTACACGCCAGAGAAGGTCTCAGGCTAAGTAAATCTAATTTACAATAGGTAGCGCATGAGTAGATTCAACAAATGAGTGACGGCACGCGAATCGTTTAAAAAAATCACTTATGCGTTCATATGTCATTCATCCGATTCCGATGAAACTTTGATGAGTTGTTGTGTACACGCCCGGGAAGGTGTTCAACTGGGTGAATCCATTTTACAATATTGGTAGCGCACGAGTAGATGTAACAAATGAGTGACGACGCGCGAAGCGTTCCAACAAAATCTTGTATGCGTTCGTATACTATTTATCGATTGCGATGAACCTTTGATGAGTTGTTGTGTACACTTACGCGAAGCTTTCTAACTTAGTAAATCCATCTCACAGTTGGTAGAGCACGAGTAGATTCAACAAATGAGTGACAGCACACGAATCATTTAAACCAAATCCCGTATGCGTTAAATGCCATTTATCCGTTTGCGATGAATCTTTGGAGAGTTGTTGTGCACGCTCCATCGAATGTTTCTAAATTAGTTAATTCAATTCACGATAGTTTAGAGGCAGTTAACAGAAATTGAAAAAAATATTGTGTATCCAAAAGCACTTCAAGAAACAAAGTTACAACACTTTCTTTGATTGGCAGGACAACGTCTGCCGGGTCAGCTTGTATATATATATATAATTGCGAACAGTATATAACGTATTGCGTGATTTATTGATAGGACAATGTATGTGATATTTAAAACGTCATGAATCACAAAAAGACACGATTTAACAAGAAATACCAGTCTGAATAGAATTATTCTTTTATATAAAGAAACACTAAAATACGGAGGATGAACCACTATTACTGTTATATTATCAATAGTATGTTTTTTAATATTTAATTTGTCTTTCAAAAATATTTCTTTGTTAATTTTTCCAAGTAGGCTATATCTTAATTAGTTTTAAATATACATCCTCTGTCTGAACAGTTCGGTGATTGGGTCCATAATACGAACCTGAAACAGCCGTTACTATCCTTCGAAGTAATCACCGTGGATGGTTATGCACTTCTTAGAACGGCTGTACAAGTCCTGGCATAGTCTTCCTGAGCGATATCCTTCCACTGGGTCGTCACATTACGTTGGGTGTCCGAAATGTCCAAAAACCTCTGGCCCTTCAGAACTTTTCGGCGACCCTGGACCCCGATACTCCATACTTGGACGCTTGTCTTCGAGGTCGTACCTCAGGCACCAGTTTTTACCCCCCTTGACGATAGTTTTCAGGGCCACATTCCACTCCACGGAACATTCATCCTTCTTACTGCCACCCATCTAACAGGTGTGCAAGGCAGGCTGCATAAATTCACATTTCTCTCTTGTTTTCAATTTAGAGTTTTGACGACCCAAACAGAAGGCCAACCCTAAAGAAGACTATGTCAGGAGTTTCCAGAATCTTGTTCAATCGTTCTCAGAAGTGAATAACCATCCACGGTGATTACTTCGAAGGATAGTAACGGCTCTTGCCGGTAAGCCAAGAATCCTTTCGTAATAATGTACAGCCCATTCACCGAACCTTTCAGACAGAGGGTGTGTTATAATATGAATGAGGTTCATCCTCCGTATTCATGTGTTTTCTTTACAGGATAAAAAGAGTGACAGTCAGTCTGAAAGACTAGACATTGTATCATTTTAAGTGCTACAAATGCTGAAAAATGCTAGAAAGGCTGGAGGCTTCTCGATTCGCTCGAAGCCAAATACACTTGACATGTTAGAAAATTATCTGCATAATACATATCTTGCTTTATAATAGTCTACTTTACCTTGCTTTAAATTACTCGCGAACGGCAAGTGCAAACCAAGGGCAAAGCAAGGTCAAGCGCGCGGGATGCCGTCACGCTCAGCAGAGCGCGCGGGGAAGTGTCCCTTCCATCCAGTCTAAAAACACTTATAGTGGGCGATGTATTGAAGACAGAGATTTGCTCTCAGGGACACTTTTGTAGAACTTTTCCTGCTGACCAATTCTAACGCTCATAGTATATTGATATGTTTAACGGTTTGCCCAGCGTAAGCTTAAGAAGCGCACGGACGCCAAGTTTGTTTTCGACTTTTTCACTGAAACCGTTACGGCTTGGCTTCCTTTGATCGTTCATAAATTATTTTCTACAGAATCTTTCCTTGAGATATCTTTTACAGAATGGTGAAAACCGCATCAAAATCCATCCAGTGGTTCCCGAGATTACCCGTGACATCCAAGAATCTGGGATTTTTGTCTTATACTAACGAAGTAGAGATTTTCGGGGAACACATGCACCAAGCGGTACTATGACGTCATACACCTCAGTGCATCTGGGTACATTTCGTCCCGTCACCGTAACGTAACGTCAGACCCCAGCGTAACGACGAAGTCGACAAGATCATTTAAAACAAGTAGTTCCGTGAAGAACTACACAGCCTATTTTCATGTATCCTATTTATGTTAATTGCCTCTATCTACATACAAAATTTCAGTTCGATTGCTGTAATAGATTCGTACAATTTGAGAATCGACTAAATATTTCGGATGGTTGCCATGTTGGATTTTATATATATGCTGCTCCTTGAGTTATGTGCTGTTACATGAAGATTATTGTGTACGTGTAGCATCCAAACTTCAATCGCACGATTAGGACATAATAGGTAACAAAAAGATTTTAAAACTTCGCACAGCTGCCATCTTGTGGTTATGGAAACAATTGAAATAAATTAGATGCCAGTGGATTAACAATCGTATAAGGATTTACTGTACCAAGTTTCACTGCACTCGGATGGTTAAATTGCGAGAAACGTCCTTGTGAATATATCTACTTCGCGTCGCCGCCATGTTGGATTTGTGATCACCAGGTCATTTAAAGTCCTATAGGTGAACTTAAGTTCATAGCCACTATGAACATAAAAAAAAATCAGTTTGATTGCTATAATAGATTCGTAGATATTCAGAGCCGTCTAAATATTTCGGATGGTCGCCATTTTGGATTGTTATATGTGTAGGCCATAGAGTCATCTACTGTACCCGATAATCCGGAAAGGATCCTGTTGGAATATCCATTGCCCCAGCTGGATTGCCTATTTCTAACTGCACCGGCAAATACTACATTAGAAATCGCTTCCAACATGATCTTTAGGGATTGACAGACAGCAGTTACCAGAATATTGTGGATCAACAACCAACTACACGGGGCACTCACCTTTACATACCTCGGGGACTGGGACTTCAGCTTCGCCTACACAACATCCACAATACTCTGCTCCTTATATTTAAAATGAATCACACTCCAACAACAATGGAAAACAATCTGAACAAATGTATTAACAATAAGGTAAACTAATCTACTATAAACAAAATAACAATAAATGAATTTAACAATTGACATTAAAATTAAAAACACGCAATCATTCACACCTCCTTTCTACTCTACATCTTACTACCATGCTGTATTAAAAATTATGAGTATAGATCTTGGCTTGTTCTGAGCCTACACAGCGTATAAATACACACATCAAAAAAAGTTTTGCATCACCTCGGTTCCCAGATCTCCGGCATATAGACGTTGACTGTGTATATTGTATCCAAGATACAGTCCCTTTGACTGTTCATAGATGTCACTAAAACTGCTCAAAGATGTAAACAACCATGCATGAGCAGGGCCTATTAGACGGAGGGGGTACGACAGCCGATCAGTTCCAGTCATTCCACCAGGACGAAGGTACGCTGCTCATGTTGTCGGTAGTTCTACCATGCCTAGAAGGTCAATACCGCAGTTCGATCGCGTCCGCATTGTTACTTTGTGTCAAGAAGGGCTCTCAACAAGGGAAGTTTCCAGGCGTCTCAGAGTGAACCAAAGCGATGTTGTTCGGACATGGAGGAGGTACAGACATACAGGAACTGTCGATGACAGGCCTCGCTCAGGCCGCCCAAGGGCTACTACTGTAGTGGATGACCGCTACTTACGGATTGCCGCTCGGAGGAACCCTGACAGCAATGCCACCATGTTGAATAATGCGTTTCGTTCAGCCACAGGACGTCGCGTTTCAACTCAAACTGTGCGCAATAGGCTGCATGATGCGCAACTTCACTCCCTACGTCCATGGCGAGGTCCAGCTTTGCAACCCCGACACCATGCAGCGCGGTACAGATGGGCCCAACAACATGCTGAATGGACCCCACGGAATTGGCATCACGTTCTCTTCACCGATGAGTGTCGCGTATGCCTTCAACCAGACAATCGTCGGAGACGTGTTTGGAGGCACCCTGGTCAGGCTGAACGTCTTAGACACACTGTCCAGCGAGTGCAGCAAGGTGGTGGTTCCCTGATGTTTTGGGGTGGCATTATGTGGGGCCGACGTACGCCACTGGTGGTCATGGAAGGCTCCGAAACGGCTTTACGATACCTGAGTGACATCCTCCGACCCATAGTGCAACCATATCGGCAGAATATTGGAGAGGCATTTGTCTTCATGGACGACAATTCTCGACCTCATCGTGCACATCTTGTGAATGCGTTCCTTCAAGATAACGACATCGCTCGACTACAGTGGCCAGCATGTTCGCCAGACATGAACCCTATCGAACATGCCTGGGATATGTTGAAAAGGGCTGTTTATGGACGTCTTGACCCACCAACCACTCTGAGAGATTTACGCCGAATTGTCGTTGAGGAGTGGGACAATTTGGACCAACAGTGTCTTGATGAACTTGTGGATAGTATGCCACGGCGAATACAGGCATGCATCAATGCAAGAGGACGTGCTACTGGGTATTAGAGGTAGTGGTGTGTACTGCAATCTGGACCACAAATGCTGAAAGTCTAGCTGTATGATGGTACAACATGCAATGTGTGGGTCTCATGAGCAATAAAACGAGCTGAAATGTTGTTTGTGTTGATCTCTATTCCCTTTGTATTTAACGGTTCCGGAACTCTTGGAACCGAGGTGATGCAAAACTTTTTTTGATGTGTGTAAAAACGTTTAGTGAAGCCTCTTAATGGCATTCCAGACACATGGTTTCATTCTCAAGCCTGCGTTTGTAGAACGCACGTGAAGTAACTACGTTTCATCAATGAAATATCGGCACCATGCCGTACTTGAAACTGGTTTATACAATAAATACAAGGCTGTGGATCTACACCTGTTAATATTATGTCATCGCTCTCCAATGCAAACGGTGAATCATTCTCGCTAGCCCACAGAGGCTGCTTGTGTGTGCATTTACAAAACACGTAAAAATTAACATTTATATCTTACAAAAGTTCACATAACTACTTTGTTTCTTAAACAATCATTCTACAAATATTTATCCACTCTTTCATTCGCACTCCGTAATTGTTCTAGACCAATTCGGTTCCACATCTGCTCTTAACAATGAATAATCATACACACCAAAAACATCCGCTCATAAACACACACTATTCCAAAACAATTGATTAATAAATCCTACTAAATTATTTAACTAATTAAAACATTTCCACAAAAATTATTTACATGTAATATGTTTATAATAATATCCATTATCTAGTGTTGCTAAAGCGACACTTTCGAGATTCTAACTTCTCGGTTACCATATAATTCTTAACTAAATATATACACTGGTTTTTCACATAGCTATCCTTCTGTAACTTTCTGTAGTTTTAATATACTGCTTACACATCGTCTTATATAGGTTTCATTACATTATCGGTATAATACAGTCGACAAATTAAGGTAAACTGTACGTAATTACATCACTTCGGGTTTAATAAAATTTAATAATAGTATTATAGACGTGAGTAGACAATATTTCTCAAGTTGTATTTCCGCCGAAACCCTCCTGTTAACACAGCTAAATCGTTAATTCACAAAAACTGGACTATTTGTATACAGCGGCTCTTATCATGATACATGCCTTTTTTTTAATCAAAGAACAGCAATAAGGGGACACTAAAACATAGATTATAATTTGTTATTTGAAAACTTTTTTTAAATGATACTAAGAGCACTTCAGTTTCTCAAAAACGCAAAGTTAAGCTATTTTGGCTATTTTGACAATTGTGCTAAATGTACAAAAGCTAGAAGACCCAAAAAAGTGTCAAAATACATGTTTTAAAAATTACTTCTGGCTTAAATGATAATTAAAAAAAACATGCTAAAACGCTTGTTATTAAAATGGAAATTGTACAACAGATTAAAATAAAACTGAGTTTACTTGTTTTAAACTATTGTTTAAGCGACTTCGGTGGCGTAGTTGGTAGCATGCTGAGCTTCTATGCCCAAGATCGAGGGTTCAAACTCGGCCGAAGCCGTAAGATTTTTAAGAGCGTTAAAAATCCGTCAGTATGCCTTCCTTCGGAGGGGAAGTAAAACCGGCGGGCCCATGTTATAGATTTATGGCACGTTAAAGAATTTTCCACCAATTACATCTGTGTGAAACTAAATTGTATAGGTTATGAAAGTAAACAACGCTCTTAGGTTGATACGTTTGTTGCCAAGAGCTGACTGCGGTGGCGTCTAGTAGCTAAGTTCTGAACTAGGCCTAATAGTCGTTGACGGTGGCGTTTGGCGGCAAAGTAGGAACTATTTGAAAAATTCAAAGTTGTAGTCCATACTTGAATTAAAAAAAACAGATACACGGATTCTTCACACACCCAAAGTACACGGGGCTACATGACCGCGTTGTCGCAGCCCCTAAACTAAGGAACAAACCAACCTACCAAAACTATTGCTTAATTTTTTTCTTCAATTTGTGGCGAGCAGATTTTAGAAATTCTCAAAACTGAAGTAGATATTTTGATTTTGATTTGACCATGTGTGGGTCGACACAAGCGCTCATAGCTATAGATTTAGTGACCTACGTACTGAACCCGAGGGGGTCATGCTGACTGATATCGAACGTGGATCTCAGAGACTGTGATCTCAGTATAAAGGTTCCACCAGGGAACGAACCCGAGGTCTGTTGAGGGAGTTTCATGGTAAAAACCCCTAGAGAAAATTGTATATTTAATCACTGGTGTGATTTCAGTTGATAATGACATTATTTATTAAAATAATGCAGGGAAATTGAGCGGAATACTGCATCATTGGACTACTTGGAGTAGGCTATGCTGGACTTGGAGCACAGAAAGTGCAGAGTTTGACGTTTTACTAATAGGCCCAGAATTGTGGTAGGTGACCCTTGGAGCCACGTCAATCTTGCTGACCTAGTTATGTCGTCTGGAAGAGGTTGGGGGCTTGAATAATGACACAGTTTTTCCCCGACTGAGAATAGGACGAAGAGGAGTGGGGAGAGATCCCAAGGAAAATCATTGATTACTCGTGATTGGAGTAACGCAATGACATGAGAGTTGCGCACAGGTGAATCTTTAGCCAGGAGGCTAATTTTAGAGCCTTTAATCTGCGAAATAGAAGCATATTTAATGGAGTGCGGAAGGACATAAGACTATGGTTGTTCGCGCCTGGGTTTGACGAGGTCGCCAGGGATTCCCAGTGAAACAGCGTCCCCACGCTATGGAGAAAGGAATTAATATTAATTAATTGGCCGAGCGATCCTTCAGCACGCAGATAGTTCTGGGATCAGTGAAGAAAAAGGAACCCGATGAGCATGGTTTCGAGACCAGAATCATGCTGGGAGAGGAGTCGAGATAACGCGGGAAATTTTAGCTCTACTTTTTGTGTGAAACCAATATAAAGGGAGTCGACCCTTGGCAGAGGACAGTCGTCGCTACACAGTTTTTGTCAGACAGTCAGAACACAGTTGTCAAGGCGGAACGTATGTCGGTCCGGCTCATGGAAGGACGCTCAAACAAAGACTTGTACATTTGAGTGAACCTTTATATTCACCGCACATCGTAATGCACCAAGTGAGAAGATAATAATGTATAGTCAGAAATTAATAAGAAGTACGGTAATCAACGAACTTTATTGTGTGAAATGTGTATTACTGAAGGCAAAGAAGGAGGCCCGGACTTCGACTTGGGAAGCCGTGCAGTAAAACTTTTAGAAAGCTTTTATTAATATAGTCGTGCTGCAGGTGTAGTCAGCAGTACGAACAATGGTTTGTGATTCACTTAGGAAGCACCGTGTGAGATAAGTTGCAGAAGTATTGTAAATAATAATCTGTGTAAAGTTATGTACAATGTTAAGCGCAGTGTAGAATATATTGACTGATCATACATGTCTTATTACGCTGGAATGCGCTGGGAGAAACTTTGCGAAGCATTTGGTAATGTCTTAAGAATACCAAATAGTAACGCTCAGGACGGAAGTCAACATATTTATGCAAAGCAGGAAGCTTACCGTAGGAGTATGGATAAACTGTTGGTGAATTCCGGGGGCAGATGAACCAGACTTTCAATCAGGAGTTGGTAGGAGCACGGAAGATGCCGTCGACACCTGCAATTTTGATATCTTTGCTAGGGAATTTCAACCAATGAAAAGTGTAAAGAGTGACGTGTGTTATGTATAAATCATATGTGAAATATCCTTTAAATTAATGGTTTAATAAGTGTTATAAAGTGTCATGTGTTTTGGAAGCAATAGCTTCTTTATAGAAATGCAAAGTGTCGTGTGGTTAACGGAAGAAAAGTATCATAAAATGTGTGTATTCAAGATGCAAATGTCGCACTAAATCTGCATGTGGCAGGCGACCCGGAAGGATATGAGTGGTTGGAGCCACCATGATGAGCTTATATATGTGAGTACCCCACAAATTATGTTTTAGTAGAAGTATAGGCCACTGCATGTAATGTGATTTCAGAGTTATAAAGATGCCAGTAAGAAACAGTAGTAGGAGATAGACTCTCCAGGTTTAATCATTATTGTGTTGATTTTAATAGAGTTGAGATGTTATTTTGCATCAGTGAGTGGATTAATCGTTACCACTATTAATTAAAAATGGCAAATCAGTTATGTAAACGAAACGAACACGGTTGTTCGGTTTTTAAGATGATTAGTTGTGTCGGATTTTGGTTATTTACGTCAGTGAGAATAATAATAATAATAATAATGAATAAATTAAAGGTATGAATGAACGCATCAGGTATAAATGTTGTAAGCAAGAAATATTTACGCTATGGGAAGACTTATCGATCTAAGCAGTAAGATTATACAGTAAGATTACATTACGGGATTAAGAAAAGAGTTTTATATCAGAATATATTGTATTAATGGGAATATAATTATGCCAGGGAATGGAAGAGCTTTCCAGTGAATTGAATTTTCAGCTTATGGAAAAGCTTATAGAGTAATTGATAGATTTCTCTTAATAATTATAGGACGAAGGTCATAACATTAGGTAAGGAACCAGGAGGTCTATTCGACGTATGAAATCTCGTATGCCGTGGGCATACTGGGAGATATGCTTTGTGCCAGAGTGTAATTAGTGTTTGGACCCTAACTCTGCTGATGGATATGGAATGTTCCGGGTTCGAATCCCGTGATAGGTGAGAGGCAAACGATGGACACCTCTGCACTCTATCTGATTCCCCGAGAACTTATTGTTGAGTGATTCGGCTCGTCGAAGCGAATCTCATGACGGCAGCATGAGCTGACCGCTGCATTTATTTAAGATACCGGTTACCTACTAGACCAATGTTTTATGAACCTCGTAACTTCATGTTGAAATGGGCCTATTTGGTGCCAGTTATTATCATCCTCAGGGTAGGAATAAATGTTAAAGCTCATCCAATACCTGTTTGCATAATATTCAGTTTAAATCCATTGGGATATGTGTGTCACTGGGACCACAGTATTTGTCTTGTAAAATCTTATACTGCTTGGGATGAAAGCCTTGAGACAGGAAAAGAGGGTCAAGGTAATGTTGGAACCTCACTCCACGTCTATTGTGTACAGGCCGCTCTGAAGAGGGTTGGGCCGTCAAGCGAACCGTGAAGGAAAGAAGGTTTAAGAAGGGCAGATTTTAGACCCTCTTAATGACATGAAATGAAATATAGTTATATTGAGTAATGAAGCCATGTGGTTTAAGAACACATTGATAATTATAGATCACCCTGATGGTTCATGATTTTAGCTATCTAACGAATGGTTAGACGTTGCATTTGTACTGTCACTGATAACTTTTTCAGAAGTTGGTTACTCGACACCACAGGCTACGCGCGCAAGGTAGTTTAATTGTACCATCCGACACAGCAATAACTAACGTTTTTAAGATGAAATCACAAACGGCATGCAGTGGAACTATATAAAAAGAGGAAGTGTAGGGGTAGCTTACATAATTATGGAGTTGCACGTAGATTGCTGTGCAACACCAGAATAGGCTAATGCATGTAAAGCATTTGGTGGGAAGAGAAAGATCAAAGCACACACGGTACACTTAATTGTCAAATTAAGACGAGGTTTAAGGAATAAGTAATTTTGTGAATTAAAGAAGTCACATTGGATGACAGTAGAATTAATGTACAGTTTGTTTCTGAAGTTGTATGTGCATCAGCGCACTAGAGTATTTTGTGAAGTTGATATAAGGGTAAAGATTTGTGTTATGATATGATGTTATTATGATAATATTATGTTAATATCAGTGGATTATGGAAGTAAAGTTTGTTTGCTTTTGTTTTTTATGTTTGTGGGGTTTGTTTTGTTTGTTTGAAGCCATGATTTTATTACTGAATTAAAGTTTTAGAGTAGAGTTGTGCCTTATCATTGTAGAGTTGATACCTTATAGCCTCAAATCCAAAATATGCAACTGCTCAATGGGGGAACTGTACACGATCGAGTCCTGACGCTAGCTGGAGGCGGAAGCATATTTTCCATCGAGATTACTCACATGGGTACAGTACGTATAAGGATGTGGACTATCCCTTGGTGTCCGTGACTTGACAGTTTAGTATGTGCCACCAATACGTAAGATGCGTTTGGTTAATACTCAAAATATTCTAAAGTGGAATAGTAAAATTAATAAGCGTTAAGTTGTAATATTCAGCTAGAACGAGTCAGCAACAAGATAAAGATATTGTAATCATTGACTGTTCAACAACTAAAAATTAAATTACTTCAAAGAAACACAAACCTAGCCAACAGACGACGAAGACAAGTGATACTCGTCCATAAGTTAATATGACGTATAAGGTGCGTTCAAAACGTAACGAGCGGAAGCTGTAATGCACAAACCAGTGACGACATCGGCTAATCGTGGCGTGTGTAACGAGATGTGGTTCCGAACAGAGCGTGGAAGGGCACAGCCCGTCGCTATAGGGCACGCGTGCACGTCACGTGAAGATACAAAGCGAGCAGCAGCATGCATCAATCGTCAAACGCTGCCAGGCACATTGCAAACAGTGACATGGAGGCGTCAACCGAAGAGCAAATAGGTGTTGTTCTGTTTCTGAAAGAGTAGGGGGAACGGACATTCATTGCCGAATGTCACAAGTGTATGGCGAACATTGCATGTCCCTTGCAAGGGTCAAGGCGTGGCACAAGCGCTTCAGGGAAGGACGGGTGTTGTTATCCGATGATGTTCGGTCTGGGGCACCCCCTGCAATACCGATGACAACGTCCAGCTGGTTGATGCACTCATTACTCAGGACCGCCGAGCAACAGTGAAAGCCATAGCCGCCGTGGTCGGAAGTGTGCACACCATCATGAAGGAACGACGGCACTTGTGCAAAGTGTGTGCCCAATGGGTGCCCCACAGTCTTCAACCACACCAGGAAAAATGTCGAATGGCCTACCTTCTTGATCTTGGTTGGACGATTGATGCATGCTGCTGTTCGCTTTGTATCGTCATGTGACGTGCACGCGTGCCCTCTAGCGACGGGCTGTAACCTTCCACGCTCTGGTCGGAACCACACCACGTTACACACGCCACGATTAGCCGATGCGGTCACCGGTTTGCGAATTACAGCCTCCGGCTCGTTACTTTTTGAACGCACCTTATAATATGAAAATCGTAATTAAGATTTTAGGTAACAGTTTAATCTCGAAGGGATTGTCGCTCTGATTTATAATAAAAAAAACTGGCCATATATAAATCAGTCATTTTCAGGTCATATCTTGTCCTTTTTGAGTCACATTTCGTCATTAGCATACTTTCGATTGTTGCAAAAAATGAAAAGGGTGAAAAATTTTGTGTAAGTGTGTGTACTCTGAATGTCTGCCGCCCCTCCCCCCCCCTATCAATTCGAAAACGATGAAACCGAATTGAACGAAATTTGGTACAGAGGTAGCACTAGCAAAGGGCATCTCAGTGTCATGTTTTATATCGCCACCATATAGACGGAAACGTAATGGCGGCCTCTCAAATGTTCAAAGCTTAAATCAAATTACGACTAACCTAATCATCCGATCTTGCAACAACATATATTTATATGGCGAGCGTCTTTTGACTAAACTACAAGGTCATCAGCCCATTAGTTTGCAAATGGCGGCCATGCATGTGTGCAAATCGATTCCCCCTATCAATTCAAACACTGTGAAACCGAACTGAACGAAATTTGGTACAGAGGTAGCACTAGCAAAGGGCACCTCTGGGTCATGTTTTATATCACCGCCATCTTGACGGAAACGGAATGGCGGTCATCCCAATGTTAAAAAATTAAATAAAATTACGACCAACCTAATTATTTGATCTCTACCAAATTCTGCAACAACATACCTTTTTGTGGGAAACATCTTTTGACTGAACTACAAGGTCATCAGCCCAATAGTTTGCAGATAGCGGCCATGTATGTGTGCAAATCAATTCACCATATCAATTCAAACACGGTGAAACCGAAACGAATGAAATTTTGTACAGAGGTAGCACTAGCAAAGGGCACCTCATATTCATGTTTAATATCCGTATAACACGTTGTATTTCAACAAGCTACTGCAATCAACATTCAATTATACTCCTTGAAAAGGACAAAGAGTTATAACAATACCCATGCCGTAGGCTGTATATTCTTTACTGAACATCTTGTTCTTGAGGTCATATTTGCTCGCAAATGCGGGCTATTTTTAGGTCTTAAACGTCCGAGCTCTAGTTATAACTAAGCGAAACAGTATGGCATACATGATAAAACAATAATTATGTAATATATTAAAGGTAATTATCCGACTAATATACAGTTAAATATTGTATTCAATATTTGATTATTTAATCGCATTATATTGTTTGTAATTACTTTCCAATAACAAGTGTATGATGTGTTTACACACTATCATTTTAAATGGCCTCAAAAATAAACATTAAATTTCATTCACATCAACATATCCATTGGAGCAGGAAGATACATTCAATAGCCTACGCATTCTAACCTTTGTAAGTTATAGTGTTAGATCCCTGCGTGGATAAACAAAGCGTTACCCGCATCCGCACGATTGTTATCTGAATCCACCGACATGAAAATAGAATTTTCAATTTAGATAAAGCATAAAATAAAGTATTAGAGCAACACAGTTAGACATTTGAGTAGAAAGTCGTTCCCCTAGGCCAGGCTGTTCCAAATCCACGAGTTTGAGTATGCGTACACGCGAGTACTACGCAGTAATGCTCAGAGTACGGTTGGAGAGGGACTGGGGGTGATAGCCATTACGTCACTGGGCGAAGGTCAAAGCACAAGTCAATGCGCTTCCAGCCAGTCTTGATGTAACCATCGCGCAGCGACAGCAGCCCCCACGGCAGAGCTGTGTTGCATGTTGCAGGTTTGCTCATGCAAGGCGGCGAGTACTTCTCTCTACGCTGGTGAGCAACTCGGCTGGAACAACCTGCCCTAGGCTTTGTATGTCATGAGCTATGTTTGAAATGAATGTTATACAAAAAGAATGTCAACCCTTTACAGTTTGGAGTGTTCTATGCTTAATGATATAATTTGAATGAGATTAGCTTAAATCATCAACATACGTTTTCCATGGGAAAATATAACGGAAAAAATATGATATGTCATAAATAGGGCTCGGACTTTTAGGTGCTAAAAATCGGGAAAATATTTATCTTTTATGTATTAAAAATACCTGAAATATGTGACAAAAAGTAAAAATATTTAATTATAATTTAGTTTATTAATGTGAATATAAACAATATGCAGTACTCACGAATGCAATTTATTCTATGTCTCACTGACTGCTGAAGCATTTCAATACACAACGAGATACATCTTCAGTTTGTCCATCACAAATGGCCGACAATTATTGCGAAACACTTCTTCTGAAAGCGCGAAACTGCGGCAACATGTTTCTTTCCCTTGAGGTGTTGTGTAACTTGAGATCGCTGTTCAGTCTTCAGTTTTGATTGCTTTCTTCTTGGTTGGCAGAACAGAACACCCCAATCAGAAGTAAAATTATCTTTAAATTCTGCAATAGACGATAACTTGTAGTTGTTTTTAATTTAGGCATCGTAAAACTGCCTTACACTTCACAGTGCCAGAAATGAACTGCATGTGAGTAACACTGGTTCCAGGTAGTGGGGGGGGGGGGGGGGAGGTCTAGCACATGGGGCAATATGGCTATGGACAAGGAAATCCCCGGCTTCCACAGTGAGTGTCACGGGGCGACAAGTTAAGAATAACACAGTTGCAAGTTGACATACGCTCTGCATGAAGATTAAATAGCTCACAGATTCTTCCCCGTTGAAGTAACACAAAACAAAAATGCAATAAACTGAAAGAACTAGCATACTGATTATTAAAAATGTAAATATTAAGTTTATGTCTTTTTATGTGCTCATAAGTGAAAATCATGAATTTATGTATTTATAGAAAAAATGCTTAAAATATGTATTTACATAAAAAATATTTATTTACCTAAAATCCGAGCCCAAGTTATAAACATATGGGCCCTAGTAATGATATTCAACAAGTTCATATTGTATTCTATTATCCATCCGTAAATGTACTTCAAGCCTTTCCGCTGCTTATCCGCACAGCCACGCCAACTATATCCGCATGGTGCAACATTTTGCGGATATCCGCGGGTTTATCTGCAGACATCCGCATCCGTCACATTTATTCTTGTATTTCTTCTTCTTTCTTTTTGCGTTTTGCCCATTATAGAGCGCGCTTGAACTTGTTTTTCGGCTTGATGATATTCGCCTTCCTATCTTCCCAAAATCTCTTCATGAAGTCACTGTGCTGCTTCTTCCGTTCTTCTGTCCACTTGGTTCCAGTCCTGCCACTAGTTTTCTCCCTAAACTTGTGCTTTGTTACTGCGGTCCTGAAGACTTTGCGGTTTCTCAGAATATTTTCTCCGATGTTCAACTCTTGCAGGTCCTCTCTTGATTCATCCAGCCAGGATATCCTTGATTTCTGAGAATTTATTACATTGAATAACCTTTTTGTAAGTCTATAATCGTCCATCCTGAAGAGGTGTCCATAAAATGTTAAACGTCTTTTTCGTACCGTGTTGCTGAAACTATCTGTGTGACGGTATAGGTCTGAATTTCGTCTTTTAATCCAAATTCCGTTTTCTTGTGTGGGGCCGAATATTTTTCTAAGAATTTTACGTTCTTGCTTTTCTATATTTGCAATTTTAGAATGACCTCCTAGAGCTATGGTTTCTGAAGCATATAGAGCTTCCGGTAGTACAACTGTTTTGTAGTGTTTCAGTTTTGCATTATGTGACATTACTCTTTTATTATAGTGATCCCATGTTAGTCTGAATGCTCTATGAAGTTTTGAGGCTCTTTCTGTGTTAGCCAAACTGTCCAATCCTGAAGGAAGAATTATTTCTCCAAGGTATTTAAAAAATTCTACTTGTGATATTGCTCCATACGCTGTTTCTATTTTTTCTTTCTTCTTCTTTTGCTGAAAATTCTTCATGTACTTGGTTTTTTCAAATGATATTTGAAGGCCTGCTTGTGATGCTATTCTGTATAATGTCTCAATAGCATGCTTAGTTTCTTCTTTGTTCCTAGTGATAATCGCTAGGTCATCTGCGAAAGCCAAGCATTTCACATTGATTTTGTTTCCAGCAGTTCCTATGCTAACGCCTTTGAAGTTCTTTTCCCACTCTCTGATGACTTTATCTAGAACCAGGTTAAATAGAAGGGGTGAAAGTCCGTCTCCTTGGCGAACACCTGTTCGTACTTCAAAAGAGTCAGAAATTTCCCCAAGAAACTTCACCTTCGATGTTGTATTGGTGAGAGTCTGACGAATCAGTTCTCTGGTCTTCCTGTCCACTTGAAGTTCTTCTAGCGTCTCAAACAGGGTCTGCCTGTCCACAGAATCATATGCTTTCTTTAGGTCCACAAAGGTGACAATTGTGGGGTTGGATCTGCGGATCTTCAAAATCATCTTCAGATTCCATATCTGTTCAGCACATGAACGCCCTTTTCTAAAACCCGCTTGATATTCACCAATCAAATGGTCTGTTTGTTTCTCTAGTCTGTTCAGAAGAGCTTTCGATAGGATTTTATAGGCCACAGATAATAGGGATAGACCTCTATAGTTGTTTGGATCAGTTTTGTTACCTCTCTTGTGCAATGGATGTATTAACGCGCACTTCCAGTCCTGTGGGATCACTTCTGTTTCCCAAATTGCTTTTAAAATTGCGTGGATTCTTCTGGTGACCTCTTCCCAACCGAGTTTCAACATTTCAGCGGTAATACCGTCTTCTCCTGGTGCTTTGTTGTTTTTAAGAGATTGAATGATTTCAGCTGTTTCTTCCATTGTCGGTGGATGTGAATCTGGATTCGGTGCAGGCTTTTCAAAGTGCATTTTTTCTTTCGGTGGGTCACAGTTGAGTAGGTCCTGGAAGTAATCTGCTAAGATCTTGCAGTTTTCCTTGGTGTTTGTTTCTAGTGAGCCATCTGGTCTATTGAAACATATGCTAGGTGGTTGATAACTAGACAGACTCTCACGGAAGGTCTTATAGAAACTTCTGGTGTTGTTTTTTAGGAAATCCTGTTCTATCTCTATGAGTTTATTCCTGTCGTATGTCCGCTTCTCCCTGCGTATGATCTTAGCTGTTGATTTCTGGATCTTAAGGAATAATTCCCATCGTTCAGTTGTCTGATGTCCGTTCCATTTATTCCAGGCTTTAATTCTGTCTTCAATTGCTTTATCACAGGTTGTGTTCCACCATCTGTGTTTCCTTTTCCTTGGGGGCTGCCCTAACTTCTGTGCTGATGTCAGAATTGAGTTTCCTAAGTCCCTCCAGTCTTTGGGATTTTGCTCTTTTATGGCCTGAAGAAATTCTTTGGCGTTCTGCTTGAGGTGCTCCGGATCCACTCTTAGTAATATCTTAGTTTTTGGTTTGGATCTATTAGGCTGGAATTTCACTTTGATTTGGCTTAAGTAGTGATCAGAGTCAATCACTCCCCTGCGCACTCTAACATTTAGGATTTCACATATGTTATGTTTGGACACTGCTACATGATCAATTTGGAATTCTCCTAGTGCTGGATTTGGTGATTTCCATGTTTTCTTCTTGTGTGGAGACCTGGTGAAATATGTAGACATGAGCCTCAAATTAAAGGATTTACAGCAATTTATCAGATGCTCACCATTCTGATTTGTTCTCCAATGTGCTGGATGATGACCAACTATGGACCTATACTTCTTTTCTCTACCAACCTGTGCGTTAAAGTCACCGAGTAAAATTTTCACATGATGTTTAGGAATTTGGCTGATGGTTTCCTCAAGGAGTTCCCAAAAGTCTTCTACTTTCTGAGGGTTTTTCTTATTGTCATTGTTTATGGGAGCGTGGGCATTAATCAATGTGTATGCCTTCTTGCTTGATTTTATTGAGAGAACGGAGATCCTTTCGGAGGGAGAAGTAAAGTTGAGTACTGAACTGGCTATTGTTTTTCTTACAAAAAACGCTGTTCCAAATTGTGATAAATTATCTCCAATTTTTATGGCTGGTTTCCCCTTATATATCCTAAAGTTTTCTGAATCAAAATGATTTTCGTCTTGGAAACGTGTTTCCTGAATGGCTGCAATTTGAATATCAAATTTATTCAAGGTGTCAATTAAATGTTTAAGTTTCCCAGTTTTGAGCAAAGTGTTCACATTGACTGTTCCGATGAAGTTCTTTTTCTTCGGGCGAAGAGATTTTGAGAAGCTCCGACTCTTCTCAGCATGATGCTCCCGATCCCCCAGAATCCGATGATCGGGAGAACCCGAACTGTATAAGTCCGGGGCCTGGGGTAGTTGCTGTGATCCAATACGATCCATCATGCCAGGTTCACAAGTTGAAAGTGAAAGGTTGGGGTGATCACATGAAATGATCACATGGTTGCAACTCGATTGTTGAGATCGAGAGGTGCCACTCGATGTTCTGCAGCTGTTTACAGAGTGTTTGGTCCGCGAGAGGTATTTTATTTCCCTCAAGTCCGCTGGCAAGCCAGTGAGGACCCCCCTATCCGCCACCTGGGACGCGCCACGTGGGAGTATCACCTCTCCCCCTGCTACGACAACGTAGTAGGTTCGTGGTATTTGTTTCATCATAATTGATTTTAGCCAACCAAGGACCACCCAAATAACCCTTCATGATTTCAGTTTCCCTTGGCGCCAGTATTCCTTCATTCTCTTGCTCACAGCTTCTTTCTTTTCAGCTGTCCAAAGTTGTTTCTTATTGGCCGCTGTTTCTGGCTCTAGGAACCCCTAAATGTGTGTATCTTATTTCTGAAAGTCGTTCCGTTGCGGATGTCTTGAGCAGTGATGTTCATTTCTTGTGGATCCTTCTTGGTGTTAGCAAACCATTTTTCGTAAGAGTTACCTAATGTATTGGGCTTGTTGTAGTGGTTAAAAAAAAATCTTAGTGAGTCTGTTCTCAGGCATTCTTGAAACAAGTCCAAAGAATTTAACCCTTCGTTTTTGTATGGTAACTGAGATTCTGCTACATGTGTATATTGTTACTGCGTAATCGGTATGTGTCAGCACATCTGTTTTGGTCCGAGAATTTTTTCTTAAAATGTTTCGTTCCTTTTCTTCAATTCCTTGAACGTATTTTTTTTAGTTGTTAATACTTCTTTCAATAATTGTTTTCCTTATTCTGAACGGACTCCTGTTTTTCGTTTCTTACTCATTTGCTTACAGGCTCCATTCCGCAATGAGCATATATTCAACTTAAAGAAATCACATTCCATTGATCATCACGAGATATTCTTTTAAAGGAATATTTTCAGTATTTTTATAGTAGCCTAATATAAAATCACCAACTGCTTAAATATGTCATTTTCCCAAAATTGTATTATTATCAACTTAAAGCCTATAATTGTTACAAATCTGTTTTTTTTTACTATTTTGATATAAAACTCAGCAATTTTTCTAGGTTTGTGCCTTGTCTAGAACACATACACAGACGCACACACACACACACACACACACACACACACATACACACACGGACGAAAGGTGATCTCATAAGCCTATTTTTAGCATATTTTCATTTATGAAAGAACAGTCTTATGAGGTCACATTTTGTCCGATTGCCTGTGTGTCCGTATGTGTGTGATTCGTGTGTGGGTCCCCCCTAATAAAATCAAAATAGCTGGAGCGATTTCAATGAAACTCGATAAGTTCATAGCATATTGAATTATGTAATAATGGCGAATATGAGAAAATAAATAGCACTGTTTCGTAATATTCCCAAATCCAATTTCTACACAGGGCATTGCATTCGTACGACTTCGAAGACTTGATGAGTGAATGCTGGTGCTGATTGGCACTAAACCATCTGCAGGCTGTACACATATGGCATTGCCAAGGAGACATAGTGCATGTGTTAGTCAGAAAACTTGTAAAGCCACAGACAGCAAACCCAGCGCTTCCACTCCGATCACTAAATTTAAGTGACTGAATCTCGACAGATATTTATGAATATTTTTGTTCGGACATAAAATAAATAAACTTATAATAATCGTCGAACATGAACATTCGTATGCAACTCGCCTATAATGGGAATTGAGACACTCGTATGGAAATTATAGAACTCGCTTCGCTCGTTTTAATAACATACTCGTGTCATAATTATTGCCATTATAGGCTTGTTGCTTAATGCACTATTTCAGTCTCTTCCTACACATTCTATGAAACAGAGCGGGATTTGTTGATTTTGAAGGGAATTTGATTAGGAAATGAATTTAGTTAGGAATGAGGAAACAGGATTACCCATTTTAATTCATGTAATTAATTGCCCCAACTCACTCAGTTCCCATGAAAGGAGCCAATTGAGAGCTAACAGAATGAGCCTAATTGTTGGTATTATGAACTATGGATGCATTAATGAAGTTCAACCCCGGGTGGGCACATGAATCATTTGCAACACAATGTTCGTAGTATCATAATGAAATGTAATTCAAACCTACGGACAATGGGCAGGAGAAATATTACTTACTGCAGAGGTCTGCAAATAATTAGAATCAAACAATCTGAATCAGTCAATAATTATTATTCGAAATCATTTTATAGACAAAATTGTGTTGGCATAGTTGGTAGCATGCTGAAATGCTGTGCCCAAGAAAGCGGGTTCAAACCCGGCTGAAGTCGTCGAGTTTTTTAAGAGCGTTAAAATCCTTCAGTATGCCTTCCTTCAGAGGAGAAGTAAAGTCGGCGGTCCCATGTCATAGATTTATGGCATGTAAAAGATCCTTCCAAATAACTAAACTTGTGTGAAGCTAAATTTCTAGGTTAGATTTCCATGAAAAGCTCATCATAGTTCCAACGTTCACCAGTAGGTGTCAGTGACATCAGATAGTGAAAGCTGGAACTATTTGAAATTGAACTGAACTTGTAGCTCATCCCATGGGTGTCTGCTGGCGAGCCGATCATTTCCCCGGACACTCCCAGCACTAAAAGCCAAACGATAAATAAATAAATAAATAAATAGTTTTCTTTTATTACCCTACTTAGTAATGTTTTCTCCCACGTGGACTTATCCCTTTTTCCATAAGGAATTGCATATGGAAACTTTCAGAATTGGGGATTTCGAGGGATACATGAGCTGGGTTCGTTATTAGCCTACTTTTCACATTTTGCAAAAATGAGGAAAAAGTAGACTTATGCGATCCATCCGGGAAAATGTCTGTCTGTCTGTCTGTCCTTCTGTCTGTCCTTCTGTCTGTCTGGTGGTGTGTGTGTCCCCTCCTATCAACTCCTAAACGGCTGCAGCAATCTGAAGCAAATTTAGTATGAGTAAAGATTTATACCGGATTATCTCAAGCCCATATTTTAAAATGATGTCAGTGCTACCAACTGCTGAAAAAACGCACTTGAAATTTGAGCTCCATGTTGGATATCTTGGAAGGTATGAATGGGAGCTATTCCAAAATTGGCACGCATGTAGATACTACTATTTGAGTTTAATTTCCAGGAGGCCATAGATGATAGTGTTGCCAAAATAATTTTAAGCCTTCTGATAAGTCCAATTTTTAAATGCATATAACTTCTACACTATCAATTTCATTTCAACCACATTTTGTATGTAATTTGTGTACATAAACTCATATGACTGAGCGTATTCTTAAGAGCCACCAGGGCTGCCAACTGTTAATAATTGCTCTCTCTCTCTCTCTCTTTTCATCCAAATACCAATATATCAGAAAGTATGCAAGCCGACAACTTTAATCTATGCACACATATAGTACCTGACATTTTAGATTAATTTGGAGTAATTCATATAAGTCAGTGCTGCCAACATGAGTATATGCCTGCTGATATGTTCAATTTTAAAATACATGTAACTTCTATACTAACAAATGGATTTAATCCAAAATTGGCACAACAAGATATCATAATATTTCAGATTATTTCTGACCATCACACGCAGCCATTGTTGCCAACATGCTTTTACGCATGCTGATAGATCCAATGTCTAACTGCATGTAACGTCCATTGGACTTCAACCACATTCTGTTTTCTGTACCTTAAGAGATGGAACTAAGAATATATTCAGTCTCCAGGGCTGCCAACTGTAGTGCTCTATTAGGCTACATTATACCAGGAATATTTCTAACTAATTAAACATTTCGATATCACCAACTTAATTTCGTCATTATTCTAGATAGGTTCATATACTGTAGATTAATCAGTGGCATGAATCTTAATTTTAAGAAAAGTAGGCTCTTTAGTTCGTTACGGAACTTCTTGTCTTTTTCTATGACTTCAGAGTGTACCCTCTAAGTAATAAGATTTCAATCCATAGTTCATGAATCTTTAAATAGTTCAAGAGTGGATTATCAGTAAAAGAACTCCAGATACCGCTGTTCTAAATTCATTCGAAAAGAAGAGTGAAGTAATCAAAACAAAACGAGTGCATTGATCTTACTTTGAGTTTCTTAAAAGAAAATATCGTTAAGACACTTGATTTAACATTTGAAGTAATTTGAGCAACTTACTTAGTGAATTAACTCTAGCAATACCATGCTATTTTTCAAACCACGGGCTACCAACAGGAGGCTGTTATTTTGTGACCTCCATAATAAATTCCTATTGTGTGATTTGCATTATCCATTAATCAACATATCTTGTATTTTGAACCTTAAATGGTAAAAATATAACTTAATTAACAACAGTTGCAAACAAAATCAGTAAAATCATGTAAAAAGAAGTTCAGAAAGTAAATTATTCACTGATCATACTCTTCGCCATCTTTAACACACGTGGATCATACGACTGTTCTTTACTGTGTTTTCCGCACGTGTACCTCTTGCAAGCAGAACAAATTATGGAGGTCTTGTTAACTTTGTTGTACTTTTACCCTTACCACTCTGCACAGTATGACAAGGCACATGAACTACCAACGGGGGGAGGGGGTGATTTCCGTGCCCTCCAAAATAAAATTGTTAATAGCTTATACCAGAATTAAAATTTTAAAAAGTAAATGTGTGATCAGGTAATCGGATTCAAAATAGACAATTACTTTCTGTACAGTAAGCGTAGTAAAGGAATACCATGAATAATCCGTAAAGAATGGAACTGGTGCGCACGAAATAGCCCCCTCCCAGTTGGTATTACAAAGGTTAAGCCGTGAAATGGATAAATGTTGTGTCTAAGAATTATTTGCATACGTGGCCAGATTATTATAATCACACGCACAATTGTGATTATCTTTACCTTCTTGCACTGCATTGTATCCGGTTCTCATAAATTTGTCGTTAACTTTTCATCATTCTGCTACTAACGCCTCAGAGTACTGTAAAGGTGGAATTACTTCTAAAACATTCAGCTTTGCATGTTCGAAAGTTGCGGGAGAAAGGAATTTTTATAATATAGTAGATTATGAAACGAGCCTATAATGGCACTAATTAAGACACGAATATGTTTATGTTCGACCCTCACTATTATGTGTCAGATAACTGTATCATAATGATGGTCATTATAACACTGTTTTCCATTATGATACAGTTTCTCCAGCCAATCTGATCTCGTTCATTGACCAATTAGGTAACGATAACTTCGCGCATGCGCTCAAAATCCAACATGTCAAACATAAACACAACATCGAACTATAATAAATTACCGACATGGAATACCCACCGTCCATATGTTCGCGTAAATAAACTGGCGAATATGCGACAAGAAATAGCACTGTACCTTAAAATCACCAACACTAATTTCTACACAGCGCATTGTCTTCAACTGACACCGGTGACAATATTACTGAGGGACGGCAGATGTAAACATATGGTTTGCATATGGCATTGCAAACACACAGAGCGCATGCGTCGGTCGTTCAAAGCTCTTGAAAGGCAGAGATATAACACCCAACGCTCGCTCTGCGATCACAAAATTCCAGTAGCTGACTCTCAACAGATATTTATGAATATTTATGTTAAAACATATAATAAAGTTATAATTATCGTCGAACATAAACAGTCGTATGCAACTCGCCTATAATGGTAATTAAGACACTCGTATGGAAATTATAAAACTCGCATACGCTCGTTTTATAAAAAAATACTCGTGTCTTAATTATAGCCTTTATAGGCGAGTTGCATAATGTACTATTATAAAACCAGCAAAGCGAGTGTTATAATTTCCATACGAGTGTCTTAATTACCGTTATAGGCGAGTTGCATATGACTGTTTATTTTCGACGATAATTATAACTATTTTATGTTCGAACAAAAATATTCATAAATATCTGTGTAGATTTCGCAAGTTTTATGTACTGAACAGAGCGCATGGGACGCAGAGAATACCTTGAATTTGACCACGGTCTCCTCCAATACACCACTATGACACTAACCACGCAGTGAAATTTAAAATAGGAGGCCGTGAAAGTCAGCGCAGGTGCGATGGTATCCTTACCTAATTGGTCACACAACTGTTTCTTGACCTCTGATTGGTGCGAGAAACTGTTTCATAATGAAAAATAGTGTTATAATGACTCTCAATATGATACAGTTTTCTGACATATAATATTTATATTCTGACATCGTCGAACATAAGAAAATGTATTTTATCAAGAAACTGGAATCAAATATCTGAAGAAACGGTTCAGTTCCGATTCCACCAGTTTTGATTTTTTATTTAAATAGGCTATGTTTTTCTTTTTTAAGGCCATGGATTCCTGCAGAGTGTGAGAGGTCTGGTATGGAGCAGTGACGTACCCCAGAAGAGCAATCGGGTATTGCATCGAACGTATTATGTCCCGATACTCACCTACGCATCCGAAACGTGGGTTATGAAGAAGAGACAGGTGAGTAGAATCCAGGCTTGCGAAATGAAATCTCAGAGAAGCAGATTAGGAATATCAAGAAGGGATGGAGTAAGAAATGAGAGAGTGAGAGAGATTGTGGTAGAAAACAAGAGATCATAAAGTCGAGAATGAGTTGGTACAGACATGTTAGGAGAATGCAGGAGGGCAGCATACCAAAGAAGATGCATGACATGGAAATGGAGGACGAGAGACCAAGAGATAGGTGGATTGTGGGTGTGAAGGAAGGAGTGCAGAAAATATGAGAGGAGTGGGACAGAGTGAGGAGTGAAATGTGGTGGGAGGATAGAAAATGATGGAGAGGCTTATGTTCCAAGCAGACCCAGCCAGGGGCTGGAATCTGTAGATGATGATGATGTTGTCAATTGTATAATAGTTGGTTGGGTTCCTCATTTTAAGGGCTGCGACAAATCGGTCATGTAGCCCCGTGTACTTTGGGTGTGTTTAGAATCTGTCTGATGACCAGTGTTAATTGTGATGGCTGTAATTACTCTGTATATCTGTTTTAATTCAAGTAAGGACTGCAGACATTGAATTTCTTTTCAAGTTGTTCCTACTTTTTCCGCCAAATGCCACCGTCAACGTCCAATTAGTTCAGAACTTAGTTACCAGATGACACCACAGTAGGCTCTTAACGACGAACGTAAGAACCTAAGAACGTTAGTCAAATGTTTAACCTATATATAATTTAGCTTCACACAAGTGTAATTAGTGGAAGGTTCTTTATCATGCAATAAATCTATGGCATGGGACCGCCGGCTTTACTTCCCCTCCGAAGGAAGGTGGTAAGGGGTGTACCAAGTGGATGTGGTACATCCTAGGGGATTTAGACAGAATGAAGTTTCGGACACAAAAGGTGATAATGAAGGACAGAGCGGGAAAAGACCAAAAAGTTAAGATATAGATTTGAATGATATTTATTAAATATAAAGCGAATATGTCGCCAGGAATGATAGCTTCAAAGAAATTACTTTAAAAACTGACAATAAAAAATTAATAACAATTAAAAGGTACTTGTTTCTCCAGGAAACGTAAATAGAGCAGTGATTAACTTTAAAGTATTAAATATAAAATTACTAAAAAAGAAGCATAATCATTTAAATTCATTCCAAAGTGGATTAAAATGAAACACTCTTCTGACGGAAAGAATCCGGGCAGAATAAAGGACGTGAAAGGGTACCACCTCTTCTAAGGTACGATACAAGAAGTATCAGGCCGGCAGTCGGAGGTCCTCAGTAGCTGGCGGCAATAGTGCGCCCGCTCTGGCGGTGCGAGGTCATTCTGGCAGGTTCCAGGGTTCCGGGTTCGGAACTAGAGTAGATGATGATAGGTTCTCCCAAAGATAGCGACCAGCATAGAGAGGCTCTTGGTAATACCTCCTGCGGCTGGTGAAATGATGTTCTCAGAATTACGATTTGCAGAGTAGATCCATGTTGAAGATTTTTGGTTGAAGTGCAGGCTGATGAATTTAGACTGCCCTGCCAGGCCGCCAAGTCCAGCAGGGAGATTATGCCGGCGGAGAAGAGACTCCGGCAGCCAGAGGTACCCCGAGAGGGCAGTAACCCCAGCAGGGATGTTGGTGAGCAGATGTGATCCGTTGAGAAGAGTGGACAAGAGTAGGCACTGTAGGCCGGGAGACCTCAGGCTATATAGCGGTAGTGACGTCAGCGCGCGGAACCTTCTAGCATGAAGGTGTGGCGAGAGAGCAGCCAATCACAGCGCAGCCCCAAGCACAATGCGAGCGTCACCGCTGGAGAGAGCTCAGTGCTCGTGAGACAATGTGACGGTATAGTACGTCTAGAAAGACACTACAGAAAACAGGTGAGTAGACATGAATACTACAGAAAAGCCATTAAATTGAAACACCAATATTAAACAAATCAGAACACCGCGTTCAGACTGCAATTCACGAAATAAAAATAATGGGGCAGAAAAATTGAACGTGTGTTTCACACCGAAAGGGAAACATAGCCAACAAAAAACATTCGCAAAGCGAACATGCTGGGAGGGGCGAGAAAAAATTGCAGTAAGAAAGCGCAGAAGTTAGGCCTCGCGTGGCAAAGGAGCAATCATGGTGATTGGCCTAAGAAAATGACCAGCAGAAGTCTGCAGTTTTACCACGCGAACCCTACCATCTCTGCCAGGAAAGCACTCAACAACCCTACCCAAATTCCAAACAAGAGGAGGACTAGGGTCTTTCAAAAGCACCAAGTCCCCCACCTGAAGGTTAGAGCAGGAAAAAAGCCATTTGCCACGCTGCTGAAGCAAACCGAGGTATTCCAACCTCCAGCGACGCCAAAAATTGTTGCGCAAACTTTCAATTTTGCGCCAAGAAATGGCTAAAGAAGATTGAGAATTAGAATATAACAAAGGTGGGGAGGCAGTCAATGGACCACCGATAAGAAAATGGCCCGGCGTTAATGGTAGAAGATCTGAAGGGTCATTCGATAAGGGTGATAAAGGGCGAGAATTAATTATGCCCTCAATAAAAATAATTAAAGAATTAAACTCTTCATGAGAAAGGGGGGTGTGGCCACAAACACGTCTAAGGTGCTTCTTGGTGAGTTTCACACAAGACTCCCACCGTCCACCTTGATGGGGTGCATAAGGGGGGATGAAGTGCCACTTGAAATTTCTCTGGTGAGCATAATCAGTAATCCTTTCCAGCGCTGCATTTTGAGTAAGAGCTCTCTTAATTTGCTCAGAAGCTCCGATAAAATTTTTAGCATTGTCGGAAAATACTTCTGAAGGAAGCCCTCGGCGAGCAGAAAATCTGGCAAAAGCTGCCAAAAAATAAGCAGTAGAGGCGTTGGTAACTAGTTCTAAGTGAACTGCTCCAGTGACCATACATACAAACAGCGAAATATAGAGTTTTCCAAAAATACATTTTTTGGCCTCAGGAGAATTTTTTCTGTAAACAAAAGGCCCTGAATAATCCACTCCCGTAAAGGCAAAAGGTCTAGCAGGCGCAGATCTAAAGTTGGGAAGATCACCCATGAGCTGAGTGGTAATTTTAGGGTTGGATTTAAAACATGGAATACACTTCCGGATAACAGAGGTAACTTCATGGACTCCGTTTATGGGCCAATACCTTTCACGAATGACAGAGAGTAATGTACGAGTTCCAGCATGAAGATGCTGGTAATGATACTGACGAATGATTAGAGAAGTGACATGATGCTTTGAAGGAAGAATAATTGGGTGTTTTTTATCCTCGGAAAGATCAGCCAAAGATAAACGTCCTCCAACTCTTAGTAAACCATCAGTGTCCAAAAAAGGGGCGAGTGATGAAAGCCTACTCGATTTCTTAAGGGATTGACCTTGGGACAACACCTGACATTCTTCAGAGAATATTTCTTGTTGAGTAAGCCATAAGATTTTTGTAGTGGCTAAACCTAATTCAGAAAGGGTTAAATATGGCTTAGGAAAAAGGGGTTGCTCTACCACAAAATATTTCCATCGAAGGAGATAAGCCATAACCCTCACCAATTTATGGAAAGAGGAATATCGCTGCAAGAGAAGGGGAGAGTCAGAAACGAGAAAAGAAGATCCAGTAATCTTACCAGCATCCGGCAAGTCTGATAACTCCGGAAGAGGAAAATTTGGCCAAGCGGAAGGTTCTTGCAGAAGCCAAGGGGGACCGTGCCAGTATAATGTCAGGTTAGCCAACATAAGAGGGGAACATCCCCGAGAAATGACATCTGCAGGATTCTCCTTGCCAGATACATGATGCCATTGTTCAAAGTTAGACAATTGTTGAATTTTGGACACTCTATTAGCTACAAACACCTGCCAATGCGAGGAAGGTTTGGCAATCCATGCCAACGTGATGGCTGAGTCACTCCAAAAGTAAGTTTTGCTAAATCGGATTTTCAAAGATTGGCGGATTTTGACCGATAATTCAACCGCCAGAAGAGCAGCACAAAGTTCCAGTCGTGGCAAGGATAAGGATTTAAGAGGGGCTACCTTAGACTTAGCGCAAATTAAATTGGAAAAGAAATATGACTGGTCAAAATTGCGGCAAACAATATATGCACAACACCCATAAGCTTTCAATGAGCTATCGGCAAAGATGTGAAGTTCATATCCTCCACAAGAGGGAAAGGGAATAATCACTCGCGGGATAATGACATTGGAGAGATCTTCCAAACTATTTCTATAAGAAATCCAATTTTTTTGCAACTCTAAAGGAACTGGTTCATCCCAACCAGTTTTCAAGGACCAAAGGTCCTGCATGAAAAGCTTTGCTGTGACAATAATTGGCGCCAAAAATTGGAGAGGATCAAATATCTTTGCAATCTCAGACAAAATTTGCCGCTTAGTTTGCGGTTTGATGTCACCGAGATTAATTTTGAAAAAGAAAAAATCCTTTTGAGGACTCCAATAGATGCCTAGGGTTTTGATAGAATTACTTTCTTGAAGAAGCTCTACTGAGTCGTTATAGACTGAAGTTAATGGAAATTTAGAAAGAAATTCTTCCGAATTAGAGTTCCACTTGCACAAGGAAAATCCGCCTCCCAAAAGCAAAGCTGTCAAATCTTTAGAGACCTGTAGTGCTTCAGATACTGACTCAAATGAATGAAGAAAATCGTCAACGTAAAATGATGATTTTAACACTTCAGAAGCCTTAGGAGAATACAACGGGCCATCCTGTTCAGCAAGTAATTTCAACGTACGTATGGCTAGAAAAGCAGAGGGCTTTAGTCCATAGGTTAAGGTTTTTAGCCGAAAAATCTTGACAGGTTTAGTAGGCTCGTCGCGCCAAAGAATTCTCTGAAGGTCGCACTGTTGTTGATCGACCAAAATCTGCCTATACATTTGCTTGATATCAGATATCACTGCGATAGGGAACAAGCGAAAATTCATCAAGACAGAAGAAATGTCAGATTGAATAGGAGGGCCTGATAATAATGTGTCATTCAGAGAAGTGCCATTGGCATCCAATGCAGAGCCATTAAAGACCACTCTTATGTTTTCCTTTAAAATCTCATTCTTCCAAACTGGATGATGATTGAGGTAAATGACTTCAGATGGGGTATAAGAAGCATCATCTTTCTTGGTAACAACCTCCATGTGATCAAGTGCCTCATATTCCTCCATAAACGTGGAGTATTGAGTTTTAACAACGGGGTCACGTTTAAATTTGTTTTCCACAGCATAGAGTGCTCTAAGAGCCCTAGGGTGTGTTTCAAATAAAAGAGGTGGATTATCCACTCGGGGCATTGTTACGACAAATCTACCCTCTGAATTGCGTTTGGTCGTTTCGCGAAACTGTTTTTCACACATTTCATTTTCAACCGAGGAAGGTGAAACTGAATCTATAGTTTCGATTTTCCAAAATCTTTCTAAGTTATAATCGAGACTTGTATTGACAAAATGACATTGAGAGAAATTTTGAAATGACTTACGAGGGACTTGACCCGTTACTAACCAACCTAGCTTGGTATGATGAACAAACACCCCTGGTGATATTTTAACCTTAGAGCTAAGGAGACATTGCCAAAATACTTGGGCACTGAGAAGTATGTCTACCGGAGCGCTCGTATTAAATGTTGGATCCGCCAACTGAATGTTATGAGGAAATTGCCACGTTCTAACTTCAAAAGAATTACTAGGGGTGTTACTGCCAATAGTATCAATGGCAAGGCAATTCAACTGCAATGTTGTGTTGCAATTCACAGCATCTTTGATGTGAACACGAACAAAATGCAAAGATTTAACATTGCTATTGTTAATACCGGTAACCTGAATTAATGTAGGTTGCTTGGGAAGACCAAGTTTCTTAATGAGACGCTCACTTATGAAGTCATGGGTGGCGGCATTATCCAATAGGGCACGTGCTTCAAGCCATCTACCAGAAGAATCTTGAACTTTTATTAACACGGTTGATAGTAGCACCTGGGAACTACGAATTGAGCTAGAGCTCTGAGTATAAGATTGCGCATTAGCTCCTGGGGATGCATCTTTAGAACATCCAGGGGAAGGAGCCTGACGTGGCTTTTCAAACCTATGAAGCAAGGTATGATGTTGAGCCTTGCAATGGGAGCAAGTATTTTTAGATAAGCAATCAGGCACCATATGCCTAGTTGACAAACAGTTGTAGCAATATCTTTTTTGAGCTATTAATTTGCGTCTTTCATCGGTAGAAAGGGCTTTAAAGGCAACGCAGGAATATAACCTGTGAGGTGCTTTACAGAGAATACAATCCATTGAATTATGCTGAACAGTAAAGACAGCAGATTTGTTTATTTTTGCACCGACTGGTTTCACAACATTAGATTTGTTATCTGCACTTCCTGACATATGACAGGCTACAGCTGACAAAACCTGACATCTATTATTCATAAACGTAAGCAATGAATCATAGGTATATGACGTGTCATTTGTTAGTTCCCTCTCCCATGCCTTTAAGGTTGATGAATCAAATTTAGAAGTAACCAAGTGAATCAAGAATAGATCCCAATGCTCGACCGGTTGGTTCAACCGTGCCAATGCTCTGACATGTAGTTGGACCGCGTCACTCAAGGCTCGCAGTGTTGACAAGCTTTCAGCTCGCAAGGTGGGCAGGTTAAATAAGGCTTGAATATGCCTTTGTAAACATAATGTTTCATTGCCATAACGGCCTTTAAGAAGCTCGATAGCAATGTTATAGTTTTCTCCTGTTAAGGGAAGTTCTCTTATAAGTTGAAGGGGTGGCCCCTGCAAAATGGATTTTAAGTAATGAAATTTCTGAATTTCCGGAAGTGTGGCATTATTATGTACTAATGAACTGAACAATTCAAAGAATGATTGCCACATCTCTTCCTTTCCTGAAAAGTGCGGAATTTCAATTTTAGGTAGCAATGGTTTGATACCGTTCCCATGGTCGCTAATTCTTCCTTGAGTTTCTTCTACCTTCAACGCCAGGGTCAGAGTTCTAACTAATGCCACAGCCTGAGCATGTGTATCGAAGTAATTACTCTCTACTTCTTCCCTATCTGATTGATGTTCTGGACTTTTGATTTCAATTTCAAGTTGCACGAGATCATATTTCTCGTACGCCTGTTCAAAAGCTTTTAAACGCTGGGATATAATGTCAAGGTTTTGTTCCTCTTTCGGTAGAGTAGCTAAATATTTTTGAAAACGGGTGAGTTGACCTTTGTAGGCCGCCCGAGAGTTTAACAGTTTATCATCAATTATTGGTGGCATGGCTGGAAAAGTTGGAACAACTCACTCACCAAATCTGCTTGTGGCACCAGACAGACCTGCTCTCCGGAAAGAAACCAGTTGTACAAATATGCTGGGATTGTTTCCGCCTTCCCGCAGATCTCCCGCGCTAGCCACAATGTACTGAAATGTATAGAACAAATATTAGATTGAACCAGTTTTTAGAATTGAATTTGCGGTCTCAGAATAAAGGTTCTGGGTTTGATCCCGGGTTTCGGCACCATGGTAAGGGGTGTACCAAGTGGATGTGGTACATCCTAGGGGATTTAGACAGAATGAAGTTTCGGACACAAAAGGTGATAATGAAGGACAGAGCGGGAAAAGACCAAAAAGTTAAGATATAGATTTGAATGATATTTATTAAATATAAAGCGAATATGTCGCCAGGAATGATAGCTTCAAAGAAATTACTTTAAAAACTGACAATAAAAAATTAATAACAATTAAAAGGTACTTGTTTCTCCAGGAAACGTAAATAGAGCAGTGATTAACTTTAAAGTATAAAATATAAAATTACTAAAAAAGAAGCATAATCATTTAAATTCATTCCAAAGTGGATTAAAATGAAACACTCTTCTGACGGAAAGAATCCGGGCAGAATAAAGGACGTGAAAGGGTACCACCTCTTCTAAGGTACGATACAAGAAGTATCAGGCCGGCAGTCGGAGGTCCTCAGTAGCTGGCGGCAATAGTGCGCCCGCTCTGGCGGTGCGAGGTCATTCTGGCAGGTTCCAGGGTTCCGGGTTCGGAACTAGAGTAGATGATGATAGGTTCTCCCAAAGATAGCGACCAGCATAGAGAGGCTCTTGGTAATACCTCCTGCGGCTGGTGAAATGATGTTCTCAGAATTACGATTTGCAGAGTAGATCCATGTTGAAGATTTTTGGTTGAAGTGCAGGCTGATGAATTTAGACTGCCCTGCCAGGCCGCCAAGTCCAGCAGGGAGATTATGCCGGCGGAGAAGAGACTCCGGCAGCCAGAGGTACCCCGAGAGGGCAGTAACCCCAGCAGGGATGTTGGTGAGCAGATGTGATCCGTTGAGAAGAGTGGACAAGAGTAGGCACTGTAGGCCGGGAGACCTCAGGCTATATAGCGGTAGTGACGTCAGCGCGCGGAACCTTCTAGCATGAAGGTGTGGCGAGAGAGCAGCCAATCACAGCGCAGCCCCAAGCACAATGCGAGCGTCACCGCTGGAGAGAGCTCAGTGCTCGTGAGACAATGTGACGGTATAGTACGTCTAGAAAGACACTACAGAAAACAGGTGAGTAGACATGAATACTACAGAAAAGCCATTAAATTGAAACACCAATATTAAACAAATCAGAACACCGCGTTCAGACTGCAATTCACGAAATAAAAATAATGGGGCAGAAAAATTGAACGTGTGTTTCACACCGAAAGGGAAACATAGCCAACAAAAAATATTCGCAAAGCGAACAGAAGGCATACTGAGGGATTTTCAACGTTCTTAAAAAATCCGACGACTTGGCCGGGTTTGAACCCGCGATCTTGGGCATAGAAGCTCAGCATGCTACCGACTACGCCACCGAAGCCGCTATATATATTGTATAATAGGACAAGTAGTTCCGTGAAGAACCAAATAGCCTATTTTCATATATCCTACTGGTCTTACTAAGGACTCGAAAAAATATGAAAGAGAGATTTATAAAAAATTGCACAGCCACCATTTTTAAGTTATCATAAAATTCCATTAAGACAGACGTCAGTATATTAAGGCTTGTATGAAGATATACCGTGCCAAGATTCACAGCGATCGGATGCAAAATTGCGAGAAAAATCCATTTAAATATTTAAATTTCGCGTCACCGCCATGTTTGTTTTGTGCTCACCATGTTATTGAATGATCCATATATGAACTTATGTTAATAGTCTCTATCAGCATACAAAATTTCAGTTTGATTTCTGTTAATATATTCATAGATATTGAGATCCATCTGAATATTTTGGTTAGGTCACTATGTTGGATTATTATATATGTAGGCCATCAGATGAAAATTATTGCATAGGTTCATTATTCAAACTTTCACTTGGATTGCATGATTAGGAAACAAGAAATAAAGACTTTATTTTACAAATTTTCACAGCCGCCATCTTTAGGTTATGTAAACAATTGAACTAAATTAAATGGCAGTGCATTATAATGTTTATAAACATTTGCTGTACCACGTTTCTCTGCGCTCGGATGGTTAAATCGCGAGTAAGTTCTATTTAAATGTTTCAACTTCGCTTGGCCACCATGTTAGTTTTGTACTTAACAGGTTTATGAAAAACATGATGATGATGATGATGATGATGATAATTGTAGTTTTAAGGGGCCCAACAACTAGGTTATCGGCCCCTGAAGGTTTGGGTGAACGTGAAGATGAGAATGAAATGCAAACTTAAAACTAAAACTAACTACTAACCTACATACTAGGAGAAGAAATGCAAAACTAAAGGAGAATTAGACAAATAAAGGACAGGAGGAAAAGAAATGCCCTCAACCCTCGAAGAACGCGGATTGAGGGACCTGGAAGGAAGGAGAGCCATGAAAGGCAGATAGGAAAGTGAAAGAGAAGAGGGTCCTCCCCAAAGGTAAGGGACAAAAGGGGAAAACGGACCCAGCTCAGGAATCCCTCGGGGTCACCAACTCCCGAACTCACCAGCCGTGAGCCCCTGAGGGTGTAGCATTATCTAGGGTGCACCAAACGTGGTGGGCCTACATCCATCCGGCCTCCTTGAGGGCCTTGAGCAGAAGGCAGGAGATAACATGAAAAGAAAAAGAAGGCTGACCCCTCGCAGAAGGAGGGAATCAGAAAAGATGAGACAAGGACCTATTAAGGCGGGAAAGGAAGAGACTCCCTAGGCCTCGGATACCCTAATACCGTCGGGGTCGGAAGAGAACAGGAGTTGACCAAGGGAGGTCGAAAGGAAAGAAGACAGAGAGGAGCCTGGCACAAGTAAGTGGAAGCAATGCCGGACTCAGCTGGGGTCCCGTGGGCGCCAACCCACGTCCCACTAGATGTGAGCCCCTGGGGGGTTATGAAAAACATATAGATCAACTTCTAGTAGTACCTTTTATTACCGTACAAAATGTCAGGGTGATATCTCTAACTGTTGCGGAAGTGTAGAATAACAGTGAAATCTTTCGCGCGGCCGCGATATTGGATTTGAAAAACGTTTTAAAATTTGAAAGGCACGGCGAGGTTGGACAAGTAATATGCACTTATCGAGTTTCATTGAAATCATTTCCGCCATTCAGACTTTATTAGCGGGGATAGGGGGGATACACACACAGACAGAAACACACACGGAAACAGCGGTCAAGCTGTTGGCCTCTCACCACGGCAGACCGCGTTCGTTTCCCGGTCAATGCATATGAGATTTTCAAAGGTAAATGTCATGTCCTGTGGTTCGGAATCCACGTAAAAAGGAGGTCCCGTGGTTTATGATCAAGCGATTGACTTACTTGACTTAATTCCTATGTACCCTCTCGGAGCAAAGGGCTGCAACAAAATTCCTCCACTAATTTCTTCTCCCAGCCAGGCTCTGCAGGTCTGCCCAGGATTTGCCAGTCGCCTTCCTCTCCTCCACAACACTTCTTCTCCAGGTATTTCTTGGCCTACCCCTTCCTCGGGTGCCCTGGGGGTTCCAACTAAGTGCTTCTTTTTCAATGGCGTCCTGTATTCTCAGACAATGGCCTATCCATCTTCATTTTCTACGTTTTATTTCTAGATGTATTGGCCTTTCGTTTGTTCTGGTTGGTTGGTTCTTAAGTTTAGGGGCTGCGACAACGCGGTCATGTAGCCCCGTGCACTTTGGGTGTGTGTAGAATCTGTCTGATATCCGGTGTTAATTGTGATGACTGTATTAGTGTGTGTTATCTGTTTTTTTTAATTTAAAGACTGCAACTTGGAATTTTTCAAATAGTTCCTACTTTTGCCTCCAAGCGCCACCGTCAACGACTACTAGGCCAAGTTCAGAACTTTGCTACTAGACACCACCGCAGTCAGCTCTTGGCAACGACGTGGAAATCTAAGAGCGTTGTTTACATTCTTAACCTATCCAATTTAGCTTCACATAGGTGTAATTAGTGGAAGGTTCTTTAACATGCCATAAATCTATGACATGGGACCGCTGGCTTTACTTCCCCTCCGAAGGAAGGCATACTGAGGGATTTTAACACTGTTAAAAAATCCGACGGCTTCGGCCGGGTTTGAACCCGCTATATTGGTCATAGAAGCCCAGCATACTACCGACTACGCCACCGAAGCCGCCTCTTCAGAAGTTCCTCATTTGAAATGGTTTCTGGCCAATAGATGCGTAGAATCCTTCAGAGGCAACGGTTAGTGAAGACTTGGAGACTCCTGGTGATCTGGGTTGTAACTTTCCAAGTTTCACTTCCATACAGGAGAACTGCTTTGATATTACTACGAAAGATTCGTAGTTTCGTCCTGGTCGAGATGTCACGAGCTTTCCAAACCGGATATAATTGAACAAATGCAAAGCGATTAACGGTCACGTAAAATTACAATCTTCCTTCTTTACATACACACGGACAAAAGGTGATCTCATAAGCCACGGTGGATGAGTGGTTATCGTGTCCGAATACCAACCCCAAGCTCGCAGGTTTGCTCCTGGCCGTGGTAAGTGATTATTGAAAGGCGACAAAAATCTCGGCTCGCATGTCATATGTTGTTGGCATGCTATAGAACCCATTTGAATTTAGTAGGCCGTGTTCATAGTGGCAAAATTAATCTCGGGATTTTCTGCCAACACAATGTTCCTCCTTTCTCTACTATAAAGCGCCATAGTGTCATGTATGAGATGATCAGAATTAATCTGAAATTTTACGATCTATTATAGTGCCAATTTTGGATAAAATCCATTTGTTAGTATAGAAGTTACATGTAATTAAAAATTGAAACTGTCAGAAATGTTAGAATCATGTTGGCAGCACTGATGTATATTAGTTACACCAGACTAAGGTCGAATGTCAGGTACTATACGTGTACAAATTTTAGAGCTGTTGGCTTGCATACTTTCTGATATATTGATATTAGGGTCAAAACATAGAGAGAGCATTTGTCAACAGTTGGCAGCCTTGGTGGCCCTTTATAATAACCGCAGTCATAGCTGTTGTAGTATACATAGTACATACGAAATATGGTTATAGAAGTTACAGGCTTTTAGAAATTGGACCTATCGGCAGGCTTAGAATAATGTTGGCAACACTGGCATGTATGGACTTCTGAAAATTAACCTGGAATGTCATTATCTATATGTGTGCCAATTTTGGAATAGTTCACATGCATAACTCCTGAGAGAGGTTGGTTGGTTGGTTCTTTTAAGTTTAGGGGCTGCGACAACGCGGTCATGTAGCCCCGTGTACTTTGGGTGTGTGTAGAATCTGTCTGATAACCGGTGTTAATTGTGATGACTGTTTTATTTTGTGTTATCTGTTTTTAATTCAAGTAAGGACTGCAGACTTTTTTGAATTTTTCAAGTAGTTCCTACTTTTGCCACCAAACGCCACCGTCAACGACTACCAGTGCAGAACTTGGCTACCAGATGCCACCGCAGTCGGCTCTTGGCAACGAACGTAGCAACCTAAGAGCGTTGTTTACATTCTTAACCTATACAATTTAGCTTCACACAGATGTAATTAGTGGAAGTTCTTTAACATGCCATAAATCTATGACATGGGACCGCCGGCTTTACTTCCGCTCCGAAGGAGGGGATTTTAACGCTCTTAACAATCCGATGACTCCGGCTGGATTTGAACCCGCGATCTCGGGCATAGAAGCTCAGCATGCTACCGACTATTCCACCGAAGCCACCTAACTTCTGAGATATCCAACATAGAGCTCAAATTTCAATTGCGATTTTTCAGCAGTTGGTAGCACTGACGTAAATATCAAATACGGCCGTAAGATATTCAGCTATAGATATTTACTCTTACCAATTTTGGTTCCGATAGCTGCAGACGTTTAGGTGGACAGAAGGACAGACAGACATACATTTTCCCGGATCGATCTTATGTCTATTCCTCATTTTTGGAAAATGAGAAAGGCAGGCTAAAAAAATGGGATTTACTAATAGGATGCGCGGTTGTGGGTAAATATAAGGAAGTAGTTTTAAGAATGAGCCCCGAAGAAAATATATGATTCGTTAGAAGGCCAATAATTTTGTATATTTCAAACATTTTCAGCATTCACCGTCTAAGAACTCTACGCAGAGATTTTAACTAGTGAGCTAACCCGGCCTAGCAGTACGAAGTGAAACCCTTTAGAATTCCCGTTTAATTCATACGAGTCTGCGAGTAACATTCACAATGGCCGCTGCTACATTCAATACAAGTTTATGAAGTCCTCTTTACGAGTACATGCTGGTAATAATTCTCTCCAACTCCAACTGTACTTTAATAAGCTCATACATGCACCCTTCTCATTCATTTTAATGGATTTTGCTGGCAATGCAAGATCTATACTTACGGCGTGGAGTGAAAACCTTGGCAACATTGTACAGCATCTGCAATTTTATTTCAATTATTAACTGCAAATCCGTTAAATAAATATTAGAGTTTTATTACAAATTTAATAAGTTATTGAATATGTCTCTACCCGAAACAATTGATTCAGCTTCAGCAAATTAAGAAAGCATATGAATAGAAAATAGGAGAATATTTGAAAGGAGAAACAAAAATTATCCATAAAATCTAACTTAAATATAAATCATCAATATAAGGGAGACAATAAGAAGAAACTAATTTAAGATAAAGAAACAATGGGGTCATCTTCAACAAATGAAGAAAACAAATGAAGAAAAACTATCAAAGAGAGTATTTGAAAGATGAAACAAAAAACAATCCTTAAAAGCTATTTCCAAGTAAATGTTTTCAATTTGAGAAAGACAAACGAGGACAATTATTTATGGGGAAGAATTAAAGAAATCTTAAGTAAATTAAGAAAACAAATGATCAAAAGCTAAGAAAATATTATTTGAAAGATGAAACAAACATTATCCTAGAAATTAGTTCTAAACAAAAGCCATTAAATTAAGAAAGACAATAGAGGATAATCATTTAAGAGAAAGAAACAATGGGGTCATCATCAGAAAATGGGGAAACAAATGAAGAAAAACTATCAAAGAGAGTATTTTAAAGATGATCCAAATTATCCTTTAAAACAAATCCTTAATAAAAATCATGAATTTTGGAAAGACAAAAGAGCAAAATTGTTTAAGAAAAAGATACAATGGGGTCATTCTCAGTAAGAAAACAAATGAATAAAATTATCAAAGAGAATATTTGAAAGATGAAACACAAATTTTCGTTAAAAACTATTTCAAAATAAAAAAAAATATTTTGAAAATTACTTATGAGAAAGAATTAATCTGAAATATTACGATCTATTATAGTGCCAATTTTGGATAAAATCCATTTGTTAGTAGTCGGTAGCATGCTGAACTGCTGTGCCCAAGATAGCGGGTTCAAACCGGCCAAAGTCGTCGGATTTTTAAGAGCGTTAAAAATCCTTCAGTATGCCTTCCTTTGCAGGGGAAGTAAAGCCGGCGGTCCCATGTCATAGATTTATGGCATTTAAAAGACCCTTTCACAGACTAAACTTGTGTAAAGCAAAATTGTTAGGTTAGATTTCGTCAGAACGCTCTATCAAAAAGTTCCAACGCTCACCAATAGGTATCATTGATATCTAGTGGCGAAAGTTGGAACTACTTGAAATTGAACGGAACTTGTAGCTCACCCTTTAGGGTGTCCGCTGGAAGCAGCTACAGACTCAGGCGAGCCGAACATGTCCTCGGACACTCCCGGCACTAAAAGCCATACGATAAATAATAAATAATAAATAAATAAATAAATCTTCAATAAATTCAGAAAACAAACGATGAAAAGCTAAGATAATATTTGAAATATGAAACAAATATTATCCTACAAATTAATTCTAAATAAAAATCATCAATTTTAGAAAGACAATAGAGGAAAAGTATTTACGAGAAAGGAGCAATGGGGTCATCATCAGTAAATAAACAAACAAATGAAGAAGAAACTAAGGCAATATTTGAAAGATGAAACAAATATTATCCTAGAAATTAATCCTTAATAAAAATCATCAATTTTTGAAAGAAGAAAATTATTTAAAAGAAATCAAAACCAAACTAAATAATCCAGAAACGTAATTCTAAATTGAGTTATTATACAAAAGGAAAATGGAAATGGATATCCTTACAGTTATAACCTTTTCAGACCCAGGATGCACATTTATGCACCTTCACTTTGTAAGATTTTTTGTCAGCAGCAGTTGGTATTACGTGAATTCTGACGTCTACGCCCTAAATATTCCCATTTTACGGGGTCAGAGATGTGACGTGACTTTTATATGGTGAATGGGTTTCACGACCAGATGCCCTTCCTGTCGCCCAGCTCATCTGAGGTATTAATTACAGTCGATGTTGTTGTTAATTATTTTAGGGGCTTTGCGACATCGTGGTCATGTAGCCCCGTGTACTTTGTGTGTATAATTCGTCTGATAACCAGTGTCATTGTGATGTCTGTACTGAATGAAAATCCAGAGCATGCTTCCAGTCGACCGACCGGGTCAGGGAATGGAATGAATGAAGCCCCCATCTAGCGGCGAGGATATGAACTGAGCCAGCTGCCGTAGCCTGTCGCACTCTCCTGGGGCAATGATTAAATGAATGACAGATGAAATGAAATGATAATGGAGTGTGTTGCTGGAATGAAATTGTGACAGGGAAAACCGGAGTACCCGAAGAGAAACCTGTCTGCCTCCGCTTTGTCCAGCAAAAATCTCACATGGAGTGACCGGGATTTAAACCACGGATCCAGCGGTGAGTGGCCGGCGTGCTGCCGCCTTAACCACGGAGGCTCGTGATGTCTGTACTAATGTTTATATTTGTATTTGAGGTTGGATTTGGGTAGAAGTGTCGTGCCCGTAAGTTAGATACCATCCCTGGAGTAGAAGTGGCAAACCACGGAAAACCACTTCCAGTATGGCCGAGGTGGGAATCGAACCCACCATTTCTCAGTTTTGCCTCACGAGGCTGAGTGTACCCCGTTCGAGCCCTCACAACAGAATCAAAATTTCTTGGCAGAGCCGGAAATTAAACTTGGACTTCTGGGGCAACAGCAAGGAGTGCTATCCGCTACATCCCGAGGTGGTTCGCAGTGGCCTATTAGAAAGTACCGTTCCATCCAGGTAAATGCCGGGATGGTACCTAACTTAAGGCCAAGGACGATTCCTACCGAAATCCTACCTCAATTACAAATACACACACTAGTACATACATCAAAGTGACACAGGTTATCAGACAAATTCTACACACACACAGAAGTAACGGGGCTACATGAGCGTGATGTCACAAAGCCCCAAATGGAATCATCAACAACAAAAAATTACGCGCTTTACAGTAGTCGGATATGATGTGTAATATCTGACATGTTATTCGAAGAATTTTTTAATACTTACTCGCATTTTTAGCCTATTTTCAATTTAAAAAAAAATAGGCTTATGAGATCACTTTTGTCGTGTCTCTGTGTGTGCATGTGTGTGGGTGTGTCCCTAATAACTTCTAAACGGCTGGAGCGATGTCAAAGAAACTCCGTAAGTTCATAGCACTATTCCGGGCAACCCCGACCGTGCCCGTCAAATTTTGTTACGTATCACCAATCCAACATGGCGGCTGTGCGAAATATTTCACCAGCATTCAATATCTCCGAAACTATTCCCGATATCACCCTGGAAATTTTTACGGTGATAAAGGGAACTACTAGAAGTTCACCTATGTAACTTTTGAAAAACTGATAACTACAAAACCAACATGGCGGCCACGCGAATTTGCGACATTTAAATAGACATTTCTCGCGATTTAACCAACCAAACGCAATAAAACGTGGTACAGTATATGTTTATACACATTGTAATGCACCGACGTCTAACTTCGTTCAATTGTTTACATAACCACAAGATGGTGGATGTGCGAAATATTTCACCGGCATTCTATATCTCGGAAACTATTAGCGGTATCACCCTGAAATTTTGTGCGGAGATAAAGGGCACTACTGGAAGTTCATCTGTAAGACTTTCAAAAACCGGTTAACTACAAAGGGAACATGGCGGCCAAGAGAATTTGTAAAATTTAAATAGACCTTTCTCACGATTTAATGTTCCAAACGCAATGAAATTTGGTACAGGAAAAGTTTATACACATTGTAATGCACTGGTATCTAATTTAGTTCAATTGTTTACATAAACTCAAGATGGCGGCTGTGCGAATTTTAAAATTAAGTTTTTATTTATTGTGTTGTAATCATGCGATCGAAGTGAAAGTTTGAATAATGAACCTACGCAATAATTTTCCTTTAAAGGTACATGACTCTATGGCCTATATATTTAACAATCCAACATGACGACCATACGAAATATTTGCACGGCTCTGAATATCTACGAATCTATTATAGCAATCAATGTTCATAGGGGCTATGAATTTAAGTTCACCTATATGATTTTAAATAACCTGGTGATCACAAATCCAACATGGCGGCGACGCTAAAAATAAATATTCACATGGACGCTTCTTGCAATTTAACCATCCGAGTGCAGTGAAACTTGTAATAGTAAATCCTTATACGAATGTTAATCCACTGGAATCTAATTTATTTCAATTGTTTCCATAGCCACAAGATGGCAGCTGTGCGAAATTTTGAAATCTCGTTTTTACTTCTTGTGTCCTAGTTATGCGATTGTAGTTTGAATGCTACACGTACACAATAATCTTCATGTAACAGTACAGAACTCTAGAACCTACATATATAAAATCCAACATGGCGACCATCCGAAATATTTGGTCGGTTCTCAATATCTACGAATGCATTACAGAAATCAAACTGATATTTTGTATGTTGATAGTGGCAATTAACATAAGTAGGATTTATGAAAATAGGCTGTATAATTCATCACGGAACTACTGGTTTAAGAATGAACTCATAGTGCTATCTTGAGCCAGCAAACATGAAGGATTCCTTCATGTTATTACCATCGGTAAGTTCTCATTACTATTATTTCTGCAATAACTACTTGTAAATCTCCTGTGCCAAATCCTTTCTCCCAGTGATACGTTTACACCAACGAAGTTTCAATTATCGTCAGTAGTCGGTGTTAATATACTGAATGCCTACGTTGTTTGGAGTGTATGTTGATGCGATATAGATTCCACATAGCCAGATGGGCGACAGTACGTCGAGTGCTTACATTAAATAAGAAAACAGCAAAAGTAGGCCTATGAAGATTTAATAAATCGTAATTGTTTTCAGTAAATATGATATAATGATTATTTTCACACCAAAGAACGACAACTTGAAGATGATTTATTGAAGTAATATCTTTAATAGGGTCTCCAAACCTTGAACTAAACCGTATGCGATATATATTTCGCATAGCCACATGGCCTACAGTACGTCGTTGTACCGATCTCCGCCACCACGCGCGCTTATTGTTTCCGTCCCATCCACTACCGTGCCTTTTTTAAATCACTCCCACAAAAATTTCCAGCTACCGAGTGCCACAAAAATATCCAGATACCGAGTGGAAATATGTTACACATCAATAACACAACGAATGAAAGAAGAAAGAAAGAAAGAAAATCTCAGCTACAAGTGTTGTCTTCGGTGTGAAGAGGGTAAAAAGGCACAGACCGCAGTAACATTTACCATGAGAGGTAATGCAAGATATTCTTCCGTATTGACTCATGGATTCCTCTTAAAAATAAAAGGACGGAATCGCCCATCTTACCAATGTTAAAGTTGTCTAATCCATGTTCCTTTTCCTCAGATTCTAATAAATATATGATAATGAAATTTATGTCACAATTTATTCAAACCTTTCTTGACATATTAATGGAGCGAGTTTTATATTGGACTTCAGGGGAGCGCATTGACATTAGCCATTATGAATATGGTATTAAATATTATCCGTGTTGACTAATATTAATCTTCAATTATTATAGCCGCCTTGTCAAACACCAACAAGTTTAATAATTAAATTAAAACGTACATGTTTCGGTATACAATGAAACCTTCGTCAGCGTAGATTAAATAAAAGGAACCTTAAAAACGATAAGGTGCGTTCAAAAAGTAACGAGCCGGAGGCTGGAATGCGCAAACCGGTAACGACATCGGCTAATCGTGGCGTGTGTAGCGAGGTGTGGTTCCGACCACAGCCCGTCGCTAGAGGGCACGCGTGCACGTCACGTGACGATAGAAAGCGAGCAGCAGCATGCATCAATCGTCCAACGCTGCCAGTCGCATTGCAAACAGTGACAGGGAGGCGTCAAACGAAGAGCAAAGAGGTGTTGTTCGGTTTCTGACAGAGAAAGGAGTAGGGGGAACGGACATTCATCGCCGAATGTCACAAGTGTACGGCGAACACTGCATGTCCCTTGCAAGGGACAAGGCATGGCACAAGCGCTTCAGGGAAGGACGGGTGTCGTTAGCCGATGATGCCCGATCTGGGGCACCTCCCTGCATAACCGATGACAACGTCCAGCCGGTTGATGCACTCATTACACAGGACCGCCGAGTGACAGTGAACGCCATAGCCGCCGTGGTCGGATTGAGCATCGGAATTGTGCACACCATCATGAAGGAACGACTGCACTTGCGCAAAGTGTGTGCCCAATGGGTGCCCCACAGTCTTCAACCACACCAGGAAGCATGTCGAATGGCCTACTGTCTTGGTCTTGGTTGGACGATTGATGCATGCTGCTGCTCGCTTTTTATCGCCTCGTGACGTGCACGCGTGCCCTCTAGCGACGGGCTGTGACCTTCCACGCTCTGATCGGAACCACACCTCATTACACACGCCACGATTAGCCGATGTCGTCACCGGTTTGCCCATTACAGCCTCCGGCTCATTACTTTTTGAACGCACCTTATATAATAACAAATAAAAAGAGAAAATGGGTTACCTTACAATAGCATTAGAATGTAAATAAATTTCAGTTCACAAAAATTTAGAAAGTACGTAAAAGAACAAGATTAAAAGTTAATGTTAATCTACCTTAATGGACTGTCTGTCAGTCGTAGCTGCTGAGAGTTGTGTTGTTGCTTTCAGCCAAGTATATGCTAATGGTACGGAACGACTTCATCTTTTTGAAAGTTTAATGCGCTGTTCCGTATCATTAGCCTATTCCTGGCTAGAAGCAACAACATATAGCTCTCAGCAGCGACGTCCGATTAAGGTAGATTAACATTAACTTTTAATCTTGTTCTTTTATGTAATATCTAAATTTCATGTGAACTTTAATTTATTTACATTCTAATACTATTGTAAGGAATCCATTTTCACTTTGTAGTTGTTCACATAGTTTTTAAGATTCTTTTTATTTAATCTACGCTGACGAAGGTATCATTGTATAACGAAACGTGTACGTTTTAATTTAATTATTAAACTTCTTAGTGTTTGACAAGGTGGATTTTATTCAGCGGTGTCAGAAATCTTTCATCCTTTACTGTCAAAAAATATAATTACTTTTTCTTTAGAAAAGAAAGCGCCGCATCCCAAACAGTTTTACTTAAAGCGATGAAACATCTCCATCAAAATATTAAGCAGTAGGAGACAAATGTATTGTGTAAATTACACAGCTCTGCGATAAATAGTCGTTTAGAAAAAGGAACATATATAAGGAGAATTGAAACTGAGAAACCTGCAGTTAATACTTTCCACGCGTGTTTATAACTCAGTGCATCTCTGCTCGATATAAAGGAGAATCTGGATCATTCTGTGATTCATACAGGTCTTCCTACTTTTGTTTTGTCTTGTCCCTCGTTTCCCTAGGTTTCCTCTGTACTTCCTAGCGACAGCAGTCTTTATAACTGAATTTTCCCCCGGGTTTACAGATGTTTACTCTTCCGCTGACCATAACCTAACCCTCGTCCCATTTTTAGATAACGGCTTGTATAGTAAAAATCTATTTTACATCATTTCCTGAATTTTTTTCAACTTTAAAAAAGGCATTTTGGCAAATATCAGTAGTCTAAGAATCCCCCACCCCCTTAAGGATTTGGTCTCTTCCAGTTTTACCAAAGCTATATATATATATTGTGCCCTTTTAGCAAGAAATATGCCAATCACAGTATACCAGCGTAGCTCAATTCGGAATTTTCGGGGCAGCGGTAAGTTCCCCCCACTCTGTGACTCACATATTTTGGATCAATTAGAGGATACACTTGCAAGAATAACAACAAAATCAACTCCTATTTTAACACATTTAATTAATCAAATTAATGGCGCTACAAACACTTTAACAATTTAATTACTGACGCATAATCATCTACTTGTTCCAAATGAACAAGGAATCACAAATATAATAAATCAAATATTGTATTTAAACATATGGTTTCCACATAAACCAACAATTCCTACTGAGTCTTACTTCCATAAAGCATCAACTGTAAGCTTTATATAACTCCGAGCACTTTTGGCTCCATGCTTTACATAATAATGGTGTCATTCTTGTACACCTCAAATACTATCTTTTATATTTTCTTAATCCTCCAAACAAATGTATAATTACATTTAAAAATTTATGTTAATTATCTAACTCAATATTTTGGGCATGTTCACACATTCAGCTATCTCTCTTTATTTTCACAAATATATTAAGGTAATCAGGAAATCACTTGTGCACTCCAGAGCGTGAAGATACTTGACACAGTCAAAAAACTATAGTTACTCCCGAAACTTAGTTGCCTTCAATTAACTCGTGGAATCCTACTTCCATACATCATTACAATAGGGATTATTATTTATCTCTTATGTCTTATAAGACCATTATCACATAAGAAACTACGATCTGAACAGGCAAACGAAAATATCAATCTACAAGGACCTCGGTTCAACGCCCGGGTCGTAAACAACTTTAAACACTCACGGTGTCTTTACTACATCTTACGAGACGGTTCCGGCCCACCCTTACTCTAAGAGAGCCAGGCCATTAACTCGTGCGCGATTTATGACACAGAGGGTGACGGGCGACTCTCTGTCTAACCCACGTTAGCAGCTCCTTTCCAAGGCTTTCAAAACAAACCTTCACATTATACTCAGTCCTGGGGAGAGACCGGGCTTTTACTGTACTGTATCCATTCAAACAAATATTCTTTGGTTCATAGACCACTTTCGTAACCTTGGCATTTATTAATTATGAGAGGGTCCTCATTGATTGGGGAAGATTAATACACATTCGACGACGAAGAATTAAGGGGCCTTTATCATAAGAGGATTCTGAGTTCGAATCTCTTCACATGCCTCGGGAACCATTCCCTTATAAAGGACTTATACAAGACGCGATTTAAAGTCGGCCGTGGCCTACATGACATACGCTCAATAATACCATACATTAGCTCCCTTTTAATACATACACAATGCCTCGTGATACTACGTCACAAATAGAGGACTTATACAATTATCAATTCACTACAATCAACTACCCTCCATAAGTAATTTACCAAGTATTTTAACTTCTACGCTTTCCTAGCGTGACATTTTAATATTATTTGCGCTCCTTTGCGCTATGCATAATTTTAAGCCAAAATGTCTTCCCAAGAACAGATAAATCTCATTAGTAACAATTCATATTATTTTTAATTCTTATATTAATCTTTTCCGTTGCCGATAAATCGCTCCCTTTTAAAACATTCCCTTGAACATCATATCTTACACATACATTAAGGCTTTAATGCTCTTATGTTCACATCAATTTATTTGATCTTTATTTAATATTTCCATACTTAGTTATTAGTATTATCTTTATTCTTTACACAATCTCAAAAGCTATTTCTTTCATATCTCAACTTTACTTTATTTAAATATCTTTCATAATAATTACTGATATTTTCCTTGCTCTTATGACATTCGTTAAATACATTAACATTTTATTCACATATTTCCTCTACGGGATTTATTCTTTACATAATTATTTATAATTTCTCAAATTTCTATTATTGTTCAGACCGCGTTCTTGTTTATTCAGTATTTATTTCTTAAAACACATCCCTTTTACTCAAAAACTCCGGTGGATTTGTACACAACCAATTCCTGACACCAAAATAGAATGAAATTCAGTACTCACATGTTTTTAAGATCGTCCCATGATCTTTATTCTTGTGCGGTGTTTCATTTTGGGCCCACTTTGAACTTTTACTCCATATTAAAGGAATTCATATTATGTACAAACACTTCTTGACACATATTTAAGACACTTAACATTGACGACATTTTTATACACTGATGTGTCCCTTTTGAACACATAATAAACACTAAAATATTACTTTAACACACAATCTTGATAAATTTACACTTCACAATTCTTGATCACTAGGCCGTATTTCTGAGCCTATCACACGTGACCTCTTAATTTCCCGTTTCCAAGGGTGAAATTTATTCAATGTCGGCTTCCTATCCTACAGAATACGAAAGTCTCGAAACATCTACTGTTCCCTGGAATCCAAATTCTTCTACTCCTATCCTGGATGACCGGCTATTTATCTAGCTTGAACGGCTTCTTTGTAAATCTGGTTATCGATCCTAGCGAAAGTCTATTCGGATCGAGGTCTCCTCAAGGACCTATAGATTTAGTTTATAGCAGCTAGTACTTCTCGAGTCTAGTACTTTTAGAATAGTTCGCCTGCTTTCTGGAGATAATGTTTATAGTCTCCGTGCTTCTTTATTTGATCGGTTCTAGCACTCCTACGTTTCTGATATACGTTCCGAACCTTATTCTGTTCTTCCCTTTTTGGGTTCTTTAATTTAGATAACAGTTTATCTTTCTGGTACGGTACTTCCGTACGTTATGATATATTCGTTCGTCTATTTAACGACCTATCGCCTTTAAGTCCGACGTTCGCAGCCTGCTCTGACTTTATCTTACGAACTTTCACTATAACTTGTATACAGTCGGGCCTAAATCCTGTAACTAGGATTTTCCTAATATTCCAATACGGCGATACTTTAAATTTCTTCTTTACCACTCCTTATGGAGGCAAGCAAGTTGTTAATACTGCGACGCCTATGGCTATCGGATATTACTTCTGCGGTGTAACACAGCGTTTCTCCCTCAAGGAGTACTAGTAACTGTCTTCGATGTGACGCAGAGTTACGCCCCTCACGGACTGTCTGGATACTGATGTGCTGTGATGTAGTCTTACGCCCCTCACGGACTGTCGGAATGACTGCATGCGTAGTAACACCCTCACGGGTTGTCAGAATAACTGCATGATTGGCTTGGTGAAGCCCGAAGCTTTATACTATTTCACTACAAAAAAATAAGACTCTAGTCCTTTCTGTGACCAATTTCTAAAATAATGGTGGCACAAATATAAAAATTATACCTTCCGAAAGCTCGTCTTCTCAATGTCAAATAATCTCATTGCCCCTAAGAATCGATCGTGCAATTCGGAGATATTAATTAATTTCTCGTCCTCAATTGTGTGGGTGTTGCATTTCTTTTGCTTTCTCCCCTCCACACAGGCCTTGGTAATTCCCCGATGACGTCGTCTTGCGTTTGCAGTTTTCTCCTGCGCAATTATTAAATGGTTTCTCTTTACTAAAAAATCTCTCATTCAAAAAGATTCACTGTACTGTACTTGTTTACTCATTATTATACTTGTAAACGGGTTAAATTTAATTATTCCTCTTCTGGCGCATAAGCGGTGTTGTCAAATTCCAGCAACGTAAGGTCGATTTCCGAGTCAGGCTTCCTTGTTTAATCCTGGGAAATTTCCACTCGGTTATTAATACTCATGACTCGCTCCCTTCTGAATGTCAAGAGGGATGATCTCATCTCACGAACACCTGGTCCTCGCCTCTTGCACCATATTAGGCTAGCATCTTAGCTGGATCTTTCTTTAAGTTACATTAGAAACTATACGTTTCTTTTATTTCTTCCCCAAATGCATGGATTCGCCCTCATTGGACCCTATGGCACATGGGTTCATCTCTCCCCTCCTTAGGTAAATAAATTTTCGAAAAATGTTGAGGAAATTTATTTCAATTAATCATATCTGTCTTTATTCGTCGAAGCCATCATAACGATGTCCGTACCTTCCGTTGTTTTTACTTCTTTAAAGTCGTATCCGGTAATTGTGTAGGTCGGGTATGCTCTGTCCCTACCCTTTCTTTCTTTCTTTCTTTACTTGTCTGGACTTTAAGTCCCCATAACCTCATTCTTCCTTACGGGTTTGGTCTATCCCTACCCGTTTCCTTATTTCATCATTTTCCTTTCTTAAATTGGAATTTTCTTCTTCAATAAATTCAATTATTTCTTTAATTTCCCAATACAATTTCTCCAATTCGCATTCGCACTCGAATGCTTGAGCTCTATTTTTCTATTTCTTCCTTATTCTTGTTTATGTCAAAAGCGGATTCATCTCTACATGTTTCCATAACCAGGGCTTGTTCATTTACTTCATCGAAATCTTCGGGAGGGTAATATAATTTCAAATTTGCTGAATTCATGGTCACTTCGTGATCCGTTTCACAGTGCCGAATTCTATATGCGTTATTCCTCAAATCTCTGATTATTTGATACGGTCCGTGGTACATTTTCTGGAACTTCTTGTACACACGGTTCCCTGGATCCGAAATGGCTGGTCTTTTTACTAACACCATTTCTCCTGCTAATAATGGTCGATGATACCTCTTATGCCTATTTCTTCTCTGCCTCCTGTCGGCTTGAGCTTTTAGATGCTCAAAGGCTCTTCTAATGCGTACATCTCTTCCAGGCTGAGCGTCTGCTGGCCTAGGAATTACCAGACTCCAAGGTCTTTCTGGTTGCTCATTCCGATGTAACGTTATGGGTATCTCTCCTGTGGATTCATGGATTGTATTATTTATACAAAATTCGATAATATCCAAGATATCTATCCACTTCCAATTTTCTTCGGCACAGTATATTCTACAGTACTTGGCCGTTTCCCTCATCACTCTTTCTACAGGATTTGCCTCAGGATGGCGAATACTTGACAAAATCTGACGTATTCCAAGTCTTTCTAATTCTCGTCTGAACTCTACACTGGTGAAACAACTGCCGTGATCCGACAACAAATTCTCAGGTTTCCCCAGAATCGGTATCACTTTTTCTTTGAGTCGTTTTAACACCTGTTTGGTACTAGTCTTCTGTATGGGAGCAAGGACAACCATTTTAGTGAAGACATCCATAGCCACCATTATGTGTCGATTTCCTCTTCTTGCCTTTGGCAAAGGTCCAAAATTATCGATAGATATGATTTGGCCGGGCCTTTCGGGCAACAATGGTATAGGCTTCTGCCTCATCAGAAATGCATTAGGTTTGATCCTTTGACATAGATCACATGTCTTTAGCGTGTCCCTTACAGTTTCTCTCAGTCTCGGCCATACAAATGCTTCTTTCAGCATCGAGACTGTTTTGTCGACTCCCATATATCCGAACGATCTATGGGCTAACCATACTATTTTCCTCTGTAAAATTGCAGGTACAACAATCCTTAATTTTGTATGGTCAGAGTCTACAAACTTATATAACAATCCATTATAAAACGTGTAGTCTTGAGCTATTTTATTCGCTTCCGTGTACGCTGGTGTTCCTCTTATCAAGCTTCCCTCAAGGAAAGATATAAGCATATTCATCCATGGATCCTCCCGTTGTCTTTGACTAATGCTTCTTAACTCATTAAGAGTACGCTGATCCCTGTCTTCCAAATCTATAGCCATTACTTCCTCTTCTATGGACTCTGGCTGTCTACTTAAGTAGTCTGGAACTATAATTTCTTTTCCTGGGCAGTACTATATCTTGTCATCAAATTGTTGAATGTATAAAGCCCAACGCATCAACCTTTGACTGGATAAATCAGTCTTCATCAAAAAGGTTAAGGCTTTATGATCCGTTCTTAGAATGACCTGAAACCCATATACGATCTTCCGCCAATATTGCAACGCGTGCAATATCGCTAACAGCTCGATTTCGCTGATCGTATAATTTTTCTCGTGTGGTTTCAGTCTCCTACTTGTGAAAGCTAGATAGTTTTTCTTATCAGGGTTTTCCGGGTTTTCCTGATATAGCATTGCCCCTATTCCAATCTGGGATGCGTCTGTTTGAATAATAAATCTCTGATTAAAATCAGGATATCCTAGCTTCACGTAATTTAAGAGCATTTCCTTGGCCTCCACGAATGCTTTTTCTGCTTCCTCCGTCCATTTCCACTTGCCCCCCTTCTTCAGAAGGTCCTGTAGTGGTGCAACAGTTTTTGTGTATGATGGGCAATGTCCTGAGAAGAACCCAATCAATCCCAAAAACTGGCGAACGTTCTTTACCTTCAAAGGCCTTGGAAAATCCCTTATCGATTCCAATTTGCATGGATTTGGTTTAACACCATCCTTGTCAATCACATGCCCTAAAAATGTCACTTGCCTTTGACAAAAATTCGACTTCTTTAAATTTATTTTAAAATTTGCCCTTCTTAAGTCTTCCAATAATTTCTTCAAATTCTCTAAATGTTCCCCAATATTCTCCGAGGTAAGCAAAATGTCATCCACGTATCGGATAGTGCAATCTTTCACTTCCTCTGACAGGTTTCGATCAAGCGCTCTTATTAATGCAGATCCCGCGGTCTTCAATCCAAACGGACATCTTCTAAAACAATATGTTTGTTGGTCGAACTGAAATCCAGTCAACAAGCTGGTTTTCTCTTCCAGTTCGAGATGATGATACGAAGAAGTCATGTCAATATTTGTAAAAATCTTCTTGCCTTTGAACTTGCTCAGTATTTCTTTTATGGGTGGTGCCGAATCATTTTCTGGTATGATTTTTGCATTTAAATTTCTGGCATCTAAACACACCCTTACTGAGCCATCCGGTTTACTCACAATCACTAATGGACTAACATATGGTGTCGCCATCTTTTCTATAACACCTGCATTCATCATTTCCTGCAGTGTTTTCTTGGTTTGTGGGTAATGTTTTTCCGTAACCGGGTATGGTTTTTGTTTGAACGGTGCCCAATCATTGACTTGGAACGCGTATTTAAAATTTTCAATCTTCCCTGGCTTGGAATCAAATACGTCCCTATAATCCAATAATAATTTCTTTAACTGTTCCTTATTTTCGAGGCTGACTTTAGCTTCCTCCACTTTTCCTGACAGGTTGGTCTCGAACTCATTTTCCAAATCATCTTCGAGTTCTATGTTGAGGACTTCAAATATCTTTTCTATGTCCTTATAATCTTCCTCAATCACTTCTTCCATATGCCATACCTGTTCTCCTATTTTCGCATCCTGTTCCTGTAGGTTAATGTTTTGCTCATCCACATCCTCTCTTTGAACTCTAATGCAGTTTTGCGCTAGGTCTATGATGACCTTGTTCTCACGGATAAAATCAATACCTAATATGACATTATACGGTAATTGATTTACCAGCAAAAAGCACTGCGAAATTTCAGCGTTACCCATGATCAGATCAATGTATACCTGAAATTTACATGTTAGAGATTTTTCAGGGATAATCCCCTTAATCTTTACACTTGATGTGGGAATCTTTAATACTCGGCCCCTTGTTTCCAATTCATTTAGAAGGGTTTGTGTAATTAGACTTATTGTTGATCCGGTATCAATCAATGCTCTGACCAGTAATCCTTCTATCCTAAGCATAATTATAGGTAATTCTCTTTTAACAGGTGGGATTCCTTCCACATCCTCGTTAATTAGCTCATCTGGTCTGGCTATCCAATTCACAATTTCTACCTCCTCCCAGCTCCTGGTATGTTTCCACTTTTGACAATTTAAATTTGGAGTTTTTTTTTATCCTGAGGGCTCCCTTTTCCCTCATTCTTTAACTGAGCTTGTAGTTCCAAGCTTTGAGCTCCGTCTAGTCGGTCGGGTGATTTCCGGTTCTTAATTGCCTCACTCCAACGGACTTTCTGCCTATCAGGTTCATCTGGTCGTTCGTTCATATAACGAAGACTTTCCTGATATCTTTCTTCTATTTCGGCCCGATATTCATCATCCCTATCCTCTGGCCTTACGTTCCTTCTGGGATAATTCTCCCATTTCTTTCTGTTTTCTTGCCTTTGATGGTTATTGTTATAGGGTCGGCTCTCTTGTTGCCTATAACCTGAACTCCTAGGATTTCTTCCTCGATATCCTCCTCTGTAGTATGGCTGTATCCTTCTAGGCTCCTGGTGCCCATACTCTCGACCTAGTCCTTGGGTATCCGTGCTGGTGGACTGATTCCTGGTCGCTGGTTTTTCTCCAGTTTCCTGACTGCTGGCCATGTGTACTTGCTCAGTTTGTCTTTGATGCCGAGGAGTTACGTGCGAAGTCGTCATATCTAACTGACGTAATACACTCTCCACTTTCACAGCACTTCTGGCTTTGGATGAGATTAACAGCCTCTGAATCTCATACGGAAGTTGTCTTGCTATGGCGGCACACAGGTCGTTTTCTGCCGGAGCAATATCCAGTTTGCGGAATTTACACAGCTGAGCGGTGAAAAATTCCGAGTATTTAGTAGGTGCATTGGTGCTGTACTTCCAAGAGTACAGATCTAGCCTTAAATTCTCTTGGACGTCTGCTGCCCAATATCGTTTTAAAAATGCTTCCCTAAAGCCTTCCACCGTATCAAAGGTGTATCTGAAGCTTCTGAACCAGGTGAGACAATCACCTGCCAACAGCTTTTCAATTGCTCTCAGTCTCCGATCCTGAGGAACCTTCATTTCGTTTAAATACTCTGCAACTTCCTTTAGCCAGTATTTTGGAGTAATAGACATGTTATTACCCGTAAACTTTACTGGTCTGTCCTCATTGGATTTAATAATGTTTATTATCTGGCCATTTGTCTGATTCATGTACGGGGTTGACATCGCCATCGGATATCCTGGGTTCTTATAAGGGCTCTCCCCTCCTAAGTCCCTCTCCGTATCTGTGCCTTGTTCACGGGAATCTACCCATCCTGTCTTTGGAAACTCCTCCTGATTCTCGAATTCTAACTTCTTTTCCCTTCGGGCACTTTCTTCATTAGCCATGAGTTGGATTTCCATTTGACTATTCTTAAGTTCAGTCCTCTCCAATCGGGATCTTAATTCATTCTGAATTCTTTCTTGATTCCTTCTACTATCTTCCTCTACCTTTTTGGATTGGAATTTCTCATCCCTGTAACTATCCCTGAATTCATTTAGTTGGTCTTCTACCTCTTTCTTAAAGATCATGACCCTTTGGTGTATAATTTCTGGCTTAACGTCACCTATGGTCTCCAGGCCCTCTCGTATCTCCTTTATTTGCTTCTCCACTTCTTTTCGTCCTTTGACCATATCTAATTCAATTCCTTTCAACTTTCCTTCCGTCTTCTGAGACACTTCCGTTAATTCATCTTTGATTAGTTTCACTTCATTATTTGTTTTTCCTACTTGCCCCTCTAAAGTTTCCACGTTTTCCTTAACCTCATTTATACCCTTACTTATTTCGTCTATCTTCTGGGTATTTTCCTTATTTTCTTTATTTCGTTGTTCTCTTTCTTTCTGGATATGCTTCTCTTATCTACCGAATCTTTTATCTATTTCCCCCTCGTACTTCTTCAGGTTCTCATCTACCTGCCCGGTAAAAAGATCAATCTGCTCTTTCATATCCTGAACATCCTTTTGATTTTGATTTTTCAACTCAGTTACTTCGGTTTGAACTTCACTGACTTTTCCCTCAAGTTCTCCCATTTTTTTCTCAACCCCTTTAAATCTATCTCCTAGCTCATTCACGCTTTGTTTTATTTCATCCCGGGAACGTTCACAAATATTCTTGTTAGATTCTATCTGAGCTTTCAATTCTTTCTGCACACCTTGGATCTGGGTTACAAGTTTCTTTTCACATGCATCACCCTTTGTTTCTATGTTAATTAATCTAGTTTCCAAATTCTCAAAATTTTCTTGACACCTAGTTTGGGATTCTCCCATACTTTTGTTCAAAGTATCTAATTTGGCTTGCAATCCTAAATGAAATTCTTCATTTTCCTTTTTAATCTCACTGGCGATTTCCCTTTTTAACTCAGTTAACTTGTCCCCAAACGTAGTGTCAAAACCTTGGAACTTGTTATTTATTTTATCTATCTCAGCCTTTACTTCATTGTTCATATCTACACAGTTAGCTTCGATAGTTTCTAATTTAGTTCCCATATTATCACTTTTAACTTCGATAGCTTCTAATTTAGTGCCCATATTATCACTTTTAACTTCGATAGCTTCTAATTTAGTGCCCATATTATCACCGTTAGTTTTTAGTGACTCTAAACTTTCAGTTATGGATCCTAACCTTTCTTTATTTTCAGTCTGTTGGCTATCCAACTTATTGTTTATGGCCTCCAAGAGCCGTTGCACTTCTTCACTCAATGCCATCTTATGAGAATACAGTGGGCCACTAATGCCACCACACTAGTACATGCTTGAGAGATGATACTCTGAATCAGTGTGTCCCAATTTCTTTAAAACTTTACTTTGGTACGGGTATTTACTACAACGTACCCTTTTGATATTTTTATTCAATTTCATAAACCTTTATGGAAGTATTAAAAATTCAAAATTTCGAAAAACCATTTTTAAAAAAAATGAAAATTTTGATTTTTCGAGAAAAACTCGGGTTTTCCCTAGGAAAACTCATCCCTGCGTACTGGGCGCCAAAATCTTAGATTTGCTAGGGGGTGTTGATAATATAATACAGGGCTGCTCGGTATGAGTTTCCAGGGACCCATGCGGTCAGTTAATATTTTATGTTGTAGCTACTCCTATCATTATTTTACTTTACATGATATGACCGTCTTAAGTGTTCCTCTAGTTATTAATCCAGCACATTACTTATAGGCCCCCATGTGCCCTTTTAGCAAGAAATATGCCAATCACAGTATCCCAGCGTAGCTCAATTCGGAATTTTCGGGGCAGCGGTAAGTTCCCCCCACTCTGTGACTCACATATTTTGGATCAATTAGAGGATACACTTGCAAGAATAACAACAAAATCAACTCCTATTTTAACACATTTAATTAATCAAATTAATGGCGCTACAAACACTTTAACAATTTAATTACTGACGCATAATCATCTACTTGTTCCAAATGAACAAGGAATCACAAATATAATAAATCAAATATTGTATTTAAACATATGGTTTCCACATAAACCAACAATTCCTACTGAGTCTTACTTCCATAAAGCATCAACTGTAAGCTTTATATAACTCCGAGCTCTTTTGGCTCCATGCTTTACATAATAATGGTGTCATTCTTGTACACCTCAAATACTATCTTTTATATTTTCTTAATCCTCCAAACAAATGTATAATTACATTTAAAAATTTATGTTAATTATCTAACTCAATATTTTGGGCATGTTCACACATTCAGCTATCTCTCTTTATTTTCACAAATATATTAAGGTAATCAGGAAATCACTTGTGCACTCCAGAGCGTGAAGATACTTGACACAGTCAAAAAACTATAGTTACTCCCGAAACTTAGTTGCCTTCAATTAACTCGTGGAATCCTACTTCCATACATCATTACAATAGGGATTATTATTTATCTCTTATGTCTTATAAGACCATTATCACATAAGAAACTACGATCTGAACAGGCAAACGAAAATATCAATCTACAAGGACCTCGGTTCAACGCCCGGGTCGTAAACAACTTTAAACACTCACGGTGTCTTTACTACATCTTACGAGACGGTTCCGGCCCACCCTTACTCTAAGAGAGCCAGGCCATTAACTCGTGCGCGATTTATGACACAGAGGGTAACGGGCGACTCTCTGTCTAACCCACGTTAGCAGCTCCTTTCCAAGGCTTTCAAAACAAACCTTCACATTATACTCAGTCCTGGGGAGAGACCGGGCTTTTACTGTACTATATCCATTCAAACAAATATTCTTTGGTTCATAGACCACTTTCGTAACCTTGGCATTTATTAATTATGAGAGGGTCCTCATTGATTGGGGAAGATTAATACACATTCGACGACGAAGAATTAAGGGGCCTTTATCATAAGAGGATTCTGAGTTCGAATCTCTTCACATGCCTCGGGAACCATTCCCTTATAAAGGACTTATACAAGACGCGATTTAAAGTCGGCCGTGGCCTACATGACATACGCTCAATAATACCATACATTAGCTCCCTTTTAATACATACACAATGCCTCGTGATACTACGTCACAAATAGAGGACTTATACAATTATCAATTCACTACAATCAACTACCCTCCATAAGTAATTTACCAAGTATTTTAACTTCTACGCTTTCCTAGCGTGACATTTTAATATTATTTGCGCTCCTTTGCGCTATGCATAATTTTAAGCCGAAATGTCTTCCCAAGAACTGATAAATCTCATTAGTAACAATTCATATTATTTTTAATTCTTATATTAATCTTTTCCGTTGCCGATAAATCGCTCCCTTTTAAAACATTCCCTTGAACATCATATCTTACACATACATTAAGGCTTTAACGCTCTTATGTTCACATCAATTTATTTGATCTTTATTTAATATTTCCATACTTAGTTATTAGTATTATCTTTATTCTTTACACAAGCTCAAAAGCTATTTCTTTCATATCTCAACTTTACTTTATTTAAATATCTTTCATAATAATTACTGATATTTTCCTTGCTCTTATGACATTCGTTAAATACATTAACATTTTATTCACATATTTCCTCTACGGGATTTATTCTTTACATAATTATTTATAATTTCTCAAATTTCTATTATTGTTCAGACCGCGTTCTTGTTTATTCAGTATTTATTTCTTAAAACACATCCCTTTTACTCAAAAACTCCGGTGGATTTGTACACAACCAATTCCTGACACCAAAATAGAATGAAATTCAGTACTCACATGTTTTTAAGATCGTCCCATGATCTTTATTCTTGTGCGGTGTTTCATTTTGGGCCCACTTTGAACTTTTACTCCATATTAAAGGAATTCATATTATGTACAAACACTTCTTGACACATATTTAAGACACTTAACATTGACGACATTTTTATACACTGATGTGTCCCTTTTGAACACATAATAAACACTAAAATATTAAGTAAAAATGTAGACTTTCACGACCGGCGTTGAAATAGGAATCTCCGTTTCGCGGGCTTATAGGTCGTGTTCCAAGGACATTTTGTCGTCCTGACGTTTCGCTGAATACTGCGTTCAGCATGTTCACAGGTTACATAAAGCGAGGTAAAACAAGTAAACAGAAGATATATAAATAGTCAACAACCCACACATAGAGGCTACCATAGCAACGGCGTACCACATAAAAGTAATGCATCAAGGACAGGGCTGCTTGTCTGTTGCATCTTCTCGTCTACGACGGTCAATAAGGGCAGGCTTGAGGGGATTAAGGACTGGAAGCCAAGCTCTGTTCACACGTTCTGCTTCCTCCTTAAGATTGAAGCTGTTAGTATGCTTCAGGATTTCAATGGCCTCCCTTTGTAGCCTGGCATGATAAGACACCGTGGTGGACAGAACTTCGGTGTCTCCATATCTTATATCGTGACCTGCAAGTAGCGAGTGTGCTGCTACAGTGGATTTATCTGTTTGTCCCAGCCGGCTGTGTCGTTCGTGCTCCTTGAGGCGAGTGGCAATACTTCTTTTCGTTGTTCCAATATATACTTGGCCACAATCACACGGGATTTTATAAACCCCTGCCGCGGTATGAGGATGTCGCTTATCTTTAGCGGACCTAAACATGTCCTTAATTTTTCGTGTAGGCCTGTATATGGTCTTTATATCATGGGACTCGAGTAGCCTCCCTATTCTGTCCGTGACCTTTTTTATATATGGAAGAAAAGCTCTAGCCAGGGGCTGCTTGTCTCCAATTACCCTTGTAGTTGGACGTCTCGGATGGAGTGCTCGCTGGATATCTTTCTGGCTGTACCCATTCGCGCATAAGGCCTCGTTGAGGTGTTCAATTTCTTGTTTTAGGCACTGCTTATCACAAATTCTTTTAGCGCGGTCAGCCAGTGTTTTTATAACTCCGTATTTCTGTCGTGGGTGGTGGTTGGACGTCTTATGTAGATATCGGTCAGTATGGGTCGGCTTACGGTAAACTGTATGTCCCAAAGTTAGATCAGCGGTCTTCGTTACCATAACGTCGAGAAACGCGATTTTCTGTTCATTTTCTAACTCCATGGTAAACTGAATGTTCGAGTTCTGGCTGTTAAGATGTTGTAAAAACAGATTTAATTGATCTTTACCATGGCCCCATATTACAAAGGTATCGTCCACGTATCGTAGCCACACTTTAGGTTTCAAAGGTGCGGTCTCTAGTGCTATTTGTTCAAATTGTTCCATGAAGAAATTCGCGATCACCGGACTAAGGGGACTGCCCATGGCGACGCCATCAATTTGTTCATAGAAATCACCCTTCCACAGGAAATAGCTAGCGGTGAGGCAGTGGCGGAATAAGGCGGTGATATCATCAGGAAAAATCCGTGCGATGTACTCCAGGGCTACCTTTATAGGTACTTTCGTGAAAAGAGAGACCACGTCAAAACTTACTAGTAAGTCACCAGCTTCTAGTTGAATAGTTTTCAATTTTTCAATGAAATGGCCGGAATTTTTGACGAACGACTGTGTACCGCCGATATGTGGTTGAAGTAAGGTAGCTAAATGTTTGGCAATGCTATAAGTTGGTGATCCAATAGCACTCACGATAGGACGAAGAGGAACATTATCTTTGTGTATTTTAGGTAAACCATAAAGTCTTGGTGGTAAAGCTTCACTTCTGGTGGTTACCTTCTTTACGTTTTCAGGTAGCGAAGATACCTTGATCAGGCCGTTTGTTTCACGAAGAATCCGGTTGGTAGGATCTCTCAGTAGTTTGCGGTAGGTACCCGGGTACCTACCGCAAACTACTGAGAGATCCTACCAACCGGATTCTTCGTGAAACAAACGGCCTGATCAAGGTATCTTCGCTACCTGAAAACGTAAAGAAGGTAACCACCAGAAGTGAAGCTTTACCACCAAGACTTTATGGTTTACCTAAAATACACAAAGATAATGTTCCTCTTCGTCCTATCGTGAGTGCTATTGGATCACCAACTTATAGCATTGCCAAACATTTAGCTACCTTACTTCAACCACATATCGGCGGTACACAGTCGTTCGTCAAAAATTCCGGCCATTTCATTGAAAAATTGAAAACTATTCAACTAGAAGCTGGTGACTTACTAGTAAGTTTTGACGTGGTCTCTCTTTTCACGAAAGTACCTATAAAGGTAGCCCTGGAGTACATCGCACGGATTTTTCCTGATGATATCACCGCCTTATTCCGCCACTGCCTCACCGCTAGCTATTTCCTGTGGAAGGGTGATTTCTATGAACAAATTGATGGCGTCGCCATGGGCAGTCCCCTTAGTCCGGTGATCGCGAATTTCTTCATGGAACAATTTGAACAAATAGCACTAGAGACCGCACCTTTGAAACCTAAAGTGTGGCTACGATACGTGGACGATACCTTTGTAATATGGGGCCATGGTAAAGATCAATTAAATCTGTTTTTACAACATCTTAACAGCCAGAACTCGAACATTCAGTTTACCATGGAGTTAGAAAATGAACAGAAAATCGCGTTTCTCGACGTTATGGTAACGAAGACCGCTGATCTAACTTTGGGACATACAGTTTACCGTAAGCCGACCCATACTGACCGATATCTACATAAGACGTCCAACCACCACCCACGACAGAAATACGGAGTTATAAAAACACTGGCTGACCGCGCTAAAAGAATTTGTGATAAGCAGTGCCTAAAACAAGAAATTGAACACCTCAACGAGGCCTTATGCGCGAATGGGTACAGCCAGAAAGATATCCAGCGAGCACTCCATCCGAGACGTCCAACTACAAGGGTAATTGGAGACAAGCAGCCCCTGGCTAGAGCTTTTCTTCCATATATAAAAAAGGTCACGGACAGAATAGGGAGGCTACTCGAGTCCCATGATATAAAGACCATATACAGGCCTACACGAAAAATTAAGGACATGTTTAGGTCCGCTAAAGATAAGCGACATCCTCATACCGCGGCAGGGGTTTATAAAATCCCGTGTGATTGTGGCCAAGTATATATTGGAACAACGAAAAGAAGTATTGCCACTCGCCTCAAGGAGCACGAACGACACAGCCGGCTGGGACAAACAGATAAATCCACTGTAGCAGCACACTCGCTACTTGCAGGTCACGATATAAGATATGGAGACACCGAAGTTCTGTCCACCACGGTGTCTTATCATGCCAGGCTACAAAGGGAGGCCATTGAAATCCTGAAGCATACTAACAGCTTCAATCTTAAGGAGGAAGCAGAACGTGTGAACAGAGCTTGGCTTCCAGTCCTTAATCCCCTCAAGCCTGCCCTTATTGACCGTCGTAGACGAGAAGATGCAACAGACAAGCAGCCCTGTCCTTGATGCATTACTTTTATGTGGTACGCCGTTGCTATGGTAGCCTCTATGTGTGGGTTGTTGACTATTTATATATCTTCTGTTTACTTGTTTTACCTCGCTTTATGTAACCTGTGAACATGCTGAACGCAGTATTCAGCGAAACGTCAGGACGACAAAATGTCCTTGGAACACGACCTATAAGCCCGCGAAACGGAGATTCCTACTAAAATATTACTTTAACACACAATCTTGATAAATTTACACTTCACAATTCTTGATCACTAGGCCGTATTTCTGAGCCTATCACACGTGACCTCTTAATTTCCCGTTTCCAAGGGTGAAATTTATTCAATGTCGGCTTCCTATCCTACAGAATACGAAAGTCTCGAAACATCTACTGTTCCCTGGAATCCAAATTCTTCTACTCCTATCCTGGATGACCGGCTATTTATCTAGCTTGAACGGCTTCTTTGTAAATCTGGTTATCGATCCTAGCGAAAGTCTATTCGGATCGAGGTCTCCTCAAGGACCTATAGATTTAGTTTATAGCAGCTAGTACTTCTCGAGTCTAGTACTTTTAGAATAGTTCGCCTGCTTTCTGGAGATAATGTTTATAGTCTCCGTGCTTCTTTATTTGATCGGTTCTAGCACTCCTACGTTTCTGATATACGTTCCGAACCTTATTCTGTTCTTCCCTTTTTGGGTTCTTTAATTTAGTTAACAGTTTATCTTTCTGGTACGGTACTTCCGTACGTTATGATATATTCGTTCGTCTATTTAACGACCTATCGCCTTTAAGTCCGACGTTCGCAGCCTGCTCTGACTTTATCTTACGAACTTTCACTATAACTTGTATACAGTCGGGCCTAAATCCTGTAACTAGGATTTTCCTAATATTCCAATACGGCGATACTTTAAATTTCTTCTTTACCACTCCTTATGGAGGCAAGCAAGTTGTTAATACTGCGACGCCTATGGCTATCGGATATTACTTCTGCGGTGTAACACAGCGTTTCTCCCTCAAGGAGTACTAGTAACTGTCTTCGATGTGACGCAGAGTTACGCCCCTCACGGACTGTCTGGATACTGATGTGCTGTGATGTAGTCTTACGCCCCTCACGGACTGTCGGAATGACTGCATGCGTAGTAACACCCTCACGGGTTGTCAGAATAACTGCATGATTGGCTTGGTGAAGCCCGAAGCTTTATACTATTTCACTACAAAAAAATAAGACTCTAGTCCTTTCTGTGACCAATTTCTAAAATAATGGTGGCACAAATATAAAAATTATACCTTCCGAAAGCTCGTCTTCTCAATGTCAAATAATCTCATTGCCCCTAAGAATCGATCGTGCAATTCGGAGATATTAATTAATTTCTCGTCCTCAATTGTGTGGGTGTTGCATTTATTTTGCTTTCTCCCCTCCACACAGGCCTTGGTAATTCCCCGATGACGTCGTCTTGCGTTTGCAGTTTTCTCCTGCGCAATTATTAAATGGTTTCTCTTTACTAAAAAATCTCTCATTCAAAAAGATTCACTGTACTGTACTTGTTTACTCATTATTATACTTGTAAACGGGTTAAATTTAATTATTCCTCTTCTGGCGCATAAGCGGTGTTGTCAATTTCCAGCAACGTAAGGTCGATTTCCGAGTCAGGCTTCCTTGTTTAATCCTGGGAAATTTCCACTCGGTTATTAATACTCATGACTCGCTCCCTTCTGAATGTCAAGAGGGATGATCTCATCTCACGAACACCTGGTCCTCGCCTCTTGCACCATATTAGGCTAGCATCTTAGCTGGATCTTTCTTTAAGTTACATTAGAAACTATACGTTTCTTTTATTTCTTCCCCAAATGCATGGATTCGCCCTCATTGGACCCTATGGCACATGGGTTCAATATATATATTTACTTTTTTCTTTTCGTAGTCAGTATACCCTCCAGGTAGGATTTTCCCACGGACTCACCGAGGGATCCCGCCTTTACCGTCTCGACGGGCAGTGTCCTGGAGCTTGACATCGAAACGAGGGATACAACTGGGGATGCGTGCCGTGCCCAGGCAGCCTCAGCTGCAAAGTGAACAGGGGGCCTCATGAGGGATGGGACGGGATAGGAAGAATGGGAGGGAGAGACAAGGAAGAGGGAAGGAGGCGGCAATGGCCTGACGGTAGATACCATCCCGGCATTTGTCCAAAGACGAAAATGGAAACAACGGAAAATCACTTCGAGGATGGCTGAGGTGGGAATCGAACTCCCTCTACTCATTTGGACCACCCGAGGCTGAGTAGACCCCGTTCCAGTCCTCATACCATTTTTCAAATTTCGTGACAGAGCCGGGAATCGGACTTCGGACCTTAGGAGTGGCAGCTAAGCACGCTGACCACGACACCATGGAGGTGATAGCTATAATTATAAGGTCTATAATTAAGGTAGGGGGGTCCTAGACTTGAATTAAGGTACTATCCTTGTATTTTATTGGAAGAAGTGTAATGAAACCCGGGAAAAAATCAGTTATAAAGACAGCTGTCAATACTTTTGATTTCTAGCTCACTCTTGCGGCCGTAGTGTTTGCATTAACACACTCGGCTACTTGGCGGGATATTTAAATACCCCGGTGTATCTTAACATACAGGATCTCCCCTTTTGCCGGCTTCAGGCAGTCTGTTATTCTGCAGAATGTTGGTAATGGCAACATCAACCTGTTTAGCATAAGCTGGTTGTGTTACCTAAAGGATAGGTGTACGCTGTTTGGTCAATTATAGGATCAGCCTGAGGTTCATGGTAATAATAAAATAATAATAATAACAATAATAATAATAAAAGAGAAAATCGCGCAGAAGACTAGGTTAATGAAAATGAAGAGAACCTTATACAAGACACAGGGTGTCTACAACAACAAAAAAGTCTGTCCATATTCACTAAACTTCGTCATTACAACACGGTTATTAAACCTGAGATGCTTTATGCTAGTGAGACATGGACGTTACTTGGAAAAAATAACACAGAGGAAAGAAAAATAATAAGGAAAATAATTGGACCAAAGCACACAGATGAAGGATACAGGCTTCACTCTAGAGACACCACACAGAAATTGTCCAACCTCGCAGCAGACATCAGAAAGAGGCGACTGAAATTTTACGGCCACATCAGCAGACTCCCACAAACCAGACTCACCAACAAACTTCTTAGATACATACAGCGGATCAAGATTACTACACCCTGGATGATGCAAGTCAGAATTGATCTAGTAAAAGCACAGGTCGACCCAGAAGACGTCATAGACAAAAGCGTATTTAGACACAAAATATACAAGTGGGAAGTGTTGTCAGAGAGAGCAGCACCTACAGCCCAAAGACCAAAGTGGACCGAAGAAAGGAAGAGGACCTTTAGTGCACGAATGAAAGAGTTCTGGAAAGACAGGAAGAACAAGTAGTCATGATTTCTTCGCGTGGTCTTTAGACCTGTAACGTGTGAAAACAAACATCAATACGACTCCAGGAGAGCTAGAAATGATTCAAGGAATATTCAATCGGGTTTGAGAAATGTAAGTACCTTGGTGAATGGATAGAACCTAACATGCCCGAAAAAGAAGCCTTTACGTTACGTATGAATAGAATTGAAATGGCCTCTCATCTAACAACATGTAGTTCCGTGAAGAACTATGCAGCCTATTTTCATACAGTATATCCTACTCATGTTAACTGCCTCTATCAACATACAAAATTTCAGTTTGATTGTTGTGATAGATTCATAGATATTGTGAATCGTCTAAATATTTCAGAAGGTCGCCAGGTTGGATTTTTATTTATGTACTATTACATGAAGATTATTGTGTTCGTGTGGTATTCAGACTTCAATGGCATGATTAGGACTAAAGAAGTAAAAACGAGATTTTAAAATTTCGCACATCTGCCATCTTGTGGTTATGAAAACAATTGAAATAAATTATATTAACATTTGTATAAGCATTTAACGTGCAAAGATTCACTGCACTCGGATTGTTAAATCACGAGAAATATCCATTTAAAAATGTATACTTCGCGTCGCCGCCATGTTGGATTTGTGCTCACCAGGTTACTAAAAGTCATATCGGTGAACTTATGTTCATAGCCTCTATGAACATAAAAACTTTCAGTTTGATTGCCGTAAAAGATTCGTAGATATTGAGAACCATCAAAATATTTCGGATGCTCGCCATTTAAGATTGTTATATGTATAGGCCATAGAGTTATGTACCATTAAAGGAAAATTATTGCGTAGCTTCATTATTCAAACTTTCACTGCGCTCAAATGGTAAAATCACGAGAAAAATCTATTAAAATGTTTCAACTTCGTTTGGCCGCCATGTTCGTTTCGTACTTTACAGGTTTTTGAAAGTTACATAGATAAACTTTTAGCAGTGCCCTTTATGACTGTACAAAATTTCAGGGTGATATCTGTAATAGTTTCGAAGATACTGAATGCTGGTGGAATAATTCGCACAGCCGCCATGTTGGTTTGGTGAGACACAATAACATTTGAAGGGCACGGTCGGGGTTGGCCAAAATGGTGCTATGACCTTACCGAGTTCCATTGAAATCGCTCCAGCCATTTAGAATTTATTAGGGGGACACACACACACCTAAACACACACACACAGACACACGGACAAAAGGTGATCTCATAAGCCTATTTTTTTTTCATAAAATGAAAATAGGCTAAAAGATATCTATAACAAAATATGTATATCCTTGAATGCAAATATCAAACATTACTGCACTATCAACAGGCCAGAATCTTTATATGCAGCGGAATATGTCACCATGAACTACAATGGGATGATGGAGACAATAGCAAACCAAGGAAAGAACGATTTTAAGGAAAATCCTAGGTCCGGTTAAAGAGAATGGTGAGTTTAGAAGACGGCATAACCAGGATGTATATATAAGGTGCGTTCAAAAAGTAACGAGCCGGAGGCTGGAATGCGCAAACCGGTGACTACATCGACAAATCGTTGCGTGTGTAACGAGTTGTGGTTCCGACCAGAGCATAGAAGGTCACAGCCCGTCGCCAGAGGGCACGCGTGCACGTCACGTGACGATACAAAGCGAGCAGCAGAATGCATCACTCGTCCAACGCTGCCAGTCGCATTGCAAACAGTGACAGGGAGGCGTCAACCGAAGAGCAAAGAGGTGTTGTTCGGTTTCTGACAGCAGAAGGAGTAGGGGGAACGGACATTCATCGCCGAATGTCACAAGTGTACGGCGAACACTGCATGTCCCTTGCAAGGGTAAAGGCGTGGCACAAGCGCTTCAGGGAAGGACGGGTGTAGTTAGCCAATGATGCCCGGTCTGGGGCAACCCCACTGCATTACCGATGACAACGTCCAGCTGGTTGATGGACCCAGGACCGCTGAGTGACAGTGAACGCCATAGCCGCCGTGGTCGCTCCGCGACAATGCACGACCTCATACGGCCAACACAGTAGCGGCACTCCTGCAGAAATTCAAATGGGAGGTTCTCGGCCACCCTCCATACATTCCAGACCTCTCCCCCTGTGATTACGCCATGTTTAATCCCTTGAAAAGGGCTCGGCGGGGCCAAAGATTCACCTCGGACGCCGACGTCCAGCTGTACGTGCGGAACTGGTTCACATCGCAGCCCAGGGAATTTTATGAGACAGCCAATCACCGCCTCGTGTCACAGTGGGACAAGTGCCTCAACAGCCAGGGCCAACACTTCTAACATACAGGTACTGGTTTCTGTAATTATGCCTCCGGCTCGTTACTTTTTGAACTTATATATACAAATGTGGAGAAAATTACTGGCGCGATGAGGAAAACCATGTTTTTGTTTTATGGGCACGTGGCCCGAATGACGTCAACACGATTAACATATCGCATTTTGACTTTTCTCGAAGAGGAAAAGACGAAGGAAGCCTTGTTCAGTGAGATACAAAAAGGTCTGCAGGATATTGGAATCTCATGTGAAGATATCCAGGAGCTTAAGAGAAAACTACTAGAACATCGGAGTTTTCCAAACTACCCCGACCCCGAAAACTTGAGAGGCGTGGACAAAAGAGAGAAAGGAACAACACCGTCTACGAATGAAGGGATATTGGACTACTTTTAAGATAAAAAGAAACTGTTGAAATCACGGGCGGTCCTTAGTTCGCAGAAACGAAACAATAATTATAATAATCTACTGTATATTATTTCACTAAGGATTGCAGGTTGATTGGAACACATATTAAGAAAACACAAATGAACAATGGTGCAACTTAATACAACGTGTATTTGTCTAGGAATCTAACCCCTTGCACTACAGACCATTAAGAGCCTAGGACTACCAAACGACCAAGTGTCGCGTAGTCAGCGCGTCGGGTCCTCTCGGCCGTTAATCTTGGTTTTCATGATCGGGTTGCTGCCTCACTGTCATACAGCTACTCAATTGTCCTCACGAGGATGAGTGCACTCCGTTCCAGCCCTCACGTCTAAAATCCCTGACGGAGCTGGGAATCAAACCCGGGCCCTCCGGTTGAGTGGCAGGCGCGCTACCCCAACACCACGGGGCCGGCTTCTAGGAATCTAGGTCTAGGAATCTACTAGGCAATAATCCTATCAATGCCTCCTGGTATATTAACCTATAAGGCAATGCTCATGTTAAAGCCTCCTATGATAAGAATCAAGAAGGCAATGCTTATGTCAAAGCCTCCTATTATAAGAATCAAGAAGGTAATGCTTATGTTAAAGCCTCCTATGATAAGAATCAAGAAGGCAATGCTTATGTCAAAGCCTCCTATTATAAGAATCAAGAATGCAATGCTTATGTCAAAGCCTCCTATTATAAGAATCTCCAAGCCAATGCTCATCTCAAGGTCAATATCGTTCAGTCTCTCTTATTAGGTGGATGTAATTCATATAACAGCGACCACCTCGTGTAGTGACTAGCATTATTGGCGGTCACCCTTGAGGTCCAAGTTCATCCCGGCTCTGTCAAGTTATTTAATATTCTGGTCTGACGGCTGGAACTGCATTCACCGACTGAACGATTCACCTCACTTGCATGGAAAAGACGCATGAAATTCTACGGACATATAGCTCGAATGGACAACTCCCGACTGACCAAGAAAATCCTCCTCATAGTCAATGGAACCCGACAAACCAAAGTACGCTGGCTTGCAGACACCCAGAAGGACCCCACTGAAATCACCCACAAACAACGACACGGTCTGCATATAGACAGAAAGTAAAATCATTTAAATTTCCAGCCAAGTTACCTACGCGAAGAAATTTGAAACTCAAAGCTACCTGGACAAAAGAAAGAAAGCGGGCACATAGGGAAACGATGAGGAAGTTTTGGGATGATAAGAAGACCAAAGCTAAGTAATAGTTCTACTTGCCTCTTACAAGGTCAAACGCATTATACAGTACATATTTAATGGTTTAACGACCCTTCTAACTACTCTGGCTTTTAGAGACGCCAATATACTAAAATTTAGCCCTTAGCCCTTTAGAGGTTATTGTCAATGATGCTGATGGTGGAATCTTTCAGTCATATACCAACAAAATGTATTTTGGAAGTGTAAATATTACTGAAAACCAAATATTATCCATTTATCTCCTTGACCTAAAATACATGAAACTTTTTAAAAATAAAAACATAAGATTTTTTAAATGGAAGGCCTAATAATATTAAAATTACAAATAAATAAGCTAATAAAAATTAAAGTTATAATAGTTTTATATCTTTAATTATTAGAACATTAAAATGTTAAAGAAAATAGAAATTAAAAAAATATTACTTAATATTAGGGCGAAAAATTAAAATTAAAAAGTAAAAGAATAATATATATTTAGAATTAAAAATTAATAAACTAAAAAAACTATTATTTTATAATCTTAATTTTAAGAACATTAAAATGTTAAAGAAATCAAAAATTTAAACTAATAATAATTATCATCACGGTAAAACAATCAAAATTAAATTAAAATAAATACAAATAAAAGATCTTCAGTAATAATCTGCCCTATAAAGGGTTAAGTGTATCCTTTACGTACCAGTAAATCTATGGACACGGCCTTTTCGCATTTGCACACCCTCAAATGTCAACTAAATGCACCATGATTCAATCCTGCAATCCTAGACACAGTAGGCAAGAACTTTCCCGCTGCACCAGTCGTGATAAATTGAAACTTGATAATTAAATTCAAATATTCCTCCAGAGGTCATTGCTGTCCTGAATCTGAATTGCAACCGACAATCTGTTGAATATTGACATCAAATTGTTTCAATTCACATTGAATTTTGTATTTCATGATAGCATTTTGAGTTGACGTATGTAACCTTGTTGCCGCGGGGGAAGTAGAGCAATTCAACGTGACATAGAGGAACGTCATGTATCATAACAAGCGGACACATTAAACTGGCTACAATTAAGAGAGAAGGCTATTCCAGATGTCACAAACATCCACTTCATCACCACATGAACTGCGAAATAGCCACCACGTTCACTAAATTGATTTTAATTTCCTTCCAATGTCCATTGCTTGTCACTGTCTCTGAATTATAACCTGTGATCCTATGGATATCGAGGGCAAATTACCATGTAACCTTTTATAAGTTAGTGGTATGTATATTTACCACCTGCAGAGGTGTGCAAATAATAGAATCAAAAGTTCTGAAGGTTAAAACCCTTCAGTCAATATTAATTTGTACTTTTTATTGTACTGGTTTTGGTCACATTGTAGCCTACCTCAGCGCAAATAATATTATGAATAAAGGTTGTTCTCAAAACTATTTCTAAACAAGTAGTTCCGTGACGAACTAAGAGCCTACTTTTCTTAGAATTTAATCTACTAGCGGGCCCGTGCGAGAAATCTCGCATGTTCATAAACCACACTTTCTCCAATAGGTTTATAACGAGAGACTTAAGGAAAAAGGTTATGTTTTTATTTCAACCAAATGACTGTAGAACACTATTTACATTTCAGGATAAAGGAAAGACCTCAGAATGTTAATATGACATGAAACAGGCGTCACAGCGGCCCGTGGACAGCAATTATGGAGCATAATTTCCTACATCAACGGTGTATGCAAATCGCACACTTCGTACAATTTTTAAAGTCATTTTCTTTTAAATATATAGATATTTATGAAATTATAGTGCAATAAGTCACTGATAATGTCTATTCTCATTCATTTGAATGCTCATTTATCACGATCGGTTGCTTGTGAGCGCCGCAGGAGGGATGCATACTACTGAAATAATATATGATGATGATGATGATGATGATGATGATAGGTATTGTTACGGCGAGTGATGACACAAACTCACAGCCGTAACACCGAAATAATTAACTTTATTGTGGCCAGAAAATTACACTAATCAGCAAATACAAGCAATTAGGAGCCTTCTCCAGTTTCCTCAAGTCTCTTCCTTATGCGCTCTTGGCCCCTTTCACTTGCAACAGACCACAGAAGTTAATCCGTCCTAATGAGTCCGGTGGCCTTGGCAGAAGCTACCTGCCCCTCTTCCTCAGGTACAACAAATACAGTTACTTACGAGCACTTGATGTACGCTGTTCACAAGCTGGGAGAAACAATGTCACAGGATTTCGTAACTCGCACAGCACTTCGTCACCACACTTCTGTCGCACAAGATAATCGCTCGCACTAGCTCGTAAAACACAACAACCACAACTGCTTCACGGGTCACTCTTATATAGCCGGCCGGTGACTCAATAAATGCTTCTAGATCCATCCAGAGTCCACGGCTTCTCGAGGTTTCCAGCGCTGGTCCAGTCACGAATGTTCTGGACTATCCCTTTGTCCTAGTAGCCCTGTTGCATAAGGCGCGCGCAATACAGGAGGCAGGGCACAGCCCAGCCCTGGGGCAGTTGTGACTCACGCGGCGAGTGATGACACAAACTCACAGCCGTAACACCGAGAAGGACCAACTCTTCACGTGGACAGCAGAATGCCACAGTGCCTTCGAACAACTCAAGCAGGCTCTGTGCACCGCGCCTATTCTGGCCTACCCCAGACCTGGAACAAGGTTCATCGTCGATACCGATGCCAGCGACTTTGGCATAGGGGGAATCCTGTCGCAGGTAGTGGACGGCGAGGAGAGAGTAGTGGCCTACTTCAGCAAGGCCTTGTCAAAGCCAGAAAGGAACTACTGCGTCACCAGGAAGGAGCTGCTCGCCACCGTGAAGACCATTGAACACTTCCACAAGTACCTGTACGGGCAAGAATTTCTCATCAGGACCGACCATGCATCCCTGCGGTGGCTCCTGAACTTCAAGCAGCCCGAGGGTCAACTCGCGCGGTGGTTAGAGAGGCTTCAACAGTATAACTTTGAGATTCAGCACAGGAAAGGCCAACTGCATTCTAACGCCGACGCCCTGTCACGAAGACCGTGCCCCGAAGACTGCACCTTCTGTGCCCGAAGGGAGGAGAACACCGGGATACAGTGCCGAAGGACTACCGTGGAACTTCAAGGGAGCTGGAGCCGCGAATCTTTCACGCGGGCGCAAGCGGAAGATGATGACCTGGGACTGATAGCTGAATGGAAGAGGGCCTGTGTCCCCAGACCCGGGTGGAACATTGTGAGTGACTGCAGCCCAAAGTTTAAGTCCTACTGGGCACAGTGGGACTCGCTGATTGTAAGGGATGGCCTCATCTGCCGTACCTGGGAGAGCACCGACGGGAAGACACCTCGGGAACAAGTCGTCGTTCCAAAGGCTATGACGGAGGAAGTCCTGAAGGAAGTTCATGGAGGATCATCTGGTGGACACCTAGGGATAAAGAAGACCCTGGAGAAGCTGAGAGAGCGGTTCTACTGGATCGGATGCCGAACAGACGTGGAGAACCACTGCGTGAGGTGCCACGATTGCGCAGCCAGCAAGGGCCCAGGACGAAGACGACGGGGTCCACTGAAGACCTACAACGTGGGCGGCCCCATGGAGAGAGTGGCCATCGATGTTGCTGGGCCATTCGCGTTAAGCGAGGCAGGGAACCGCTACATATTAGTCGTCAGCGACTACTTTACCAAATGGCCGGAGGCGTATGCGCTCCCTAACCAAGAAGCCGCGACGATCGCAGAGACCCTGGTGAAGGAATTCGTCAGCCGGTACGGAGTACCCCTGGAGCTGCACTCCGACCAAGGGAGGAACTTCGAGTCGCAGGTGTTCCAGAACCTATGCCAGCTGCTGGGAATCCGGAAGACATGGACAACGCCGCTACACCCTCAGTCCGACGGGATGGTAGAGCGATTCAATCGCACCGTCGAGAACCATCTCCGAATAGTCGTCAGCGAGCACCAGAGGGATTGGGACAAGCATCTTCCACTATTTCTCCTGGCCTACCGCGCCGCCGTGCATGAAGCCACCGGGTGCACAACAGCCCGGGCCATGTTTGGGAGGGAGCTCCGTCTACCTGTCGATCTTGCCTTCGGCCGACCTGGGAATGATCCGATCCCGGTAAGCCAGTATTGTCAAGAACTGGTCGACCAACTGGAGGACGTGCACGCGTTCGCGAGGAGGAAACTGCGGATCGAGACCGACCGAATGAAGACCCGATACGACCAGCAGACGGATGCCGGAGGATTCCACGAGAACGACCTGGTCTGGCTCTTCAACCCATTACGGAAGAAAGGCCTGTCACCCAAACTGCAGAAGTCCTGGGAGGGCCCGTACCGAGTCGTGAAACGAATCAACGATGTCGTCTACAGGATCCAGCGGAGCCCGAGGGCGAAGATGAAGATCGTGCATCGAGATCGCCTGGCAGCCTACGGAGGGACACAGACGGACCAATGATTGATCGGGACGATCAGCCCTTTTAGGAAGGGGGTGGTGTTACGGCTGTGAGTTTGTGTCATCACTCGCCACGTGAGTCACAACTGCCCCAGGGCTGGGCTGTGCCCTGCCTCCTGTATTGCGCGCACCTTATGCAACAGGGCTACTAGGACATAGGGATAGTCCAGAACATTCATGACTGGACCAGCGCTGGAAACCTCGAGAAGCCGTGGACTCTGGATGGATCTAGAAGCATTTATTGAGTCACCGGCCGGCTATATAAGAGTGACCCGTGAAGCAGTTGTGGTTGTTGTGTTTTACGAGCTAGTGCGAGCGATTATCTTGTGCGACAGAAGTGTGGTGACGAAGTGCTGTGCGAGTTACGAAATCCTGTGACATTGTTTCTCCCAGCTTGTGAACAGCGTACATCAAGTGCTCGTAAGTAACTGTATTTGTTGTACCTGAGGAAGAGGGGCAGGTAGCTTCTGCCAAGGCCACCGGACTCATTAGGACGGATTAACTTCTGTGGTCTGTTGCAAGTGAAAGGGGCCAAGAGCGCATAAGGAAGAGACTTGAGGAAACTGGAGAAGGCTCCTAATTGCTTGTATTTGCTGATTAGTGTAATTTTCTGGCCACAATAAAGTTAATTATTTCTTTAAGCTGTAATTGGTGATGTGCTTTGTACCCCCACCGTAATCCAGTTAACAAAAGTGCCACTAGGGGGTGGCACGCAACAGTATATACAGACCTATATCAGACCTATCTAGAATAATGACGAAATCAAGTTGGTAATACTAAAGCTCTACCCATAATGCGCTGTCGGCAGACGGTAGTGGGTAGACGGCAGACGGCAGATGAAGTCAGAAGTCGGTAGTTCACAACCTAGCCACCCACAATCCGCAGTCGTTAAAATGCTAGGAGTAAATAATAACTTGACTTTCGTTTATTTCTTGAGAAAGTTGTCAATTGCCGATAACCTAACCTAAAATTTGCAAGGATGGACGACTTGGAGCTGTACGGTTTATTTTTATTGCTGCTAACTGGTACAGTACAGAATTGTTAAAATCGAGGAAAAATACTCGTACATCCAGTATCCCCTCTTGTAATAATTAATAACAAATCCAACTCTGAATTAGGCCTACTGATTTTTGAACAGAATTGTTTTTCTGTAGCTTGTTCATTTTTGATTGAACGCCCGAGGGCTCCCAACACGTTCAATCTATTACTACATCATTTCCTAATTTATTTTTCGTCATTAGAAAATGTATTTTGGCTAATTTCAGTACCGGTACTTAAGAAAATTTTATCGTACGATGAGCTCTCATTCAGCGTTACTTTCCACTGCATTTCATTTGCTACAAAGGAAAACATTATAATCAATGAACTGTTTCCTTTTAAATACTTGGGCTCACACATGTCATACATCCAACGGCGTTCCCTCACAAGATCAATGAATATATCTTCTATCCCAAGGTCAGTACATTCAGTCATCATCTTTTTATATACTGTAATTATGCGAAGAATATAGGCCTACCGCCAATACAACTAGTCAACTACACAGCTAATCACAAGCAGGCAAACGACGTCAGCTTGTGATCTTTTCTGATTGGCTCTTACATATGCAGTTGGCTGTCAAAGATGAAATTGGTGACAGCCGACTACACGCTGCCGATTGTCAACTATCAACTACCGACATACAACTTCACATTGTGAATGACGCCATAAGAGAGCACGAGTCTGACTTCAACTGCCGTCAGCCGTCAGCCCACTGCGCATTATGGGTAGAGCTTGACATTTATAAGTAATGCAGTTTGAAATACACCTAAAATAGTGTAGCATAATAGAGTAACTTACTACAGCCGGCAGCCCTGGTGACTCCGAATATATTCTTAGTTCCATCTCTTAAGGTTTTTTTTTTTTTTTTTTTTTCGTGTAGCCTCCTGAGAGGCCGAGTGCAGGTCTTTCTAGTCGACGCCCGTGGGCGACCTGCGCGTCGGGATGAGAGATGGAATTGATGAAGATGAATGAAACTGGGCAAGGATGTGGAAGGAAGCGGCCGTGGCCTGTCAGAAGGTACTGTCCCAGCATTTGCCTGGTGTTGAAAATGGGAAACCACGGAAAACCATTTCAAGGACAGCCGACGGTGGGGCTCGAACCCACGCGTCTTCCGAGTCAGCAGAGAGCTTGGCCCCTTGACCTAACGCAGCGCTTTAGCCCGCGCAGCCACTTCTGTCGGTATCTCTTAAGGTATAGAATGCACATACAAATTTTGTCTAGAATGTCTGGTACTATACGTGTGCAAAGTTTAGAGCTGATGGCTTGCATACTTTCTGATATATTATATTAGGAAAACAAATAGAGAGCATTTATTAACAATTGGCAGCCCTCCTCGTTCTATCGAATACACATAGTGATAACTGTTATGGTACACAAAGCACATACGCAATTTGGTTGAAATCCATTTGTTAGTAAAGAAGTATATGCAATTAAAGACTGGACCTATCAGCAGGCTCAGAATCGTGTTGGGAGCACTGATGTATATAAGTTACTCCAAACTAAGGTAGAATGTCAGGTAGTATTCGTGTGCAAAGTTTAGAGCGGTTGGCATGCATACTTTCTGATATATTGATATTAGGGTTAAATCATAGAAAGGGCATTTATTAACAGTTGGCAGCCCTGGTGGCTTTTTAGAATACGCACAGCTATGAATGTTATAATACACATAGAACATACGAAATTTGGTTGAAATCCAATCGATAGTACAGAAGTTACATGCATTTATAAATTGGACTTATCGGCAGGCATAAAATCATGTTGGCAACACTGGAATGTTTGGGCGTTTGAAAATTAATCTAGAATGTTATTATCTACAGTATATGTGTGCCAATTTTGGATTCGTTCGCATGCATAACTTCTGAGAAATCCAACATAGAGCTCAAATTTCAATTGCGAGTTTTCAGCAGTTGGTAGCAATCACGTCAATTTTAAATATGGCCTTGAGATATTCAGATGTAGATCTTTACTCTTACCAAACTTGGTATCCATAGCTGCAGCCGTTCAGGAGTTGATAGGGACACACACACACACACACACACACACACACACACACAGACAGACAGACAGACAGACAGACAGACAGGACAGACAGACAGACGTACATTTTCCCGGATCGATCTCATAAGTCTACTTTTTATCATTTTAGCAAAATAAGAAAAGTAGACTAAAAATTAATCCTCTAAAGGCTAAACTGACATACATTAAAATTTTAAAGTCAGATCTGTTACAATACCGTAATATGCTACATACGAAAGAAATAAATCTTGACATAAAACCAGATTGAAGAAGGAGCAGTGATCTAGAAAGAAGATTGAGATAGAAATGAGAAACAAATTCTGGAAAGTCAGAAAGAAGAGAGAAAACAGTAATAAACATTGGAAAACATACGTAGATGTTATATAGACACACAGGTTTCTTTACAATTTTACATGATCTTACCCTTACTGTCAACTTCAATTCTTAACCTGTTTTGTTTTGTCTATATAACATCCACGTAATTTCTCCAAAAATGTTCGCCCTCTTTTTTTTTTTTTTTTTTTTAATTTCTAGAACTTGGGTCCGGAAAAGAATCGTCTTCCCGCTACCCGCAAAACACCACTACAGCACCCATACAGATCTCCCGAATTTTTGACGCTCTGTCTGACTCCTACTGCTTGTCGTATGGGTCAAATTACAGGTGGGGCTCGATGTGACAACCACTGACGTCAACACAGACACTATGTTCTGGTGTACACGATCACCAATCCTTGGTCCTCCAACATCCGCTGTAGCCATTACCCGCGCCAGTTGGTCTTCCTCGGGTTCCACAAAGGTCTCGTAAATCAAGGTTTTCATGTGTCCCCATAGGTGTCAAGTCGGGTGAACATGCGGGCCAAGCAATCAGGCCACCACGACCTATCCACTGTTGCCCAAATCTGTAGTGCACATAATATCGTACCACAAGTGAAAAATGAGATGGTGCACCAACGTGCCATGTTTTGATGCATATGCAGTGCCACATCGTCTAAGTACTCATGCAGTACGTTTTCAATGAATACCAAGTATGCGGCACCCGTGGGATTTCGCGGAAGAAGGTATGGAATGTCAACAAGTAGTTCCGCGAAGAACTAAAGCCTATTTTCATATATCCTACTTATGTTAATTGCCACTATCAACATACAAAATTTCAGTTTGATTGCTGTAATAGATTCGTAGATATTGAAAACCGACTAAATATTGCGGACGGTCGCCATGTTGGATTTTTATATATGGAGGTCTTAGAGTTATGTACCATTAAAGGACAATTATTGCGTAGGTTCATTATTCAAACATTCACTTCGATCGCATGATTACGACACAAGAATTAAAAACTTAATTTTAAAATTCGCACAGCCGCCATCTTGAGGTTATATAAACAATTGAACTAAATTAGATACCAGTGCACTGTAATGTGTATAAACATTTCCTGTACCAAGTTTCATTGCGTTTGGAACATTAAATCACGAGAAAAGTCTATTTAAAACTTTCAACTTCGCTTGGCCGCTATGTTCGTTTTGTAGTTAACTGGTTTTTGAAAGTCTCATAGATGAACTTCCAGTAGTGTCCTTTATCTCCGTACAAAATTTCAGGGTGTTACCGGTAAAAGTATCAGAGATATAGATCGCTGGTGAAATATTTCGTACAGCCGCCATCTTGAGTTTATGTAAAAAATTGAACGAAGTTAGATGACGGTGCATTACAATGTGTATAAACAGATACTGTACCAAGTTTCATAGCATTTGGTTGGTTAATTCGCGAGAAACGTCTATTTAAAAGTCGCAACTTCGCTTGGCCGCCATGTTGGTTTTGTAGTTACCAGGTTTTCAAAGTCACATAGGTGAACTTTTAGTAGTTCTCTTTATCACCGTACGAAATTCCAGGGTGATATCGGTAATAGTTTCGGTGATATTGAATGCTGGTGAAATATTTCGCACAGCCGCCATGTTGGATTGGTGAGACGTAACAAAATTTGAAGAGCATGGTCGGGGTTACCCTGGATAGTGCTATAAACTTACCGAGTTTTATTGAAATCGCTCCAGCCGTTTAGATTTTATTAGGTGGGGGCGGGACATACACACGAATCACACACGCACAGACAGACAGACACACGGACAAAGGTGATCTCATAAGCCTATTTTTTTATAAATGAAAATAGGCTATCAAACCTCTAGGGGATATGCGATATCAGGTGATCGTTCAATGACGTACGTACTCTGGTCAGTGGCGACAAAAATGCGGGGAAAATATCCCTCCGCGCATCGCCTCTTTCTGTCCCTTCTTGTGCTTCCGGCATGGATTGTCATCTCTCAAACCTAGGAATATACTTTTAAAATCAATGTTTGGACCTTTTACTCAACTTCTCTCCACTTGTATTACCTTTGAAGTATTTTGTTGGTGATTCAAGCTTAAAAACTGTAGCTTGAACACGTTGTGTAGGCTACTTGAGGAAACCATGTTGAACTTTGTGAAATCGTAGTAGTGTTGTCAACCTTTGAGCCTGATTCACCATAAACTCGAATTACTCGGGCGCTCTTTTGACGCCCAACAAGGTTTATACACACAATTCATCACATGGAAAACAAAGTTGGAAAAGCTCCCAATTAACCTGAAAATGAGAAATTCATTCATACTGTAGATTTCTACAAAGGAAATTCTGTAAAGTAATCTAGCTAGCTTATGAAAATATAGCAACACGTGCTGGGAAATCTTGTGTCCCAATAACAAGCAATAAAGTGGGAAGTACGAAGGTGGATAAAAAGTTAGTAGCACTAACGCGCTGCAGCAGTGCGCTGTGTGTCGCAAACGTGGGCACAGCGGAGAAAGGGACAGACACTGCCTACACGTCTGTTAGCCAGGTCGCTGTGGTGTCTCGTCTTGAATGGTGTGAATAGCGGCCAAATGCAATGGCGCGTCGACTGGACGTTCACTCCAAATATGAGGTGCGTGCGACAATCCGATTGCTATGGGCCAAAATGAAGAATTGCACCGACATTCATCGTGATATTAGTGCTGTGTATGGGGAGCGGGCCATTTCCCGGCAAGGGATCGTAAAGTGGTGTCAGCAATTCGAAGCCGGACACAAGGATATCACGGAAGAATATCGCGAGGGCAGGCCCTCAAAGTCCAGGACCCGTGCAAATGTCAACAGTGTGAATGGGATCATTAGACAGAACGGTGGTCGACATTCCCAGACCGATGAGGAGGTGAAGGCCGCTGTCTCCGTGTGGTTGCAGAACGCTGGAGGAACTTTCTATGCATCCAGCATCGAGAAGTTGGTTGTGCGTTCGCAGAAATGTTTGGAGTCTCTTGGAAACTATGTAGAAAAGTGACGTTACATTGTATGTCGTTATAGGCGTGTTGCTGTTGTATAGGTGGTGTAATAAATGGCCATAACTGGGAAGTGCAACTTATTTTTTGATCTGCCCTCGTATTTCCTGGCGCGTTAGTCTCTTCACAGACCAGAACATTAAAGGGGCCGCGTAGGTCTTGAGGTGACCAGAGGTATAGCGGGATTTCCAAGCACAAGTTCCTATGCTAAACCTAACCGTCCTGGGGCACACTACAAGCCCTCAAAGTCTGTAAAGGGAATTTAGAATCGCCCTGTATGTGATATTTTGTTAAGATACTGGAAGTGGTGATTGACCTTCTAATTTGCTTGATTATGTGATTGTTGTTAAATGGTCAGGTTAGAGAGGATTGTGTACTTAGCTGATTGAGTTGCACGCGGACCGGATGAGAACAGTCGACCTTGTCACTGTCTGCACTGAACTGGGATTATATCGCGTTGACCGACTGAAGGGAACCGAGACGTGTGAATCGATAGAAAAATATAGCTTCCGATGTTTAGTTACATATCTCAGAAACTACAATAGATATTTCCTTGAATGTTATTTTGGTATATTCAGAGCACATTCATATATAAGTGGGTAGAATTTGAATTTTCTATGTTGAATATTTTGTGTCAGAGAGAGCATTACAAAAACAATTTAAAAAAAGTATATATTGTTAAAAATTCTCTTAACTCATTCCCCTTTTTTCTGAGCGAATACTCAAACCAGACCCAACAAAATTTGCATTCATATTATTTAAATCATTTTTGAGCCACTGAAGTAAAAGTACTTTCCTATTGTTTACGGGAAATGAGGGCTTTCTTCTTTACATCCTAGGTGAAAACGGAAATTTTCTGTAAAATTGCCAGTGTTTTTCAAGCTGGGCTCCATGAACTAATCAAGATACCTGAATGAATTTACTTCCACTAGTAGATCCATATAGTGTGTTAAAGACTGCAAAGTTTCAAATACATTGATCAGATAGTTTCTGAGAAACTGGTACATGAACTTTCATAAAATATGACTTACGGAAAACACAAAAAGAATGTTGGACTAATCGCTACAATATAGCTAGCATTAAAACATTATGTTTAAACCTAATTTTATTGCATCAAATATCACCTCAGCACAATAATTAATATACCAAATTCTTCAGGAAAGATGGGAGATTCTTTTAAGCTAAAAAGAAAAATTGAATTTTTTGAGCCTATCACACGTCCCGGTACCCAAGTGGCAATAAGACAACACTGAGAAGAGGATTTAATTCTAGGATTATTTTTAAAGAGCAATTCAATTTTTGGCGGGGATTTTTGACAATGAACGATGTAGCTGCTTATCGTTTCCTTATTTTCACAACCCTCTGAAAAACAAACGAGTTGTGTTTCTGATATGGAACATAATTCAGAAAAGGAGGAGTGATAGTAGGTAATATATTTTGTCAGGTTTAGGAACGTGTTTCATCACACTGATAAAACGAGAACAATGAGAGAAAAAAAGGAAATGCGTGTAGGCGATGCGGTTTGTCTGTTATCGCCAGCAATTAAGACTTGGCACATATACACACAAATTGAGACTAGGATACGACCGACGGCGATTCATTAGTACGAACGGATATTGCCTCAAGCGTCGGCTCTATCCACCGCCAGTTTCCCCTACTCTCACTCTATTACGTCAGTTGGAATACCTTTTTGTTGGTTTCACGAATTTCCGCTTCAACAGTTTAATTCTGATCTAACTTTGGCACGCTACAAATGTTCGTATTTCAAATGTTTTACTGTATATGGGATTAACAATGGTGAATTAATGGTTTTCACTCCGGAGCATGGGAAATGTACAGGTATAAAACATCATGTATCGATTGACTAGTTGATTGATTGATGTATCATTGAGGACAGGGTCAAAATAATAATCATAATGATTAGATACAAAGAAAGAAAGAAAGAAAGAAAGAAAGAAAGAAAGAAATGATGATGATGATAATTGCCGTTTTGTGGGGCCCAACATCTAGGTTATCGGCCCCTAATGGTTTGGGTGATCGTGAAATTGATAATGAAATATGAACTACAAGTAAAACTAACTACTAACTTATATACTAGAAGAAAAAGTGGAAAACCAAAGGAGAATAAGGCAAATAAAGGACAGAAGGAAAGCAAATGCCCTCAACCCTCGAAAAATGAGGATTGAGGGACTTGGAAAGAAGCAGAGCCATGAAAGGGAGATAGGACAGTGAAAGAGCAGAGGGTCCGTCCCAGAGCTAATGGATAAAAGGGGAAAACTGGACCCAGCTCAGGAATCCCTCGGGGTCGCCAACTCCCGAACTCACCAGCCGTGAGACCCTGAGGGTGTAGCAATATCCAGGGTGCACCAGAAGTGGTGTGGCTACATACACCCTGCCTCCTTGAGGGCCTTGAGCATAAGGCAGGAGATAACATAAAAAGAAAAAGAAGGCTGACCTCTCGCAGAAGGAGGGTATCAGAAAAGATGAGACAGGGGCCAATTAAGGCGGGAAAGGAAGAGACTTCCTAGGCCTCGGATACCCTAATACCGTCGGGGACGGAAGAGAGCAAGAGTTGACCAAGTGAGGTCGACAGGAAAGAAGACGGGAGAGGAGCTCGGCACAAGTAAGTGGAAGCAATGCCGGACTCAGCTGGGGCCCCGTGGTCACCAATCCACGTCCCACTAGCTGTGAGCCCCTGGGAAGGAGAAAGAAAGAAAGAAAGAAAGAAAGAAATGCCTTGAGGAAATCTCTTGGCCCGATTAAAGACAATGGTGAATATAGAAGACGTCATAACCATGAGCTGTACGCAGGATGTGTCTAAATTCGCATTACAGACTATGAGGGCTTTCAGTGAGGACCAAGACGGTTACGTTTAGAAATCTCCCGCATTTTCAGCGCCAATGACTCGAGTGCGTACGTAATTGAAAAATCCACAAAATCTGACAGGCGTTACATACATGGTATTCCTTGAAGACGTACTCCATGAGTTCTTAGACTAAGTGCCACTGCATGTGCGTCAAAACATGTGGTTTCAGCACGATGGCACACTCTCTCATTTTTCACTTGCTGTCCGAGATCATCTCCACCATAGATTTGCGCAACAGTGGATAGATCGTGTTGGTCCGATAGCTTGGCCTGCACGTTCACCCGACTTGACACAGCCACACTACTACCTGTGAGATCATATGAAAACCTGGATTTACGAGACCCCTGTGGAATCCAAGGGAGATCTACTGGCGTGGGTTATTGCTACAGCGGATGTTGGAGGACCTGGAATGGTGATCATATGTACCAGAACATGGTACGGGGGTACCGTGTCTGTGTTGACGTCGGTGGTTTTCACATCGAGCCCCACCTGTAATTGGACCCAGACGACAAGCAGCAGAAGTGGGACAGAGCACCGAAAATGTGGGAACTGTGAACGTGCGCTTTAGTGGTGTTTTTCGGGTAGCGGGAAGACGATGCTTTCTCGACACAAATTCCTATGCTAAACTTAACCGTCTTGGTCCTCACTACAAACCCTCAAAGTTTGAAACGGGAATTCAGAGACACCCTGCATTCATGTCCAAAAGATCTATGATTTTATGAGGAAAAGGAGAATTGCATTTTATGGCCATTTCTAGGAAGGAATTCCACACGATCGACGAACCGAATCTTTACCTATTTTAAACATAAGAAGACCAAGCCGGCCTGGTTCGAAGAGATAGAAAGTGACCTACAGGAGATGGAGATTACCTGTGATTCGTATTTAAGAACGTAACCCCCTCAGGAAGAAACTAAACGACCACCAGAGTTTTCAAGAAAAACCAAAGTTGCAGACGGGAAAGATGTGGACGGAAGAAAGAAACGAGCATCACCGGTAACGTATGAAGGAGCACTGGGCAAAGATCAAAGCCAAGAGAAGGCAGTTGAAATGACGTGGTCCTTAGTAGACCGATACGATTAAAGAAAAATAGGCCTCAAAATAAAGATGACTACTTCGTGGCATAGTGGCTAGATTTCGTGGCTCTTATTCTGGAAACCGGGTTCGATTCTCGGCTATTTCAATTAAATAAATGGTCGAGAAAAAATCTTCAGCAATTGTTTCCTGAATCGACTTCTTTCCGTCACCTAATTACTGGACTATATGTTAGTCTTGACAGTGCCACTTTCCCAATACCAGGACTTGCTTCATATAGTGGGACAGTTTTATTTTCATAAATATAAAATATTACACCAGGGTTGCTGAAGTTGCCAGGAGGTATTAATTCACCTGAAATTTATAGTGCCGTATCTAAGCAACCAGTCTAGAACTAACCATGTTCTTTAGTTGGCCAATACAAGTATTATTACCCGTACCAGGAGCAGGAGTGTAGAATGAATACCTCCTTGCAACTTCTGCATCCCTGGTGTATTATTTGATATTTATGAAAATAAAACTAAGTCCCACTATGGAACACAGTGCAGTCATCCACGTGAACCCTTCCCAATATGATTGATGCTTGTCTTTCCACTGTCACTGACTCTTATTTGGTTATTGTTAACATAAACAAGGAAGGACACTTTGTGTATTTAAGCAAAATGTAACTTTTATAGATTTCTATACGTCATTCCGAAAATAAGCGTAACTCAACTTAAGCGATGACCTCTCATTAAAACGTATTCTCTTATCTCGTGTGTTCTATTATTCAATTCTTCAGAATAATGGAATGCGTCGAAAGATAGCAGAAACCTCTGTTAACGTCAAATTGGCAGGTGAGAAGCTTAAGGAAGTAGGAGACTTCTGCATTAGGAAGCAAACTAACCAGTGATGGACGAAGCAAAGAGGATATAAAAAGTAGATTGGATCAGGCAAGGAAAGCATTTCTACAGATAAGAAAAAAAATCCATTAACATCAAAATAGATGTAGGTATTAGAAAATCATTTTTGAAAGCCTTTTCCTGTTTCGTGGTGGTCCATGGAAGTGAATCTTTGATTTGGCAGCAGAAAAGGGGAAAATAGAAGCCTTTGAAATGCTGTGTTACACGAGGAAGAAGAAGAACAGATGGGTAGATAGGGTAAGAAATGAAGAGGTAGCATGACGAGTGGGAGAGGAGATATGTTTCAGGCGACAGCTAATGCTAGGTTGGTAGGACACATACTAAGACACCCAGGAATAGCGAAGTTAATTATGGAAGGAAGACTGGAGGACAAGAACTTTAGGGGTAGACCAAGGTTAGAATATGTTAAAAGGTGGCTTCAGTGGCGTAGTTGGTAGCATGCTGAGCTTCTATGCCCAAGGTTCAAACCCGGACAAAGTCGTCGGTTTTTAAGAGCGTTAAAATTCTATCTTTGTGCCTTCCTTCGGAGGGGAAGTAAAGCCGGCGGTCCCATGTCATAGATTTATGACATGAAAAGAACGTTCCACAAACCACTTTTGTGTGAAGCCAAATTTTGAAGGTTAGAATTGATATCGCTCTATTAGTTCAATCGTCACCAGGTGCTGACTGCGATGCCCTCTAGTAGCCAAGTCCGCAAGCTAGGTGTCGTGGACGGTAGAATTTGGTAGCAAAAGTAGGAACTACTTGAAAATTGAATGTCTGTATTCCTTACTTGAATTAAAAACTGATAACACACACTAATACAGCCATCACAATTAACACCGGTTATCAGACAGATTCTACACACACCCAAAGTACACGGAACTACATGACCACGTTGTCGCAGCCCCTAAACTAAGGAACCAACCAGAATATGTTAAACAGATTGCCTCGGATGTAAGGTGTGGTAGCTATATAGAGATGAATCGATTAGCTCAGGTTAGGGAGGCGTGGAAAGTTGCTTCAAACCAGGCAAAAAAGACTGAAGACTCAAACACACACTCCTACAATTCGATTAGTCGATTAATCGTTTTCTTTTACAAATTGTTCAATTATTCGATTGCAATAATAATATCGTATGGGGGAGCGTGATGACGCAGAGGCTGAGTTACTCGTCTTTCATCCGGACGAACGGGGTTCGATTCCCGGTGACAGCGGGGTGGAATTTTCACCTGAAAAATCACGTGGCGTCAGGAAGGGCAAACGGCCTTAAATTCCCGGCCTAAACCAAAATGAGCCTGATTGGCTCCGGTGACCCCAATTCATTGGGAAAAGTCGAAGAAAGAATAATAATATCGTATGGCCTCGGATGCCGGGAGCGAACCTTGTTATTGGACGCTTGCATGTCGAATTTTGTCGTTCCTTGGAATGCTAAGAAAGTCAAGGATGTTAGATATCTAAGCTTCTTGACACTATAGCGCTTTCTAGTAGAGAAAGGAGGAAGTTTGTGTTGGTGGAAAACCCCGAGATTAATTTTGCCATTATGAACACGGTCTACTGAATTCAACTGGGTTCTTTAACATGGAGCTTCTTTTCCCAAGGTAGGGGGTTCAAAGCCGGCCGAAGTCGTCGTATTTTTATGAGCGTTAAAAATCCCTTGGTATGCGTTTCTTCGGAGGGGAAGTAAAGTCGGTGGTCCCATGTCATAGATTTATGGCACGGTAAAGAACCTTCCACTAATTACACTAGTGTGAACCTAAATTATAGGTTAGATTTGACTGATGCTCTAAGGTTCCAACGTTCGTCGCCACGAGCTGACTGCGGTGGCATCTAATAACCAAGTTCCTAACTCGTTGGTCGTTGACGGTGGCGTTTGGTAGCAAAAGCTGGAACTACTTGAAAATCGAATGTCTGCAGACCTTACTTGAATTAAAGACACACACTAATGCAGCCATCACAATTAACACCGGTTATCAGACAGATTCTACACTCACCCAAAGAACACGGGGCTACATACCGCGTTGTGGCAGCCCCTGAACTGAAGAACCAACCAACCATCTTTAACATGCCAACAACGTAATTACATGCATGTCGTGATTTTTGTCACCTTTCAAAAATCACATGCCAGGAGCGAACCTGCAAGCTTGGGGTTGATAGTCCGACACGGTAAACACTCATCCTCCGTGGCAAGCATTATTATTAATGGATTAAGCGATTATTGCTCATCCTTGATGTAGAAGATCGTTCTAAATTTTGTGCTATGGTAGAATCTTGGACCCCACCACCTAGAGTCTCTAAATGTCGGAAGCCCCTTTCGCAGGAGAGAAAGGAGAAATTATCAGCAGGGCTCAAGAGATATTGGGAACGAAGAACTAGTCATAAGCGTTCCGTAGTGGGCTTAAATCAATAATAATTATTATTATTATTGCTCTTTATCAGTTCTGACTGAAACCCGCACTGTGCAACGAGATCTAAGCTATGCATGTATTTAACGGAGAGACCCGTGGTCTCTTGTTAACTTGCCCCTTGAATAAGCGAGTCCTGTGTCAACGCCTGACCTCATCAGCTTCTTGCGTCGTGGTGTGGTATTTGCGCCATCTCAAGTTAGTTCATTAACGCTGATGTATGGCCTAGTCTGTACTTACCTTGTCCTGCCCTACAAGAGTGGCTTCCTCCCTACTACATAGTATCTCCATCATAAGCCTTGACATTTATATGGCTCCACACCTGGCCTTTATAAGGCACTAGCTATTCCCGTCACATGTTGCAATGCCAATTAAAGACAGAATGGAAGATAATTATAATGAACCCCCGACCAAAAACCGTTACGTGAACTGTTGATGATGATGATGATGATGATAATTGCTGTTTTAAGGGGCCTAACATCTAGGTTATCGGCCCTTATGGTTTGGGTGATAGTGAAAATGATAATGAAATGTAAACTATAACTAAAACTAACTACTAACTTATATACTAGAAGAAGAAATGGAAAACAAAAGGAGAATAAGGCAAATAAAGGGCAGGAGGAAAAGAAAATCCGGGGTCACCAACTCCCGAACGCACCAGCCGTGAGCCCCTGAGGGTGTAGCAAAATCCAGGGTACACCAGAAGTGGTGGGGCTACATACACCCTGCCTCCTTGAGGCCCTTGAGCAGAAGGCAGGAGATAACATGAAATGAAAAAGAAGGCTGACCCCTCGCAGAAGGAGGGTATCAGAAAAGATGAGACAAGGGTCAATTAAGGCAGGAAAGGAAGAGACTCCCTAGGCCTCGGATACCCTAATAACGTCGGGGTTGGAGGAGAGTAAGAGTTGACCAAGTGAGGTCGACAGGAAAGAAGACAGAGAGGAGCTCGGCACAAGTAAGTGGAAGCAATGCCGGACTCAGCTCACTAGATGTGAGGGGGGAGACGTGACATGTTATGGAATAGAAAGCGTTACCAAATATTACCCATTTAAGATTTGATTGCCGCTGAGCATGACTGCGCCAGTGTTTGCAGTTGTTTATTGTACCAGCTGCCCCGCGGAGTGAAGCGGGAAACACAGCGATGACAGAGTGCATTCTGCTCATAAGTCAAGCAGCATTGCGCATGACAGGAGCTCATGTCACCACGGACAGTTAAACGATAACTGAGGCTACTGGAGCTGAGTCATATCCTACTCGCGCAACTGTACCTGTCAACGAAGCAGGCTGACGTGTGAAGGCTCTAATGCGACTTTTAACCCTTGTATAACCTATATCATGTAACGTTTTGTGTATTTACGTCTACACGCGCGTATAATATTGAAGGGTTCATTTCAAGAAACAGATAAGTCCAAAAATTAAACAAAGAACAATAAATAAAATAAAATTCAAACTTTAATTATCATTCCGTGGCTTAGGCGGCAGCACGCCGGCCTCTCACCGCTGAGTCCGTGGTTCAAATCCCGGTCACTCCATGTGAGATCTGTGCTGGACAAAACGGAGGCAGACAGGTTTTTCTCCGGGTACTCCGGTTTTCCCTGTCAACATTTAATTCCAGCAACACTCTCCACTATCATTTCATTTCATCTGTCATTCATTTAATCATTGCCCCAGAGGAGTGCGTCAGGCCTCGGCAGCCGGCACAGTCCATATCCTCGCCGCTAGATGGGGGCTTCATTCATTCCATTCCTGACCCGGTCGGAGACTGGAAGCAGGCTGTGGATTTTTTCATCATAACACCTGAAAATACGGGTAATATAGTAATGAAAAGTTATGATGACGATAATTGTTGTTCTACAGGGTCTAACATCCAGGTTATCAGTCTCTTGGCATAATCGTGGCAATTTAGACCCGGGTAATTGGGTGTTTGAAGAATTTCTCTGATAATCTGTGTTACTTTGGTAGTGTGTGTATTTATAATTCTGGTCAAGATTGGGAGAATGGCGGCCATGGCCTTCAGTAGAAGGAGAATTGTGAAGTCAGGTAAAACTACTTCCAGGATGGCTCAGGTAAGAATCGAACCTACCTGTTCTCAGTTTTTCTTAACGTGGCTCAGTGAACCTCTTTCCGATGGACTGGGTGGTGCAACGTTAACGTGCTCACCTGCTGTTCCCAAGATTTCAGGATCGAAGCCTGGCACAGTCAGTTTGCTTTTAAGGGTGCTCAAATGCGTGTGAGCCATTTCAGTTGATTTACTGGCACGTTAAAGATCACCTTCGGGTCAAAATTCTGGCACACTGGGGTCTGTAAAATGCGCAGTAGTTGAAGGGACGTAATGTAAAATCAATATTATTGGTGTGTAACATCTGTCCACGCGGTTGCTGTATATTTTTTGTGGGGGTGATTCTGAAAAATAAAACGGAAATGGGACGATGAAACGGAAATGGGACAGCAATGCAACGGAAACAATGAGCTCACGCGGCGGCGGAGATTGGTACCACGATGAACTGTCGGCCATGTGGCTATGTGGAATGTAAATCGCATATGGTTTACTTCAAGGTTTGGAGGTTCCATTAAAGTTATCCCTACAATATATTATCTTCAAATTGTCGTTCTTTGGTGTGAACATATTCATTATTTATCATATTTGCTGAAACCAATTATGATTTATTAAATCTTACTACTTTTGCTGTATTCTTATTTAATGTAAGCACTCGAGGTACTGTCGGCCAAAATACAGCACTATGTGTAATGTATATTGCATACGCATTACTTCAAGGTTTGGAGGCCCCATTAAATATATTCCTACAAAAAATCATCTTCAAGTTGTCGTTCTTTCGTGTGAAAATATTCATTATATCATATTTGCTGAAAGGATTTGGCACGTGAGTTATACAAGTAGTCATGTCAATGGCCATCAGATTTCACTGTAAACAAGGGATTTGCGTTCCCGGCAGACACATAGTAGGATAACATGTCACATGTTACACATCACATGCGACTACTGTAAGTCTCGTAATTTATTATTATTATTATTATTATTATTATTATTATTATGAACCCCATTCCAACCTTCGGAACACAATTAAAAATCTTGCTAGAGCCAGGATCCTAACATGGAACTCCACGGTGACAGCCATGAATTCTTAACACTTCGCCACGAATCGGACCCCCTCCCCGATTTGTGGATTCTACGTCATGAATTATTTAGCACAACTGGGATTGGAACCTTAGGGGAAAGGCGTCCTAATATGCTTTCCTAGATCACGGAAGTGAAGAGATGGATTGCATTGGCAAAACAGGCATTTTTGACTAAGAAAAACATTTTATCCATCAAGCATATGAATATAGATGTAAGAAAATCCTTTGTGTGGAGTACACTGCTCTATGGAAGTGAAAGTTGGACTCTGGGTAAATTGGAAAAGAATCGACTTAAAGCTGCTGAAATGTGGATATGGCGGAAAATTTTAGTATTTGAATGATTCATTCTGGTTCCGTATTGGCGCAACAATTAGTATTAATATTTTGCAAAAGTTCCGCCTAATCAATACCTTTATTGTACTATATATAAGTGATCACTTCGTGGTCATAAGTACATGTTTCGAGGCCTAATTGTTTGGCCCCTTCATCAGCCGATATAGATAAAATGTAGTTGGATAGCTTAACACTAATATACATTCCCTTCAAAAACCTTATTATGGTGCACCATAATGAAAGGTGAAAGATGTTTACCCCAAAGATACATAAGGAAATAAAATACATAAATAAAGAAAGAAAGAATGAAAGAAAGAAAGAAAGAAGAATGAAGGAAAGAAAGGAAGAAAGAAATAGTTGAAATTTGAAAAAAAAAATCAATGTGAAAACACTCTAAAATTTCACCCTTTCTTCTGAAGGGAATGTTTATTAGTGTTAAGCTATCCAACTACATTTTATCTATATCAGCTGATGAAGGGGTCAAACAATTAGGCCTCGAAACATGTACCAATGACCACTAAGTGATCACTTATATATAAAATACAATAAAGGTATTTATTAGGCGGAACTTTTGCAAAATATTAATACTAATGGCGGAAAATGACAATAAAGAGCTGGATAGAAAGAAAAACCAACCTGGAAGTCTTAAGGGAAGTCAAAGGAAGAGAAAAGATTAATGAAGGAAATGGGAAAGAGAAAAATAAAATTTATTGGACATGTCATCAGACACAACACTTTCATCGTTAACATTCTTGAAGGGAAAACGCTGGGAAAGAAAGGAAGAGGACGGCCTAGGACGTTAAGAATAGAATGGGATGAGACAATTACATGGAACTGAAATGAACCGCCAACGACAGAGGATTGTGGTTGGATCGACAAGGTATTAGCCTTTAGAATATGATGATGATGAGATCACGGTTAGTAGCCCTATACGAATCGTAGAAATTCTCTGCTTCTTCCATTTAAAGAATCCCATCTCTCAAGAGATGAAATCATAGCTTTGACTTCTTATATTTCGTCATAAAAAGTTAATAAAATCGTAAGGCAAGAAATAAAATTCCACAAAGGTTCTATAGAAGAACTCTTTTGCTGACATTTTACGTTTGTGGCACATTTCAAGTTACCACAGAACTTCCATGATGAAGTGAGTATAGAAATAACACAACTTTCCTGAATCCAATCCCAGTTTAGCATTTGCAGATCTCAATTGGGAATAACATGAAAGTCCTCAGATGAGTTGTGAATGGGATCCGATGTTGATTAAAGTGCATGTTCCATTCGACATTATTCCTGTTTCTCTTTGAGTTTCAAACTCACTTGAACTCTACATCACAAATAATGAAGATACAAGGGAAGCTTATTTGAAGGAAGGAAGATTGTAGTTTTACGAGATCATGATTCTTGTGATTATAAGCCACGGGACCTCCATTTTACGTGGAATACGAACAACAGGACATAGCATTTCTCCCCGAAAATCTCACATGTATTGACCAGGAATCGATTATTTGATTACTGTTCTGAAATAATCCGCAATGCTGACAAAGTTGAAGAAAGGAATCTTCCATTTTAACGTGACCAATAATTAGAACCAAAGGTTATCCGCATCCTCCCCGCATCCGCACAACTGTTATCCACATCCGCCCCGCATCCGCCCCGCATCCGCCCCGCATCCGCCTCACATCCGCACAACTGTTATCCACATCCGCCCCGCATCCGAACGACTTTTTTCCGCATTCTCACGTTTGTTATCCGAATCTACTGGCATTACAATAATATACCCTGTTGGGTACACTAGATAAAGCATAAATTACTAGAGCAAAACATTTATACATTTGAGGGGAAAAGTCGTCTCCTTAGGCTTTGGATGTCATGTGCTTTGTTTAAAATGAATGTTACACAGCCAGAATTGCAACCCATTCCTGTTCGGAGTGTTAATTATGCTTAATGGCATAATTTGAATGAGATTAGCTTAAATCATCATCATACATTTGTCATGAAAAGAGTATAATAACGGAAAAATATGATGTGTTATAAACATCCGGGTGCTAACAATATTCAACATGTTCGGATTGTATTCTTAAACCTTTCCTCAAATTTACTCCAAACATAATCCGCAGCTTATCCGCTATCCGCACGGCCAGGCAAACTATATCCGCATGGCGAAACAGTTTCTGGATATCACATCCGCGCAGGGATTTACCAATAATCTCGCAACAGAACTTCCTATTTTTGTTACGTGGAAACAGAATCACAGGACGTGACATTATACTTCGAATATCTCACATACAATGGTGGCCATAATTCTGGAAAATGATGATTGAATACATTTTGTTTAGATAATAATTCCCGAAATTATCATGTTGAAATCTGGTTGCAGAAGAATACAACTCGGGAGTGCTTTCTACCAACAGGTACGGGGACTAGTATGGGACAAGGATATACCAATTAAGGCTAAAGAAGTTATGTACAAAGCATATTATGTTCCTATAACGACATATGCAGCAGAAACTTGGACAATGACTAAGAGGGATGAGAGCAGAGTACATGCAGCTGATATGAGATTCCTGAGAAGTATGGTCCAGAAAACGATGAGAGATAGAGTGAGAAATGAAGATATACTGAAAGAACTGGGAGTACAGAAACTAAATTACAAACAGGAGCAAAACAGATTGAGATGGTTTGGACATGTCAAACAGATGCATGAAGAAAGGCTACCAAGACGAGCACTGGAACGACGGATGACAGGGAGGAGAGGACGAGGAAGACCAAGAATGCGTTGAATGGACTCGGTGAAGTATAGCATTAGAAAACGGAACCTGGATTGGAACACCGTGTCGGAAGAGGAATGGTGGAACGACAGAACAAAGTGGAGAGGAACCATATTTGACCTCAACCAATGTCAGCTGGAAAAGGGGAAAAGAAGATGAATGAACGAATTTGATTGCACGTAATTTTTTGACAATAATCATCAGTTTTTTTACATCTTTAACTCAAGTCATAATTATATTGTTCCAATTCATTTTTAAAATTCAATGATTTTGTGTAAGGCTCATCTTCTCTTCATCTTCTTCTCGCGTTATGTATGGCATTCTAAGGATAACGTTACAATTTCAATTTGTCCTCCTTACAAGGGAAGTATCAGGTATGAGAGGTCAAAACCTATCTTGAAACTTTGTGGACGCAATCGTTGTACTACAGTGAGTCCGAGAATGTTCTCCGCAGCGCCTACATGCGTCTGCGAGCGCTAGCTACAGCAGCTACGTTGGTAGCACGGCTGCCGCTTGCATCGTAACAAATAAACAGTAAACTTTGTACTCACCACAGCCATTCATAACAGATGATGGAACCACACACAGTACATCACGGTAACTTTATAAGGGAACAACTTAAGCTTGTCTCTTACAGCTTTATGTGCTGTCGACTTAGAGATTCCAGTTTGTTGAGCTAATTTTCGTGTTGATTTACTTGGACTACGCAGCATTATATCGGAGATTTCGTCAAGTTTTTCGTCCGTTAAAAGCGTAGGCCTGCCTGTTCCCGTTACATCGTGAACTGAGCCAGTCACACGAAATTTACTTCTCAAATCCCGAACGGTATCACGGTTTGGACACTTTGGATTAGGAAACCGCGCCTGAAATCTTAATTTTACATTTTCTGTAAACCGATCGCCTTCGCGAAAAACGTATTCCTCCAAAAAAGAACTCCCTCTTCAGTAGTAAACATTACCGCCTGTATACTGTTGCACTCTTCCAATAATCTATCTGAAGGCTCGCTTACTGTAATACACACTGAAGACATACAGGCTCGCTCGCTTATCGCAATACACACTGACAGCCCACACGGGAGAGTCCCGCTTTCAAGGACACAGTGCAGTGCAGCCAACTAAACTCATGACTCAACCACTCACAGCTGCACGTACCCACTGCGGAGAACATTCTCGGGCGCCTGTTATAAGAGGACAATGTGCGGTAAATCAGCCGCCAGATTAAACTGCAAGGCTCCGAAATCGTACATGACATCCTGGTACTCAGTCATGATGGTTGGAGGAGCTGTACATCCCTGTGGCACTCGGAGTAGTAGCGAGGCGGGGCGTATATGCTGATTGAAGCATGCAGCTGCTTCCCACCGGCCTTTAGTGCTTGGACCGTCAGGTCTGTCCGTTCCAACATGTACGGTACTCGCTACCTCCCATTTATTTATATGAGAGATTCGTCACATGATTTCGGAGCCTTGCAGTTCAATCTGCTGGCTGATTTTCCGCACGGTGTCCTCTTATAGTTTATAGTACAACGATTGAGTCCAGAAAGTTTCAAGATAGGTTTCGACCGTCTTACCTGATACTTCTTGCCACGGTGGGTGAGTGGTTATTGTGTCAGATTACCAACCCCAAGCTTGCAGGTTCGCTCTTGGTCGTGGTAAGTGATCTTTGAAAGACAGGAAAAATCACGACACGCATGTCATACGATGTTGGCATGTTAAAGAACCCATTTGAATTCAGTATGCCGTGTTCATAATGGCAAAATGAATCTAGGGATTTTCCGCCACACACAAAGTTCCTCCTTTCTCTACTAGAAAGCGCTATAGTGTCAAGGAGCTTAGATATCTAACCACCTTGACATTCATAGGGCTTCAACGAACAACAAAATTTGACATGCAAGCTGCCCTCTGGGTGTCAAATAACGAAGCTTGCACCCGGCACCCGAGGACATACGATATTATTATTATCATTTTACCTCTCTTTTGAATAATTATTCTTCTCTTATATCGTTCCTTTCCAGATCTTTCTTGAGTTCTTGAATTCAGGCGGTGGTCGATTTCCTTTCCAGAAGATATTTGAATATTCGTTTACTTGGTCTATTGTCATCCATTCTGTAAATATGTCCAAGAAACATCAATCTTCTATTCCTTATTGTTTCTGATATGTTTTCTAAGTTCTGATTAATTTCATTGTTACCTCTTAATTTACAAAAGTCTGCAATTTGTAGAGGACCTAATTTTTTTCTTATAAATCTTCTTTCTAATATTTCTAATTTATCAAGCTTTTAATTCAATACTAGACATTTACTGCCATACAGGAATTCCAGTTTCAGTAAGGATATCCATTTATTCATTAATTTTATTTATTTATTGATTTATGTATGTATTTATTTATGTATTTATTTATGTATTTAGGTATGTATTTATTTATTTATGTATTTATTTATGTATTTATTTATGTACTTATTTATTTATGTACGTATCTACTTATTTATTTATGTATTAATGTTTGTATTTATTTACTTATTTATGTATTTATGTATTTTTAGTGTATTTATTTATTTATTTATTTAATTCATGTATTTATTTATTTATGTATTTACGTATTTATTTATTTATTTACTTATTTATGTATTTATGTATTTGTGTATTTATGTATTTATGTACTTATTTATTTATGTATTTATTTATGCATGTATTAATTAATTAATTAATTAATTAATTAATTAATTTATTTATTTATTTATTTATTTATTTATTTATTTACAGTTATGAAGCGATGGGGGCACTAGAGATAGGAAGCTTGCTGTTTGAGAAGACTGGATTCTTCAAATATCTAAGAAGCATCGCAAATTGGAATAACCACATGGAGGAAGAGATAATGAACCGTATAAAATCTGCAGAGAGGTGCATGTTTGCAATGAATAAACTATTTAGCAGTAAAAGGTTATCAAGGACATCAAAACTCCGTGTTTATAAGACAAATGTACGGACAGTGTTAATATATGGGGCAGAGACATGAACGCTGAGCAAGAAGATGGAGAGGAGAATATTGACCTTTGAAATCAAAGTGTTAAGACTCTTCGGGTTGGTATTAGAGCAGGGAATCTTCAGAAGAAGAAAAAACACAGAAATTCATGCACTGTTTAACGAACCGGATGTGATAGCAGTAATAAGGAGAAGAAGAATAGAATGGCTGGGACATGTTCTGAGAAGGGAAGAAGGGATGGCAAAAAGAGTGCTAGAAGGAAAACCACAAGGAAAAAGACCCCTCGGTAGACCATAGTTGAGATGGAGTCAGGAAAGACCTGGATGACGTGGGAGCCAACGAGAATAGGGCCGGAGAAAGAAAGCAATGGAAGAGGCTAAAAGTGACGCAATGACCCAACTTCGGTCCGTGTGGCCAACTAAGTAAGTAGTATGGAAATATAAGGTGCGTTCAAAAAGTAAAGAGCCGGAGGCTGGAATGCGCAAACCGGTGACTACATCGGCTAATCGTGGCGTGTGTATCGAGTTGTGGTTCCGACCAGAGCGTGGAAGGTCACAGCCCGTCAGTAGAGGGCACGCGTGCACGTCACGTGACGATACAAAGCGAGCAGCAGCATGCATTAATCTTCCAACGCTGACAGTCGCATTGCAAACAGTGACATGGAGGCGTCAACCGAAAAGCAAAGAGGTGTTGTTCGGTTTCTGATGGCGAAAGGAGTAGGGGGAACGGACATTCATCGCCGAATGTCACAAGTGTATGGCGAACACTGCATGCCCCTTGCAAGGGTCAAGGCGTGGCACAAGCACTTCAGGGAAGGACGGGTGTCGTTAGCCGATGATGCCCGGTCTGGGGCACCCCCCTGCATTACCGATGACAACGTCCAGCTGGTTGATGTACTCATTACCCAGGACGGCCGAGTGACAGTGAACTCCATAGCCGCCGTGGTCGCTCCACGACAATGCACGACCTCATACGGCCAACACAGTCGCGGCACTCGTGCAGAAATTCAAATGGGAGGTTCTCGGCCACCCTCCATACAGTCCAGACCTCTCTCCCTGTGATTACACCATGTTTGGTCCCCTGAAAAGGGCTCTGCGGGGCCAACGATTCACGTCCAGCTGTACGTGCGGAACTGGTTCACATCGCAGCCCAGGGAATTTTATGAGACAGCAATTCACCGCCTCATGTCTCAGTGGGACAAATGCCTCAACAGAGAGTGCCAATACTTCTAACATACAGGTACTGGTTTCTGTAATTATGCCTCCGGTTCGTTACTTTTTGAACGCACCTTATAATATGGAATGATATCCGAACCAGCATTCATTCCTGAATCACACTGTACATCTGTTTGGTAAAAGGGGTAAAGACAGATCGATGGACAGACCGACTGGATACAGGGCAATACGGTTCGCAACAAAGACATGGCTAGTGATTTCTTTCTTTCTTTGGCTTTTCCCAATTAATTGGGGTCGCCGGAGCCAACCACGCTCATTTTGGTTTTGGCCGGGGATTTAAGGCCGGATGCCCTTCCTGACGCCACGTGATTTTTCAGGTGAAAATTCCACCCCGCTGTCACCGGGATTCGAACCCCGGCCGTCCGGGTGAAAGACGAGCAGCTAAGCCACTGCGCCATCACGCTCCCCAAAGACATGGCTAGTGATGTCCGATGTAATAATCTCAGTGGTCCTCCGGGCGAGTTCCTAAATCGAATTTCACCTTCTCTTCTCTTTGCTCGTACGTGCCTGCCTGACCGGACAGTCTGCTTTTTCATTCTCCTCGTGGTCTCTCTTTGTCTCTTTTGCTTTGAAATGTTTCGCACGCTGACTTTGCTAATATCAAATACTTCATTTCCGATAAGTGAAGATATCACTAACGAATGTGACTTTCCGATTTGAGACAAACTTTCTTGATAACCAATTATTAGTATCATATTATGTCATAGACAAAATATTGTTAATGATTCTTTCCCGTTTGGGAAAAGTTGGTGTTCTGTTTGAGCGTTTGAGTAGAGACTGGTTTGATGCATCCTTCCAATCCCCCTGTCCTGAGCTAATCGTTTCATCTCTAAATAGCTACCACACCCTTCATCCGAAGTAATCTGTTTAACAAATTCTAATTTTGGTCTACCCATACAGTTCTTGTCCTCGACCCTTTCCTTCCATAATTAGGTTTGATATTCCAGGGTGCCTTAGCATGTGTCCTACCAACCAATCTCTTCACTTCCTTACTACTCCACAGGAACATCTCATCCCCCACTCATCTTCACTTGTTCCTCTATCTTCATCATTCTCCCGTAACACCACATTTTACATGCTTCTATTCTCCTCCATAAGCCACCGCGCTCCAAACAACGGACGCTTTTATAGCGGAATCTTTATTTGATGTCAACATCTTTCATTTTTGTAGGGAAATTTTCCTTGTCTACGCCAATCTACTTTTCATATCCCATTTGCTACGTTAATCACTGCTTATTTTGCTTCCCAGGCAGTAGAATTCTCCTACTTCATTTAGCTTTTAACTTGTGAATTCGAGGTCAATAAGGGGTTTCTAATTTCTTCTGGTCATATTCCATTCTTTTTTTCAATCAACTATTATTACCATCTCTTGCCACGGTGGGTGAGTGGTTATTGTGCCGGTCTACCACCCCCAAGCTTGCAGGTTTGCTCCTAGCCATGGTAAGTGATTTTTGGAAGGCAACAAAAATCACGACACGCATCTCATACGTTGTTGGCATGTTAAAGAACACATTTGAATTCAGTAGGCCATGTTAATAATGGAAAAAATAATCTCGGGATTTTCCGTCAACCCTAAACGATCCTCCTTTCTCTACTAGAAAGCGTTCAAGTGTCAATGAGCTTAGATATCTAACCTTCATGACTTTCATAGCGCTCCAAGGAACAACAAAATTCAACACGCAAGCTGTCAAATAACAAAGCTTGCACCCGGCACCGAGGCCATACGATATTATCCCTCGCTATATTATTCTGCTAAGGTCCCATTCCAGTTTTGTACCGAAAATAAGGTCCCAAGAACACCAACCTACACATATGGGGTACCTACAGGTTCAGGATAACCCAATGCGAAAGCGAAACGCAATCACTTACTCTTTAAATGCCTCACAATTAAATAAATACCTTAAAACACGTATATTTACAATGAAATAATGAAAGAATGCAACACGGTAACCATGGTAACAGAATCTCACAGGTCCATCTTATTTCTGTAAGACGCAATGCAATTCCAATTATTACATTAATGTGAAAGTTTCCAGACGGTTATAAGGTTATCACTGAACCAAATTAAGCTGTAATATTCATCAATACATACAGTATAATGCGCTTAAGGGGGTCAAGGGGTACTCTAGAATTTTTCACGCAATTTTCACGTGTGAGTGTGGTACGAAAGGTATTTTTCACCCGACTATAAAGGGTCTCCGAAAACCACATTTAAAGGCCCTTAAATTAACAGATTCTGTGATATTCCCAGAAAACCAGAAAACTAACTTCGCTCTGATATATCTATGAAGGAATGACAAACCCCTAACCACTGCACCAGTAGCTGACTTGATAAAGTCTGATTATTCATACCAAGGATAAATCAGTCATAGCATTCATGATTGAGATTTTGCTAAGTGTACTGTTAAGGCTGTGAGTTTGTGTCATCGCTCGCCGCATGAGTCACAACTGCCCCAGGGTTGGGCTGTGGCCTGCCTCCTGTATTGCGTGCGCCTTATGCAACAGGGCTACTAGGACAAAGGGATAGTCCAGAATATTCGTGACTGGACCAGCGATGGAAACCTCGAGAAGCCGTGAACCCTGGATGGATCTAGAAGCATTTATTGAGTCACCGGCCTGCTATATAAGTGTGGCCTGTCAAGCAGTGATTGTTGTGTTTTACGAGCTAGTGCGAGCGATTATCTTGAGCGACAGAAGTGTGGTGACTTGCGAAACCCCTAGTGAAGCTGATTCTCTTGACACCGAGGAAGTGATTGTGGTGCTTGTGAAACAGTGTATAGTACAGTGACAGACCTAGTGCAGCTATTTCCAGCGAGCGTATGGGGCCGGACTCAATAGCGAAGAGGATTAACTGTGGTCTGTTGACAAGTGAAAGGGAAAGTATTCTCGACGTGAGGAAACTGGAGTAAGGTAATGATTGCTGTTGAGTAGTGTATTTTTCTGGCTGCAATAAAATTAATTATTTCTTTAAGCAGTAATTGGTGTTGTGCTTTATACCCACCGTAATCCAGTTAACAAAGGTGCCACTAGGGGGTGGCACGTAACAGTACTCTTTACAACTAGAATATTCGCGGGTGAAGCCGCGACGGGTAATGCTAGTTATAAATGATTATTGTTATTATTATTATTAATACCATCGCAAATTCTTCATCAAGACTAACAATTAATTAAACTCAGCAATTTTTCTAGGTTTATTGCCGTGTCTTATACGGAGCTTCTTTACAAGAACTGTAGTAATTTTTCCTTACTTATATTTTTTGATTTATTCAAATATTTGAAATGTTCGATTTACTTCAATAATCGACCATTCGAAATACTCGAGTACTTCGAAAGATTCCAACAACTGAAGTATTAACCCTTATGCTGTCATGTTCGACTATAGTCGAATGGCAATCCCACTCCGTCCACTGCCGTATTTGACTTCAGTCCACGGCCTCACAAATTTATAACCGTTTGATGCCACGCTCGACTGACGTGTAGAAGATGAGAGAATGCGATTGCACAGTTCTGTGACGTGCTGCCGCCTAGCTCCAATGTCAGAAACTTCATATTTGTTTAATCATGTATAATAATTTAATTCATTTTATTTGTTATAGAGTGGATAGATAAACAGTAATTCACTTCATTTTGAAACAGGAATAAGGGCTTGAAATAACAGAAGAGAAAATAAATAAATGACTTTAGCATACACAAACATTTGATTAAAACAGCGGTTCCCAACCTTTATTTCCTCCCGTACCCCTTTGTACATATTTATCTAACATGGTACCCCCTTAAAAGTAATCTTTTAAAACGTTTAATATTTTGCGGGCAATATGTACATACTGTAACTTAATTTTAAAAAAATATAACTTACAACCATTTATACCATTTTTAGCCTATTTTCAATTTTGAAAAAAAATAGGCTTATGAGATCACCTTTTGTCCGTGTGTGTGTGTGTGTGTGAGGTGTGTGTGTGTGTGAGGTGTGTGTGTGTGTCCCCCTAATAATTTCTAAACGGCTCGAGCGATTTCAATGAAACTCGGTAAGTTCATAGCACTATTCCCGGTGACCCCGACCGTGCCCTTCAAATTTTGTTACGTCTCACCAATACAACATGGCGGCTGTGCGAAATATTTCACCAGCATTCAATATCTCCGAAATTATTCCCGATATCACCCTGAAATTTTTTACGGTGATAAAGGGAACTACTAGAAGTTCACCTATGTGACTTTTGAAAAACTGGTAACTACAAAACCAACATGGCGGCCACGCGAATTTGCGAATTTTAAATAGACGTTTCTCGGGATTTAAGCAAGCAAGCGCAATGAAACTTGGTACAGTATATGTTTATACACATTGTAATGCACCGACATCTAACTTCGTTCAATTGTTTACATAACCACAAGATGGCGGATGTGCGAAATATTTCACCGGCATTCTACATCTCTGAAACTATTAGCGGTATCACCCTGAAATTTTGTAGGGAGATAAAAGGCACTACTGGAAGTTCATCTATTAGACTTTCAAAAACCGGTTAACTACAAAACAATCATGGCGGCCAAGCGAATTTGAAAGTTTTAAATAGACTTTTCTCGCGATTTAATGATCCAAATGCAATGAAACTTGGTACAGCAAACATGTTTATGCATTGTAATGCACTGGTATCTAATTTAGTTGAATTGTTTACATAACCTCAAGATGGCGGCTGTGCGAATTATTAAATTAAGTTTTTATTTCTTGTGTCGTAATCATGCGATCGAAGTGAAAGTTTGAATAATGAACCTACGCAATAATTTTCCTTTAATGGTACATGACTCTATGGTCTATACATTTAACAATCCAACATGGCGACCATCCGAAATATTTAGACAGCTCTGAATATCTACGAATCTATTATAGCAATTAAACTGATTTTTTATGTTCATAGGGGATATGAACATAAGTTCACCTATAGGACTTTCAATAACCTGGTGATCACAAATCCAACATGGCGGCGACGCGAATTATAAATATTCACATGGACGTTTCTTGCAATTTAACCATCCGAGTGCACTGAAACTTGGTACAGTAAATCCTTATACGAAGGTTAATCCACTGGCATCTAATTTATTTCAATTGTTTCCATAACCACAAGATGGCAGCTGTGCGAAATTTTAAAATCTCGTTTTTACTTCTTGTGCCCTAATCATGGGATTGAAGTTTGAATGCAACACGTACACAATAATCTTCATGTAACAGTACATAACTCTAGGACCTACATATATAAAGTTCAACATGGCGACCATCCGAAATATTTAGTCTACCAATCTATAACAGCAATCAAACTGACATTTTGTATGTTGATAGTGGCAGTTAACATAAGTAGGGTATGAAAATAGGCTGTATAGTTCTTCACGGAACTACTTGTTTTGAATACAGCAGGCTATGTGTTTGCTGTTAGTACGCAATTCATTTCAATAATATGCTAAATATAATTTTCAATTTTACTTTTATTTATTTTCGCAAATGATTATGAACATTTAGGTGAGGAAAATAAACAATTGCAGTACACAATATTTTTAAATTTGGGTTTTATTGAAAACCAATTAATTCTAGCAATTAGTTTGGCAAAAATAGACAAATCAAGACAATAGCAGTGACTGGGATAGGGTGGATTGTCGAGGGGGAGCATTGACCTTAACGTGCGTTGGTGGCAGATTCGGTTAAAGCACGGCCGTAGGCGGCGGGCGAGAATGGGTAAAATAGTGCATCGAATCCAGTGGTAGGCATATTTTTTTCGACGAAGATTGATAGAAGAGTAATTTTATGGATCCAAGAATTTTTACGGGTCGTTCCCAGAAAGTGAAAGTCGAAGGCATATTCTCGGATAAAATTACCGTAATGTCGGGTATCGCTCAGGGCAGCGTAATCGGAACTTCGTTATTTTTGGCTTTTATAAATGACTTACCAAATGGGATTCGCAGTGACTGTCGATTGTTTTGCGGATGATTGTGTAATATATCGAAAGATACATGACTCACAAGACAACGCAGTGCTTCAAGAGGACCTGAACCTGGCCTATAAGTGGGCGATTGAAAATAAAATGAAAATAAACACAAGAAAATGTAGTCTCTTAAAAATAGGGAAAGTGCGAAGGCAAGATTTTCAGTATAACATTGGCTAGGAAATACTTGTAGAAGAAGATTCTTGCAAATATTTGGGCGTTCACGTAAGGCATGATATGAAATGGGGTAGTCATGTAGGATGTGTAGTTTCTAAAGCTTACAAATCACTGCACTTTGTAATGAGGGTATTAATAGGAAGTAGTACCGCTGCTAATGAATTAGGATATACACACATCAAAAAAAGTTTTGCATCACCTCGGTTCCCAGATCTCCGGCATATAGACGTTGACTGTGTATATTGTATCCAAGATACAGTCCCTTTGACTGTTCATAGATGTCACTAAAACTGCTCAAAGATGTAAACAACCATGCATGAGCAGCGCCTATTAGACGGAGGGGGTACGACAGCCGATCAGTTCCAGTCATTCCACCAGGACGAAGGTACGCTGCTCATGTTGTCTGTAGTTCTACCATGCCTAGAAGGTCAATACCGCAGTTCGATCGCGTCCGCATTGTTACTTTGTGTCAAGAAGGGCTCTCAACAAGGGAAGTTTCCAGGCGTCTCAGAGTGAACCAAAGCGATGTTGTTCGGACATGGAGGAGGTACAGAGATACAGGAACTGTCGATGACAGGCCTCGCTCAGGCCGCCCAAGGGCTACTACTGTAGTGGATGACCGCTACTTACGGATTGCCGCTCGGAGGAACCCTGACAGCAATGCCACCATGTTGAATAATGCGTTTCGTTCAGCCACAGGACGTCGTGTTTCAACTCAAACTGTGCGCAATAGGCTGCATGATGCGCAACTTCACTCCCGACGTCCATGGCGAGGTCCAGCTTTGCAACCCCGACACCATGCAGCGCGGTACAGATGGGCCCAACAACATGCTGAATGGACCCCACGGAATTGGCATCACGTTCTCTTCACCGATGAGTGTCGCATATGCCTTCAACCAGACAATCGTCGGAGACGTGTTTGGAGGCACCATGGTCAGGCTGAACGTCTTAGACACACTGTCCAGCGAGTGCAGCAAGGTGGTGGTTCCCTGATGTTTTGGGGTGGCATTATGTGGGGCCGACGTACGCCACTGGTGGTCATGGAAGGCTCCGAAACGGCTTTACGATACCTGAATGACATCCTCCGACCCATAGTGCAACCATATCGGCAGAATATTGGAGAGGCATTTGTCTTCATGGACGACAATTCTCGACCTCATCGTGCACATCTTGTGAATGCGTTCCTTCAAGATAACGACATCGCTCGACTACAGTGGCCAGCATGTTCGCCAGACATGAACCCTATCGAACATGCCTGGGATATGTTGAAAAGGGCTGTTTATGGACGTCTTGACCCACCAACCACTCTGAGAGATTTACGCCGAATTGTCGTTGAGGAGTGGGACAATTTGGACCAACAGTGTCTTGATGAACTTGTGGATAGTATGCCACGGCGAATACAGGCATGCATCAATGCAAGAGGACGTGCTACTGGGTATTAGAGGTAGTGGTGTGTACTGCAATCTGGACCACAAATGCTGAAAGTCTAGCTGTATGATGGTACAACATGCAATGTGTGGGTCTCATGAGCAATAAAACGAGCTGAAATGTTGTTTGTGTTGATCTCTATTCCCTTTGTATTTAACGGTTCCGGAACTCTTGGAACCGAGGTGATGCAAAACTTTTTTTGATGTGTGTATGTCACTTGTAAGACCTATTCTGGAATACGCCTCGGCGGTTTGGGATCCATATCAAGAAGGGCTCATCAATGAGTTGGAAATGGTACAAAGAAAGGCCGCTAGATTTGTGCTCAGTGACTTTAATCCCAGGAGCAGTGTGAGACGTATGTTAAAGAAACTTGGGTGGGAATCACTTGAGGCTAGGAGGATGAAATCTAGAATCTGCGCTATGTACAACACGTATACAAATCAACCAGCATGGGGTGAGCTTAGCAAACGAATGGAAAATCCCACTTACATGGGTAGGAGCCATCATCCTTTCAAAGTTAAGGGCCGACCACAGCGAACAAATTATGGTAAATAGTATTTTGTAAACCGTGCCATTGATAACTGGAACTCTCTACCTGCCGCAATCTTAGAGCCTTTTCCCAAACATATAGGTGTGTTTAAGAAAAGACTGATTATTTGTGTAAATACTCCAGTTTAATTGTTATGTATAATTATATAAATGAATGAATGAAATGAAGAAGACGGCACTGCGCGTTAGTACATTACGACTGACACGTACGATGGGAACATTGCCGTTTATGTCTGACTAGACGATTTGTGGGTCTACAATGGCGGCCGATACAAGGATTATACGTGCTTGTCCGATAGGGCATGTCTACGGATAAATCTGGTATAGACCAGGTTTACTACACTTCAAGAACATCAAGAAATGTAAGCCACATTTGAATTATTTTATGCCTAGCTAATTGGAACAAACTATTTTTCTGCAGATGACCAACACATTTTTTTCGTCGTATTTAAAGCTTGTAATGATTTACGCAAGACTTGTTAGATTTATTCTGAGCATTTTCAGCACTCAGAACAGTTTAGGATCGATGACCGAGCATTTTGAGCATTTATTTGAATTTTTCATATTTTTGGGAAATCACGGTAATCAGCCGATGTAACTGTAAAAGTTAAATTTATTTTTGTTGAGGAATGGATATTTTTTCCATATTCGAAGGTTCGAACATGTGGATTCTCACATATTGAGATGATAATTAAACATATTTGAAATAATAATAATAATAATAATCCACTAATAATAATAATAATAATTTTCATAATTTTTCTAAATAATTCTTGGATATTATATTTTATAATAATCATATGTATTGAGAAAGAGCCTATGAAGTAGTTGAAACATTTCTAGTTTGGAACAGGAGATTTTACGAAGGAGAGTGGTTAGCGCAAGCCCGCATTCAACCTACATTTCAGTTCTGGTTGAACAGTTGATATTTGCTATGAGCAAAGCATATGTTTCAGATAACACGGAGAGGCATGAAACGGGAAGCAATTGATATTTGTATCAAATAGGATATTGTTGTATTTATATAAAATCATGACGTAAATACACTCGAAAGTGAAATGAAGCTTTTCATAAGTATGGTAAATTCACGGGTTGAACTGAATGGTAAAATAAAATAAACTTGTAAGTTTATTAATCTTCCAGTGTTGATAACAAGCAGAGGCTTGATTTATTGTATAAATTTTGGGAAGATAATTTATGTGTGTGGAATAGTTGTAATGCCATTCCCAGGTGCGCATGTTAAGTCGCAGGAATGAAGGTTTTTTCGAGCATCAATCAAATAGCAGATTCGATGGCTCAGGTTTATAGTAGGAGTATTGGAGCCACACATTTCGTCGTATGAATAACCCGAAGGTTATTTCTTTGAAACCATCAGTTCTTATTTCAACCTTGTTTACGAATTCCATTTAGAATTTGATTTTGCTAGAACCCGGATTTGTCATGATAGTAGTTTATTCTTCTTCAGAGGAAGACCTTTGCCGTTGTTGTTGTTGTTATAATATTGTGTCCTTACACAAATAGTAGAATGGGCCACTGCCAATTTAAAATAATTCTTTAACCACGAATAATTTGAAGGATATTTTCAATCCTAGTGCCATGAACTAAATGAATTCATTATAAGACTACAATTCTAATTTCCGCATTCTGTCGAAGAATTGCAAGTTGTGAAAGTTGCTAGAAATGGCCATAAATATAAATATTTTTTTCATAATAATTCCAAGTGGAAAATCTAATAGTTGAATGGTTCAACCATTTATTGATCAAGTTGATGATTCAGAAATCATATGTTTTGTTTGGAACTTGAAGTTCATAATCGAGTCACTTCTCGAATGTTTAATGTCAGAAGAACAATTAATTGTTGTTGTGCTTCGCACAGTTCTTCGATGCTATGCTCCATGGTCAAATACTTTTCAGATGTTGTTAATATGTGTTAATAATTTGTGTTGCTACGATGATAATAATAGTTTCAACGATATATTTTGGAAAACTGGAAAACAAATGAAAGTCTAAGAAATTCTATAAACATTTATTCTACGAGTGTTAATATCATGTAAATAGTCAAACAGTGATCTACGTTATTTCCAGTATGGACAATTCATTTTGCACTGGAGTTAAAATGTTAATAATTTTGGAACACAGTCCACAGGACTAACAATCGGACTTGTGTTTTCAAAAAGATTGTCAAATGTGTTTGGAAGATTTCTGTATATTGTGTGTAAATAAGAGTGTGGATCGCCACACGTGGATGATGCTGCTTTGAGCATTATTCTTGCAGTCAGATTTTAACTTTAAATAAACTGAGATAATTTTACCAGATGTGTTTCACCCAATTAAATCTCCTTCTATCCTTATTGTTGCATTGAGCCAAAAATCAGCAAAGCATTTTTATAAATTTGATGTCGTTTTTGCGATTTGCTTTAACCCATCTGGCGCTCCGGGATATTTTGATTCTCGTGCTGACTGATTATTGGTAAAATGCATATGTGGTCGTGCGGACTCCGGTCTAAACGGGCACATAAAATAAGATAGAGAGAGAAATGGCGCCCAACGTGGGGCCCGATTTAGACATGGTCAATCGCATGCCGATTTGAAATTGTGATAATTTTTATAGAAATATTTTGGGAGTTGAGAGATGTCTGGTTTGGATGAATAAATTAGTAGGAAACCCAATTAATGGGAAAATTAAAAATTTAACTGGTTAATAATTAGAATGGGTTTGATTATTTTTGATAATGGCTTAACCATTAGGGCGTGAAGTAAATTCAGTAGTAAACGTTCGATGACTGGAGATACACATTATTAGAATCCAGGTGGAGGATATTTGAGAACTTGCATATTTTTCTTGTGATATTATGGTAAATGTAATTCGTAAAAGTAAAGAATTTTGTTTTTCCATCACGTCGATATTAGGACAAATCTCATTTTATTATAGTGTTCCAATTAGCTATTCATATTTCTTGTTCTAGTTATAAGCTTGTGTTTGCCACTGTTGTATACCCCTAAGTTTTGAATAATTGAAATTATGGAAGAAATGATGAGGATGATGAGGAGTTTGGAGGAGAGTTCAAAACAGGCTGGACTGCGTGTAGCAGCCATTATGAAAGAAAATACTGAGGCGTTGGAAAAGAAACTTAAAGAAAATTCTGATTCTTTAGAAAATAAATTAAAAGATAACTTGAAAGAAAGTTTAGATGAAAAACTTAAAGAAAATTCTGATTCTTTAGAAAATAAACTTAAAGAAAATTTGAATGATAAACTTAAAGAAAATTCTGATTCTTTAGAAAATAAACTTAAAGAAAATTCTGATTCTTTGGAAAGTAAACTTAAAGAAAATTCTGATTCTTTGGAAAACAGGTTAAAAGGTAATTTGAAAGAAAATTTAAACAGTAAATTTAATTCAATGGAAAGTAAATTTAAAGAGAATTCTGAAATTTTGAAAATGACACTTGAAAGTAAAATGAATAAATTATGCGACAAAACACATGAGCTCGAAACTTCATTAGCTACTAACGCAAGTTTAATGGACGATAAATTTCGCGATGCCGATCTTCGATCCCAAAGCTTAGCTGATAGGATAGAACATGGTCTTAGGAAAGTTGGTGAAGACATGGTCAACCTGGAAGTCAGAGTGAAGAAGGAGAGTAACGAGATGGGAATTCTAGTTGTTCAGCGTTTAACGGAACAATTCAAGGAACTTGTCATGGGAGAAATAAGAGAAGGAGTGATTCATGAATTGCAAACTGAGATTAAAACCACAGTTGTCAATGAAATTAAAGACACACTCAAGCTGGAGAATCAAGAGGGAATCAAGGAGATTAGGGAATCTTTGTCATCCCACATTGAAGTAATTGCCAAGGATATTCAAGCAACTCAGAAGGACATATCAGATATGACAGGGTCATTAAAAAGTCATGAGGCTGTTATGAACCAGATATCCATTGATGTTAAAGACAATTTTAAGGAGACTGAAGCAATCAAGAAGATGGCAGAAGAAAACCAGAAGGAACTTGAGGCTATGAAAACTCAAATAAAGGATGAGAAACAGTCTGATCATTTTTTGAAAATGCCGAATGTAAGGGGAAAGGAACAGATACAGATAAATCTAGGAGGAGCTAGAGAGACTGATAGACAGGATGAGGTCAGGACAGTATTTCAATCCAACCCCATAACTGTATTTAAGAATATAGAAGACAAGCCTTCTAAATTTTCAGGGCGAGATTCTGTAACACCCGTGGAATTTCTGAGAGAAGCAGGTGATTACCTGAAAGATTCTAAGATCCCTAAAGAAAGACAGATCAGGGTAATAGGGAAGTTCTTGGAAGGTCCCGCACTTTTGTGGTTTAGAGCATTTAGATCCACTCTAAATACTTTTGAAGAGTTTTCTCGTGGGCTATTGAAGAAGTTTTGGTCCCCTGAAACCCAACAGCAAGTTAGAGCAGAGTTGTATTCGAAGAGATTCTCGACGTCACAACCTACTCGATACTCTACATACTTTTCTGGACAGCTGTCTAAACTCCAACATTTAGATCCGCCAATGCCAGATAACGAGTTGATTACTGCTTTGATACGACAATGTCCAGCAGACGTCCAGAGGACTTTGATCGCTGCTGATATCTACAATATGGAACAGTTTGATGAAGTATTGCAGAAGCTGGATCATACAAACGCTCAATTCTTCCATCAGAAGGGAGTAAAGAGTAATAACACTGTGTATGCTGTTATGGCTGACAGTTACTCTCAGACACCTCGAGAGATTCGAGAGGAGCGAGAAGAGAAATCGCCGAGGGAAGATTCCAATACGAGAGGATGGAACCAATACCGTAACAGATACAGTTACAAACCATATGCAAGACCGGATGGTGGTAATCGATACAACACTCGATGGAGAAGACCACGTGATACTCAAGGAAGGTACCAGGAAAGAAGATCCTATGGTAATAACTATAATAACAGAGGGAATGTAGATACTCGTCAGTCCAATGAAGAGTTTAACAAGGACACGAGGAAAAACTTGGAAGCAAGACACCAAGATAACTTACAATTTGTGGAGCAGAGGCCCAATGATCCAGGTCCATCGGGAACACAACAATCCCGGGGGAATGGTAATGGAAAAAAAAAACTTCGAATTCACAGTAGAAGATAGAATTTTGAATACTTTCACTTCCAGAATAATTAAATGGCAAGCAGAGGATGATGACTTAATTCAACAGAATGACGAACGAAAAGAAATGGGTACCAGAATTAGAATGCCAATCATTTCATGCGAAGTATTTGGTATGCCTGTCGATACTTTGATCGATACTGGGGCTATGCTTTGTCTGGTGAGTGAGAAGCTTTATATTCTGTGGAAGCTCAAAGAGAATTTAGAGGAAATTCCAGTATCAGGAATTAAGATCCAAGGAATAATACCCAATAAAATATCTCTGTGTAAAACACAATTATACTTATGTATTACGATTGGAGGACATGATTTCCGACATGTATTTGTTGTAATGAAGGACATGGCTTTTGACATGATATTGGGAGCAGATTTCATTCAGAAATATCAAGCAGTGATAGATATGAAGACAGAGACGATTAAATTCAAGAATACCGAAGAGATAAACTTCGAGGGAAAAGAAGAGGAAGACATCGAGGGAGATGCTCAATGGTCTCTGATTTTTCATGAAGCTGAAGGAAGGGAAGTCTACACTGAGAAGGAGTCCCCAGAGCTAGGGAAAATTTTGGAAGAGTATCAAGATATTTTTGACATTAAACCTGGTGAAATTGAAGATTTTGAATATTGTGGAAGTAAACAATAATGGAAGCTATGAAGTAGCTAATACACGAACTGGTAACATCGTGGGAACTTACAATGCATCGAATCTGAAGATCTATTATTCAAGAACCAGATAATTTAATGTGTAGATAGGAAAAATAAAAATTTTTCAATTTTTATTTTTTGCTAGGTGTGGGGTGGATGTGCCCAAATCTAGGAATGGGTATTCCAAGTTTCAGACACCTAGATATCAAGGGAAAGGCTGTAGCAGCTTTTGAAAGTTCGGATATTTGAATATCGCGCTACATTGCTTCTCGAAGCCTTTCGAAGGAAATTACCGATAGTTGGATGGTAAATGACGTAGCGAGTAACAGCAGAGGTGGAGACTATTTATTGATTAAATAGTTAACTATGGAGCAGAGACTTGAGACTGGGATCAGATTACTGGCACGGCCAAATGAAAGAGAATGCAATTAGTATCAAGTAAATCGGACCAGGGATTCAAGAGATATGAGGATTTTTAGATATCAGGCGATGACGCGTGACCCTGACCGTTTTTGTATAAAAGCAAGCTGGAGCAGGCTTAGTTAGCTCAATTCATCACAAGCACTTGGCGAACAAGTTGCGTCTACGCTGAGCCAAGGCACATGGTTGCCGCCTCTACGAAGAAGTACTTTTCAAATCGTGATAGTCACGAGAAGTGCTGCGCAAAACGAGTTGGAACTTAGTAAGTTTCTGGTGAGGAGAATCACTGAGGTGATTGTTTTTCTACAGACATTGGTGGAAATATTTATATTTCTTAAAGGACATATGCTAGACTTGGTCTAGAAAATAGTATATTGTCACAGTCCAATAGTAAATTAATACTTGGATGTTTAAATCCATTGAAAGTCAGTTTTCATATTTTGTAACTATTTAACCACTTCAATCCGTCAGTACATTGAAGAATAGTCTATAACGGTGGCGTTCATTAGTCTACGCAAGGGAAACTGCAGGTTGTCTAGCGCATGGCAGATGGTGATTTTAATAAACCATGCCCAGGGAACGATCTTCAGAACAGCCGTTAACTACTTAGACTGTCAACGTTTTTCTTGTACTGATGAGATTACAGTGAGTTAGGTTACAACTGACACATTTAAGAAGAGATCGCTTAGATCTGACCCTTTTTAACAAACTGTTATGGCTTTGTTAGAAGCCCATATTAAAATGGAACCACAGTCATTTAAAACGTCGAAAGATACTACCATTATGTCTGACTAGACGATTTGTGGGTCTACAATGGCGGCCGATACAAGGATTATACGTGCTTGTCCGATAGGGCATGTCTACGGATAAATCTGGTATAGACCAGGTTTACTACACTTCAAGAACATCAAGAAATGTAAGCCACATTTGAATTATTTTATGCCTAGCTAATTGGAACAAACTATTTTTCTGCAGATGACCAACACATTTTTTTCGTCGTATTTAAAGCTTGTAATGATTTACGCAAGACTTGTTAGATTTATTCTGAGCATTTTCAGCACTCAGAACAGTTTAGGATCGATGACCGAGCATTTTGAGCATTTATTTGAATTTTTCATATTTTTGGGAAATCACGGTAATCAGCCGATGTAACTGTAAAAGTTAAATTTATTTTTGTTGAGGAATGGATATTTTTTCCATATTCGAAGGTTCGAACATGTGGATTCTCACATATTGAGATGATAATTAAACATATTTGAAATAATAATAATAATAATAATCCACTAATAATAATAATAATAATTTTCATAATTTTTCTAAATAATTCTTGGATATTATATTTTATAATAATCATATGTATTGAGAAAGAGCCTATGAAGTAGTTGAAACATTTCTAGTTTGGAACAGGAGATTTTACGAAGGAGAGTGGTTAGCGCAAGCCCGCATTCAACCTACATTTCAGTTCTGGTTGAACAGTTGATATTTGCTATGAGCAAAGCATATGTTTCAGATAACACGGAGAGGCATGAAACGGGAAGCAATTGATATTTGTATCAAATAGGATATTGTTGTATTTATATAAAATCATGACGTAAATACACTCGAAAGTGAAATGAAGCTTTTCATAAGTATGGTAAATTCACGGGTTGAACTGAATGGTAAAATAAAATAAACTTGTAAGTTTATTAATCTTCCAGTGTTGATAACAAGCAGAGGCTTGATTTATTGTATAAATTTTGGGAAGATAATTTATGTGTGTGGAATAGTTGTAATGCCATTCCCAGGTGCGCATGTTAAGTCGCAGGAATGAAGGTTTTTTCGAGCATCAATCAAATAGCAGGTTCGATGGCTCAGGTTTATAGTAGGAGTATTGGAGCCACACATTTCGTCGTATGAATAACCCGAAGGTTATTTCTTTGAAACCATCAGTTCTTATTTCAACCTTGTTTACGAATTCCATTTAGAATTTGATTTTGCTAGAACCCGGATTTGTCATGATAGTAGTTTATTCTTCTTCAGAGGAAGACCTTTGCCGTTGTTGTTGTTGTTATAATATTGTGTCCTTACACAAATAGTAGAATGGGCCACTGCCAATTTAAAATAATTCTTTAACCACGAATAATTTGAAGGATATTTTCAATCCTAGTGCCATGAACTAAATGAATTCATTATAAGACTACAATTCTAATTTCCGCATTCTGTCGAAGAATTGCAAGTTGTGAAAGTTGCTAGAAATGGCCATAAATATAAATATTTTTTTCATAATAATTCCAAGTGGAAAATCTAATAGTTGAATGGTTCAACCATTTATTGATCAAGTTGATGATTCAGAAATCATATGTTTTGTTTGGAACTTGAAGTTCATAATCGAGTCACTTCTCGAATGTTTAATGTCAGAAGAACAATTAATTGTTGTTGTGCTTCGCACAGTTCTTCGATGCTATGCTCAATGGTCAAATACTTTTCAGATGTTGTTAATATGTGTTAATAATTTGTGTTGCTACGATGATAATAATAGTTTCAACGATATATTTTGGAAAACTGGAAAACAAATGAAAGTCTAAGAAATTCTATAAACATTTATTCTACGAGTGTTAATATCATGTAAATAGTCAAACAGTGATCTACGTTATTTCCAGTATGGACAATTCATTTTGCACTGGAGTTAAAATGTTAATAATTTTGGAACACAGTCCACAGGACTAACAATCGGACTTGTGTTTTCAAAAAGATTGTCAAATGTGTTTGGAAGATTTCTGTATATTGTGTGTAAATAAGAGTGTGGATCGCCACACGTGGATGATGCTGCTTTGAGCATTATTCTTGCAGTCAGATTTTAACTTTAAATAAACTGAGATAATTTTACCAGATGTGTTTCACCCAATTAAATCTCCTTCTATCCTTATTGTTGCATTGAGCCAAAAATCAGCAAAGCATTTTTATAAATTTGATGTCGTTTTTGCGATTTGCTTTAACCCATCTGGCGCTCCGGGATATTTTGATTCTCGTGCTGACTGATTATTGGTAAAATGCATATGTGGTCGTGCGGACTCCGGTCTAAACGGGCACAATACGGCAGACCAAATTTTTTTGCAAACTCAAAAAACGAAAACACAAGAACCAGACAAATAAAACTTAACGAATTTTAACTGAAAAACAGTTTTCTTCATTTTATTCAATACTGAAAATATCTTTATTGCAATATTATTATGTTCTGTTACAACTGTACATATTTACAACTTCACACCTGTTATATAAAAACGATTATTTATATAACAAAATCAACTCGTCTATTTTGTTTAGCAAATCTTGTGATTACCGAATCTATGTTTATGTCACGATGAATAAGCAGGAATGCATGGATAGGAATTTGGGGCTTTTTTCGCACCAAAAATTTTGCCGACGTCCAAACTGCAAGCTTGGTTGGCAATTTAAGATGTGACTTTCTCCCTTTGTCGGTACCAACTCGACTTGCCGAAACTGTAACGTACCTTGATACTATTCTCGAAGCTTGATGTAAAAGTCGCAAAACACGCCGTTGCAATTTGTACGAATATTTTCGGTGCGCTTAACGCATCAAATTTCTATCCATGTAGCTTGCAAAAAAATTGGTCTGGTTTTGTACATTTGGATATTTTGTGATTGCGATTTTAGTGATACCATTTTTCTTAACAATTTCGATTCTGTGACCCGCCCCCCCCCCTCCCCCCCCCCCCCCAAAGCCAAACTCTGGATCCGTGCCTGATTGTCCTCCCCTGAATACAGGGTGCGGCAGAAATAACTGACGAATTTCAAACTTTAATAACACAGCAACGCAACACGATATTCAAAAATGTATTGCGCAGTTTAAAAGAGCAATGTTTGCCATTTGCATCATATACACATACACACTAGGTTTTGAAAATAATGTCATCCTAATGTCGACCGCCCCTTCCGATGCACTTCTGAAGCCTCTCCCTGAAGTACCGCATGACCCTTCTAGTCATGTCTAGTGGTATTGCCTTGATTTCATCACGGATAGCAACTTTGAGGACGTGTAGTGTTCGCGGCTTACATTGGAAGACGCGAGCCTTCAGGTATCCCCAGAGAAAGAAATCACAAGGGGCGAGATCAGGGGAAAGGGCTGGCCATGGAACGTCACCCCGTAAGGAGATGAAACATCTCTCTGAGGAGATTGCGTAAAGTCATGTCTCACTGCACGGATATTCTCTGGTGTTCTAACGCTACAAGGCCTACCAGGCGATTTCGTTTTAACACTTGAACCAGTTCCTCTCAAATTATTCACCCATACCAGAATGGTATTCCTGCTTGGAACTTTCGCATGTCTATGTAACCTAAAGTGTCTACGAAATAAACGCTGTGTTGTGGTAACAGAGACAGCATTTTTGAAGTATGCGTTTCAATCACGAAACCTCGCTGCTCACCACTCCACGCCATGCTAGCGACTGACTAACCCTGACAAGGCGATGCATGTGATCTCCCAGGCCGCGCGCACAGCGACATTAACACCTGCTTAAGCGCTGTGGCCAATTCAGGTGTTAGATCTGCCGCTCCAATCTATGTAAAACAAGAAGTTCCGTGAAGAACTATACAGCCTACTTTTCATGCCAATGATTATTCTACAGTATATGAACCTATCTAGAATGATGACGAAATTAAGTTGGTAATATCGAAATATCTAATTAGTTCAAAATATACCTGGTATAATGAAGCCTAATAGAGCACTACAGTTGGCAGCCCTGGTGACTGAATATATTCTTAGTTCCACCTCTTAAGGTACAGAATACAAAATTTGGTTGAAGTCCAATGGACGTTACATGCAGTTAGACACTAGATCTATCAGCACGCGTAAAAAAATGTTGCCAACAATACCATGCATGTGCTGGTCAGAAGTAATCTGAATTATTATGATATCTTGTTGTGCCAATTTTGGATGAAATCCATTTGTTAGTATAGAAGTTACATGTATTTTAAAATTGGACATATCAGCAGGCATAGAATCATGTTGGCAGCACCGCCTTGTATTAATTACTCCAAATTAATCTAGAATGTCAGGTGCTATACGTGTGCAAAGTATAGAGCTGTTGGCTTGCATACTTTCTGATATATTGATATTAAGGTAAAAAGAATATAGACAGCATTTATTAACAGTTGGCAGCCCTGATTGCTCTTAACAATACTTATAGTCATATCTGTTATAGTACACATTGCACATACGAAATTTGGTTGAAATCCAACTGATAGTATAGAAGTTACATGTATTTAAAAATTGGTACTATCAGCAGGCTTATAATCATGTTGGTAGAACTGACGTATATAAGTTACTCCAAATTAATCTAAAATGTCAGAATATACGTGTGCATAGTTTAAAGCTGTTGGCTTGCACACTTTCTGATATATTAGTATTTGGATTTAAAAAAAAAATAGAGAGAGCAATTATTAACAGTTGGCAGCCCTGGTGGCTCATACGAATACGCTCAGTCATATCTGTTTATGTACAGATATTACGTACAAAATTTGGTTGAAATCCAGTTGATAGTGTAGAAGTTATATGCATTTAAACATTGGACATATCAGAAGGCTTAAAATTATTTTGGCAACACTGTCATGGTTGGCCTCCTGGAAATTAAACTGAAATAGTATTATCTACATGTGTGACAATTTTGGAATAGCTCCTATGCATACCTTGCAAGATATCCAACATGGAGCTCAAATTTCTAGTGCGTTTTTTCAGCAGTTGGTAGCACTGAGATCATTTTCAAATATGGACGTGAGCTATTCCGGTGCACATCTTTACTCATACTAAATTTGGTTTTGATTGCTGCAGCCGTTTAGGAGTTGATAGGGGGGGGACACACACACAGCCAGCCAGACAGACAGAAGGACACACACACAGCCAGACAGACAGACAGACAGAAGGACAGACAGACAGACAGACAGACAGACAGACATTTTCCCGGATCGATCTCATAAGACTACTTTTTCCTCATTTTTGCAAAATGTGAAAAGTAGGCTAAAAAATGGCAAACACTGCTCTTTTAAACTGCGCAATAAATTTGTCAATATCATGTTGCGTTGCTGTGTTATTTACGTTTGAAATTTGTCAGTTATTTCTGCCGCAACCTGTACAACAGTCACTAGAGTGTGCATCACATGATCCTGGGATCATAGTTAGAATTTTGATGAATTCGAGTTGTTAGCACAAAGTTGCAGTTTCTTCCGCGCGAGGAACGAGTTAAGAAAAAGTTATCTAGGTTCATATAAAGTACCCGTCTTTCCTTACAAATTGCATTATCTCGTCTACGTTACGATGTCTGTAACCATCTGGCTTCCGCCAGGAATACGGCTTTATTCCCCTGGAGTCATAAAGCATTAAACTTCTACCACCTTACAGAATGATCCACAGGGGCCGTCCCTTGGTCCTACAGTCGTAAATAAAATGACAAGTACTTGCCATTTCATCACGCTCCTATTCACTAGTGTACAATGTTTGGATATACTGAATTATTAGATTCTGGTATATTAAATGAAATGAAAATCCACAGCCTGTTTCCAGTCTCCGACCGGGTCAGGAATGGAATGAATGAAGCCCCCATCTAGCGGCGAGGATATGGGCTGTGCCGGCTGCCGAGGCCTGACGCACTCCTCTGGGGCAATGATTAAATGAATGACAGATGAAATGAAATGATAGTGGAGAGTGTTGCTGGAATGAAATGTTGACAGGGAAAACCGGAGTACCCGGAGAAAAACCTGTCTGCCTCCGTTTTGTCCAGCACAGATCTCACATGGAGTGACCGGGATTTGAACCACGGACCCAGCGGTGAGAGGCCGGCGAGCTGCCGCCTAAGCCACGGAGGCTTCGGTATATTAAATAATAATTATAATTTATATGATGATGAAGGTATACTAGCATTACCCGTCGCGGCTTCGCCCGCGAATATTCTAGTTGTAAAGAGTACACTTAGCAAAATCTCAATCATGAATGCTATGACTGATTTATCCTTGGTATGAATAATCAGACTTTATCAATTCAGCTACTGGTGAAGTGGTTAGGGGTTTGTCATTCTTTCATAGGTATATCAGAGCGAAGTTATTTTTCCGGGAATATCACAGACACTGTTAATTTAAGGGCCTTTAAATGTGGTTTTCGGAGACCCTTTATAGTCGGGTGAAAAAGACCATTCGTACCACACTCACACGTGAAAATTGCGTGAAAAAATTCTAGAGTGCCCTTTGACCCCCTTAAGCGCATTATAGTGTATGTATTGATGAATTTTACAGCTTAATTTGGTTCAGTGATAACCTTATAACAGTCTGGAAACTTTCACAGTAATGTAATAATTGGAAATGCATTGCGTCTTACCGAAATAGATTGACCTGTGAGATTCTGTTACCATGGTTACCGTGTTGCATTCTTTCATTATTTCATTGTAAATATCCATGTTTTAAGGTATTTATTTAATTGTGAGGCATTTAAAGAGTAAGTGAGTGCGTTTCGTTTACGCATTGGGTTATGCTGAACCTGTAGGAACCCCATATGTGTAGATTGGTGTTAATGGGACCATATTTTCCGTACAAAACTGGAATGGGACCTTAGCAGAATAATATAGGGAGGGATTGATGCAAAAATCGGTAGACAGCGGATGATTAGGTTAGTCGTAATATGATTTAAGCTCAGAACATTAAGGTGGGCGCCATTTATTTTCAGCTGTGACGGTGGCAATATACAACATGACACTGATTTGTCCCTTGCTAGTGCCACCTCCGTATCAAACGTGGTTCTATTTGGTTTCGTTGTGTTTGAATTAATAAGGGGGATCGATTTGCCCACATATTCGGCCGCCATCTTCAAACTGTTGGGCTGATGACCTTGAAGTTTAGTCAAAAGACGCTTCCCACAAAAAGGTATGACGTTGCGAAATTTGTTAGACATCAGATGATTAAGTTAGTCGTTATTAGATTTAATATTCGAACATTTGGATTGCCGCCATTACGTTTCCATCAAGATGGAGGCGATATAAAACATTGCACTGAGGTACCCATCACTAGTGCTACCTCTGTACTAAATTTCGTTCAATTTGGTTTCGCCGTGTTTGAATTGATAGGGGTGGGGGAGTGACAGACTTGCAGAGTACACACACATACACACATGCACGCTCACAGACACCCAGACGCACAATTTGTTGGCTCTGTGTTGATCTCATAAGTATACTCTCAATTTTTTGCAAAATTTGAAAGTAGGCTAAAAGGGATTCTGAAGAAGAAACATATAAAACTTACACTTAAACAATATATTATAACTTATAACTGATGAAAGAAATAAAAAGGTTTTGGGAGAGGAGGAAGCTGATAACTAAATTCCCTGTCAATTGTTAGATTACTTAACTTTAATTGATTTGATTTAAGTGCGCAAATAAATAAAAAGTAAATAAATAATTAATTATATAATTAAACAAATAAACAATCGAACGAACGAATAAATACATAAACGAATAAATAAATGAATAAACGAATAAATGAATGAATGAATGAATTAATTAATAAATGAATAAATTAATAAATAAATGAATGAATGAATTAATAAGAGAATTAATAAATGCAAAACTTAATAATTAAATGAATGAATAAATAAATAAACCTTTCCTGGTATTGAATATTTGCTGCTGGTATATCAAGATATCTGGCCACACTCCGCACGATAAACTCTATGTGAATGAACATTATTTTTATACTCTAGCAAAGGCAGGCTGCATTTGCAATGAGGAGGAGAGTAATTTCAACTTAAACAGTTTTCGTTCGCACTGCGTAGAATAAAATTTGGAGGACGAATTCACATCCATCATGAATATGAATGTCCTCTCGTCTCCACCAGTAAACTTTCTACCTCTGTGTTATTTGCGGTAGACGTCCGAGTTTTGGTAAAAATTCAGGAGTACAAAGACAAGGGTTGGTCACAAGGATAATATCAGACTTCACAGAGTGTCACAGTATGTTGAATCACTCTGATTAACGTTATGTGGAATACAAAATACACCACTCGACACACACATTACTGAAATTATGTGACTGGAGACAAGATTCCTTTGGAGGTGCAGTAACCTGAAATTGGGTGCCATCCCGGTATTGTCAAAAACCAAGGGTGTATACATTAGGTAGCAATTATTGGTCTAGGCCAAAACCATTGGTCTTCCGTTGATGGTTCCTAAATTAAGGCCATGACCACTTCTTTTCCAATCAACATTTGAATTACAACTACACACACTAATCCAGCCACAATAATAACACAGGTTGAAAATCCACAGCCTGCTTCCAGTCGACCAACCGTGTCAGGGAATGGAATGAATGAAGCCCCCATCTAGTGGTGAGGATATGAACTGTACCGGCTGACGAAGCCTATCGCACTCCCCTGGGGAAATAAATGACAGATGAAATTAAATTATAGTGGAGAGTGTTGCTGGAATGAAATTGTGACAGGGGAATTTGAAATTTATATATTTTTCATTAATTACAATGAAGACTAAAAGTCCCTTTAGCTGCAACTAACTGCCACTACTATACTTGTTTATTTTATATACATAGTCTTAAATTAACCTAATTAAACTAAATACTACGGAAAGAAAGAAATGTATACAAAACTGTTTTAACCTACTTAATTAATATGATGTAATACTACAATTTTATCATAAACTTATACCCATGTTTTAATAATTACACGGATAATAGGAGTGAATATGCGATTTCTTAGCCTTGACACTCCTCTGCCGTACTTCACCTAGTCTTAAATCTTTTTATTTATATATATATATATATATATATATATATATATATATATACAGTATACCGTAATTCTTTGACACGTGTGTATGTGACTGAACTCCTCCTAAACGACTGGACCGATATTGATGAAATTTTGTATGTACGTTAGGGTGGGTCCATGTGTGGTTTAGATTCACAATTTGACCAGGTAGGTGGAATTGTGGAATTTTAGAACCACAATTTACACACAATTTTAGAACCACACTATACAGTCATACACAGTCGTCATGGAAACCGCTAGCCTTAGTGAAAAGTGATGCTTTTGGACTGTTTGTCTCTGCACGTAGAGCCACCTGGTTGAAACCTGTGCAACTACCGCCATAACATACACTCCGCCCGTGCCGGAAAGATGTGTTTTATACCAAAGGTGGCAGTGATGTCGAATTCTACTGTTTGTCTCTGCACGTTAGAGCGTTTCAATGTCCCGTATGCGTTATATGCCATTTATCCGATTGTGATGAAGCTTTGGAGAGTTGTTGTGCACGCTCCCACGAATGTTTCTAGATTAGTCAATTCATTTCAAGATAGTTTAGAGGCAGTTAACAGAAATTGAAAAACATATTGTGTATCCAAAAGCTCTTCAAGAAACAAAGTTACAACAATTTCTTTGATTGGCAGGACATCGTCTCCGCGTCAGCTAGTTGTTATATATTTTTGAGGCATTTACCACAAATGATTTATTACCTTTCATTGTACGATGCTGAGGGATCTACAGAGTTGTAGCTGTGAATTTATTGTTCCGATCAAGCACTTGACTCATTTGAACAAAGGGGGTGTATTAGTTTCTAAAATTCTCAATAGTGGGCAAGAAGTGGAGTACGATTGTCTTTCCCTAAGCTTTAGCCAGTCAATGGTGTAACATGACAATGTTTACGAATGTTGAAGACAAAACGTTGACATGCATTCTGTTCATATTGCATTTATCTTAAATATCGCTGTATACTAATGACCCGTCATTTAGAATAGGAAATATCACCCTTTGTATCAGGGTCTTCCTTACATTAAAAGGAAGATATGGTATAAGGTGCGTTCAAAAAGTAACGAGCCGGAGGCTGGAATGCGCAAACCGGTGACGACATCGGCTAATCGTGGCGTGTGTAACGAGGTGTGCTTCCGACTAGAGCGTGGAAGGTCACAGCCCGTCTCTAGAGGGCACGCATACAAGTCACGTGACGATACAAAGCGAGCAGCGGCATGCATCAATCGTCCAACCAAGACCAAGACAGTAGGCCATTCGACATGCTTCCTGGTGTGGTTGAAGACTGTGGGGCACCCATTGGGCATACACTTTCCGCATGTGCAGTCGTTCCTTCATGATGGTGTGCACACTTTCGACGCTCAATCCGACCACGGTGGCTATGGCGTTCACTGTCACTCGGCGGTCCTGGGTAATGAGTGCATCAACCAGCTGGACGTTGTCATCGGTAATGCAGGGGGGTGCCCCAGACCAGGCATCATCGGCTAACGACACCCGTCCTTCCCTGAAGCGCTTGTGCCACGCCTTGACCATTGCAAGGGACATGCAGTGTTCGCCGTACACTTGTGATATTCGGCGATGAATGTCCGTTCCCCCTACTCCTTTCGCTGTCAGAAACCGAACAACACCTCTTTGCTCTTCGTTTGACGCCCCCATGTCATTGTTTGCAATGCGACTGTCAGCGTTGGACGATTGATTGCATGCTGCTGCTCGCTTTGTTTCGTCACGTGACGTGCACGCGTGCCCTCTAGCGACGGGCTGTGACCTTCCACGCTCTGGTCGGAACCACACCTCGTTACACATGCCACGATTAGCCGATGTCATCACCGGTTTGCGCATTACAGCCTCCGGTTCGTTACTTTTTGAACGCACCTTATATATTTCGACGGAACTGGTGAAGAATACCAGTCACCTTTTTGATTACATGGTTGGTATGGTTGGACCAACATAGAGTATTATCTATGTAGAGTCCCAAGTTATCAACACAATCTTGATATTTGAACACAGATCCATTTACAACTATTGGAGGAATGACACTGTTGTTAAGATTTGATAAGAGTTTTCGGTACCCTAGAAACATGGCTATTGTTTTATTTTCGTTTAATAGAAGATTATGCCTTTGAGCATATTCGGAATTAACTTTGCTGATGCAGACATTGAGACAGGTTACAGGAAAATGGTAATAAATTTGCCGATCATCAGCAGACATGTGATGTTTTGTGTGGAAGAGAATTGTAGGTAGGTCGTTTATATAGACAGAGAACACTAAGGGGCCCAATACAGAACCCTGTGGAACACTAGAGAGCACATTAGACCAATTTTAAATATTAGATTTGTCGAAAATCACGCGCTGTGACCTTCCTTTCAAAAAATCTTCAAACCAAAATAGAGCAGATGGTGAAAGGCCTAAATTTTGCAATTTACTGAGAAGAAGGTCATGATGAACCCTGTCAAAGGCTTTGCTGAAATCGAAAAGTACCAGGAGAGTAATATTCTTGACGTCCATAGCAAGCTTAATATCGGCTGTAACTTTGAGAAAAGCTGTAACAGTGCTATGGCCAGTTCGAAATCCGGACTGGAAAGAATTGAAGATTGAGTGTGTATTTAAGTAAATTGTGAGCTGTTGGTAGACATTTTTTTCTAATCCTTTTCCCAGAAGTGAAAAATGCTGATTGGTGAAATATCCTCAACTTTCTGGGGAGAAGAGACTTTTGCTACAGGTCGAATATCGGCCATTTTCCAGGCAGATGGAAAGACACCTGACTGTAAGCAAAAATTTTATATGGATTCTGTTAAAATGAGTCATATTGATATGATAAATATCGTTTAAAATGATAATCTGGTAGCAAAAATATCCACCCCGTCCGGGATTCGAACCCAAGATCTCTAGATTCACAGGCATAAGCACTGACCCCACGGCTAGTTAGACTACGCAAATTTTGTGCACAAAATGGTGACTTATTTTCACGTTCCAATAATACTGCATTACGGAATTAAGTTTCATTTATATTTTGCTTGTTTCGATAATGATCCTGCGTGAAATTGAGTTTAAAATGCCTTATGAATAGGCCCTCTTGTGAGAAAAGAGAATGTATTCAGTAATAGTTCATGACGGTTTGCTCAATTCTCGTATAACCACAACGATTATATTATATTGATGACTGCATTACCGTTATGCGGGTTAATATTTGAATAGCCATTGTGCAGAAACATAGTACCGGCAATGCCGACCACTTACAATGTTTGATATTAAGGCATTTTACCATTTAAATACTGATACGAAGATTTCGAACATGTACCATGTCATTTGTTTCAATCACTTGACACCAAAGTTCGCGTGAGCGTTTTCCGTTTAGTATGTCATATTCATTCCACATGGCCGAGAGTACGTCATGGTATCAATTTTCGACACCGCGCGCTCATTGTTTCTCGTACCACTGCCAGCTGGATCTTACCACTGCTCGCTGGATCGACCGATCGAGTTGGCAGTGCATCTTATACTTCCGTTCGTTTCACCACTGCCAGCTAGTGCACTTCCGTACGATCGATAGAGCGGGCAGTGCATACTTCCGTTTTCCACCACTGCCAGCTAGTAAACTTCCGTTCGATCGATCGAGCGGGCAGTGCATACTTCCATTTTCCACCACAGCCAGTTAGTACACTTCCGTTCGATCGATCGAGCGGGCAGTGCATACTTCCGTTCAATCCACCACTGCCAGCTAGATCGTTCCGATCCACTTCCGTCCCCAATTTTCAAAATCACTCCCACAAAACTATCCAACAACCGAGCGGAAAAATGTTACACATCAAAAAGACCTATAGAGGAAATCCAGGTGGTAAAAGATGCAAAGGAAGACCTAGGAAAGTATGGTTGGATGACGTGGAGGACGACTTACGGAAGATGGGAGTAAGAAGATGGAGGAAACGTACAGAAGATCGTCAGAATTGAGCAACGATTGTTGGAAAGGACAAGGTCCTACATGGACTGTAGAGCCGAGGAGTAGTAGTAGTAGAAAATCGTGCGTTTAACTTGGTAAATGTGCAAGAAACTGCTGGCAAGATAAACTGACTAATAACAACGCTTTGCTAAATCGGGATTCAGTCTGCTCCGAGAGCTCACGTGGTGTTACTAACTCATTCCGGAGGGCAGCATCGCGTGAAGCCTGGCGCATTTCCTGGCCTACTGGCTCGCATCATGTCAGTGGAAACAAGAACATACTGCAGTCTGCTGTAGAATGTGCTAGTTTTACTAACCTCCGAGTGAGAGTGTAGCAAACTTACCGGCTGGAGAAGGAATGCGTTTCTTCCTTTGATGGTGATGGAGGTGAAAGGGATTCGGATATAAAGCAATAAGAAAATACTAGCATAACCCGTCGCGGCTTCACCCGCGAATATTCTAGTTGTAAAGAGTACGCTTAGCAAAATATCATTCATGAATGCTATGACTGATTTATCCTCGGTATGAATAATCAGACTTTATCAATTCAGCTACTGGTGCAGTGGTTAGGGGTTTAACATTCCTTCATAGGTATATCAGAGCGAAGTTAGTTTTCTGGGAATATCACAGACACTGATAATTTAAGGGCCTTTAAATGTCGATTTCGGAGACTCTTTATAGTCGGGTGAAGAAGACCTTTCGTACCATACTCACACGTGAAAATTGCGTGAAAAAATCCCGAGTGCCCCTTGACCCCCTTAAGCGCATTATACTGTATGTATTGATGAATTTTACAGCTTAATTGGGTTCAGTGATAACCTTATAACCGTATGGAAACTTTCACAGTAATGTAATAATTGGAATTGCATTGCGTCTTACAGAAATAGATGGACCTGTGAGATTCTGTTACCATGGTTACCGTGTTGCATTCTTTCATTATTTCATTGTAAATATACATGCTTTAAGGTATTTATTTAATTGTGAGGCATTTAAAGAGTGTGAGTGCGTTTCGCTTAGGCATTGGGTTATGCTGAACCTGTAGGTTGGTGTTAATGGGACCTTATTTTCGGTACAAAACTGGAATGGGACCTTAGCAGAATAATATAGTGAACCCATGGGCCATAGGGTCCATGACGGTCGAATCCATGTCCTTAAGGAAGAAATGAAAGAAACGTATAGTTTCTTAAAGGAACGGAGAGAGATTTTAAGCCAGGAATATAGCTTAACATTGTGCAAGCGACTAGGGACAGATGTTCCTTAGATGAGATCACCCCACTCGACATTTCAGAGAGGGCTGGTCACGAGTATTAATAACTGAGTGGAATTTTCCACCGTGATAGAAAGAGAAGCCTGAATCGGAATTCAAGCTGACGTTGCTGGAATTTGACAACGCCGCATATGCACCAGAAGAGGAATAATTAAAATTAACACGTTTACGAGCATAATAATGAGTAAAGAAGCACAGTACAGTGAATCATTTGGAATGAGAGATTTTTCAGTATAGAGAAACCATGTAATAATTGTGCAGAAATAAACTGCCGACGTAAGACGACGTCATAGGGGAATTACCTAAGCCTCTGTGGAGGGGAGAGAGCAAAAAGAATGCAACACCCACACAATTGAGGACGAGAAATTAATTAATATCTCCGAATTGCACGATCGATTCTTAGGTGCAATAAGATCATTTGACATTGAGAAGACGAGCTTTCGGAAGGTATAATTTTTATATTTGTGGCACCATTATTTTAGAAGTTGACCACAGAAAAGGCTTGAGTCTTATTTTTTTGTAGTAAAACAGTATAAAGCTTCGGGCGTTTCCAAGCCAATCATGCAGTATTCAGACAGCCAGAGGGCACGTCACTGTGTCACATCGCATGCAGTCCTACGAGCATTCCGTGAGGGGAAGTGCTGCTCCACGACGTAGAAGTAATCATTCCGACAGTCCGTGAGGGGACGTAACTCTGCGTTACATCGATAACAGCTACCAGTACTCCTTGAGGGGAGAAACGCTGTTTTACATCACCGAAGTAAGATCCAATAGCCACAGGCGTCACAGTAGTAACGACTGGCTTGCCTCCATAAGGAGCAGTCAAGACGAAATTTAAAGTATCGCCGTAGTAAAGTATTAGGAAAATCCTAATTATAGGATTTAGGCCCGACTGTATACAAGTTAAAGTGAAAATTCGCAAGATATAGTCATAGCAGGCTGCGAACGTCGGACTTAAAGGCGATAGGTCGTTATATGTACGAACGAATAGATCATAACGTACGGAAGTATCGTACCAGACAGATAAACTGTTATTTAAATTGAAGCAACCTAAAAAGGAAGAACAGAATAAGGTTCGAACGTAGGAGTGTTAAAACAGTTCAAATAAATAGAATAGGAGACTATAAACATTAGCTCCAGAAAGCAGACGAACAATTCAAATAGTACTAGAATCGAGAAGTGCTAGCTGCTATAAACTGAATCTATAGGTCTTAGAGGAGACCTCGATCCATATAGACTTTCGTTAGGATCGATAGACAGATCTACAGAGAAGCCGTTCAAGCTAGATCAATAGCCGGTTATCCAGGATAGGAATAGCAGAATTGAACTCCAGGGAACAGTAGATGTTTCGGGACTTTCGCATTCTTCAGAATAGGAAGCCGACATCGGATAAATTTCACCCTTGGAAACGGGAATTTAAGAAGATCACGTGTGATAGGCTCAGAAGTACGGCCTAGTGATCGAGTAATTGTGAAGTGTAAAATAATCAAGATTGTGTGTTAGATAATATTTTTAGTGTTATTATGTGTTCAAAAGGGACACACCAGTATATAAAAATGTCGTCAATATTAAGTGTTCTAGATATAGGTCAAAAAGTGTTTTTACGTAAGATGAATACCTTCAATATGGTGTAAAAAGTTCAAAGTGGGCCCTAAAAATGAAACACCGCACCAGATTTAAGATCATGGGATGATCTGGAAAATATGTGAGTACAAAATTCATTTTTATTTTGGTGTCAGAAATTGATTGTGTACAGATCCACCGGAGTTTTTGAGTGAAAGGGATGTGTTTTAAAGAAATAAATACTGAATAATCAAGAACACGGTCTGAACAATAATAAATAAATAGAGAAATTATGAATAATTATGTAAAGAATAATTCCCGTAGAGGAAATATGTGAATAAAGGGTTAATGTATTTAACAAATGTCATAAGAGCAAGCGAAATATCATTAATTATCATAAAAGACATTGAAATAAAGTAAAGTTGAGATATGAAAGAAATAGCTTTTGAGCTTGTATAAAGAATAAAGATAATAATAATTTTAATTAAATATGGAAATGTTAAATAAAAATCAAATAAATTGATATGAACATAAGAACGTTAAGCCTTAACGTATGTGTAAGAAATGAGGTTCAATGGAATATTTTAAAACAGGGAGCGATTTATCAACCATGGAAAGATTAATATGTGAATTAAAATAATATGAATTGTTACTAAAGAGATTTTATCAGTTCTTGGGAAGACATTTTCGGCTTAAAATAATGCATTAGCGCATAATGAGCGCAAATATAATATTAAAGTGTCACGCTAGGAACGCGTAGTGGTTAAATACTTGGTACATTACTTATGGAGGGTAGTTGATTGCAGTGAATTGATAATTGTGTAAGTCCTCTATTTGTGACATTAGTATCACGAGGCATTGTGTATGTATTTAAAAAGGGAGCTAATATATGGTATTATTGAGCGTATGTCATATGGGCCACGGCCGACTCTAAATCGCATTTTGAAATAAGTCCTCTGTACGGGATTAGTTCCCGAGGCACCTGAAGAGATTCGAATGCAGGATCTTCTTATAAAAAAAAGCCCCTGAAATTCTCCGTCGTCGTATGTGTATTTAATCTTCCCAATCAATGAGGACCCTCTCATAATTAATAAATGCCAAGGATGTGAAAATGGTCTTTGAACCAAAGAATAGTTGTTTGAATGTATACGGTACAATAAAGCCCGGTCTCCCCAGAGCTGGATATAATGGGAAGGTTTGTTTTGAAAGCCTTGAAAATAAACTACTAATGTTGGGTCAGACAGGATGTCGCCGCCACCCTAACATGTCATAAATCGCACCCCAAGGAGTAGAGTCTAGCTTTCTTAAAGCGAGAAGGAACAGAGACCGTCTCGTAAGCTGTTGTAAAGAGAAATAAATACACCAGGAGTGTTTAAGGTTGTAAACGACCCGGGCGTTGAACCGAGGTCCTTAAAGATGGATATTTCGTTTGCCGGTTCAGATCGTAGTTTCTTATATGATAATGGTCTATTAAGACATAAGAGATAAATAACAATCCCTATTGTAATAATGTATGGACGTGGGATTCCACGAGTTGATTGAAGGCAACTGAGTTCGGGAGTAACTATAGTTTTTTGACTGTGTCAAGTACCTTCACGCTCTGGAGTACACAATTGATTTTCTGATTACCTTAATATATTTGTGAAATAAAGAGAGATGATAACAACTGAATGTGTGGACATGCCCAAAATATTGAATTAGATAATTAACATAGATTTTAAATATAATTATATATTTGTTTTTGAGAAATAAGAAAATATAAAAGCTAGTGTTTGAGGTGTACAAGAATGACACCGTAATAATGTAAATGCATGGAGCCAAAGAGCTCGGAGTTATGTAAACTTAATGTTAGTGCTTTATGGAAGTGAGACTAAGTAAGAATTATTGGTTTATGTGGAAACCACAGGTTTTGAATACAATATTTGTTTATTTTATTTTGTGATCCCTTGTTCATTTGGAACAAGCAGTTGATATTTGGGTCAGTAATTAATTTGTTAAAATGTTTGTAGCGCCATTAATTTTATTAATTAAATGTGCTTAAATAGGAGTTGATTTTGTTGTTATTTTTGCAAGTGTATCCTCTAATTAATCCAAAATATGTGAGTCACAGAGTGGGGGAACTTACCGCTGCCCCGAAATCCCGATTTGAGCTACGCTGGTATACTGTGATTGGCATATTTCTTGCTAAATGGGCACAGGGGGATATATAAATACTGTGCTGGATTAATAACTAGAGGAACACTTAAGTCGGTCATATCATGTAAAATTAAAGTAATGATAGGAAAAGCTACAACGTAAAATATTAACTGACCGCATGGGTCCCTGGAAACTCATACCGAGCAGCCCTGAATATATTATATTATCAAACCCCCAAGCAAAAGTAAACATGGCGCCCAGTACGCAGGGCTGAGTTTTCCTAGGGAAAACCCGAGTTTTCTCGAAAAATCAAAATTTTCATTTTTGTGAAAAAAAAAAGGTTTTTCGAAATTTTGAATTTTAAATACTTCCATAAAGGTTTTATGAAATTGAATAAGATTATCAAAAGGGTACGTTGTAAGTGAATACCCGTACTAAAGTAATAGTTAAAAGAAATTGGGACACACGGATTCAGAGTATCATCTCTCAAGCATGTACTAGTGTGGTGGCATTTGTGGCCCACTGTATTCTCATAAGATGGTATTGAGTGAGGAATTGCAGGGGCTTTTGGAGGCGATAAAAGCCGATAGTAATGAGAAGTTGGGGGCGATAAAAGCCGATAGCAATGAGAAGTTGGAGGCCATAAACAATAAATTGGGAACAATAGACAATACATTGGGTCTCCAAAAGGATGAAAATAACAAAGTGTTCGAATCCATAAATGAGAGTTTAAATAAGTTGGATAGCCAACAGACTGAAAATAAAGAAAGGTTAGGATTCATAACTGAAAGTTTAGAGTCACTAAAAACTAACAGTGATAATATGGGCACTAAATTAGAGGCTATCGGAGTTAAAAGTAATACCATGGAAACTAAGTTAGAAGCTATCGAGGCTAACTGTGTAACAATGAACAATGAAGTAAAGGCTGAGATAGATAAAATAAATAACAAGTTCCAAGGTTTTGACACCATGTTTGGGGACAAGTTAACTGAGTTAAAAGGGGAAATCGCAAGTGAGATTAAAGAGGAAAATAAAGGATTCCGTTCCGGATTGCAAGCCCAATTAGATACTATGAACACAAATATGATAGATTCCCAAAATAAATGTCAAAATCATTTTAAAAGTATTGAGGGTAAAATTGGTACCATGGAAAATAAGTTTGGTTCTATAGAAACTAAATTAATTAACATAGAAACAAAGGGTGATGAGTGTGAAAATAAACTTGTAACCCAGATCCAAGGTGTGCAGAAAGAATTGGAAGCTCAGATAAAATCTAACAGCGATATTTGTGAGGCATCCCGGGAGGAAATAAAACAAAGCGTGAATAAGCTAGGAGATAGATTTGAAGGGGTTGAAGAGAAAGTAGGGACCCTCGAGAACAAAATCGGTGTAGTTCAGACTGAAGTAACTGAGATGAAAAATCAAAATCTAAAGGATGTTCAGAAGATGAAAAATCAGATTGATCATTTTACCGGGCAGGTAGATGAGAATCTGAAGACATACGAAACGAAAATAGATCAAAGATTAGGTGTATACGAGGGGCATCTCCAGAGTGAAAGAAAACAACGAGAGATCGAAAGTAAGGAAAGTACCCATAAAATAAATGAAATAAGTCAGGGTATTATTGAGGTTCAGGAAACCATCGGAACATTAAAGGTTCATGTAGGAAAAACCAATAAGGAAGTTAGTCAGGTCCAAGATGAAATGATGAAATTGTATAAGAGTCAAGAGAAAACTGAGGGAAGGCTTGAAGGAATGAAAATAGATATGGTCAAAGGACGAAAAGAAGTGGAGAAGCAAATAAAGGAGATACGAGAGGGCTTGGAGACCATAGGTGACGTTAAGCCAGAAATTATAGACCAAAGGGTCATGATCTTTAAGAAAGAGGTAGAAGAACAACTAAAGGAATTCAGGGATAGTTACAGGGATGAGAAATTCCAATCCAAAAAGGTAGAGGAAGATATTAAAAGGAATCAAGAAAGAATTCAGGATGAATTAAGATCCCGATTGGAGAGGACTGAACTTAAGAATAGTCAAATGGAAATCCAACTCATGGCAAATGAAGAAAGTGCCCGAAGAGAAAGGAAGTTAGAATTCGAAAATCAGGAGGAGTTTCCAAAGACAGAATGGGTAGATTCCCGTGAACAAGGCACAGATACGGAGAGGGACTTAGGAGGGGAGAGCCCTTATAAGATCCCAGGATATCCAATGGCGATGTCAACCCCGTACACGAATCAGACAAATGGCCAAATAATAAACATTATTAAATCCAATGAGGACAGACCAGTAAAGTTTACGGGTAACAACATGTCTATTACTCCAAAATACTGGCTAAAAGAAGTGGCAGAGTATCTAAATGAAATGAAGGTTCCTCAGGATCGGAGACTGAGAGCTATTGAAAAGCTGTTGGCAGGTGATTGTCTCACCTGGTTCAGAAGCTTTAGATACACTTTTGATACGGTGGAAGGCTTTAGGGAAGCATTTTTAAAGCGATATTGGGCAGCAGATGTCCAAGAAAATTTAAGGCTAGATCTGTACTCTAGGAAGTACAGCACCAATGCACCGACTAAATACTCGGAATTTTTCACCGCTCAGCTGTGTAAATTCCGCGAACTGGATATTGCTCCGGCAGAAAACGACCTGTGTGCCGCCATTGCAAGACAGCTTCCATATGAGATTCAGAGGCTGCTAATCTCATCCAAAGCCAGAAGTGCTGTGGAAGTGGAAAGCGTATTACGTCAGTTAGATATGACGACTTCGCACGTAACACCTCGGCATCAGAGACAAACTGAGCAAGTACACATGGCCAGCAGTCAGGAAGCTGGAGAAAAACCAGCTACCAGGAATCAGTCCACCAGTACGGATACTCAAGGACGAGATCGAGAGTATGGGCACCAGGAGCCTAGAAGGATGCAGCCATATTACAGGGGAGGATATCGAGGAAGAAATCCTAGAACTACGGGTTATAGGCAACAGGAAAGCCGACCCTATAACAATAACCAGCAAAGGCCGGACAATAGAAAGAAATGGGAGAATTATCCCAGGAGGAATGTAAGGCCAGACGATAGGGATGATGAATATCGGGCCGAAATAGAAGAAAGATATCAGGAGAGTCTTCGTTATATGAACGAAAGACCAGATGAACCTGATAGGCAAAAAGTCCGTTGGAGTGAGGCAATCAAGAACCGGAAATCACCCGACCGACTAGACGGAGCTCAAAGCTTGGAACTTCAAGCTCAGCTAAAGAATGAGGGAAAAGGGAGCCCTCAGGATAAAAAAAACTCCAAATTTAAATTGTCAAAAGTGGAAACATACCAGGAGCTGGGAGGAGGTAGAAATTGTAAATTGGATAGCCAGACCAGATGAACTAATTAACGAGGATGTGGAAGGAATCCCACCTGTTAAAAGAGAACTACCTATAATTATGCTTAGGATAGAAGGATTACTGGTCAGAGCATTGATTGATACTGGATCCACAATAAGTCTAATTACACAAACCCTTTTAAATGAATTGGAAACAAGGGGCCGAGTACTAAAGATTCCCACATCAAGTGTAAAGATTAAGGGAATTATCCCTGAAAAATCTTTGACATGTAAATTTCAGGTATACATTGATTTAATCATGGGTAACGCTGAAATTTCGCAGTGCTTTTTGCTGGTAAATCAATTACCTTATAATGTCATATTAGGTATTGATTTTATCCGTGAGAACAAGGTCATTATAGACCTAGCGCAAAATTGCATTAGAATTCAAAGAGAGGATGTGGATGAGCAAAACATTAACCTACAGGATCAGGAGGCGAAAATAACAGAACAGGTATGGCATATGGAAGAAGTGATTGAGGAAGATTATAAGGACATAGAAAAAATATTTGAAGTCCTCAACATAGAACTCGAAGATAATGTGGAAAATGAGTTCGAGACCAACCTGTCAGGAAAAGTGGAGGAAGCTAAAGTCAGCCTCGAAATTAAGGAACAGTTAAAGAAATTATTATTGGATTATAGGGACATATTTGATTCCAAGCCAGGGAAGATTGAAAATTTTAAATACGCGTTCCAAGTCAACGATTGGGCACCGTTCAAACAAAAACCATACCCGGTTGCGGAAAAACATTACCCACAAACCAAGAAAACACTGCAGGAAATGATGAATGCAGGTGTTATAGAAAAGATGGCGACACCATATGTTAGTCCATTAGTGATTGTGAGTAAACCGGATGGCTCAGTAAGGGTGTGTTTAGATGCCAGAAATCTAAATGCAAAAATTATACCAGAAAATGATTCGGCACCACCCATAAAAGAAATACTGAGGAAATTTAAAGGCAAGAAGATTTTTACAAATATTGACATGACTTCTTCGTATCATCATCTCGAACTGGAAGAGAAAACCAGCTTGTTGACTGGATTTCAGTTCGATCAACAAACATACTGCTTTAGAAGATGTCCGTTTGGATTAAAGACTGCAGGATCGGCATTAATAAGAGCGCTGGATCGAAACCTGTCAGAGGAAGTGAAAGAGTGCACTATCCGATACGTAGATGACATTTTGCTTACCTCGGAAAACATTGAGGAACATTTAGAAAATTTGAAGAAATTATTAGAAGACCTAAGAAGGGCAAATTTTAAGATAAATTTAAAGAAATCGAACTTCTGTCAAAGGCAAGTGACATTTTTAGGGCATGTGATTGATAAGGATGGTGTTAAACCAAATCCATGCAAATTGGAATCGATAAGGGATTTTCCAAGGCCTTTGAAAGTGAAGAACGTTCGCCAGTTTTTGGGATTGATTGGGTTCTTCTCAGGACATTGTCCATCATACACCAAAACTGTTGCACCACTACAGGACCTTTTGAAGAAGGGGGGCAAGTGGAAATGGACGGAGGAAGCAGAAAAAGCATTCGTGGAAGCCAAGGAAATGCTCTTAAATTACGTGAAGCTAGGATATCCTGATTTTAATCAGAGATTTATCATTCAGACAGATGCATCCCAGATTGGAATAGGGGCAATGCTATATCAGGAGAACCCGGAAAACCCTGATAAAAAGAACTATCTAGCTTTCACAAGTAGGAGACTGAAACCACACGAGAAAAATTATACGATCAGCGAGATCGAGCTGTTAGCGATATTGCACGCGTTGCAATATTGGCGGAAGATCGTATATGGGTTTCAGGTCATTCTAAGGACGGATCATAAAGCCTTAACCTTTTTGATGAAGACTGATTTATCCAGTCAAAGGTTGATGCGTTGGGCTTTATATATTCAACAATTTGATGTCAAGATAGAGTACTGCCCAGGAAAGGAAAACATAGTTCCAGACTACTTAAGTAGACAGCCAGAGTCCATAGAAGAGGAAGTAATGGCTATAGATTTGGAAGACAGGGATCAGCGTACTCTTAATGAGTTAAGAAGCATTAGTCAAAGGCAACGGGAGGATCCATGGATGAACATGCTCATATCATTCCTTGAGGGAAGCTTGATAAGAGGAACACCAGCGTACACGGAAGCTGAGAAGATAGCACAAGATTACACGTTTTATAATGGGTTATTATATAAGTTTGTGGACTCTGACCATACGAAATTAAGGATTGTTGTACCTGCAATTTTGCAGAGGAAAATAGTATGGTTAGCCCATAGATCGTTCGGACATATGGGAGTCGACAAAACAGTCTCGATGCTGAAAGAAGCATTTATATGGCCGAGACTGAGAGAAACTGTAAGGGACACGCTAAAGACATGTGATCTATGTCAAAGGATTAAACCTAATGCATTTCTGATGAGACAGAAGCCTATACCATTGTTGCCCGAAAGGCCCGGCCAAATCATATCTATTGATAATTTTGGACCTTTGCCAAAGGCAAGAAGAGGAAATCGACACATAATGGTGGCTATGGATGTCTTCACTAAAATGGTTGTCCTTGCTCCCATACAGAAGACTAGTACCAAACAGGTGTTAAAACGACTTAAAGAAAAAGTGATACCGATTCTGGGGAAACCTGAGAATTTGTTGTCGGATCACGGCAGTTGTTTCACCAGTGTAGAGTTCAGACGAGAATTAGAAAGACTTGGAATACGTCAAATTTTGTCAAGTATTCGCCATCCTGAGGCAAACCCTGTAGAGAGAGTTATGAGAGAAACGGCCAAGTATTGTAGAATATACTGTGCCGAAGAAAATTGGAAGTGGATAGATATTTTGGATATTATTGAATTTTGTATAAATAATACAATCCATGAATCCACAGGAGAGATACCCATAACGTTACATCGGAATGAGCAACCAGAAAGACCTTGGAATCTGGTAATTCCTAGGCCAGCAGACGCTCAGCCGGGAAGAGATGTACGAATTAGGAGAGCCTTTGAGCATCTAAAAGCTCAAGCCGACAGGAGGCAGAGAAGAAATAGGCATAAGAGGTATCATCGACCATTATTAGCAGGAGAAATGGTGTTAGTGAAAAGACCAGCCATTTCGGATCCAGGGAACCGTGTGTACAAGAAGTTCCAGAAAATGTACCACGGACCATATCAGATAATCAGAGATTTGAGGAATAACGCATATAGAATTCGGCACTGTGAAACGGATCACGAAGTGACCATGAATTCAGCAAATTTGAAATTATATTACCCTCCCGAAGATTTTGATGAAGAAAATGAACAAGCCCTGGTCATGGAAACATTTAGAGATGAATCCGCTTTTGACATAAACAAGAATAAGGGAGAAATAGAAAATAGAGCTCAAGCATTCGAGTGCGAATGCGAATTGGAGAATGTATATTGGGAAATTAAAGAAATAATTGAATTTATTGAAGAAGAAAATTCCAAGTTAAGAAAAGAAAATGATGAAATAAGGAAACGGGTAGGGATAGACCAAACCCGTAAGGGAGAATGAGGTTCTGGGAACTTAAAGTCCAGACAAAGAAAGAAAGAAAGAAAGAAAGGGTAGGGACAGAGCATACCCGACCTACACAATTACCGGATACGACTTAAAAGAAGTAAAAACAACAGTAAATACGGATGACGTTATGATGGATTCGACGAATAGAGTAATACAAATTAAATTGAAATAAATTTCCTCAAAATTTTCGAAAATTTATTTACCTAAGGAGGGGAGAGATGAACCCATGGGCCATAGGGTCCATGACGGTCGAATCCATGTCCTTAAGGAAGAAATGAAAGAAACGTATAGTTTCTTAAAGGAACGGAGAGAGATTTTAAGCCAGGAATATAGCTTAACATTGTGCAAGCGACTAGGGACAGATGTTCCTTAGATGAGATCACCCCACTCGACATTTCAGAGAGGGCTGGTCACGAGTATTAATAACTGAGTGGAATTTTCCACCGTGATAGAAAGAGAAGCCTGAATCGGAATTCAAGCTGACGTTGCTGGAATTTGACAACGCCGCATATGCACCAGAAGAGGAATAATTAAAATTAACACGTTTACGAGCATAATAATGAGTAAAGAAGCACAGTACAGTGAATCATTTGGAATGAGAGATTTTTCAGTATAGAGAAACCATGTAATAATTGTGCAGAAATAAACTGCCGACGTAAGACGACGTCATAGGGGAATTACCTAAGCCTCTGTGGAGGGGAGAGAGCAAAAAGAATGCAACACCCACACAATTGAGGACGAGAAATTAATTAATATCTCCGAATTGCACGATCGATTCTTAGGTGCAATAAGATCATTTGACATTGAGAAGACGAGCTTTCGGAAGGTATAATTTTTATATTTGTGGCACCATTATTTTAGAAGTTGACCACAGAAAAGGCTTGAGTCTTATTTTTTTGTAGTAAAACAGTATAAAGCTTCGGGCGTTTCCAAGCCAATCATGCAGTATTCAGACAGCCAGAGGGCACGTCACTGTGTCACATCGCATGCAGTCCTACGAGCATTCCGTGAGGGGAAGTGCTGCTCCACGACGTAGAAGTAATCATTCCGACAGTCCGTGAGGGGACGTAACTCTGCGTTACATCGATAACAGCTACCAGTACTCCTTGAGGGGAGAAACGCTGTTTTACATCACCGAAGTAAGATCCAATAGCCACAGGCGTCACAGTAGTAACGACTGGCTTGCCTCCATAAGGAGCAGTCAAGACGAAATTTAAAGTATCGCCGTAGTAAAGTATTAGGAAAATCCTAATTATAGGATTTAGGCCCGACTGTATACAAGTTAAAGTGAAAATTCGCAAGATATAGTCATAGCAGGCTGCGAACGTCGGACTTAAAGGCGATAGGTCGTTATATGTACGAACGAATAGATCATAACGTACGGAAGTATCGTACCAGACAGATAAACTGTTATTTAAATTGAAGCAACCTAAAAAGGAAGAACAGAATAAGGTTCGAACGTAGGAGTGTTAAAACAGTTCAAATAAATAGAATAGGAGACTATAAACATTAGCTCCAGAAAGCAGACGAACAATTCAAATAGTACTAGAATCGAGAAGTGCTAGCTGCTATAAACTGAATCTATAGGTCTTAGAGGAGACCTCGATCCATATAGACTTTCGTTAGGATCGATAGACAGATCTACAGAGAAGCCGTTCAAGCTAGATCAATAGCCGGTTATCCAGGATAGGAATAGCAGAATTGAACTCCAGGGAACAGTAGATGTTTCGGGACTTTCGCATTCTTCAGAATAGGAAGCCGACATCGGATAAATTTCACCCTTGGAAACGGGAATTTAAGAAGATCACGTGTGATAGGCTCAGAAGTACGGCCTAGTGATCGAGTAATTGTGAAGTGTAAAATAATCAAGATTGTGTGTTAGATAATATTTTTAGTGTTATTATGTGTTCAAAAGGGACACACCAGTATATAAAAATGTCGTCAATATTAAGTGTTCTAGATATAGGTCAAAAAGTGTTTTTACGTAAGATGAATACCTTCAATAAGGTGTAAAAAGTTCAAAGTGGGCCCTAAAAATGAAACACCGCACCAGATTTAAGATCATGGGATGATCTGGAAAATATGTGAGTACAAAATTCATTTTTATTTTGGTGTCAGAAATTGATTGTGTACAGATCCACCGGAGTTTTTGAGTGAAAGGGATGTGTTTTAAAGAAATAAATACTGAATAATCAAGAACACGGTCTGAACAATAATAAATAAATAGAGAAATTATGAATAATTATGTAAAGAATAATTCCCGTAGAGGAAATATGTGAATAAAGGGTTAATGTATTTAACAAATGTCATAAGAGCAAGCGAAATATCATTAATTATCATAAAAGACATTGAAATAAAGTAAAGTTGAGATATGAAAGAAATAGCTTTTGAGCTTGTATAAAGAATAAAGATAATAATAATAATAATTAAATATGGAAATGTTAAATAAAAATCAAATAAATTGATATGAACATAAGAACGTTAAGCCTTAACGTATGTGTAAGAAATGAGGTTCAATGGAATATTTTAAAACAGGGAGCGATTTATCAACCATGGAAAGATTAATATGTGAATTAAAATAATATGAATTGTTACTAAAGAGATTTTATCAGTTCTTGGGAAGACATTTTCGGCTTAAAATAATGCATTAGCGCATAATGAGCGCAAATATAATATTAAAGTATCACGCTAGGAACGCGTAGTGGTTAAATACTTGGTACATTACTTATGGAGGGTAGTTGATTGCAGTGAATTGATAATTGTGTAAGTCCTCTATTTGTGACATTAGTATCACGAGGCATTGTGTATGTATTTAAAAAGGGAGCTAATATATGGTATTATTGAGCGTATGTCATATGGGCCACGGCCGACTCTAAATCGCATTTTGAAATAAGTCCTCTGTACGGGATTAGTTCCCGAGGCACCTGAAGAGATTCGAATGCAGGATCTTCTTATAAAAAAAAAGCCCCTGAAATTCTCCGTCGTCGTATGTGTATTTAATCTTCCCAATCAATGAGGACCCTCTCATAATTAATAAATGCCAAGGATGTGAAAATGGTCTTTGAACCAAAGAATAGTTGTTTGAATGTATACGGTACAATAAAGCCCGGTCTCCCCAGAGCTGGATATAATGGGAAGGTTTGTTTTGAAAGCCTTGAAAATAAACTACTAATGTTGGGTCAGACAGGATGTCGCCGCCACCCTAACATGTCATAAATCGCACCCCAAGGAGTAGAGTCTAGCTTTCTTAAAGCGAGAAGGAACAGAGACCGTCTCGTAAGCTGTTGTAAAGAGAAATAAATACACCAGGAGTGTTTAAGGTTGTAAACGACCCGGGCGTTGAACCGAGGTCCTTAAAGATGGATATTTCGTTTGCCGGTTCAGATCGTAGTTTCTTATATGATAATGGTCTATTAAGACATAAGAGATAAATAACAATCCCTATTGTAATAATGTATGGACGTGGGATTCCACGAGTTGATTGAAGGCAACTGAGTTCGGGAGTAACTATAGTTTTTTGACTGTGTCAAGTACCTTCACGCTCTGGAGTACACAATTGATTTTCTGATTACCTTAATATATTTGTGAAATAAAGAGAGATGATAACAACTGAATGTGTGGACATGCCCAAAATATTGAATTAGATAATTAACATAGATTTTAAATATAATTATATATTTGTTTTTGAGAAATAAGAAAATATAAAAGCTAGTGTTTGAGGTGTACAAGAATGACACCGTAATAATGTAAATGCATGGAGCCAAAGAGCTCGGAGTTATGTAAACTTAATGTTAGTGCTTTATGGAAGTGAGACTAAGTAAGAATTATTGGTTTATGTGGAAACCACAGGTTTTGAATACAATATTTGTTTATTTTATTTTGTGATCCCTTGTTCATTTGGAACAAGCAGTTGATATTTGGGTCAGTAATTAATTTGTTAAAATGTTTGTAGCGCCATTAATTTTATTAATTAAATGTGCTTAAATAGGAGTTGATTTTGTTGTTATTTTTGCAAGTGTATCCTCTAATTAATCCAAAATATGTGAGTCACAGAGTGGGGGAACTTACCGCTGCCCCGAAATCCCGATTTGAGCTACGCTGGTATACTGTGATTGGCATATTTCTTGCTAAATGGGCACAATAGGGAGGGATGATCAGTTTTTGTTTATTGATTCATTTATTTGATGTATTCAATAATTTATTTAGCTATTCGTTTATTTATTTATTTTCCCCTTCACGTTCCCCCTTTCCTATTTCCTTCCCTTTTCTTTTCATTTTCCTTTCCTCTTTTTTCCTTCCATTCTTTAGCGGTCAAGCTGTTGGCCTCTCACCAAGGCGGACCGGGTTCGATTACCGGGCAATGAATCTGAGATTTTCGAAGTGAAATGCCATGTCCTGTGGTTCGGATTCCCCGTAAAATGTAGTTCCTGTGACTCATGATTGCGAGATTAACGGTCACGTTAAACTACAAGCTTCCTTTCCTTTTCTTCTCCTTTCTTCTTTCTTTTAATTTTCCTTTTCTCTTTCCCTTACTTTTACTTTCCTCATTCATTTCTTTTTCCTTTTCCACTTTCCTGAGAAGCCCGGCATAAGTAAGTGGAAGCAATTCTGGACTCAGCTGGGGTCCCTTGGTCACCAACCCACGTCCTACTAGATGTGAGCCCCTGGGGGGTTACTATTATTATTAAGGGAACCGGGAAGTGTTCAATGCTGAAAAATGCTTATCATGTTATTACATCCATTTAAAAATTAATTATCCAAGGGAAGATTGATGGCATTAGGGGTCCAGGACGCAGACGAATATCCTGGCTAAAGAACTTAAGCCAGTGGTTCGGACTTAATACAGTGACACTGTTTAGAACAGCTATGAACAAACAGCACATCATGCTACTGATCGCCAATGTTCTTGGAGGACGAAGCACTTGAAGAAGAAGAAGAAGAAAGCCCGTTACCTAAAACGGATTCTAGGAGTAGGGGAGTCAGCGCCATCGAGTCTAACATAAGTGTTAACAAAAGAAACCCTCTTCGTTGAGGACATAAATGCACAATTCTGGCTACCAAATACTAAGGCTTATGAAAAGATGCAACACTAATGCCATATGGCCCGAATTTTACAACATCGGAATGGACGCAGCCGAATTATGAACTTCGACACATACTGACAAGATTTGCAACGCACGGCTTTCACCACAAGCTATGTCGGAACCTAAGATTTCATCAACCAGAAGAATCCTGTGTGTGCAAATTGTGCGATAAACATTGTGAGCGATATCATGCTCAAAACTGCCCTAACAGGACAATCTCAATAATAGGACTAGCTCAAGAATAATTTATGTACCATTATGTACATTGTCCGCTTTTCTTTAAGGGAACCGGGAAGTGTGCAATGCTGAAAAATGTTTATCATGTTATTACATCCATTTAAAAATGAAGTTTTCAATGAATTATTTTTCAATTTTTTTCTCAGTCTTTATCAGGGCCTATTTTTTAAATTCATAATACTTAAGTAAATAGGACATCAATTTACCAAAAAGTCATAAAATTATAGAAATTTTAGGTACGATTTCTGAGAACATTTTTCAAAATTTGGTCATGAGATTTTTACATGATATTTAACCACTGATACTCGACCTTGATGACTAAATTCATCTTCCCAACTGAAATAGATTTCAGTAAAAAAAAATATATTGCAATACCGTACTCAAATGTGTCCATGATTCAACTCCATAGAGAAGGACACTAAAAACGTAGCATCGAAGCAGTCGGGAGGGTAATGACAGATTTAAATCACGGCTGGTCAAAACTTTTCTCATTTTCATGTAAGAACTTCTGGCCTGCTCAATTCTACAGCGAATTTCTTGACTTAAGTCCCAGTTATCATTGATTTGACATCCTAAATATTTATATGATGAAACCCTTTCAATTCTTTCATTACCAAGTGGAAGAATGCCCTGAATTTCATCTTTGTTTCTACTAACAACCATCCACTTCGTTTTTTTTACATTTAAATGTAATCCCATGGAAATAGAATAGAATCCAGTAGTGTTTGTAGATCATCCATACTTGTTGCAAGGATGACAGTGTCATCAGCATATCGGATGTTATTAATGATAGATCCATTTACCACTACTCCTTGAGACTTTCCATCAAGAGCATCTTGGTAAATCTTTTCAGAATAGATGTTGAAGAGGAGTGGAGAAAGAATGCAACCTTGGCGAACTCCCTTCTTATTCGATGCTTCTTCAGACAGCTGACCATCAACACGTACAGCAGAACGTTGATTCCAGTACAGATTTCCAATTTATCGGGCTTTGACCTTCTCAATTGTTGATAGATTTGTGATTGTTTGTTTGTCCCAGATGAGTTGATCCCATAGGTTGCTATTGGTGCACTAGCCGTCTTGAACAGTGTTAATGCAGTGGCTATTAATGTTTTGAAAGATCTGATATGGAGACTAATATGAAATTATAGAATGCCTACAAGCTGCTCAGTCAACCGCTTCTGCGGTAAAATAAATCTGTATATAGAAATATCAATCTGAGTTCATAAAATTTTAGTAGCTTCTATAAAAGCCGGTATCTCCTGATAAGTTCTCAACTTTGATTTAGATCTGTCTTGTATAGACTAAATGCGAACCAACTGTTTCCCCACACGGTAAGCTAGTTGGAAGATCACGGTTGTGAGGTCGCGTCTTGTGTGACCTAGCGAGACATTTCTCAAGCAGAGCGATTCTCTGAGATAAACTCTGAGGTGACAAGTGCTTGGCTGATCGTTTTAAAGGCGAGAAAAAGAAAAGAAATCAAACCAAGGGAACTTCCTATAACAAGTTCGTCGTCTTCAAAATCCCAAGTCTGTTTGCGACGGAATCAAACTTCACTAAGGAGCAGATTGAAGTTGAGTTCTTTACGTCAGCACAGTCATTCTTTATGTGATGGAAGCTTGAATGCTGAACACATAAACGGAGTTGGTCGTATTTCAAATAATCTACAGCAGATTTTCTTTCAAACAGGAGTTTACCATTTTAAAGCCTTCTTTTTACTTCTAAAATATTCCTAGTTTAAAATTTTGAATTATAAACTTTCGAAGTAGATTGATTTCCTTTTAATGAATTTCTTAACCCTCCCTTAGTAACGCCTGGTCTCTCAGATCGAGTGGTGACATGATTTGGTTCAAATGTCAGCCAACAGAGTGCAGGAGTTGGGGCTAATGACCTCACTGTTCCACCCCTTAAAACAACAATAACTAACTAACTAACTAACTAACAAATTGGCAGGTGAAAAGCTAAAGAAAGTAGGAGACTTCTGTTACTTAGGAAGCGAAATAACCAGTGATGGACGAAGCAAAGAGGATATACAAAGAAGGTTGACTCAGGCAAGGAAAGCATTTTTAAAGAAAAGGTATCTGTTGACACCGAATATAGTTTTAGGTATTAGGAATTCAGATTTGAAAGCCTTTATCTGGAGCGTGGCGCTCTATGGAAGTGAAACATGGACTATTGGTGCAGCAGAAAAGAGGAGAATTGAAGCGTTTGAAATGTGGTGTTACAGGAGAATGATGTAGATCAGACGGGTAGATAGGGTTACAAACAAAGAGGTATCAAGACGTGTGGGAGAGGAGAGATGTATCTTGCGACTGCTAATGAAGAGAAGAGATTGGTTGTTAGGACACACACTAAGCCATCCAAGGATAGCAAGCTTAGTTATGGGAGGAAGGGTGGAGGACAAGAACTGTAGGGGTAGACCAAGGTTAGAATATGTTAAACAGATTGCCTCGGATGTAGGGTGTGGTAGCTACGTAGAGATGAAACAATTAGCGCAAGACAGGGAGGCACGGAGAGCTGCAGCAAACCAGTCAAAAACTGAAGACTCATACAACAACAAGAACAATAACAAACTAACTACCTAACTAACTAACTAAGAGTGTGGGAGTTGCACGATCTCATACTTTCCGAAAAGAGTTACGTGAACATCCGCTTCATTAGGCACTATACACGCGCTGTGTATTTGGAAGGTATGGCCTATCAATGATTCTGGTGTGAGAGACCAGGGTCATTAAAGCAATATGCTTCTTTCACTTTCCCGCGTTAATTGGTCGTTGCCTCATCTTTCCTGATCCCTCATTCTTAAAGGTTCAGACCTCGTTATTATCTCTTTATGGTATCGCCTGCCTGCTGCTCAAGGTCCTAAAGGTGGCTGGTTGTGTGTAGCCCCACCCTGAATAGTGCTACTCTCTCAAAGGCTCACAGTATCTCCTGCCTTCTGCTAAAGGCCATAAAGGAGGCAGGGTGTGTGTAGCCCCACCCTAGATAGTGTTACACCATCAAGTGCTCTCAGTATCTCCTGCGTTCTGCTCAAGGCCCTACAGGGGGGCAGGGTGTGTGTAGATCCACTCTGGATAGTGATACACCATCAAGTACTCACAGTATCTCCTGCCTTCTGCTCAGGACCCTAAATGAAGCAGTGTGTGTGTAGATCCACTCTGGATAGTGCTACACCCTCAAGGGCTCACAGTATCCCCTGCCTTCTCCTCAAGGCCCTAAAGGAGACAGGGTGTGTATAGCCCCACCCTGGATAGTGCTACACCCTCAAGGACTCACAGTATCTCCTGCGTTCTGCTCAAGGCCCTAAAGGAGACAGGGTGTTTATAGCCCCACCCGGGTTAGTGGTTCTTACCCCCTTCTTTTCCCATCGCCTCTGGGATGGACCCATTCCTGTTTCGCTTTCCTCTCTTCCTTTCATGGCTCTCCTTCCTTCCAAGTACCTTAATTCTCATTCCAGGAGGGCTGAGGGCATATTCTTTCCACTTATCTCTTATTTACTTTATGCTTCTTCTATTTATTTTCCATTTCCTCTTCTAGTCCGTAAGTCAGTACAATAGTTAGTATTACCTATAGTTTCATTTTCAATCTCACGATAACCCAGATGTTATGCCCCTTAAAACAATTATTATCATCATCATCATCATCATCATCATCATCATCATCATTATCTCTTTATCATAGTTTGACATTTAGTACACAAAAACATTCCGCAGAAGATCGTATATGTAATAATGAAAACCGTGTAAAAATCAGTGGATTGATAACGAGCCGTTTCACCTTGTGCTGGCTTTCACTGCTGTCAGCTTCTTCTTAAAAAATAGAAAAGAAAATCCACAGCTTGCTTCCAGTCGACCGACCGGGTGATTGACAAGGCGGCTTTTATAATTTGAGATAAATTTGAGATAATAATAATAATAACAATAATAATAATAATAATAATAATGATATCGTATGGCCTTGGGTGCCGGGTGCAAGCTTTTCCTTGAATCACTATGAAAGTCAAGGAGGTTAGATAACTATGCTCCTTGAACACTATAGCGCTTTCTAGTAGAGAAATTAGGAACTTTGTGTTGGCGGAAACTCCCGAGATTAATTTTGTCATGAACACGGCCTACTGAATTCAAATGGTTTCTTTGACATGCCAACAATGTATGACATGCGTGTCGTATTTTTTGCCGCCTTTCAGAAATCACTTACCACGGCCAGGATCGAACCTGCAATCTTGGGGTTAGTAGACCGACAAGCTATCCACTCACCCACCGTGGCAAGCTAATTTGAGATTAATTAGACAGTTAGTTAGCTATTGTTTTAAGGGGCGGATCTACGAGGTCTACTGCCCATGAAATTTGAGATTAATTCTTGATGAATGAAGCTCCCATCTAGCGGAGAGGATATGAATTTTGCTTGTTGTGAAGCCTGTCGCACTCCCCTGGGACGATGATTAAATGAATGACAGATGACATGAAATGATAGTGGAGAGTGTTGCTAGAATTAAATTGTGATAGGGAAAACCGGAGTACCCAGAGAAAAACCTGCGTGTCTCCGTTTTGCCCAGGAAAAATCTTACATGGAGTGACCGGGATTTGAACCATGGACCCAGTGGTGAGAGGCTGACTTGCTGCCGCTTAAGCCACGGAGGCTTCTTTAATAATACAGTTTATAAACATGAATCTACTGTATGTTTTAATTGAACAACTCTTACGTATTACAAATATCCGCAATGTGTCTATAAATAAGAAACTACTGTATAAACATATATGTTTATGAGCTTCTGGAGAGTAGTGATCAGTGTGAGAGATGAGCATACCGCCACATCCATCACTGGTGACCTTTCGCCCGGTCAGGACATGCGGGGATAAATTAGGACCGTGTCGAGCTCCGTTAGAAGGATGGAGTGGACTTAACTAACATGCCTCATCGGGTTTTCATTCGCACTGGGGAGCAACCACTCAATTGGGCGACCAAAACCACGTGTAGACTGACTATACCTTAACCTTTAACCTTCATGACTTAGTTGAGAAATGGCGCGGGGAAAATTGTTAACCCTTTCTGTTCATGTTTGGTATGATCTTTGACTGTTCCTTCAGAATGCTATCCTTATCTTACGTCACTGTGCCATAGATTTATCGATCCCTCTGGGTTACAGGGGTATGTATCTGTGGTGTGACCACAACACTGCTCTATCTATACTCCTTAACTAGATAGCAGCACACTTCCTGTGTATGATGTGATGATATTTTTTGTTTTAAGGGGCCTAACATCTAGGTTATCGGCCCCTAATGGTGTGGGTTATCGTTAAGATGAAAATGAAATGTAAACTATAACTAAATCTAACTACAAACTTATAAACTAAAAGAAGAAATGGAAAACAAAAGGAGAATAAGACAACTAAAGGACAGGAGGAAAAGAAATGCCCTCAACGCTCGAAGAATGCGGATTGAGGGACTTGGAAGGAAAGAGAGCCATGAAAGGCAGATAGGAAAGTGAATGAGGAGAGGGTCCGCTCCACAGGTCATGGATAAAAGGGGGAAAACCGGACCCAACTCAGGAATCCCTCGGGGTTGCCAACTCCCGAACTCACCAGCCGTGAGCCCCTGAGGGTGTAGCAATATCCCGGGTGCACCGGAAGTGGTGGGGCTACACACACCCTGCCTCCTTGTGAGCCTTGAACAGAAGGCAGGATATAACATGTAATGAAGGCTGACCCCTCGCAGGAAAGATGAGACAAGGGCGGGAAAGGAAAAGACTCCCTAGACCCAGGATACCCTAATACCGTCAGGGTCGGAAGAGAACAAGAGTTGACCAAGTGAGGTCGACAGGAAGGAAGACAGAGTGGAGCCCGGCACAAGTAAGTGGAAGCAATGCCGGACTCAGCTGGGACCCTGTGGTCGCCAACCCACGTGCCACAAGATGTGAGCCCCTGGGGGATCCTGTGTAAGACTTGAGTGTCTAGTAGGCAGTGAAGAAGGAGGCCATGACTTATTAATTGCTTCTCTGTATTCCAGAGATGATATTATTAATTGTAGTAGATTTGGCTCTCACTGCAAGGCATTGTAGGATGAGGAATCTTATAACTAGCACAAAACATTACAAACCCGGAGGTTTTAAGGCTCTGCAGAAATATAACAAGATGTGTGAAATAAAGTAGTGTTATTTCTATTCATACTCAAGGTGCGTTCAAAAAGTAACGAGCCGGAGGCTGGAATGCGCAAACCTGTGACGACAGTGGCTAATCGTGGCGTGTGTAACGAGGTGTGGTTCCGAACAGAGCGTGGAAAGTTACAGCCCGTCGCTAGAGGGCACGCGTGCACGTCACGTGACGATACAAAGCGATCAGCAGCATGCATCAATCGTCCAACCAAGACCAAGACAGTAGGCCATTCGACATGCTTCCTGGTGTGGTTGAAGACTGTGGGGCACCCATTGGGCACACACTTTCCGCAAGTGCAGTCGTTCTTTCATGATGGTGTGCACACTTCCGACGCTCAATCCGACCACGGCGGCTATGGCGTTCACTTTCACTCGGCGGTCCTGGGTAATGAGTGCATCAACCAGCTGGACGTTGTCATCGGTAATGCAGTGGGGTGCCCCAGACCGGGCATCATCGGCAAACGACACCCGTCCTTCCCTGAAGCGCTTGTGCCACGCCTTGACCCTTGCAAGGGACATGCAGTGTTCTCCGTACACTTGTGGCATTCGGCGATGAATGTCCGTTCCCCCTACTACCTTCGCTGTCAGAAACCTAACAACGCCTCTTTGCTCTTCGTTTGACGCCTCCATGTCACTGTTTGCAATGCGACTGGCAGCGTTGGACGATTGATGCATGCTTCTGCTCGCTTTGTATCGTCACGTGACGAGCACGCGTGCCGTCTAGCAACGGGCTGTGACCTTTTCATTTACGAGGAATAGCCGGCTAAAATCGATCACTTATAATATGAAGAAATAACCGCTAGGTGGAAAAAGCGTCTATGTTAGATCTTAGCATTTTTAAACGTGTCAGTTTTAACGTAGAAAAATGTTAAGCTGCAGGTTCGTATTTGCATCGCTGCAAGATATAGATGCATGTTCGTTCAATTTAAAACGGGTGTAACTTCGATAAGTGAGACAGTCAATGTAGATTGCAGAGGTAAACACATTAATGGCCGTATCAATGACCAGCACACGACTATCATGTGCTAACAATGAATGGAATTGAATGTTGATATCTGTATCTAATTTACACATAGGGATATGTGATAGAGCTATGGATCGGTTAATGGCTTCCTGCCCCCAGGGTAGTTTGTAATTACAGAGACTGCAGTGAGGAATTTTAACATACAGAGTTTCTGGATTGAAGATACAGTGTAACGCTTCTATATAGAAACCAGACACCAGCTATTTGAGCACCGGCCGAAGTCGTCGGATTTTTTAAGAGCGTTAAATATCCTTCAGTATGCCTTCCTTCGGAGGGGAAGTAAAGCCGGCGGTCCCATGTCATAGATTTATGGCATGAAAATGAACCTTACACTAACTACACTTGTGGAAGCTAAACTTTGTAGATTAGTTTGATAACGCTCTATTATTTCCAACGTTTGCCGCCAAGTGCTGACTGCGATGGCATTAATTCAAAGCAGTTTTTAATGTCTTAAAATTACAATAGACTGACATAGAATAAACCATTTTGTTCAGAGAACTTCACAGATTATCTTAAAAACAAACAAAACATTAATAAAGCATATCTTAACCCCCCATCCCCTGGGCTGGATTCCCTTAAGGACACCACGTACTCTTACACGATGAAAAAGTCTATTTTTGTGGCATCACTTTACTAAGTATTTTCTGGGTTTATGCTAAAGGTACAGCTATGATTCTTGTAACATATAAGAAGCGGTATATTTTGAGCTGTTTTTGACCATGTAGTGCTACTTTGCTTTTATAGGATGTGTGAAATGAATACAAATTTGGATAGATACATTTCCAAAAAATTTTTGCATAAGTTGCCTCAAGTACATATTTCTCAGTTGTTTTTCAATCAAATACTCTCAAATGTTGTTCACATACTTAGAATGGATCATGGCAGATGAGTAACTACTTCGTTTCATTATTATTGGGACAGAATGCAAGAAAAAAATCAGAACTCTTTCTTTTTAAATTTATTCAAAAATATGTATCAATTTTTCTCTTCCCAATCCATGTCTTCTATGTTTTGGAAGTGAAAATAGATTAACATTCAAGTACTCCATTAGGCAAGTTAATGTAAAAAAAATTAACCCTCTATTTTAAATGGTTTGCTAGTTATTGGTACCTAAACATGAAAAATGAGTATTAACGGAAAACAGCTGGCAAAGTTAAAAGTTTATAATTCAGAGAATGGGACGCTAATTTTAAAAAACGAATTAAAGGTACTTGTAGACATCAAAACCCCAACAAACTATATATATTTGGATCCAGAAAAGAATTAAGAATTTTATGGCGCCAAAATAAAAAAAAATGATTTCTTTCATCATGCAAGAGTAGGCCTACGTGGTGTCCTTAATCTCTCGACCATCAATGTTAACTGTACATCATTCGTCACAATATTCACCTTCAGAATATTCCCTGGATAAGCTATAGCGCGATGAAGGTTTTACCGAATCGACCCCGTAATATCGACCCTTACTCTATTGGTAACGATTAATCGCTTTTCACCTCCTGAAGCCTAGAATTCCTAAAACTGTTACCATTACCGGAAATTCCGCTTTATTCTCAACTAAAGAAGAATTCACAGAGAATTTATCTAATATAAAAAAGATAAAAAAGAAATTAGCGATGGGAATGAAAAAGAGGCTATAATTAAAAATGTAAAATGTCAAGCTAAAATGAAAATGAAGCAAATGGACATATTGACAGACCTGGCAGTAGAATGGAAAGTAGAGGAAATGAAATATGAGCAGGGTAACTGAATGTCAATTAAAAATATATTTAATTAAATCCCATCACCTAAATTACAGTAGTTGGATGTCAAAAATGTTAAGGAATATTTTTTTTGAAGTTTATAGTGTTTATAGCGCAAGAGGGAATTGATACATATTTTATGTTCGACAATGTCGAAATGTAAATATTATATGTGTGAAAACTGTATCATAAAGGGAGTCATTAAAGTTGTACTTTTCTTTGACACAGTTTATCCAACCAACCAGAGCTCATTCATTGACCAATTAGGTACGGATAGCTTCGCACATGCGCTCAAGATGCAACATGTCGGACATGAATTATATGATTTGAAAGTTGACTACGTAAAGAATATCCGATCAACCATTGTAGTAAAAATGCCAAACACATAGACAAAATGAGCATGAAACTTTAAGGTAACAGGAAAATACTATGAAATATGCAAGAAATTTAGGAATCTACGTCCATAAGTTTGCAGCTTGATCCTTCCAGCCATTACTGACATGGAAAGTGTGCACCGTCCTTAATGTTTGCATAAACAAACTCAGCAATATTTCAAAAGAAATAGCACTGTACCTTAATATCCGCAACTCCAATTTCTACACATTCGTAAGATATCGCCGACATTATTAGTGAATGCTGTTGTTGACATAAACACACCAGAACGTCATGGAGGAAGCAGGCATATGACATTAGTTCCACCAAAATTATAATCCAGCTCTCTGTTCAGTAAATGGATTTCTTATGCGAAACCATTCCGCCAGATGTCATAACTGTTCTATTTGGGACTCAATTATTGATTTGCATTTCGTTGACATTCCGTACGCGTCGAATTTGAAGAATAACTAGTTGATATTACGATATATTTTAATTTTAAAGCGTTTGTAACAACCTATTTTGTGTTGTTTTACCAAAACAACAAAATGATCCAACAAGGTACCTGTGCGCTATCGGTTGGTGCTACTTAAGGATAAACAATGTTTCAAAGCTTTGGGATTCGTTATTGGGTAGCGATCAAATGCTGAGCCCACACCCTTTCCTAGAAGAAGAAGTCAACCGACAGAATCTCGACAAATATTTTTGAATATTTATGTTAAAACATAATAATTAAGTTATAATTATCGTCGTACATAAACAGTCGTATGCAACTCGCCTAAAATGGTAATTAAGATACTCGTATGGAAATTATATAACTCGCTTCTCTTGTTTTATAAACATACTCGAGTCTTAATTATTGCCATTATAGGCTCGTTGCATAATGTACTATTTTATAATTTTAATATGGCGTCCGTGCGTTATATTTAATCTGATAAACTTGTCACATTGGCAACATGGACTCCTTATACGAGGGGCATTCATATTGATTGAGTATTTTATTTCCACTCACTCACAACAGTTAGACTCGTCATAGTCTTCTTTAGGAATAGCCTTCAATTTGGGTCGTCAAAACTGTAAATTGAAAGCAAGAGAGAAGCGTGAATTTACGCAACCTGCCTTGCACACCTGTCAGACGGGCGGTAGTGAGAAGGGTGAATTTATGCAACCTAACGAGCACACCTGTTCGACGGGTGGCAGTTAGAAGGGTGAATGTTCCGTGGAATGGAATGGTCCTGAAAACCATCGTCACGGGTGACGAGACCTGGAGCCTCAGGTACGACCTTGAAGGCAAGCGTCAGAGTATGGAGTATCGGGGTCCAGGGTCGCCGAAAAGCCCTCAAGGGCCAGAGGTTTTCGGACTTTTCGATCATCCAACGTAATGTGACGACCCAACTGAAGGCTACCCCTCAGGAAGACTATGCCGGGACTTGTACAGCCGTTCTAAGAATTGCATAACCATCCACGGAGATTATTTCGAAGGATAGTAACGGCTGTTTCAGGTAAGCCAACAATCCGTTCGTAATATAGACCCATTCACCGAACTTGTCAGACAGAGGGTGTATTTTCTTTTGCTAAAAATATAAGGGCAAAGACTTTTCTATCCACCCTCGTACACTAGTAGCATCAGAACGGTTTAGCATGGCTGAAATGACAATTAGGGTGGAGTGCCCGTGTATAATTTTCAGTTCAAAGAAATAAACCGACACTAGTAGCGACTGTAAGCGTAACACATTAATTGGATGCACACAAGCGCAAAGCTAGATAAATATATCACAGTATAATAGTGTGTGTGGATGTGAGAGAACGTAACTCTACCAAAAATAATTCAATTTAATTCTGTATTTGTTTACATGCAATAACATCAAAGGAAGCAATTAAAAAAATCCTCTTGAAAGGACACAACATTAAAAATGAGAAACTCTTTGATATTGTTGGTCCAATTTATTTTTAAGTACACCTGTATGCATATCTCTGATGCTAAATAATATGAGTTTTTCATTCACTTCGATGTACAGCTTTGGAACTTGTGTTTTCAGCTGCATAGTACTGTGCCCCAGTTTGGTTGAATAGCCCTCACAGTAACCTCATAGTTACCCAGCTCAACACCTCCATGCACCTAATAACTGGCACAATAAGTTCTACACCCACACTTCGACGTAAAACCACTCTTCTTGGAGAGTTCAAGAAAATAATGGATACCCACAACTACCAATTCCCTGTAACATTGCTGATGTTCGCCTGAATCGTTTACGATCTCGAAATCCTTCAGCAAGGACTGCAATAGACTTGGAGAATACCAACTTCAACATAACTTAAGAATGGCAGGGAAGACAGGATGCTAGGCCTGGATCAACCTTACAACGCATTGGATCATCGCTGCCACCTGGATTTGAGTTTCCTCGGAAAACATGGTCAACTCTCAACAGGATTCGTACGGGTCATGGCAAGTGTGCAGACTTCCATTATAAATGGAAAATAATTTCTTCACCTAACTTGATGGTGGTGCCCCTAAGAAGACCATCCAGCATATCATCACCAAGTATCCTAAAAGAAAGTACAGTGGCAACGTCACTAATTTGGCTCATGGATTACCAGAGACAATTAATTACATAAACAATTTATATATAAATACTGTATATAGGGTGTCATTTATGTACTTGAGTACCCTTAAGGGGCGTTTGGGGGAAGGGTATAGGATCAATTTGAGATAGGGAACCTGGGGTCAGAACGGCCTCCTAACCCAAGAAAACAGGTTTGTTTCAGGCCCGCCACCCTTGTAAAGTAGGGAAGTGTCCCATGTGTTACTCTGAGGTCAGGCACTCTTTCGCTGTCAACGGTCTTGGCACGACCACTGCTCAACGCTGCGTTAGCCGAGAGCTGCATTCCTCTTGCCAATCGATAGTTCCGTCATCTGTAACTACTACAGAAACACACGTAACTCATTGATACTAATAATCAAAAGGCAATTAATTTACAGAATCAACGATAGTTTTAAAAAATCAACACAGAATAAACACGCACTGTGACTACGCCCCCTCCTTCCCCTCTAAAAATAAAGAAAAGAAAAAGAAATAAATGAAGGCATGGCACCCCAGGAGAAACGAACCCGGGGCCACCGGGGCACCGCGCCTCACCGCTATCCTCTCGGCTAAAGCAGCGTTGAGCGGTGGACGCGTCAACACATGGCGAGCTTGCCTACTTTACAGGGGTGGAGGGCCTGAAACAAACCTGTTTTCTGGGGTTAGGAGGACATCACGACCCCAGGTTCCCCATCTCAAATTGATCCTATACCCATCCCTTATACGCTCCTTAAGGGTACTTGAGTACATAAAAGTAGGGGGGTAGTGGCGCTTCCAACGCACTTCAGAACATACATGTCATTACTACTAAGCCTCAGCCATGTAATATTTGTCGATATCTCTCGAACGCATGGTCCGATGTTGACAAATGAGGTGTCGTTGGACTCGAGCTGACGTCCTCTTTGCTATGGACTACTCGTTATATTTTTGAATTTTTTTTTTTGAAAATTTTTGTTTTCGAAAGTTGGTGATAGTTTGAAAACCAAACATGGTAGAACGTTTTGCTATGGCTCAAACAAATGGTCTTTCTAACCTTTATTTTTTGTAATAAAACTTTTTATTTTTTACGTTTTTTTGAAAACACTCGAATTTTGAAAATCCTATATTTTGGAAAATAGGAAGTTTACAAAAAAGTTTGTTTGACGTAAATCAATGGTCCCTACCCCCTCTGCCCCTAAAATAAATTTCAAGTCTCTAGGATGAAAACCTGTAGTAGTGGGGTAGTGACAGAGCTGTCTACTAACTTATTGAACCCTCTTCGTATTTGCCCCGAACCTGATATCTCGCTAACCAAACATGGGATTTGAACATACAGGGTGTCCTAGCACTCGTAGTGATTCCCCCTACTTTCCTATAGCCTCTTTATTTAATGAAGAGACCAAAACTAAAAGGTCATCCGCTTTTAATATCTCGCGAACCAATCATGCTAGAGGTGTGTACGACGGGTCCAAGGACTCGGGGCGATGTCCTCTTTGCTATGGACCACTCGTTGTAATTTTAAAAAATTTGGGAAACTTGATTTTGGGGTAAACACGTGTTTTTTGTGATTTTTGCCAATATCTCACAAACCAATAACGCTAGAGACGTGTACGAGGTGTCCTAGCACTCGGGCTAACGCCCCCTTTCGAGTGTGGTAGATATTTATTTCCAAAAAATAATTCACAAAGGGCCTAACGCCATACATTTTGATTTTTTCTTTTCTTTACCTGTTTATAATGTCCATGAAGTGTGGTGGTTGAGAGAGACGATACGGCTGGGTGTGTGTTTCAACGAACCCGTCGCTGACCATGGTGGCTGTGTTCAATAGATCAATCGCTATTTCGGCGGGTCGGTGTATGACAGAGCGAGCGAGCGTTTTCTGATATTTTACCTTTAACGTGTAAACGGTGATGAGAACTTGGTTCTATGTTGATCGAAGCGAGTAGAGAAAACAAACGAGCAGGAGGTGAAGGTCATTTGAGCTTATTGGAAGGCGTTGATCTGACTTGACAACAGGTGCAATGGAAAAATATGACCATGACGCTTGAAGGTGAAATAAATTGACCATCGTGGTGGCAGGGGAGTGTGAAAGGCATGTGAACACATGTGAAACCACATGTAGGCTAAACCAGTCACATTCCGTTTTGCTTCGTACGTGACAAAATGCAAGTTGGCGTGAAATTTGATCTGCCACAGGTGTTCACCTTGGACGTTAGCTGTCCACGTGCGCGATAAGAGAATGTTCAAAGCGTGGGAATCGTTGAATCAGTAAAAAGTGTGATGCAACTTGTGGGAATGATGTCACAACCAATAGATAGGCAAGAGCTGCAAACAGCAGTGGTGGGAGGTGAAGGGAGGGAGAGGGGGAGGGGTAATGTAAGAGAGAACACAGTGGAAAGAGAAAGAAATATGTGGAGCTGAGGACTGTACACATAGAGCTATAGGTGGTGTACAACATATGTGAATAAATTAAAAATAGCACAGGTTCACACAACATGTAATTTATTGATCCAAGAATTAAACGTAGAGTTAAACCCTAACCATTTGACATAGAGTTTATTTCCTTTTTGTTTCAACACTTTTTCCACAAGATAATGCTGAGGAAATGCTGTTTTCTGAAGTTCATGGAGATAAAATCTACCTTTTATGGGTTGGTGGTTGAGATCCTCGAGTAAATAGGTGACTGGAGTGTCCAAGTTGACTTGACGAATTCGAAATAGTTCAGTCCCCCACTGTGGCGTGTAGCCCTTATTGAAGGCAGACTTAAATTTGCTCACACGAACAAAATCCCCAATGTTCAGTCGGTGACGTTTAGGATCGGCAGTTTTTATGGGGTTAAACAGTTTATTCAATCGCTGAATATTTTTAGTCACGAGGCGTGGCTTGGTCCCAATCGTTCTATGTTTGGTGTCATTGTAACGTGATACTAGCTCAGGTAACATGTCCAATCAGCGATACATGCCCTGAGCGGTAAACGCTTTCCACATATGGGTTTTCAATGTTCGGTTGAACCGTTCGACCACACTGGCTTTGAGGTTGCTGTACGTAGTGTAATGGTGAATATCCTTAGATTTGAGAAAACTGGAGAAATCCTTGTTGAAAAATTCTTTCCCCTGGTCAGTTTGTAGCAATTGAGGTTGACGTTTAGTGTGTTGAATAATGTGTTGAAAGGCCTTGGTAACTAGTGGACCAGACTTGCGACGCACAGGTTCAACAAAGGCCATTTTGGAATAGACATCTATTTTACAATAGGTAGTGCACGAGTAGTTTCTACAAATGAGTTACGGCGTACGAGTCGATTCAACAAAGTTCCGTTTGCGTTCATATACCATTCATCCGATTGCGATTGAACTTTAATTGTTTGGTTTTCAAATGCAGTGGTAGATAGTCGTTATTTTGTAAAACATTCTTACTTGCAGTAGTAATAAGACTCTATGGTTCAGCTAACACATAGATAGACTGTATTATTGCCATGGTCAAGCACTCACATTAAGATCATTTACAAAATCATAAAATGAAAAATAAAAAATCTTGTTTTGGAAATATCGTTTTTCAACATACACAAAATAAATATATACAAAATTTGTAAACAGCAAAATGGAAAATCCATGGTCAAGCACTCACATTAAGATCATTTACAAAATCATAAAATGAAAAATAAAAAAATCTTGTTTTGGAAATATAGGGTTTTTTCAACATACACAAAATAAATATATAAAAATTTGTAAACAGCAAAATGGAAAATCCATGTTTCCATATAGACAAAATTTAAAAACCTTAAACGAACATTTAAGAAAATATATGCAAATGGGAAATTGACAAATGTGTAAATATGAAAATGGAAAAATCCATGTTTCCATATCATGAAATTGAAAAACATCAAACTGTCATTTAAAAAAATGCAAATGAAAAATTGACAAATTGCAATGTGTGAAATGTGAAATTGAACAAATTTAAAAAAAAATAAAAATTGTGCTCTGTGGTTAAAGTGTGAATCAAACCCTCTCTACTTATTTGGACCACCCGAGACTGAGTAGACTAGTTTTAGTTGTCATACCACTTTTAAAAGTTTGTGTTAAATCTAGGAATTGAACCCAAGAGCTTGTAGGGGAGATCCAAGGTTATAATATGTTAAACAGATAGCCTTGAATGTAGAGTGTGGTAGCTATATAGATATGAGACGTTTCGCTCGGGACAGGGAGGCATGGAGATCTGTATCAAACCAGTCAAAAGACTGACGACTCAAACAACAACATGTAGAGCTCACCAAAATAATGTTGTGTAACGGTAAATGTTAGTCAACGAACAGTAATGCATTACTAAAACCCATGACACGATACCTAAGAGCTTTTCTAAAATTATTTTAAAATGCATTTAACCCTATATTAAACACCCAGTTCACAAGACTCATAACTGCAATGTTATGGTCAAACAAAACAAAATTTATATTTCAAAACAAACAAGTGGTTTAGTCAATGTATACTGGAAAAAGTTTTATAAACACTCAAGTCCACAAAAATAATTAAATTAGTAACAGTCAGGTTGACCGAGTGGTTATGGTGTTTGACTTAAGTTCAAATTTTCTGTACAAGAAAGCAAGGGTTCGAATCCCTTACCTGATATAACTATTGCCTCAACATGGCTTGACCACACTGTATTATTGTGTACTCGGTACACAAACCATAACTAGAGTGTATTGTTTAAGGTCACTCTCTTTGCGAACATAGTCAGAGACTGTTGATGGTTAACAATTGCATTAATAGTGGGACATAGGGATAGCAATTAAGAAAAACAGACAATACCCATACACTATTTTTATTTATTTAATGTAAGTACTTGTACAATAGTTATATACAAACTACAACTCTCTTTTTTCTATTACTATCTAGTCCTTTTCGATCCACTTGCATATCAAGGGCAGATCACTTTGTAGTTCAGCCCCTTAAAACAACAACAACAACACTACTTCTTGCATAGTCTGTGATGTTGATGACTCTTGAGGCGTGAAAGATGGATACAACATAACTTTTAGAACATGGGTTAAACGTTGCTCAATAAACAATGCACTATTTTGAGTAGCAACATCTTTCTCTTGTACTAACTTTTTAGCATTCTGATGATTTTTTGTCAACACCATTAGTGTTTTGTCTGGAGCACTACATTGATGATCACTCACACTTAAAACCACACCATTTCTACTTTTCATTTCGGCTTGACATCTTGTTGACCTATGTTTTGAGCATGCCAAAATATTATTCCTTTTACATTTTGTCGTCTATAGTTATAAAAGTAGTCTTTATAGAGTACACGTTGTTTACCTCGGTTAGTTGTAGTAAGTTCCATAGTGGCAACTAACCTGTTAGTATGATTTGCACACTACAAAGGTTATCTCTGTTGTGGTAATAGAATTATTTAGCGTTGGCTTTTATATTTAATATGTACAGTTTAAAGTGATAGAAAAGTGGTAGAAACGTGGTAGCAAAGTGGTAGACAATTGGTAACATAGTGGTAGAAAAGTGGTAGCAAAGTGGTAGAAAAGTGGTAGCAAAGTGGTAGAAAAGTGGTAGAAAAGTGGCAGAAAAGTAGTAGAAAAGTGGTAGCAAAGTGGTAGAAAAGTGGTAGCATACTAGAAAAGTGGTAGAAAAGTAGTAGAAAAGTAGTAGCAAAGTGGTAGAAAAGTGGTAGCAAACTAGAAAAGTGGTAGAAAAGTAGTAGAAAAGTAGTAGCAAAGTGGTAGAAAAGTGGTAGCAAACTAGAAAAGTGGTAGCAAAGTGGTAGCAAAGTGGTAGAAAATATTACATGTATTGTTAAGAAATAGTTTAAGTGGTTACATGGATTCTATATCATTTTCTATATCCAAAAGTTCGTCCTCATATTTAGTATGACCAGCCTGTTAACAGGTATGCAAGTACTGAAGCCGCTGGATTAGCTTACTGGGATTGTTCCAGTAAACAAATTTAACAAATGATTTTTTTTGGGTGTAAACCATTATCATCATCATCATCATCATCAATATAATTATCATCAATATAATCATCATCACTATTACTATCTAATCCTTTTTGTTCATTTTGCAATGCAACAACCTTTAGCATAGTTTGTGTTGTCTTTGATAGTGTTAGAGGTTTCTTAGACGTTAACGACTGTCCTAACATGTCTTTTTCAGGAGATAATAAATGCTCTTTAACAAACAAAGCACTATCTTGAGCCACACTATTTTTTTCTTGGTCTTGCTTTTTTACCTTGGTTAGAGTATTTTGTCCATTTAAATGAGTATTATTTTGAGATTTACAATGATGATCGATTGAAATAAATATGTTGGAGCCTTTTGTCTTAATCATTCCTCGACACTTTTTAGATCGTTGTTTCGAACAGCACCAAATAACAGTTCCATTTTTATTAGTTCTTTTTACAATATATGCATATCCTTTATAGTAAGCACATGGCTTACCATAGCTAGTCGTTGATACTTCCATGTCAACTGTTAAGCATAAACTAATCTCTAGTAAAGTTAACTCGATAATAAAAATGATTGTTTATAGTATGTGCAGTTTAAAGTAAGAGCAAAAGTGAGAGTCAAATGGTAGAAAAGTGTTAGCAAAGTGGTGGAAGAGTGGAAGCAGTTTATAGTAGTCATGATCTTTTTTACCAGAAAGTGATTTGAGTAAATGTAATTTCTAATCCTTAGCAGTGAGTAGTCAGTTAGTCTTGGTTCAGACAAGCGTAAACAGTTCTCCAATGAATCAGAGATCAAGATTTTCATTATGAAACAGTTGTGTAACCAATTAGGTATCGGTACTTGATAGCTTCACACATGAACAAAAATTCCAACATATCTGACTTGAATTACATGATTTGAAAGTTGACAAAGAATATCCAATCAACCATTGTAGTTACAATGTCAAACACATAAAGACAAAATCAGCATGAACTTTTAAGTTACAGGAAAATTCTATGAAATAGACTATGCAGGAACTACATTGATGAACACTCACACTTAAAACCTTTCCATTTTTACTTTTCAGATTGCCTCGACATTTTGTTGACCTCTCTTTTGAGCATCGCCAGAATATTATTCCATTCACATTCTGGCGATTATAGTTATAAGAGTAGCCTTGATAGAGTGCACGTTGCCTACCTTTGTTGGTTGTAGTAAGTTCCATAGTAGTAACTGACCTGTCAGTATCAGTACGATGTTCACACTACAAAGGTTACAACTGTTTTGCTTATGGAGTGACCTACCATAAGCTTATATATTGGCTTATGTGTTGGCTTTTTGTATTGGCTTTTTGTGTTGGCTTTTTGTGTTGGCCTTTGTGTTGGCTTTTGTGTTGGCTTTTCGTGTTGGCTTTTTGTGTTGGCTTTTGTGTTGGCTTTTTGTGTTGGCTTTTTGTGTTGGGTTTAGTATTGGCTTTTGTATTGGCTTATTTGACAAGTTATTTGTGTCAATGTATTTGGTGGATATTTTTCTTGGTGTTGGAAAGTAGTTGAAAGAGAGGGAATATTTAAAGACTTAACCTCAGCTTACTAACCTAACCTAACCTAACCTAACCTAACCTAACTTTACCTAACCTAACCTAACCTTTCAACTCTCAGATGTTAATTAAATTCTGTGCATAGTCGAGTTGGAACCCAAGACCTTAGGGGTAAAAACAATTATTTTTGATGGCTTATTTTGGTAACTTATTTTAATGGCTAACCTAACTTTACCTAACCTAACCTAACCTCAGCTCACTTTGGATATTACTAGTAAGTGTTCATATCCTCTGCTAGGTAGCATGCTAGTAGTACAGGTAGTGCTCATATTTACCGCTAGGTAGCGGAAAATTACTTTGCATGTTGCATGTGACACTTGTGAAGTTTAACCACATGCAAGACGTGCTTGTATAAGTTCTCTATTTAAACTCAATATACAATTAACCACTAAATGTTTAGAACTAACATGTATAGCCATGTTTAGGGTATATAGGAGACCCTTAGCAAGAAAGGCTGTCTAACCCACGAGTGTACAGCCTTGTCATACGCAGTAAGCACCTGTTGGCAGAAAACAACAACAACAATTTGAGAGAGCCAACAGGTGCTTACTGCGTATGACAAGGCTGTACACTCGTGGGTTAGACAGCCTTTCTTGCTAAGGGTCTCCTATATACCCTAAACATGGCTATACATGTTAGTTCTAAACATTTAGTGGTTAATTGTATATTGAGTTTAAATAGAGAACTTATACAAGCACGTCTTGCATGTGGTTAAACTTCACAAGTGTCACATGCAACATGCAAAGTAAGTTTCCGCTACCTAGCGGTAAATATGAGCACTACCTGTACTACTAGCATGCTACCTAGCAGAGGATATGAACACTTACTAGTAATATCCAAAGTGAGCTGAGGTTAGGTTAGGTTAGGTAAAGTTAGGTTAGCCATTAAAATAAGTTACCAAAATAAGCCATCAAAAATAATTGTTTTTACCCCTAAGGTCTTGGGTTCCAACTCGACTATGCACAGAATTTAATTAACATCTGAGAGTTGAAAGGTTAGGTTAGGTTAGGTAAAGTTAGGTTAGGTTAGGTTAGGTTAGGTTAGTAAGCTGAGGTTAAGTCTTTAAATATTCCCTCTCTTTCAACTACTTTCCAACACCAAGAAAAATATCCACCAAATACATTGACACAAATAACTTGTCAAATAAGCCAATACAAAAGCCAATACTAAACCCAACACAAAAAGCCAACACAAAAAGCCAACACAAAAAGCCAACACAAAAAGCCAACACGAAAAGCCAACACAAAAAGCCAACACAAAAAGCCAACACAAAAAGCCAACACAAAAAGCCAACACATAAGCCAATATATAAGCTTATGGTAGGTCACTCCATAAGCAAAACAGTTGTAACCTTTGTAGTGTGAACATCGTACTGATACTGACAGGTCAGTTACTACTATGGAACTTACTACAACCAACAAAGGTAGGCAACGTGCACTCTATCAAGGCTACTCCTATAACTATAATCGCCAGAATGTGAATGGAATAATATTCTGGCGATGCTCAAAAGAGAGGTCAACAAAATGTCGAGGCAATCTGAAAAGTAAAAATGGAAAGGTTTTAAGTGTGAGTGTTCATCAATGTAGTTCCTGCATAGTCTATTTCATAGAATTTTCCTGTAACTTAAAAGTTCATGCTGATTTTGTCTTTATGTGTTTGACATTGTAACTACAATGGTTGATTGGATATTCTTTGTCAACTTTCAAATCATGTAATTCAAGTCAGATATGTTGGAATTTTTGTTCATGTGTGAAGCTATCAAGTACCGATACCTAATTGGTTACACAACTGTTTCATAATGAAAATCTTGATCTCTGATTCATTGGAGAACTGTTTACGCTTGTCTGAACCAAGACTAACTGACTACTCACTGCTAAGGATTAGAAATTACATTTACTCAAATCACATTCTGGTAAAAAAGATCATGACTACTATAAACTGCTTCCACTCTTCCACCACTTTGCTAACACTTTTCTACCATTTGACTATCACTTTTGCTCTTACTTTAAACTGCACATACTATAAACAATCATTTTTATTATCGAGTTAACTTTACTAGAGATTAGTTTATGCTTAACAGTTGACATGGAAGTATCAACGACTAGCTATGGTAAGCCATGTGCTTACTATAAAGGATATGCATATATTGTAAAAAGAACTAATAAAAATGGAACTGTTATTTGGTGCTGTTCGAAACAACGATCTAAAAAGTGTCGAGGAATGATTAAGACAAAAGGCTCCAACATATTTATTTCAATCGATCATCATTGTAAATCTCAAAATAATACTCATTTAAATGGACAAAATACTCTAACCAAGGTAAAAAAGCAAGACCAAGAAAAAAATAGTGTGGCTCAAGATAGTGCTTTGTTTGTTAAAGAGCATTTATTATCTCCTGAAAAAGACATGTTAGGACAGTCGTTAACGTCTAAGAAACCTCTAACACTATCAAAGACAACACAAACTATGCTAAAGGTTGTTGCATTGCAAAATGAACAAAAAGGATTAGATAGTAATAGTGATGATGATTATATTGATGATAATTATATTGATGATGATAACCATGATGATGATGATGATTATGATGATGATGATGATGATGATGATGATGATGATGATGATGATGATGATGATAATGGTTTACACCCAAAAAAATCATTTGTTAAATTTGTTTACTGGAACAATCCCAGTAAGCTAATCCAGCGGCTTCAGTACTTGCATACCTGTAAACAGGCTGGTCATACTAAATATGAGGACGAACTTTTGGATATAGAAAATGAGCTTCGTGATGCTAAAATTATAGTGTAATGAATCCATGTAACCACTTAAACTATTTCTTAACAATACATGTAATATTTTCTACCACTTTGCTACCACTTTGCTACCACTTTTCTAGTTTGCTACCACTTTTCTACCACTTTGCTACTACTTTTCTACTACTTTTCTACCACTTTTCTAGTTTGCTACCACTTTTCTACCACTTTGCTACTACTTTTCTACTACTTTTCTACCACTTTTCTAGTTTGCTACCACTTTTCTACCACTTTGCTACCACTTTTCTACTACTTTTCTGCCACTTTTCTACCACTTTTCTACCACTTTGCTACCACTTTTCTACCACTTTGCTACCACTTTTCTACCACTATGTTACCAATTGTCTACCACTTTGCTACCACGTTTCTACCACTTTTCTATCACTTTAAACTGTACATATTAAATATAAAAGCCAACGCTAAATAATTCTATTACCACAACAGAGATAACCTTTGTAGTGTGCAAATAATACTAACAGGTTAGTTGCCACTATGGAACTTACTACAACTAACCGAGGTAAACAACGTGTACTCTATAAAGACTACTCTTATAACTATAGACGACAAAATGTAAAAGGAATGATATTTTGGCATGCTCAAAACATAGGTCAACAAGATGTCAAGCCGATATGAAAAGTAGAAAAGGTGTGGTTTTAAGTGTGAGTGATCATCAATGTAGTGCTCCAGACAAAACACTAATGGTGTTGACAAAAAATCATCAGAATGCTAAAATGTTAGTACAAGAGAAAGATGTTGCTACTCAAAATAGTGCATTGTTTATTGAGCAACGTTTAACCCCTGTTCTAAAAGTTATGTTGTATCCATCTTTCACGCCTCAAGAGTCATCAACATCACAGACTATGCAAGAAGTAGTGTTGTTGTTGTTGTTTTAAGGGGCTGAACTACAAAGTGATCTGCCCTTGATATGCAAGTTGATCGAAAAGGACTAGATAGTAATAGAAAAAAGAGAGTTGTAGTTTGTATATAACTATTGTACAAGTACTTACATTAAATAAATAAAAATAGTGTATGGGTATTGTCTGTTTTTCTTAATTGCTATCCCTATGTCCCACTATTAATGCAATTGTTAACCATCAACAGTCTCTGACTATGTTCGCAAAGAGAGTGACCTTAAACAATACACTCTAGTTATGGTTTGTGTACCGAGTACACAATAATACAGTGTGGTCAAGCCATGTTGAGGCAATAGTTATATCAGGTAAGGGATTCGAACCCTTGCTTTCTTGTACAGAAAATTTGAACTTAAGTCAAACACCATAACCACTCGGTCAACCTGACTGTTACTAATTTAATTATTTTTGTGGACTTGAGTGTTTATAAAACTTTTTCCAGTATACATTGACTAAACCACTTGTTTGTTTTGAAATATAAATTTTGTTTTGTTTGACCATAACATTGCAGTTATGAGTCTTGTGAACTGGGTGTTTAATATAGGGTTAAATGCATTTTAAAATAATTTTAGAAAAGCTCTTAGGTATCGTGTCATGGGTTTTAGTAATGCATTACTGTTCGTTGACTAACATTTACCGTTACACAACATTATTTTGGTGAGCTCTACATGTTGTTGTTTGAGTCGTCAGTCTTTTGACTGGTTTGATACAGATCTCCATGCCTCCCTGTCCCGAGCGAAACGTCTCATATCTATATAGCTACCACACTCTACATTCAAGGCTATCTGTTTAACATATTATAACCTTGGATCTCCCCTACAAGCTCTTGGGTTCAATTCCTAGATTTAACACAAACTTTTAAAAGTGATATGACAACTAAATCTAGTCTACTCAGTCTCGGGTGGTCCAAATAAGTAGAGAGGGTTTGATTCACACTTTAACCACAGAGCACAATGTTCTTTTTTTTTTTAAATAATGGTAGCCATTTGTTCAATTTCACATTTCACACATTGCAATTTGTCAATTTTTCATTTGCATTTTTTTAAATGACAGTTTGATGTTTTTCAATTTCATGATATGGAAACATGGATTTTTCCATTTTCATATTTACACATTTGTCAATTTCCCATTTGCATATATTTTCTTAAATGTTCGTTTAAGGTTTTTAAATTTTGTCTATATGGAAACATGGATTTTCCATTTTGCTGTTTACAAATTTTTTATATATTTATTTTGTGTATGTTGAAAAAAACCTATATTTCCAAAACAAGATTTTTTTATTTTTCATTTTATGATTTTGTAAATGATCTTAATGTGAGTGCTTGACCATGGATTTTCCATTTTGCTGTTTACAAATTTTTTATATATTTATTTTGTGTATGTTGAAAAACGATATTTCCAAAACAAGATTTTTTATTTTTCATTTTATGATTTTGTAAATGATCTTAATGTGAGTGCTTGACCATGGCAATAATACAGTCTATCTATGTGTTAGCTGAACCATAGAGTCTTATTACTACTGCAAGTAAGAATGTTTTACAAAATAACGACTATCTACCACTGCATTTGAAAACCAAACAATTAAAGTTCAATCGCAATCGGATGAATGGTATATGAACGCAAACGGAACTTTGTTGAATCGACTCGTACGCCGTAACTCATTTGTAGAAACTACTCGTGCACTACCTATTGTAAAATAGATGTCTATTCCAAAATGGCCTTTGTTGAACCTGTGCGTCGCAAGTCTGGTCCACTAGTTACCAAGGCCTTTCAACATATTATTCAACACACTAAACGTCAACCTCAATTGCTACAAACTGACCAGGGGAAAGAATTTTTCAACAAGGATTTCTCCAGTTTTCTCAAATCTAAGGATATTCACCATTACACTACGTACAGCAACCTCAAAGCCAGTGTGGTCGAACGGTTCAACCGAACATTGAAAACCCATATGTGGAAAGCGTTTACCGCTCAGGGCATGTATCGCTGATTGGACATGTTACCTGAGCTAGTATCACGTTACAATGACACCAAACATAGAACGATTGGGACCAAGCCACGCCTCGTGACTAAAAATATTCAGCGATTGAATAAACTGTTTAACCCCATAAAAACTGCCGATCCTAAACGTCACCGACTGAACATTGGGGATTTTGTTCGTGTGAGCAAATTTAAGTCTGCCTTCAATAAGGGCTACACGCCACAGTGGGGGACTGAACTATTTCGAATTCGTCAAGTCAACTTGGACACTCCAGTCACCTATTTACTCGAGGATCTCAACCACCAACCCATAAAAGGTAGATTTTATCTCCATGAACTTCAGAAAACAGCATTTCCTCAGCATTATCTTGTGGAAAAAGTGTTGAAACAAAAAGGAAATAAACTCTATGTCAAATGGTTAGGGTTTAACTCTACGTTTAATTCTTGGATCAATAAATTACATGTTGTGTGAACCTGTGCTATTTTTAATTTATTCGCATATGTTGTACACCACCTATAGCTCTATGTGTACAGTCCTCAGCTCCACATATTTCTTTCTCTTTCCACTGTGTTCTCTCTTACATTACCCCTCCCCCTCTCCCTCCCTTCACCTCCCACCACTGCTGTTTGCAGCTCTTGCCTATCTATTGGTTGTGACATCATTCCCACAAGTTGCATCACACTTTTTACTGATTCAACGATTCCCACGCTTTGAACATTCTCTTATCGCGCACGTGGACAGCTAACGTCCAAGGTGAACACCTGTGGCAGATCAAATTTCACGCCAACTTGCATTTTGTCACGTACGAAGCAAAACGGAATGTGACTGGTTTAGCCTACATGTGGTTTCACATGTGTTCACATGCCTTTCACACTCCCCTGCCACCACGATGGTCAATTTATTTCACCTTCAAGCGTCATGGTCATATTTTTCCATTGCACCTGTTGTCAAGTCAGATCAACGCCTTCCAATAAGCTCAAATGACCTTCACCTCCTGCTCGTTTGTTTTCTCTACTCGCTTCGATCAACATAGAACCAAGTTCTCATCACCGTTTACACGTTAAAGGTAAAATATCAGAAAACGCTCGCTCGCTCTGTCATACACCGACCCGCCGAAATAGCGATTGATCTATTGAACACAGCCACCATGGTCAGCGACGGGTTCGTTGAAACACACACCCAGCCGTATCGTCTCTCTCAACCACCACACTTCATGGACATTATAAACAGGTAAAGAAAAGAAAAAATCAAAATGTATGGCGTTAGGCCCTTTGTGAATTATTTTTTGGAAATAAATATCTACCACACTCGAAAGGGGGCGTTAGCCCGAGTGCTAGGACACCTCGTACACGTCTCTAGCGTTATTGGTTTGTGAGATATTGGCAAAAATCACAAAAAACACGTGTTTACCCCAAAATCAAGTTTCCCAAATTTTTTAAAATTACAACGAGTGGTCCATAGCAAAGAGGACATCGCCCCGAGTCCTTGGACCCGTCGTACACACCTCTAGCATGATTGGTTCGCGAGATATTAAAAGCGGATGACCTTTTAGTTTTGGTCTTTTCATTAAATAAAGAGGCTATAGGAAAGTAGGGGGAATCACTACGAGTGCTAGGACACCCTGTATGTTCAAATCCCATGTTTGGTTAGCGAGATATCAGGTTCGGGGCAAATACGAAGAGGGTTCAATAAGTTAGTAGACAGCTCTGTCACTACCCCACTACTACAGGTTTTCATCCTAGAGACTTGAAATTTATTTTAGGGGCAGAGGGGGTAGGGACCATTGATTTACGTCAAACAAACTTTTTTGTAAACTTCCTATTTTCCAAAATATAGGATTTTCAAAATTCGAGTGTTTTCAAAAAAACATAAAAAATAAAAAGTTTTATTACAAAAAATAAAGGTTAGAAAGACCATTTGTTTGAGCCATAGCAAAACGTTCTACCATGTTTGGTTTTCAAACTATCACCAACTTTCGAAAACAAAAATTTTCAAAAAAAAAAATTCAAAAATATAACGAGTAGTCCATAGCAAAGAGGACGTCAGCTCGAGTCCAACGACACCTCATTTGTCAACATCGGACCATGCGTTCGAGAGATATCGACAAATATTACATGGCTGAGGCTTAGTAGTAATGACATGTATGTTCTGAAGTGCGTTGGAAGCGCCACTACCCCCCTACTCATAAATGACACCCTGTATAGTTTGTCTTCCTTTCCTAAACTAATTATCATCTGTGTACATATTGTATCTGTGAAGCCATACTCTAAATAAATAAATAAATAACTAGCTGAAACCCGTCAAAAATGACGGTCAATAGAAAAATATTTACTGAAGCATTTTCTTATGTAGGCCTACTGTATATTCTTTGTACGATGATTTTTTGGCTCTATTGAAACTATAAGGGCGTCAAAAGATTGCACTCTCAACATTGCAAAATACTGCTGGCCATGACTGAAAAATTGATGAGGCAAATTGAGACCTATACGTTCCAGAGTTTTCCCTTGAGCTTCATTGATTGTGACAGAGTATGCCAAATAAATTGGAAAATATTGCCTCTTAAAACAAAATGATAGTGTTTTATCGGATGCTGTTAAATCAAGTAGAAGGATTCAACCTCTCTGCCTAATTTTAACTGCACTTATTATTTCCAAATCCAAGCAATATGGTTGCATTTAGGAGCCCTTGGGAAACGTTCAGATTTCTAAGCAGCATAACGGTTCAAGCGTTTGGAATATGTGGAGGCAAGTCATTTAGTTCCAAGGAATTCAAGAACTCTGAGGAGTCTAATAAAACTGGCCGCAAACCGTCACATATAATTTTGGAATATAACGAAGAAATGCGATGATGTGCACCTCCATACATCTTAAAACAATGTGGACCGTATGGGTGTGGCACAGTAACATTGGCACCAAATGAAACGAAGGACATAGCATTGTACTGCCGATTAGTCTCTCTGAAATTCCTTGAGATATCATCTCCAGTGAAAAATAATTGTTGCAGCATGTCAAATGTTTTATATTTAGTCAGATTAATTTTACATTACAACAGCAAAGCTCAAAGTAACCAAGTGAAGATTTCTCTCAAGAGAAATACAGTGCAGAACAATGTTTAAATTTGTTCGTCAAGGACCCTACACTGTAACGGTATAGTATCTGGAATTGTATCTGAAATGCCGTATTCATATTGGAGTGTAAAAGTGGCTTCGTATTTTTCTCCGATTTCCCACTTGTTTGCGGCTAATGTTCTATTTCGTAAAATGGGTTTATTTATAGCAGCATTTCTCCCCAAATTAACGTCATAGCTTATTAAATAACACTATAGTGGCCTGCATCAACGCAGCTGCCAAATATTAAATAGCAAATAATAACTTACTTCCATTGCCAAAATCAACTGCGTGGTTAGACTCATTGTTATGTACTCTAAAAAAAATAATCAATAAACAACAATATTCACTTATACAACTAAGTTCAGAGACTTCCATTCTCAAGTTGGTTGCTGATGAGAATGCGATGAGACTGATCGCCAATAATAAAATCCTTGCAATTTTTGCAATTTGCTTGCAAACGCAACTCAGGATGACGAACTTCATTTTGAAATAAACAGAATGAAACTGCTCTAAATAATCAATTTCCATCACCTGTTGAAGGTACAATACTTTGCATTTCCATGACAGTAAATTATGCAAGGGAGCATAGAATCACTTCGCCACTACTGGAATGAGCATGGACTCACTTCGCCAGCCACCGTAATGGAGGGAGTTTTAGAATTATATGTTCAGTGTTTTTCAAAGATCGTATTAACACAGGGAAGCCCAGTCTTAAGGCTACATTCTGAGCTATCGCCCCAGATTCCAGGTTCGATCCCTGCTCTGCCAAGAAATTTAATTCTGGTCTGTGGGCTGGAACGGGGCGCACTCTTGAGGCAAACCTAAGAAGAGCAAAATTTGATTCCCATCTCAACAACCTTGGATGTGGTTTTCCGTAGTTTCCCACTTCCACTCCAGGCAAATACCGGGATAGTTCCTAACTTAAAGCCTCAGTCGTCAACTCTCCATTCCCCATACTAATTACAAATGCACACATCAATACAGCCATCACATTAACACAGGTTATCAGAGAAAGGTTTACACTCACACACCAAAGTAGACGGGGCTGAGTGACCACGATGTCTGAGTCCATCAAATGAATTATGTTCGACAATTTTCTCTCAAGGCGAAGCGATTGTGCCGATATTTATTTAATAATTTAAAAGTATCTGGGAACGTAAATCATGGAGAATTCCTTACCTTACGGGAATAATAAACGTAGCCTAACATATGTTTAGACAATGTAATACCAATTGCAAGATAGAATAATTGGGAAATAGAATTACATGTCTGAGGTGGGAATCAAACTCCTTCGACGATGCATAATCAATTTCGTTGTCCACAATGTTAGCCGCTGAGCCACCCAGACAACGAAATTCGAGTGCAATATTAAGAGACGTAAACAACAAACGCACTTAACTGCCAGTTACAGTTCATCAATATTTCCCTTATTTCATGATTCTCAACTCCCTATTCCCCATACTAATTACAAATGCACACATCAATACAGCCATCACATTAACACAGGTTATCAGAGAAAGGTTTACACTCACACACCAAAGTAGACAGGGCTGAGTGACCACGATGTCTGAGTCCATCAAATGAATTATGTTCGACAATTTTCTCTCAAGGCGAAGCGATTGTGCCGATTTTCATTTTCAATTTAAAAGTATCTGGCAACGTAAATCATGGAGAATTTCTTACCTTACGGGAATAATAAACGTAACATATGTTTAGACAATGTAATACCAATTGCAAGATAGAATAATTGGGAAATAGAATTACATGTCTGAGGTGGGAATCAAACTCCTTCGACGATGCATAATCAATTTCGTTGTCCACAATGTTAGCCGCTGAGCCACCCAGACAACGAAATTAGAGTGCAATATTAAGTGACGTAAACAACAAACGCACTCAACTGCCAGTTACAGTTCATCAATATTTCCCTTATTTCATGATTCTATTCCAGTATATATCGGGATACAACATAAGCGATATTTCCCTTTTCAATTCTCATAAACAAAGATCACACTACGATACGGTGGATCTTTTATCCGCCATTTCTCTCAGGAAGAAACGCAATTGTGGCAACGCGCAATTGCCACATATAATACCTTTTTCCTTAAACATATAAAAATATACCGTAACATATATTTTCCTTTTAAAGACACACTGCAAATCTGCATGCCAAGAGCTTTCGTTAGAATGCCATACGAAGCCAATCGGTTAAGTCGTTTTCAAAATCTCGTGTGTACAAAAAATACATTAGTGTTTTAAATATATATGGCAACAGAGAATTCGTTACTTTACAGGAATGATAAAAGTGAAATATGTTTCTACACTCTAATACCAATCGTAGGAAGGAAGAAAACAAAAAAAAAACATATCCGAGGTGGGAATCGAACCCTCTCGACCATGCAAAGGATGGCAACAGAGAATTCGTTACTTTACGGGAATGAAAAAGTGAAATATATCTCTACAATGTAATACCAATCGTAGGAAGGAAGAAAATGAAAATAAATAAACGTATCCGAGGTGGGAATCGAACCCTCTCGACCATGCAAAGGATGGCAACAGAGAATTCGTTACTTTACGGGAATGATAAAAGTGAAATATGTTTCTACAATGTAATACCAATCGTAGGAAGGAAGAAAACGAAAATAAAAAAACATAACCGAGGTGGGAATCGAACCCTCTCGATGGGAACAGAGAATTCGTTACTTGACGGGAATGATAAAAGTGAAATATGTTTCTACAATGCAATACCAATCGTAGGAAGGAAGAAAACGAAAATAAAAAAACATATCCGAAGTGGGATCGAACCCTCTCGATCATGCATAATACAAATTTCTGGCCAGTAACCTTATCCCCTCGGCCAACCACACAACTATGTGACACTGCAGTATTAAGTTATCTAACCAGTATACACACTCAACCTGCACTTTATGTCCTTCAATTCGTGGTTTATTTAATATAATTCTATTTCAATGCATATTGTAAAAACATAACTAACATTATTGGAGACCCTTTTTAATTCTCATAAACAAAGATCTCAGTTAGACGCGACCGGAATCGCCATTTTCCTTGTTGAGAAAGGCCATTGTGCGCATGCGCGAGAGTGTCAAATATTACATATTTCTTTAATCATTTAAAAATATACCGTAACATATATTTTCCTTTTAAAGAAACTCTGCAAATCTGCATGCCAAGAGCTTTCTACAATGCAATACCAATCGTAGGAAGGAAGAAAATGAAAATAAAAAAACATATCCGAGGTGGGAATCGAACCCTCTCGATCATGCATAATTCAAATTTCAGGCCAGTAACCTTATCCCCTTAGCCATCCAGACAACTATGTTTCACTCCAGTATTAAGCTATCTAACCAGTATACACACTCAACCTGCAGTTTATGTCTTTCAATTCGTGGTTTATTTAATATAATTCTATTTCAATGCACATTGTAATAACATAACTAACATTATTGGAGATCCTTTTTAATTCTCATGAACAAAGATCTCAGTTAGACGCGACCGGAATCGCCATTTTCCTTGTTGAGAAAGGCCATTGTGCGCATGCGCGGGAGTGACAAATATTACATATTTCTTTAATCATTTAAAAATATACCGTAACATATATTTTCCTTTTAAAGAAACTCTGCAAATCTGCATGCCAAGAGCTTTCGTTAGAATGTCTTACGAAGCCAATCGGTTAAGTCGTTTTCACAATCTCGTGTGTACAAAAAACAGCTTAGTGTTTTAAATATATAGATGAGTGTTTGAATTAAATATATTCATTTACGACAGAAATAGTTTCAAGAATCATGTGATATTCAAAGCTTTGATAACTTTCTATAATAGGTCTGGTACGGTAATTTTAATTACTTAATTTTAGCCTTCGAATAATCGGTTAATGGAAGCAGAGAAATCGACAATTGCTACAAAGAGCATACGTATAATCGATTGGGCATTATGTCGATAAATCGTTTTGTCAAATAATTGATTAATTGTTTTGTCAATTAATCGATCTACTTCGCTCCTTTCACTACGCTCTCACACAAGCAAAACAAATACTGATTTAATTAAAATATATTGTATCATTTATTTTTAAATAATGTACCTTCTTTGTAAAACTAGGATAAAGCCATGTTACACAAATATCCACTTTACAATACAAAACTTCTTTTATCACTCGATGTCCTTATACACGTTGATACATGTTTGGGCTCTATGAGCCTTCTTCAGTCAAACACACCAATAATTCTCATAAAACAGTCTATGGTTTGATCTCTCAATAACAATTCGTTAAAATTTTTACATCGTCATGATGATTAAAACAAATCGACATACTGTGAAATGCCCATCGTCGTTGAAATCATTTCCAAAAGCAACTTCCGTTTACCCATTGTTACAAGGACTACGTTACACGAATCTTTTACAAGACTCTTGTACAATGGGGTCCCTTGTTTGGAAATGATTTCAACGACGTTGGGCCCACGATTCGAATTATTGTACACAATTAAATTCTAGCCTGACAAAAAATTAAGGACATGCTTAGGTCCGCTAAAGATAAGCGACATCCTCATACTGCGGCAGGGGTTTATAAAATCCCGTGTGATTTTGGCCAAGTATACATTGGTACAACGAAACGAAGTATTGCCACTCGCATCAAGGAGCACGAACGACACAGCCGGCTGGGAAATCAGAAAAATCCACTGTCGCAGCACACTCGCTACTCGCAGGTCATGACATTAGATATGGAGACACCGAAGTTCTATCCACCAAGGTGTCTTATCATGCCAGGCTTCAAAGGGAGGCCATTGAAATTCTGAAGCATACTAACAGCTTCAATCTTAAGGAGGAAGCAGAACGTGTGAACAAAGATTGGCTTCCAGTCCTTAATCCCCTCAAGCCTGCCCTCATTGACCACCGTAGGCGAGAAGATGCAACAGAAGAGCAGCCCTGTCCTTGATGCATATCTTTTATGTGGTACGCCGTTGCTATGGAAGCCTCTATGCGTGGGTTGTTGACTGGTTTATATATTTTCTGTTTATTAGTTTTACCTAGTTAAATGTACCCTGTGAACATGCTGCGGAAACTCCCGCGAGAAACTGGCGACATTGATCCTGCGCGCTATCTGGCGGTTCGCGCAGTCAACTACGTGGTTGAGTTCAATCAGCTGGCAAGTTTAAGTGAAGTACATTCGAAGTATTACTTTTGTAATTAAAATAGTATTCTTTTGTGCTGTTATGTGCCACAATTTTGGTAATGGCTGGAAGAGGAGTTGTTTGTAGTATGTATGGGTGTTTTAATTATATAATACAAAGTGATCCCAAGTCATTTCACAGATTTCCAAAAAACAAACAGCTGTGAGAATACCTACTAATGTTTACGGGTACCTGTATTTTATTTTCTATTAATCTGAACATACCATACATTCTTTAAAACATTGTTGTGATTAAACCTATCCATTTAAACCTTTTCCAGGTGTGCTCAGTGGGTTGTGAAGAGCAGAATTTAGATGAAATTCTGAGGACAAAAGGACCAGAACGTTTGAATAAAAGTTATGTAGTGTGTTCGGACCACTTTACGGAAAAGGATTTCAGAAACACGAATCTCTTAAGCCAAGGGTATATAATTTGTTCTTGTATTACTTATGGACTTTTTTTTAACTGTTGGAATTTCAAATTCTCATCAACATACTGTAGGCCATATTTCTTGTGTCGTAATCATACGATCGAAGTGAAAGTTTGAATAATGAACATACGCAATAATTTTCCTTTAATGGTACATGATTCTATGGCCTATACATTTAACAATCCAACATGGCGACCATCCGAAATATTTAGATGGCTCTGAATATCTACGAATCTATTATAGCAAGCAAACTGTTTTTTTTATGTTCATAGGGGCTATGAACATAAGTTCACCTATAGGACTTTCAATAACCTGGTGATCACAAATCCAACATGGCGGCGACGCGAAGTAAATCTTCACATTGAAGTTTCTCAAAATTTAACCATCCGAGAGCAGTGAAACTTGGTACAGTAAATCCTTATACAAATGTTAATCCACTGGCATCTAATTCATTTCAATTGTTTCCATAACCACAAGATGGCAGCTGTGCGAAATTTTGAAAATATGTTTTACTTCTTGTGTCCTAAGCATGCGATTGAAGTTTGAATGCAACACGTACACAATAATCTTCATGTAACAGTATATAACTCTAGGACCTATATATATAAAAATCCAACATGGCGACCATCCGAAATATTTAGTTGGTTCTCAATATCTACGAATCCATTACAGCAATCAAACTGAAATTGTGTATGTTGATATTGGCAATTAACATAAGTAGGATATATGAAAATAGGCTGTAGTTCTTCACGATGAACCCGTATGATATCATCTGACATAATAATGATTCATATTTTTTATTTATTATATTTGAAAGAGGGTATTCATACAAGCAGCAGTGGATTCGAGTTGAGGAGAAATGTTGCAACTATTGGGAGTTAGACGATGATACAAGTATATTTAAACCAAGCTTTTGAGACAAGGAAAAGTGTGCCATAATTCCTGGAACTGATGAGGTCAACGTCCAATATGCGTGACTTCAGTTAGCAGGCCAATAGACGGTTGCTACCGATTTACGCGAGCAGGAGTAGGGGAACCAGGATCTGACAGGAAGAAGATGTTTGTACTGTACCCGATACCTAGTTGAGGCTATCGGCTACGCCAGCTGACATTGAGCCGTAGTTGAAATTTATGGGAAAAGTAGTAAAGATAGCGCTCAGATCGAGTCGAGAAGAATGTTAGGAAATGACGTAGAAGGCCAAGGATGAAGGTGGCACTACCAGTCAAGCAGATGGAATTATGGGAGGAATATTGAAGTATTATCAAGATCTATATGGAACATAATATTATATCATCTCAGAAGAGAAGAAATGTCAAGCAATATATATGGTGATAACTTGAAGAAAGGCAGATAACTCCTTAAGTTATTGTATAATTTAATAGCCGAGTTGATGGTGGTCGAGATTATACTTGTGACGCATGACCGCAGAAGGTAGGGGAACATCACGTGACAGCGCCGAGCAGGAGCTCATCAACGCAGTCTAGAGACAGCAGTATCAGTTCAGCCAGCAGGGCCGAGTACAACACATGTTGCGCAGAGAGAACGGCAAGTTGAGCAGTGTACAGCACTTGTTGCGTGGAGTGAAAGCGACAGTATTAGTTCAACAAGCGGAGCTGATAGCAGCATAAGCTGGGAGAACGGAAAGTAGGTCAGGGAGTCAAGGCAAGCGAAGCACGGTAGGCGATGCGAGGACTGGTTGGCGAGGCAAGCTGTACAGGCCGTGTAAGCGAAAGAAGAGCCGGTGTTAGAACAGTAGTATTTCCAACATCGTAGTTACAGCTATGCGAGGCAGCAATGCGTTTTCAAATGTTAAGGAATAAGCAGCATTATAACAAGATTGAGAACTTTATTTCGAGCTGCATTTTGTAACACAGGACAGCACAGCGAAGCGGTATGGCGAGGCCAGCTTTAAGCGTCGATCATTCTAGAACAGTGCAATAGAGCAGGGCGTGCTGTTTCCGACATTTAATCAGCAGGCAACATTAAAGAAGCTGAACTTTATTTCGACATTTTGTAACAACTTTATGAGGTTGGACTTGTAATTATTAGTCGAATTGTGCAGGCAGATAGTTATTATATACTGCTATTGTGAACTTCAAATGAATTTAGATATTCCAATGACATTACGGCTTATCAAATTATGCATTTCATAACGGAATATTTAAAGCGACCATGGGGTCAAGCCAACATTAATGCTTTTAGGCAAACGAACTGTTACGAGTATATGCACTTAAGGAACATTGGCACGTGCATTAATATAATTCTTTTTCATGAACTATTATGAAATTTCAAGTACGAACACAGCTACAGGGTGTTTCAGAAACTTATACACTTTTATAAATAAAATTATTTTCTGCAAGTGAGATTCAGCCGCTGTGGAGATTGACTTTTATCACAAGCAAACCGAACATTGTATGGGACAGTGGCGTAACATAGAAGAAGAGTATGGGGTACGCTACGTTTATGAACTTTTACGGAAGAATTTGGACAGTATCCGTGATGGATAACATGCAGTTCATCATGTCGGAGTAAGCGAGGACGGAGACGTGATGGCACCACAGAGCGATGGATTCGGTTCCTGAAGAAGAGGAGGTCCAACAGCTGATTCACTTGGGATATGAAGGCAATCGTTATTCTGGTGGGTGATACGATATTTCCGTCGATCTTTCGAGAAATTTATTGTACACACGAGGATAATCGACGATCTTTGAAATATATTAACAGCTGATATGAGAAGGTACTGTAAGAGTTATGACTTTCTGATATGATTTTTTCATGAACTCTGGGCATACTTGTATATATTTCTAGTAGGAGTTCTGCGATTATTTTGACATGGCTTAGACATTATTTGCTCCAATTTTTGCTAGAATATGGCGTTACCATATGATATGGCAGGCACCATTATACGAAGTTCTCACCATTGGTTGGCTTTATTAAGCAGATGTTTGGTCTTTTAGACATTTTTCAGTAAGGATAGTTTTTCTTGGATAGTTATTTTTTTGTGGCGAGTATTTCGAACTCGTGATTTGCAATTGGATTATTTAAATTACTTCGTCAGTTCATTGCATACTAGCGAGTGTGTATTATTCATCAGTAGGGATTTTTTCCATTGGATTGTTTGGAGATATTAAGATTTTATTCACTCAAGTGAATGAATATCGCTTTTATGTGACAACTAGAGACTTGTTGATTCCAATCTGGTACATTCACTCATTGGACGACGAGATGGGGCCTTTCGCTTTAGGCGATTGCGTGGTGGTACACACTTGACCCATCGCTCAGGGCATTATCATGATAGTCTACGGGGCAAGGCCTTTCGTATTATACGATTGCGTGGTGGTACTCACCTGACTTGCCATTGAGGAACTCATTTTTATCATCCGAGTGTACTTGAAATTGTAAGAGGATCAAACAAGAAACTACTAGTCACATATCAGTCGAATTTTGTTAAATAAATTAAAAATAAATGTCAGCAGGGTTACATTTTGTAATTCTTGTTTGCCAATCCAATATTTTGTTGCTATACTCTTTTGAGAGTACTTTCATTTAACAGTTGGTATTTTGATACAGTTGATACATTTTTATGATTGAGTTTGATACCTTTGAGAGGGATTTAAAGTACTTGAATCTTGTAAGATGAATCATTGATGGTCAGATTTATTTTGAGGCAGATCAGTATTGCATATTTTGATGTGAGAGATTATAACACATTAGTGTTTTTCTGTGAAGTGAATTATGAGAATTTTAAGAGAATTTATGCTATTTGAAAGCAGATCTTGAATTTGATTTCGATTACTAAGGTAATATTTTTCCTAATTGTTTAAGAAGTTGTCTAGATGTGATCAGATTAATTACAGTTATTGGAGATTGTGTGCGTTGATAATTTGAAGCCAGTTATATATTTTTTGTAGATCATGCAACGTGATTAAGTGAAGTTTGTGATAGGCATTTTGTGGAAGTTGCCAAGTGGAAGTTGCAATATTGCTAATGTATTTTGAGGCAGACATGAGGTTGTCGAACCCAGTCTAGGATAATTTTGAGATTCATGCTGTGCGCTGAATATTTATGGAGTTACGTGGAATAATTGTGGTATTCAAATATGGTATTTGATAAAGTGAGAGTAGATGATGAAGTTTTGGATTGTGAGATCCAACGTGATTTTGTGAAGGCAATAATATTTTTTTGGCATGATAATTAAATACGAGATATAACTTGGAAGTGATAAAACTGTAAGACAACGTTCTATAACCCATATCAAACAATTTGTTAGGAAATTAAACAAATAAATAATGTTGATAATACAAGATTTTCTGATAATAATAATTAATGAAGTAATAATCTGAAGTTTAAGCATATTAATGATCTGACCTAATGAAATAAAAATCAAAATGACTCGATGAAATAATAAAAATCTAAATAACCAGAAGAATAAAATTTAAATAAATTGATAAATTAAATTTTGGAATATGTCAATGAATTAAATAAATGGATGAATTAAAGATTGAATAAATAAGCTGATTTAAATAAATTAATAGATGATTAAATAGATGATGAAAAACTGAATTAGAAGGTGATAATTAATTAAAGAAGCTGATGATTAATAAATTTAAATGGATTTAAATAAATTTAATTGAGAGATATGATTTGAATGATTTTGAAGAATTGCAAGTTGAATTAATGAATTAAACAATTTACATTGATGATTTAAGATGATTTAATGTGAAGGAGATGATGAAATGAGAGTGTGTGAATAATTAGAGAGCATAAAGAATTGATGATTAGAATATTCATTTAAATGATTTGATAATAATGAGTTAATTATTCTGACATGAATATATTGAATTTTGAGATGAGAACTAATGTGAGAAATATTTAATTTTGATGATGATGATGATGATTATAACCAATGAGTAGTGGATTTTCTGTGATTCACAAACAAGCAATTATTAATGAAGGTGTAAACAGTGTAAATTAATTATTCGATGTTTAGGAGCATTTACTAACATATTCAGCATTTGAATAATGCCATGCAAGCCATAAATTATTTGATGTTTAAAATATGTGATTAGAATATATGTGTTTAGACAGATTAATTATATTTTACATCCACATTCATGATGTTAACTTAAAGAGAAGTTAGGTCTCAGGTATCACGAATGTCAGTGACGCATAGACATAGTGCTACGGTGATCCTGAGAACCCAAGTGAGCTTTAGAAATTTTTCCTATTTTATGTGGATTAAATACACTTTGAGTAGAATAGAGATGGTTCTATTTTCTGGACAATGACAATTTAACGTTGGCATTCGACCATGCTCTTAGGTAGGATGAGTGTTTAATATGTCTGTCTGACTATCAAAGTTTGACTAAATTTGTTTTTATCTTAGTTGTGATCTGATGATGATGTGATTTTCCTATTTCTTTCCTTGTCTTAATTAAGGCTTATCCAGGAAGGATGTGGTTTGCTAGGGATTCATTTGGTGGCGGCCATTTATATTTGTATTTTTTTTAAATTAAATTTATACCCGTAACGACCCTGGAGATACTTTATCTCGTGTTACCCTCTGCTTTTGTGATATTTCAACTGAATTTCCGACACATTCCTTATTTGACTTCATGTTCATTTAACTCCGCTCTGTCCCGGAAATCCAGGAATGCGATGTAATAGCAGATGGGTCATCGCATCCCCAGGACGAACGGGTACAGTACGTCATAAATGGGGAGGAGTCTCTAGGTCAAACTCTCCGAGATGAATTTGAATCAACGAATGAAGCTAGGCACGCTTCAGGTCCACGAAAACTAGCATACCTTTGATTTGGCGCAAAAATGAATATTTATAAAACCCATGATCATTTATGACTCCACCAAACAGATTCTTAACCTGTGCAATAAGAGAAGCTCAATGAAATTAGTCGCAAGTCCGTAACTTAAAAACTCCGAATTATTTTTAAAATTCGTCCCCACTACTGTCAATTTGCTGTGTTCTGTATAAATGTAGCCGAGCTGAGGCTTGAACTGACTTTTATTTCGATGTGTCGTGGGCGACACTTGTGTAGACTTTATTTTGTGGTGTCGTGAGTGACACTTGTGTATAATTTGCGTGTGAATAGAAGAAGCTATCAGGCTTATAAATATTTAGGGAAAGTTTTCTTCAAATAAATTGCTCAGGACATTGAGTGGATATAATCAGCTCATTTAGCAATTTTAGTAGTCAATTGTAGTACTGTGAAATAACTGAACATTTCTATCCTAAGAGGATCAAGATGTCTGGAACGAGGCCAACAGTCCGAAGGATGAACGTGTACACACCATCGACGATGACGATTTCCGGCTAGAAAAACTGCTGGGTCATGTGTGGCGATGTGAGCTGAGGTGTTTTGGCGAAGGGTTAAGTACAACATATTGATTATTCAATTTTAGTCGTAGTTACATCGGCTGGGGAAATGTAAATATTTTCTTGTATTTTTTTTCTTTATTGTAGTTTGATTCTTATTCTGTGTACCGACACTCGATGTAATGTCGTGCGTGACTATTTTATTGTTCTGATTTAGATGATTGTAATGTAACTAGTAATTGTACAATGCGTGTACTCTGTATTGTTCATATCGCTTGAGCGGATCTTATGGTTTGAGTGATAAATGGTGCTGTGTATTTTAAACATTAACGATAAAACTAGAATTTTGGGGGGTAACATTTAACCTTGTGTTTGATAAACAGGCGTTTTTATTGTGATTTGTCTAGCACAATTTTATTTGCAGGGAACCATGAAGTAATGATTTTATTTGATCTTGGGGAAAGCGGTTAAAGTCTTTCCAAGGGATCTTAAATCTGGACGTATTTCAGGTGGCGAGATGAGAGATGAAGTCATTACCCAGGTGTGCGTTATATTGGTAATGTGTGATGATGTGTGTCTACATGCGCGGGGAACATCGTGGTAATCAGCCCACGATTCCTGTCTGCAGCACTATATAATTAACGGCGGTATGAACTCCGAGGAGGCTACTGACCGAGTCGTCGTGTCTTAATTCCTGAGAGAATTATTGGGACAAAAATAGGTATTTTAGAAACACATGATTTTCAGGAAATACAAGGTACTTCCAGGTTCGAGAGCTGCCGTGAGCAAGCTTCCGATCTTATTATGCAAGGCACCGGATAAATGACATTTGGCTTCAATAGGGACGGACAGATTTAAGATAACACTAATTAGGTTTGAGGCCAGGGTACCGTGTCCTCTTCTCTTAAAGTGAGATGAGCCTGTATTCTATATCTGGATTTAAAGGGGAGATTTCCATACTCAGACCATATTTTTCATGCATTATTGTGAATTGATATTTATTTGTGTGTTATAATTAAATGCCACTGGGCATAGTGTTGTTCTTGTTATTTTGATATAATCCATTTTGGATTGTGGTGGTTATTGTAAATAGTATAATGACGTTCGGTCATGTCTTCGTTTATTTCGTTGTAGTCACGTACGCTTGTGTTGATTTTACCAAGACCCGTTTGGGCAATTAGACGTGTTTTGGCACGGTGTCAAGATCTCGTTCGGAGATCTATTTTGTATTATATAAGGGTAGCGGGTGTCGGATATTCTTAAGTGCCTTGTTGTGTGTTCCCTAAGCTAATCTTATTTACGCAGAATTACGGATTCGTTGATTGACGGGAAACCAGATGGTAACGGATCACGTAACCGTACTTATTTCCTTCATATAGTCAAAACATCGTCACGCGTGCACAAGTATAGATTTGAAGTAGACGTAGTATTTCAAACGTCTTTTTATTAATAATCTCTCCTGAGATATTTATTTTAAATGGTAAACTGTGGATATTTGAATGCAACTTGATTGATGCAGACACAACTTAGGATTTGCAGTTGTGAGCTATTTAGAAGTGTAAGAGTAAATTCGAGATGTTTTTATAAATTGTTGTTATTTTTGGTTATTAAACTTGTTATTTAGTATACTGGTTTACCTTCTTTCTTTAATTATTGTATTCGCCCTATGTATCCTTGTAAACTATGAGAAGCAAAATTTAACTGCACGGCTATCATGGACCGAAACATTACCCGAAATTGAGTCTCGATACGCTTCTTTTTACAAGGGTTCAATATATAAGAATCCAACATGGCGACCATCCGAAATATTTAGTCGGTTTTCAATATCTACGAATCTATTACATCAATCAAACTGAAATTGTGTATGCTGATATTGGCAATTAACATTAGTAGGATATATGAAAATAGGCTGTAGTTCTTCACGGAACTACTTGCTTTTTGTTGCTTTTGCTTTTGCTTTCTTCAATGTAGAGATTTGTATTTAATTTGTTGTTTTGTGTTTGTGTGTTTACTTATTGTTTTGTTGTATTGTTTCTGTGTGTTTACTTTTTGTTTGTTGTTTAATTTTTCTGTATTTACTAATTGCTTCGTTGCTCAGTTATGAGTGTTTACTTTTTGTGTGTTTACTTTTTGTTTAAGTTAGCTGTTTTGTTTGTGGATTGTTTTACTTTTCGTTTTTGTTGTTTGTTTTGTGTGTTTACTTTTTGTTTTGTTGTTATGATTTTGTGTGGGTAGAGTTTGTTTAGCTGTTTTGTTTCTGTGTGTTTACTTTTTGTTTTGTCTTCGTGGGTTTACTTTTAGTTTTGCTGCTTTGTGGTTTGTTTTACGTTCTGTCCTGTTGTTTTGTGAGTTTACATTTTTTGTGTGATTACTTTTTGTTTTGCTGTTTTGTTTGTGGTTTGTTTTACCTTTTATTTTGTTGTTTTGTTTTTGAGTGTTTACTTATTGTATTGTCGTTCTGTTTTTGTGAGTTCGCTTCTTAATTTTTGATAATGTTTGTGGGTGTTTACTTCTTGTCTTCTGTATTACTTGTGGTTTGTTTTACCTTTTGGTTTGATTCAATATACTGTAGATGCATTTGTTTTTTGGTTATGTTTTTCTTTCAATTAATCTTACGTCTTATTTGTTTTGTAAATATTTGTTTTTATTTACTGTTTTCCATTCATTTATGTTTTAATTAAAAGCAGAAACATTTACTAATTCCGGAAAATGGAAGAAAATTGACGTATTGATTAACAGATAATTAAAATGTTCCACCAATGAATACAAATCCTATTCAAATGTTAGTACATGTTTCTATGTACGATGATATCCTCTTGAGCGTTTATACAGTATTAAAATTAAATTAAATGGATATCTATACTAAACCTTTATTAAATAAAGATATGTGTTTTTGAAAATTATATTTCGTTATTTAGAACCTTCATGTATTCAAATTATTTGTCAGGATATCCATTTTCTTTTGATTGAATAGTGTACACACTCTGTAGAAGATCGTAACATCTACTAAAATTTTAATGGAGTTTTTATTGATTTGCGGAGTATTTTAATTAAGTATAGTATTTTCATTCTTTGCACTTTGACTTTTTGTTTTTTGTGATTGCTTTCCTTTTATTCTTGTTCTGTTCCTGATCATTTGTTTTGGTTGTACCTTTTGATTATTTTTTCTTGTGTTTAGACTTTTACTGGTTATGTTGCTTTTAGTGTTTTGCCTTTGTTCTTTCCTTTGTGTTCTTATTTTTCTTTATTTATTTTGTTTTCTTTTTGCATGTTTGGTTTGATGTTATTTTGTTGTTATTGTTTTTGTTTGGTTGTTTTCTTTTCTTTCATTTAGTCTTATGTTATTTCATTTATTTTATTTTCTGAAAAGCAATGAGCCAAAACCATTAACCATATTCGGATAATGCTTGGTATACATATTAACTACGTTATCTTATTAAAATGTTTTCCAACTGCTAATAATATGTTCTAAATCTTTGCCGGAACATGTTTTCGGTCCTTCAGCGGGATCTTCGTCAGCTTATATGCCTAGCCTAACATCTTCATATGCATTATTTATGAAAACGTGTCATTATATAGTCTTATGTTATTTCATTTATTTTATTTTCTGAAAAGCAATGAGCCAAAACCATTAACCATATTCGTCAGCTTATATGCCTAGCCTAACATCTTCATATGCATTATTTACGAAAACGTGTCATTATATAGCAATGGACGTCCTTACAATATTCATTAATTTAGAAAAATGTTATTCATATTAAAACCAACAGGCAGTCTCTAAGTTATAATTCAATACAAACAAAATTGTGTCTTCTATGAAATGGGTCTTGTGGAAGTGTTATTCAATTTGAAGTCGCCTGTCCTATTTAAATTCGTCTCTAAGATAAATGCTAAGATAGAGAGATATTGTCATTCTTATTTTAAATCAAGTGTCTTTTTAAGTGTAACCGTTTATTTTTACGTATATAGTAGCAATAGCAATAATTTTCTTACATACCAAATGACAATTTAGGATTTCAATTAATTATATTTTCCTTTGAATATATTCTTGATCTAAGTTTTGCTGAAGATGGTCTCACCGTGGACCAAGACATGTACAACAATTGAATAGATGTTCAGCAATTGCATACATGTTTCAGAATTTGTATTTATAGGCGTAGTATTTTTATAGAATGCAAATACATTTGCCATTGATAGCACAATGTTTGTAGATATCCGTATTGGTAGATGAATTCAAATTTTATGTTATATTCCAATCAATACTTACACAAATATATATATTATTTATTGTACATGTTTCGACCTGAAATTGAGGTCTTCTTCAGCTCAATTAAGAATAAAAATGGATATACATACAATGTAATTTATTTATTTTATTTATTTACAATTTGCATTACAGTGGAAGGATATCCATTTTTATTATTTTATTTCAGTATTTTAATTACAATTTATACCATAAACATTTCACATCAAACAAACATTAGACTTAAGTACATCTATAGTATTTTATTTATATTCTTAATTTATTTCATCCTTAATTAAGCTTAATGTCAGTTCGAAACATGTACAATATATGAGGGGTCTAGATGCAAAACTCACGTTCTCCACATTTTCTAATTTTACAGGAACTAAAGAAAACTTCTTAAATGTATGTAACTAATGGAATCTCTAAGAGACTTTGCTTTTGTTACAGGCTATACATAATTACACCTACTTTTATAAACTATGTTTCATTATTTATACTTTTTCTGAAAAGATAGGTTTTACTTTTGGAGAATGTAACTTTTGTTGGAGACTGTGAGTTTTGTGTCGGAACAAGTTGGAGAATGTTACTGTTGACACAAAACAAAATTAATTACTTCAGACAAAACGATAGACAAGTTGGCCAAGTTTGTGAAAAATTTCGACAAATGAAACCAATTGCATTGTTTGAATACACTTATGTTATTTATTTATTATGTAGAGGTTACGAGTTGAGACAATAACAATTGGCTTGCAGATGTAGAAAGTCACATGACCAGAAGCGTCTTGTGATAGGCCAACAGGGAGATTGTGCTCTATGCAACTAAACAGTGTGGATAATGTTAGATTAGGGGCAGATGACCGCGTAGTTCCTCCCCTTAAAACAACAATAACTAACTAACTAATGTTAGTTTTGCATCTAAATTTAGTTTTTGTCATTTGAAAACCACTGGATATTATGAGTTTGGCTTTTCAGCACTAAGATAGTCGAGTGTAGTTTGGAAGGAAGAATAGGAATGGCTTGCTAACTCAATTTATAACACTGTGGAGAATTTGAGTTTTGCATTTTGACACCTCATATAATAGATATAGGCCTATTTGTGTAAGTATTGATTGGCATATAATTTAAACTTTGAAGTAGTGTTTTTAGGAGTTATTTATCTTCACATTTCCAAATAGGGATTCACACATTGAGACAAATGAATTTGATTAGCTTCATATGACTCTTTAATAAGTCAGTCTAAATTTGATCAATGTATATCTCTTAAATGGGCTCTTTATGTGTAAGGTTAGTATCCAGAAAATACAGAGATGTGTAAATTATTACAATTTCCCAATATTTCATCTTCACTTTTCAGGAATTAATAGAGTGAAAATCTTTTGCAAGGCGCTGAAATTATTTTAAATGTTTAATCAACGGTCTGAACCACATTTTATTTTAAGAAACTGGTGGTGAAATGATTTTTAGAATGTCCACTAAAAGAGGAACCTTGCTTACAAAAAATGCCACACGTCTTGTTTGGATTGCTAAATTTTAGTTTTTCGTGTGAATTTAGAAGAAAGGGATTCCGAGTCTTTTATTACTGGTGGTTCGCCCTTGGACTATTGAATGATTCGTGGACCATGGATGACATCACGTAATTTGGAGGCTACATTCCAAAATGGAAGACGGACCCTGCTTAGGTATCCCTCAGAATCTATCATTCCGAAAATTTACAGACGTATTTCCTTGTGAAAGGTTGTAAGTCCACAAGGGAGAAAACATTACTAAGTTGGGTGATACATGATGTCAGAAGTTGGTCAATAAAGTGATTTTGAATACTAAATTGTGACTTATTTAAATTCATGATTTTATTCTATTAATTTGCTCGCCTCTGAAGATGTAAGTTTCCAGTGTTTATCAAATTTCAGAATGTACACTGGTGGCCACAATTCTGGAAACGATTTGCATTTACACAGTGTTTCTTAGCAGGTGAACAAAATTTTAAACTCATTAGTAACTGTACTATAAAGCTGAATGTGATCCATATAAAGTTAACTTGGCCCTTAGTCCTTGGTATTTATAAATAATTAGGATAGGAGAAGATAAAATCCGTTTTGTGCATCTTACTATCCTCTGACATGCAATCATTGTTGAATTTGTTGATATCTTAGTGTTCTTGAATTTAGTACATTGTTGACTCCTGGCGGGAATATCAGCCGTGTAGTATTTACATTTGTCGTTCTATATCAAGTTTCATCCAGGTAGTTCACGTTTCTCCAATAAGTGTTAGAAGAAAATGGTCCAAAATGGCCTGGAAGCAAACTCGTCCAGATAAAAGCCATTTTTCAAAAATAAAAGGCAATGTGGAAATTGTGTGAGCCGGGTTAAAAATCATAAATCATGGATTAATGTTGACTGGGAGAAAGGGATTTGTGTGCTTAAATGAAAACCAGTATATTTCCTACAAAGTTTCCAGAATATGGCCACTAGTGTATAACTTAGGTAGAAATTCAGCCAGTATGGATATCATAATTGTATGTTCATACTGTAGTTGCTGCCTTCAGGACGAGCTTGGGAGAAAATCTGTCAAGAGGGCAGGAAAATGTATTGAAGTCTTTAATAATTAAATCTTTATGAAAGAGGCTGATCGTCCACCCTTTACTGTGGGTAGTGTGGTGGTGTTGAAGAGAGTGGCTCTTAAAGCCTTCCGCTATGGAGGATGTGGTGCTAATGGTTGTGGCTCTAGAGGAAATAGCGGGCACCACAAAGTGGCGGCTAATGTCAGGATGGCACAGAAGGTACAGTAACATGGAAAGGAAACCTACTTGTTAATAATTACCGTGATCCATCAAATGACATGTAAACAAAACTCAGCATTTTTACTATGGGACCGACGGATTTACTTCCCCTCCGAAGGAAGGCATACTGAAGGACTTTTAACGCTCTTAAAAAATCCAACGACTTCGGCCGGGTTTGAACCCACGTACTTGGGCATAGAAGCTCAGCATGCTACCAACTACTCCACCGAATCCACCGAGGCCTAGGGAGTCTTTCACTTTCCCGCCTTAATTGGCCCTTGTCTCATCTTCCTTGATACCCTCATTCATCGAGGAGTCGGCCATCTTTTTCTTTTCATGATGTATCCTACCTTCTGCTCAAGGCCCTCAAGGAGGCAGAGTGTGTGTAGCCCCACCTCTTCTGGCGCACCCTCGATAGTGTATTTAAATATTGAATTTATCAGCATGCGTAAAATCAGGTTGGCGACACTGCCATAAATTGGATGCTCAAACTTAAAACAAAATATTTTGATCTATATGTGTGCCAATTTTGAAATAACTTCATTTATTAGTATGGAAGTTACATGTGATTCAACATTAAAACAATCAGCACACGTATAATCATGTTGGCAGCACTGTCGTATATTGGTTACTGAAAATTAACCTACATTTTCAGGAACTATATGTAAGCAAAGTTTAGAACTGTTGGCCTGCATACTTTCTGATATACTGGGATTAGGATTAAAATGTATACAGTGCATTTTTCAACGTTTGGCAGCCCTGTTGACACCAAAAATATAGCATATTCTTATCTGCTCCGGCGCGCAAATCACAAACCAAATTTGGTTGAAATCAAATACGTAGTATGGAAGTTACATGCATTTGAATATTGGACCTATCAGCAGGCATAGAATCATGTTTGCAACACTCTCATGTATAGGCTCCTGTAAATTAGTCTGATGCAATATTGTCTATTTTTGTGTCAATTTTGGAACAATACCTATGCATCTATTCCAAGATATCCAACATAGACCTAAATTTTCAATTGTGATTTTTCAGCAGTTGGTAGCACTGACGTCATTTTCAAATATCGCCTTACAATATTCAGACATAGCTCTTTATTCACACCAAATTTGGTTTCAATAGCTGCTGCCGTTTATGAGTTGATAAGGGGACACACACACACAGACATCTCATAAGTCTACATTTCCTCATTTGTATTACAAAATGTGAAAATCAGGCTGAAAGTTACGTCTATTATTTCAATATCGAGGAAGAGAGCTAAGAATGCTAACCACTGCGCCACGAGGTCTTCTTTTTGACTGCCCTAAGAGGAAGTTCGTATTTACTAAGTTTTCATTTGTCATCCGTCACATGAAGCCTGCCTCTTTGCTAGAAATGTCAGGCAAAAGTAAACTTTAAACAAAAAAAATAAAAAATGCTTAATTAAAGAATAAAAGAGACAGCAAACTTCATAAGTTTGAATGATAATAATACACAGTGACATGTAACAGTGAAAAGACTCAAGAGGGAAAGAAAGAAGAGTAAATTATATTTATAGTGCGCGTTGCAGTGAAAAAGTAATATTTTAGAACCATTTTTTGTGTGCTTTTTCTCATGTTACTCTTGTTAGGAACGGTGACACGTAGCAACAGGCCACACACATCTGCTGGACATCAACCTGTTAGCACAATGGAGAGGGATTATATAAAACAGTACCGAGAAAGGGAGTTACTTCAATAAAAAAATATGAACGAAATGAAACATGCTTGGACAGTGAATGAGGATTAAAACAAGTAGTTCCGTGTAGAATTATACGGCCTATTTTCATATATCCCACTTATGTTAATAGCCTCTATCAACATACAAAATTGCAGCTTCATAGCTGTTATAGATTCGTCGATATTGAGAACTGTAGAAATATGTCTATGTAGGCCATAGAGTTGTGAACTACTGGATGAAGATTTTTGCGTAGGTTGATTATTCAAACGTTCACTTCCATCGCATGATTAATACACAAGAAATAAAAACTTAATTTTAAAAATTCGCACAGCCGTTAACTTGAGGTTATGTAAAAAATTGAACTAAATTAGATGCCAGTGCATTTCAGTGTGTATAAACATTTACTGTATCATATTTCTCTGTGCTCATTGTCAGATGATTAAATCGCGAGAAAAGTCTATTAAAATGTTTTAACTTCGCTTGGCCGCCATTTCGTTTTGTACTTATAAGCTTTTTGAATGTTACATAGATGGACTTTCAGTAAATCCCTTTATCCCCGTACAAATCTTCAGGCTGATATCAGTAATAGTTTCGGAGATATAGAATGCCGGTGAATTATATATTTCGCACAGCCACCATGCTGGATTGGTGAGACCTAATAATGTTTGAAGGGCACAATCGAAGCCGGCCAAAATGGTGCTATGATCTCACCGAGTTACATTGAAATCGCTCCAGTCGTTTAGATTGTATTAGGGACACATACACACACTCGGACAAAAGGTGATTTTTTTATAAATGAAAATAGGCTAAGAAGTCAGATAATTTAATTTAATTTACGTCCCATCTAACAACTGCAGCTTTTAGAGATGCCGTGGCGCCGTCATTTTTCCCCGAAGGGGATCTTTAACTTGCCAGTAAATCTACTGACACGACTTCCTCGCAATTTGCGTACTTTCAAATGCTGCCCCAGGATTCAATCCTGCAACCTTGAGCCCAGCAGGCGAGAACGTTACCTCTGAGCTTCTCAATTTATTATAGTGAACACATACAGGGTGATTTAGTTAACATGGATACCACAGGCACAGATTGACTTAAGAGATTTGTTCACGGCAGAAATCTGATAAATATCACATGTTTTGATAAATTATTTGGACATTTCTGATCAAAATGGCTCCTAATTTAAGAAAAGAGTCCATTTTGTAGGATTTTATTTTAATGAAAGTATATCTACTGTGACTACTGTCACACGCTAGTTCCATTTCGAGGCGCAGACTTCTATGGCACTGGATTACAAACCTTGATAGCCTACCACCACCCACTATGACAAATGTCTCAATATTTGTGGTGCTTATGTCGGAAAATAGCTGACAATTGCTGCACAAAAAGTTATTATAATATTTAAAGAGAATTATGTACAACTCACAGTCTGCAGATTCATTTCTTAGGCTCTTCAATCAAATAGCACCAGTACTCACCTAGAAAAAAGAAGAAAAAAAGAAACATTAGCACCAACAAATGGAGAAGAATTAAGATTTGTTAAGGGTTTTACAGGGTTTGGCGAGTTCCCTTTGAACATAAACTATGTTAGAGCACGTACAGGCCGGACGTTTGTTTTAGACGATTGCCTTTGACCTTGAAGCCTGCGGGTGAGCCTACACACACTCACTCTCTCACCCTATCGCTTCACACTTGTCACCACCGATCTGATGTAATGGAATTCCAGACTTAACAGACAGTACAGTCCACGCCGAAGTATTGTGTGACGCGGAAGTACAAGTTACATAGTTACGAACAGATCACCATTATATTTGCCAATGACTGTACTTCAGGAGTAGTGTGAAAGAGCGTTGTCAATCATCGGACCGCTTGAGGCAGCTGATAACAACACAGGTACTGTAGTAACTCGCCTCCAGGCTTCCATTAAGATTTTTCACTCGTCTAAAACAAACGTCCGGCCTGTGTCATACTTTGCCCATACTTATATACCAGGCAAAACACCAACCATTATAAACTAAATCACATCTAAATAAACACTTCACTCCACGGCACAAGGATAAAAGGCAAGACTGACGAAGTTCAATTGCAGAGGCTAGGTCATTTCCTTGTGCCGTGGAGTGAAGTGATTGTTTAGATGTGATTTAGTTTATAATGGTTGGTGTTTTGCCTGGTATATAAGTATTGTATCAGCTGCCTCAAGCGGTCCGATGATTGACGACGCTCTTTCACACTACTCCTGAAGTACAGTGATTGGCACATATAATGGTGTTCTGTTCGTAACTATGTAACTTGTACTTCCGCGTCACACAATACTTCGGCGTGGACTGTACTGTCTGTTAAGTCTGGAATTCCATTACATCAGATCGGTGGTGACAAGTGTGGAGCGATAGGGCGAGAGAGTGAGTGTGTGTAGGCTCACCCGCAGGCTTCAAGATCAAGGGCAATCGTCTAAAACAAACGTCCGTCCTGTTCAAGCGGCTTCGGTGGCATAATTGGTAGCATGCTGAGCTTCTATGCCCAAGATCGCGGGTTCAAACCCGGCCGAAGTTTTGGGATTTTTTAAGAGCGTTAAGAAAATCCCTCAGTATGCTTTCCTTCGGAGGGGAAGTAAACCCGGCGGTCCCTTGTCATAGATTTATGGCATGAAAAAAGAACTACACTTGTGGAAGCTAAAATGTGTAGGTAAGTTCAATAATGCTATATTAGTTCCAACATTCGACGCCAGGTGCTGACTGCGATGACATTTAGTAGCCACGTCTGAAGCTAGGTGTCGTGGACGGTAGCATTTGGTAGCCAAAGTTGGAACTACTTGAAACAAGATGTTCAGTAAAGAACATATAGCCTACTTTCTCCTAAATGTATGAGTATAGTTATAACTCGTTGTTATTATCAAAGAGTATAATAGAACTATTCTTTGTTGAAGACCTTAGAAACGATTTACCTCTACCAAACGCCACAACCTAGATAAAAACTGCTACCATCATTGAAGAAAGAAAGATAAGAAGTATATCAAGAATGTTATGGATCTGGAGACATAATCGACCGGACTGGCTGCGTGGCTCAGCGGTAACGTTCTCGCTTGCTGGGCCCTAGGTTGCAGGTTCGTATCCTGGCGCAGTCAGCTGGCATTTGAGGGTGCACAAATGCGAGGGAGCCGTGTCAGTACATTTACTGGCACGTTAAAGATCCCCTTCGGGCCAAAATTCCGCCCCCCCCCCCCCGTGTCTCTAAAAGCAGCAGTAGTTAAAAGGGACGTAAAACCAATAACATTATTATTATTATTATTATTATTATTATTATTATTATTATTATTATTATTATTATTACATATACGACCTGCCGTGGGCAACATCCAACTTTGAGTTGAGGCATGTCTTTACACTTCTGGTTGTGCATGGCTTTCACAACCCTAATTGAAAAAAAAAGGAAGGAAGATTGTAGTTTTACGTGACCGTGAATCTTGTGATTATGAGCCACGGGACCTCCTTTTTACGTGGAATCCGAACCACAGGACATGGCATTTCACTTCGAAAATCTCACATGCATTGACCGGGAATCGAAAACCCTAATTGAATTAACAAATCTTTCCATGACCCTACAGAGACGTGTGTATACAAACTATGTGGATATTTTCGATTGCTATTTGCCTGAAATAAAAGTAGTAATTAATAAACTGAACTAACACCAACGGCTTGAATTCTGTTACTATGTGAAATCGTTTTGTTCTTTACTTCAAATAACATTTTCAAGTTACGCAAAATAGGCTGTTACAAACCCTTTAAAATAAAAAGTAAAAATGTATCGTAGTATCATCTTGTCATTCTTAAAATTCGATGCGCATAGAATGCCAATGGTATAGTAATCAATGGAGCCCCACGTAGACTAGTCGTGATATCTAGTGGTGAAATATCGAACAATATAATCCTAACAGAGCGAGTGCATTCTAGCGGCCAGAAGAAGAAACTTTTCAATAAAATCTGGAAGTTAATAAGTAGGTCAGCGTGCAGTTACCTTTTTGGCAGCTAGATGTCTCGAGTAAATCTGCTGGCGAATTATGTTTTAATTAAATATATATTTTACACCATAATATGCACAATATAACGCTTAATTTTAAAACATCTGAGTCATTACAAAACAATAAACATATAGCATTTCAAGCAAAAAACCTAGCTCTGATCGGGTTTGAACCATAGGCATTTGAGCGATAGGCTAACGCTCTACCACTGAGCTAATTGTATCAACGAATACCGTTCTATATAAAATGACATACATGGAACTTGTTAGCAAATAATGATTTATACTAAACGATTTCATCACTGGAGTATATTATTTATATATAAAGCATTTCATACAAAGTTTATTTATTTTGTATCAGTACGCTATATTGCATGCAATACTCAAATTAGTGAAATATAAGTCAGGCACAAGATATCCGCTGCCATCTTGTCTTATTACTGAATCAGCTCAGCTTTTTAAAATCACGTCTGCACTATAGTATTACAAAATAAACTTTTAATTTCGAACGTGCCTCTTCCTTTAGAACAGTTAAAACGATTCTCGGCTCGATAATCGGAACTGGTGGGTCCCATGATATGGATTATAAAGTTTGCATAATTCGCACGGCCGCCATTCTGAAATGGTATGGCGGACGACCATGTAGTTTGGTCACAAGACGCATCCTATACGAAGGTATGTTGTTACCAAATTTGGTTGAGATCGGATGATTTGGTTAGTCGTTATTTGATTTTACGTTTTGAACGTTTGAGTGGCCGCCATTCAGTTTTAGTAAAGATGGCGGCGATATAAAACATGACACTGAGGTGTCCTTTGCTAGTGCTACCTTTGTACCAAATTTCGTTCAATTCGCATTCACCGCGTTCGAATTGATAGGGGGGGACAGGCATTCAGAGTACACACACTCACACATACACAGACACACACACACAGACTCACACACACACATACACACACACAGACTCACACACACACATACACACACACAGACAGACACACTTTTTTCGCCCTGTGTTGATCTCATAAGTCTACTTTCATTTTTTGCAAAAATCGAAAGTAGGCTAAAAATGAATCGCCTGCAGTGCTTCTAATTGAATCATAGATAACACACACTAATACAGCCATCTCAATTAACACCGCTTTTCAGACAAATTCTACACACACCCATAGTACACGGGGCTACATGACCGCGATGTGGCAGCCTCTATATTGAGGAACCAACCAGAGCACGTAGAGATAAGAAATGAATCATATTTAAGGAGTTTCCTTAATGACAGTTGAATCAAAGTGAATACCAAATGGTGTTAAATCAATGTATTTCCACATTGGACACTTTTTTTTCGTGTGGTCTCCTCAGAGACCTAGTGCAGGTCTTTCTATTCGACGCCCGTGGGCGACCAGAGCGTCGGGATGAGAGATGGAATTGAGTAAGGTGAATGAAATTGGAGAAGGATGTGGAAGGAAGCGGCCGTGGCCTGTCAGAAGGTACCGTCCCAGCATTTGCCTGGTGTTGAAAATGGGAAACCACAGAAAACCATTTCAAGGACGGCCGACGGTGGGGCTCGAACCCACGCGTCTACCGAGTCAGCAGAGAGCTTGGCCCCATGACCAAACACTGCGCTTTAGCCAGCGTAGCCACTACTGTTGGACACTGAAACTGGAGTTTGAGTTTGTGTTTATATTATTATATTATTGAATAAGATGGAATTCAATTGATTAAATAGCATTTGGTATATTCCATACGTTAGAGTAATTATTACTAATTATACACATCATAAAGAGTTTTGCCTAACACTTGTTTGCCGTGAAGCAGAGCGTATGTGGGACTGTTGGCGAGGTTATTACAAAAGAGACGGCATTCTGACAATTCCTGCACACTTAATTCATTTGCGAAGATAGTGATGTATCTTGTTTTGATACCAGACGACTCATATAAGTGTATACTGTATATTGTAAAAATTACAAATGCAAAACTGCGCCATTACAACGCAGTTGTTTTGCCTGAAGCCTTGTACGCGGCAGAATTTCACTAGTTCCCAATAACGTTTCCTGGATGATGGCCCTGGTCTTCCTGTCAATCGCTTGTTTGAGAAAATTACACAAGTCCATTTTCTGGCTATATTGAGTTATGTATACATTCAAGAATTGCAAGTATAAATACATCTTTTAACAGTGAAATTACACATGTCCATGGAATATCCTCTTCAAAATGACCGCTTAAAAATTACGTTTGTTTGAGAAATAACACATGTCCATGAGAGTAGTGTCTATACCTGCCACCAGTGCTTGTGTGGCCTGCAATTGTACAGCAGCTGATTGAAATTCTAATGCATGCTCTGCTCGAAATAAAAAACAAGATTTTCCGTGACGAACTAAAGAGTCTACTTTTCTCGAAATGTATGATTCGTGCCAATGATTAATCTATATGGACCTAACCAGATTAATGACGAAATTGAATTGGTAATATCGAAATTTCTAATTAGTTCGATATATAACTGGCGTAAGGTAGCCTAATAGAGCACTACAGTTGGCAGCCCTGATGACTGAATATATTCTTAATTCCATCTCTTAAGGAACAGAATACAAAATTTGGTTGAAGTCCAATGGATAGCATGGACGTTGCATGTAGTTAGACATTCGACCTATCAAAGCGCGTAAAATAATGGTGGCAACAATGCCATGCACGTGTTGGTCAGAAATAATCTTAACTATTATGATCTATTGTTGTGCTAGTTTTGGATAAAATCCATTTATTTGTATAGAAGTTACATGTATTTTAAAATTGTACCAATCAGTAGGCTTAGAATCATGTTGGATGCACTGACGTATATTAGTTACTCCAAATTAATCTATAATGTAAGGTACCGTACTATAAGTGTGCAAAGTTTAGAGATGTTGGCTTGAATACTTTCCGATATATTGATATTAGGGTAAAAAAATAGAGACAGCATTTATTAACAGTTGGCAGCCCTGGTTGCTCTTAAGAATACGCATAGTCATATCTGTTATAATACACATAGCACATACGAAATTTGGTTGAAATCCAATTGATAGTATAGACGTTACATGTATTTACAATTGGTCCTAACAGCAGGCTTAGAATCATGTTAGTAGTACTGACGTCCATTAGTTACTCCAAATTAATCTAGAATGTCAGGTACTATACTTGTGCATAGTTTAAAGCTGTCGGCTTGCATACTTTCTGATATATTGGTATTTGGATAAAAACAATAGAGAGTGCATTTATTAACAGTTGGCAGTAAACAGGTGGCTCTTAAGATTACTCTCAGTCATATCCGTCTATGTACATATAGTACATACGAAATTTGGTTGAAATCCAGTTGATAGTGTAGAGGTTATATGCATCTAAATTTGGACCTATCAGCAGGCTTAGAATCATTTTAGCAACACTGTCATGTAAGGCCTCCTGGAAATTAAACTGAAGTATTATTATTTCTATGTGTGCCAATTTTGGAATAGTTCCCATGTATACCTTCGAAGATATCCAACATGGAGTTCAAATTTCAATTGCGGTTTTTCAGCAGTTGTTAGCACTAACATCATTTTCAAGTATGGCATTAAGATGTTCCGGTATAGATCTTCACTCATACCAAATTTGGTTTTGATTGCTGCAGCCGTTTAGAAGTTGATAGGGGTGGACACACATACAGATAGACAGACAGACATACAGAAGGACAGTTACACATTTTTCCGGATCGATCTCATAAGTCTACTTTATCCTCATTTTTGCAAAATGCAAAAAGTAGGCTAAAATTCACACAATTTTAAGGATGTGGCTCATGATGGCAAGACAGATCACTGTACATTTAGAAGAGAAAATAATGGTGTCTTGACTGCAAGAACTTAATAGATGGGCTAGTAATGCACACATTGAAGTTGCAAACTCATAATACGGTTCCACCTTTTTCTAACTCCAAAGCATATGAACAGGACTATATTCCCATCAGCAGCCAGAAAATTCAGGACTTACAGAAAATAATAAAGTACCTGCCTGAAGATGGACAGATTCAAGAGCTTTTAATGAGATACTCTCCTGGCCCACAGTAGACAAGGAATGAAATGAAGATGAGTGATGAACTAAGCCATGTTTGTTTTTTTTACATTCGAATTGAGCCACTATGGACTACGGAGTAACAATCAAAATCAATATTTTTTTTAGATCGTCTGGCAGCTTTAATATCCTGCCAGTATATCTTGAGTCCATCGCTCTGCGACTTCTTCCGATCTTCTGAAAGAGCTCTCCTCCGTCTTTTGGGTTCTGCCCCTACCTTAAATCCCTGGTAATTTTTGATTAGGTGTCTGAATTCACACCTGTTCATAGTTTTGCAGTCTGGAATCTCAATATCTATAAGGTCTTTGTTACATTCTTCGAACCATGGCAATTTTTCCACTTTGGTTTCACGAAGTACCAAATTTTCTTTGTTAGACGATCGTTGGACATTCTGAACATGTGTCCATAGAACAACAAACAATTTCTTTTCATTGTTGACGTGACTGGTTCTATCTTTCTATATAACTCTTCGTTTAACTTCGAACCTAAGTGTCCGGAAGGAAGGAAGGAAGATTGTAGTTTAACGTGACCGTGAATCTTGTGATTATGAGCCACGGGACCTCCTTTTTACGTGGAATCCGAACCACGGGACATGGCATTTCACTTCGAAAATCTCACATGCATTGACCGGGAATCGAACCCGGACCGCCTTGGTGAGAGGCATACAGCTAGACCGCTGAGCCACCACGCCCCCACCTAAGTGTCCGTTAACCCATCTGTTGCCTAAAATTTTTCTCAATACCCTGCGTTCTCTTTTGACTAACTGGTCGACTAGTCCCCGTCTGTTCATAGTCAAAGTCTCCGAAGCATATATAATGCTTCAGGTTTGAAAACCGTGCTGTAGTGCCTTAATTTGGCTCCAATGCTCAGCGACTTATTATTATTATTATTTTGTTTTATGCATTTGGCATTATTGTTTGAAAGGAGAAGAGAGTAGTGTTTTTTAGTTTGTAATTACGTGTAGGACTAGGAATTTAATGAAAATGTGTCATGAGCCAATAATATAATCCCTCAATTTTATTGTGTTCAATGGTACTGTTGTTTAAAAGGAAAAACGAGCAGTGTTTTTTTTTTTTTTGGTAGTTTTTGTGATTACATGGAGCATACTCCGATGTATGAATGAAACTTACCACCTTCAAATCTTTTACAATGCGTTGATAGGTAGTATGTAAATACTAAAAGTTCTTAACAAGACACGTGGTGGCTCAGCGGTCTAGCTTTATGCCTCTCACCAAGGCGGTCCGGGTTCGATTCCCGGTCAATGCATGTGAGATTTTCGATGTGAAATGCCATGTCCTGTGGTTCGGATTCCACGTAAAAAGGAGGTCCCGTGGCTCATAATCACAAGATTCACGGTCACGTAAAACTACAATCTTCCTTCCTTCTTAACAAGACATAAATTCTAATATTTTAGGTTTGTTTGAGAAACAGCATATGTTCAAGTAAAACAACGGCTTATATTGTCACATGTATTAGAATTAAATTCTTCTAATTATGATATGTAAGTTGTCTTTAAATGGGGGCCTCCGTGGCTTAGGCGGCAGCACGCCGGCCTCTCACCGCTGGGTCCGTGGTTCAAATCCCGGTCACTCCATGTGAGATCTGTGCTGGACAAAACGGAGGCAGACAGGTTTTTCTCCGGGTACTCCGGTTTTCCCTGTCAAAATTTCATTCCAGCTACACTCTCCACTATCATTTCATTTTATCTGTAATTCATTTAATCATTGCCCCGGAGGAGTGCGTCAGGCCTCGGCAGCTGGCACTGTTCATATCCTCGCCGCTAGATGGGGGCTTCATTCATTCCATTCCTGACCCGGTCGGAGACTGGAAGCAGGCTGTGGATTTTCATTTTCAAGTTGTCTTTAGGTACACTTTCAATGGATCTAAGAAATATATTAATTAGTTGTCCAGTTTGTGGTTGAAATACATATTTGCAATTCCTGAACAATTGACAACTCAGGACTTGTGTCGTTTCTCAAACAACCAATTCAATCCCTTACTTGTAGACATCGATTTAGTAGCCTAGGTGTAACAGATCTGATGATGATCACTTGACGATCAAAACTGCTCATCCGTGTATTTAATAATGTAACCAACTGACAAATATTAAATTTTGTCCTTCCAGGAGATAATTCGTTTTTCCTCTATTGTCGGTGAAGTGTTTGTCTCTTGTCAGTACGGACCCTTTTACATCAATATTTCACATGGTATTTCCCATAGAAGTCAAAACACAAAGCGTTTGACAATATTTGGTCAAATTACCTGAACGAGAGCTTTACATTGGATCATTCGTGTACTAATGCACAGTTAAATAGCCTGGGAATAGTTAAAACACGAACAGATGAAATGAAAATTCAATTATCGTAGCTGAATGCTCTGACAAATATTGTTGAATTAACACCTGTACACTTGAGGGAATAAATGGAAGAGCAATTCATGAAACGTTAGGTTACAATCTATGAATTTAAACAAGCCTTGTCGATGAAACAGCGATAGATTGTCTGTTGCATGAACAAGTGTTCGATTCACAGCACTGTGTGTCGAACGGTGCTGACTTCTGAATTACCTCCTCTACTACGAGGGAAGTTCCGAAAGTAAAAATACGGTATATTGGCATTCACGGCCGGTGAATTAAAACTCAGCAATTCTTGTAGACACGGCACAAACCTAGAAGAATTGCTGAGTTCTAATTCACTGGCCGTGAAAGCCAATATACCATCTTTTTGGAAGCCTTCATAGGGAGGTTAAGGCTGCTTGAGCTTTTAGTTCACGCAGTTAAGTAGTGCAGTTACACTTTATATATACGGAAGTAGCGGGAAGTTCGCTACTCCTGTAGGGGTCCGGGCGGGGACACCAAGCGCCCGCCGATGAGCTAGCTTGGTGTCCTAGGCGAAACCTCACACAAGACACGGCGCACACCTAAAAGAATTGCTGAGTTTTAATTCACCGGCCGTGAAAGCCAATATACCATCTTTCTGAAAGCCTTCATAGGGAGGTTAAGGCTACTTGAGCTTTTAGTTTTCGCAGTTAAGTAGTGCAGTTGCACCCTATATAAAGGGAGGTAGCGCGCAGTTCGTTACTCAAATACATCAAGGAAGCGCTAAAACAACAACACAGGCAGCGGCAGCGAACGCACAACAGCCAACATATTCCCTCTCTTCTCTTCATGCCCATTTCCCCTCCAAGCCCAAATAAATTCAATAACTCTGCCCTCACAAGCTTTCTACACATTCTCCAACAGCTAATTACCTGTAATTAGCTCTCCCACACTCCAGGTACTCATTCACAACCCCTCTTGCCCCGCTGTACCGCTGCGCATCTGCTCGGGGGGTCGGCCACGGCCGGCCCCTTCCGGGATGGTGCTCAGTGAGCCACGAGCCCTCTGCACTATGCCTCTGGCATGTACAGTAGTGAACTGCCTTTACTCTTTCTTCTTCTTGTCTATTGCCTTAATTAAGTACGCTACGAGCTCTGGCTCACCATGATTTTTATGCTAGCTGCATTCCACTCTCCTTAACCTTACCCTCTTCCAAAATTCCTACTCCTTCCCACCACCTATGCTCAGGTCATATTCTGGCCAGCTTGATTTAATGCCCGAACCCAAATATTCCTAACCTATTAAGTTTCAATAAACAAATTACTTACCCTTGATATAGCACTAAAGGCCCCAAGAAGGCTGAGAGGCAAAAATCACACGCAACGAACCTGGCTATCGCTTGCATGGGTGCTGACGCTGAGTTCGTTACTCCTGTGGGGGTCCGGGCGGGGACACCAAGCGCCCGCCGATGAGCTAGCTTGGTGTCCTAGGCGAAACCTCACACAAGACACGGCACAAACCTAGAAGAATTGCTGAGTTTCCGAAAGTAAGTTTCGTCATAAGTCCTGAGGACTGCACGAGGGAGACCAAAGAAGCGCTGGCTTGAAACACTGCGTGAGGATATGCATGTGGCTAAAGTCTCTCCTGAAGATGCTCAAGACCGCATCATGTGGAAAGGAAAGTCTCCTGCCATTCAGCGGGATAAATAAAGAGGGCTGATATCGCAGAGAGATAGGAAAATACGAACCTTGTTGACCACACATTGAATGCAGCACTTTATTATTTCCGATTACAGTAGAGTCTTGCAAACTCGGCCTAATGTGGACCGAAGGGTGGCCGAGTTCGCGAAAATGCCGGGTTATCGGGAAATGTGTTAAAGAGAAGAAATAAGCTGTTTGTTTTGCTTTAGAAGTAATGCAATGCAGTACATTTGTTTGTTTTTAACAGAAACAGAAGTTTTAAAATGATTAAGCCACTACAATTACAGTACTTGAATATATAGTTCTGTACAGTACTACCTCACTGCATAAAAATCATGGGAATCAATTAAATTATAAAAGAATACTTAGAAAAACTGGGTTTACAAATTATTTTACTAATATGTACACTGTACTGTATATGTATAAAACAATTCCTGTACGCAATAGTTTTTTCACTTAATAAAAATTACCATTCATTTTTTGCAAAAAAAGTAAGTAATGTTCTTTTGCTTTTCACTTTGAAACCTGTTTCTTGAAGTCTCGTCACGAAGACGGTGAAGAAACAGAATGTCCATAGCGGAGAAGACGGAGAAGTCGAAAGGAAACATAATAACGCTCTGTGCGGAAACACAAAAGCAAACAAAAATCATGATTTTTTTTCTCCTGTCAGCGTGGCCGAGAAATCAGGAGTGCCGGGTTACTGAGTGCCGAGTTTGCGAGACTCGACTGTATTCCCCATCAGGAGAGCGTGAGAACTTGAGCCAATCACAGCTTCACTTCCTTTTCCTCTCTTCTTTTCTTCCCAAAACCTCTTCATTAGTTCACTGTGCTTTTCCTTCCTTTCTTCTGTTCATTTTTCCCCTGATGTGTCCTTCCTTGAAACTTGTATAATTTTCGTGTTTCTGATTTTATTTCTAAATTGTTCTCTGTCCTTAATGTAGTCTTCAGAGATTTTAAGTAATTCCATGTCTTCATGTACTTCGTATATCCAACTGGTCTTTAATTTACCTGCATTCACGATATTGAAAATCTTCTTAGTGAGTCTGTTCTCATCCATCCTATATGTGTGTCCATAGAACTGCAGACATCTCTTCCCAAATTTATCTATAATGGTGTCTGTATTTTCATAAAGTTCCTTTGTTGGTCTCCTGACCCAAATTCCATTACGGAAAACAGCACCATGGATTTTCCTAAGAATTTTTCGTTCCTGTTTCTCAATATCATGAATTCTCGTCATTCCTCTAATAACTGTGGTTTCTGCCGCGTACAAAGCTTCAGGCAAAACAACTGCGTTGTAATGGCGCAGTTTTGCATTGCGATATGCTGCTCTTTTGTTATAATGATTCCATGTCAGCTTGTACGCCTTCTGCAATTTTACTTTTCTCTCTGCATTAGAAATTGTGTTCAAACCTGTGGGTTTTTTCTCCTAAATATTTGAAGTGAGTGACCTGCGAGATTTTTCCATATTGCGTTCGCAAGGTGATGTTTCCTGTTGATTTGGTATCCATGTACTGTGTTTTTTTCATAGGAAATATCAAGTCCTGTTTTTTTCTGGAGATTTCATGTAGTTTGTCTAGCGCTAATATGGCTTCATCCTTGTTGTTTGTTAAGATGGCCATATCATCTGCAAAGGCCAATCATTTCACAGTGACTCTTTTCCCGTTCTCCTTTCCAATTTGGATACCTTTCACATGCTTTTCCCATTCTGTGATGATTTTGTCCAGTACGATGTTGAACAAGAGTGGTGATAAACTATCCCCTTGTCAGACTCCAGTATAAATTGCAAAAGAGTTAGAGATTTATCCCATGAATTTCACTTTTGAGGTAGTTCCCAATAATGTTTCCTGGATGACGGTCCTGGTCTTCCTGTCAACTCCTAATTCTTCTAGTCTGTTAAACAAGGTTTGTCTGTCAGCCGAATCGTAAGCACTTTATATATTAGCATAGATGTTCTCTCATTCCTGAGCGTTGCAAGGATAATAATATTTCTCTTGAAAAACTAATATTAATACTAATAATCATATATATTATTTCAGTAGTATAGATCCCTCCTGCGGCGCTCACAAGCGACCGATCGTGACAAATGAGCATTCAAATGAAAGAGAATAGACATTATCAGTGACGAATTGCACTCTAATTTCATATTTATAATTTCTTTAAAGAATGAATTTAAATTAAATGTACTAAGTGTGCAATTTGCTGATACTGTTGCTGTAGGAAAATACGCTCCATAATTGCTGTCCACTTCACATTTTGGCCGCTATGATGCCTGTTTCATGTAATTTTAAAATTCTGAGGTCTTTCCTTTATCATCTTGCGTGGATTTCAGAAACAGTAAATCAAAAGAATGAGTAAGCCTACTCAAATCGTATAATTTCATAAATATCGAATAACTGGTGAGTGTTACGGCTAAGCTGTCAATCAATGGACTCAGCACACAAATGACATTAGTAGTGACGAATTGCTTTCTAATTCCATTAATATCAATTTTTGTAAGAAGTGTGCGATTTGCAAATACTGTTGCTGTAGGAAAATACGCGACAGCATTGCTGTTCAGTTCGCATTTTGGCCGTAGGGACGCCTGTTTCATGTCCAAACTTTTAAACGTTAATTCATTGTGATTGGGGAAAGTGTGGTTTATGAACATGCGCGATTTCTCGCAAGGGTCCGCTATTAATATTAATAATAGTATATTCATGATTTGATGTTTTTCAGTGTAGCAGAAGAATTTTACCTTGTTTAAACTATATTTTCCTCAGTGAAGAAGCAGGCCTTGCAATAAACCGATCCAAGTGTTACTTGATGGTAGCGGACAGACAGCGTGCTTTACCTCGTCCCTTCCAGCTAATACGAGATATCGATCTCAAGGAAGAAATAGTCTATCTGGGAGTTCGTATTTCGGTTGTGTCCTGATTCCGGTAATTCCAGATTGTGTTCACCTCATTGGCAGTCCAAATTGTGGTCACTTTCATTTTAGGGAAGAACTATAAACATTCCAGCGTCCGGATTGCGATTACTTTACTTGGGAGACCGGTCCTTGGTTCTTGGTTCTTCCCGACTGACTCATACCTTCCGTAAGTTTTGTGGTTTACAATGGGGAAACTGATATTTCACTACCTAACCAAAGAATACAGTTCAGTGTTCAGCTGAGCACACCACATAAAACTTCGCTTAAAAAAATCAAGTCCTCTCCCAATCTGACGCCACCTCGTAAAGCAATGATTATAGCATTTTCAGTCTTAAGAATAGAAACGTTTCAGGATCGGAATCAACGACCTTCACTTTCAACAAAATTGTTGTAACGGGAAATGTAATACTTACAGGGTATAATTTTTCATTTCTACCCACCTCAACATTGGCAATAGGGGTGGATGCGAAAGGTGAGGAAATCCCCAGGGGAGTTACAACCTGACCGGTCTCCCAAGAAAAGTGATCGCAATCTGGACGCTAGAATGTTTATAGCTCTTCCCTAAATTGAAAGTGACCGCAATCAGGAAGACACCCGTATTTCCACTAAGGGAAACTGTGAAGGAGAAATTAAAAGAAGAATAGGTATGGCTACGAGTAGGGGAGTAGTGAGGCTTCTAACTCCCCCCACCACTACTCCCAATGCGAGCCGATATCTCCCGAACCCATGGTCGGAGTTTCACGAATGAGGTGTTGTTCAGCTCGGACTGATGGGGGTTTTGCTATGGACCACTCATTATATTTTTCAAAAAAATTTAGATTTTTTTGAAAGTAGGCGATATTTCAAAAACCAAACATGATAGAGCGTTGTGCAATGATTTAAACGAACGGCCTCTATGTCCTTTATTGTTAGAACAAAACTTTATATATGTTTTATTTTTTTGAAAAATTTTGAATTTTGAAATCCTTATAGTTTGGAAACTAAGCATTTTTCAAAAAAAGTGTGTTTGACATAAATGAACGGTCCCTATCCCCTCTACACACAAAATAAATTTCAAGCCTCTAGGACTAAAACTGTGCAGTAGGGGGGCAGCAGGGGTCCTAGGCCACAGCCTACTTTCCTATTTTGAAAAATATAATGAGTGGTCCATAGCAAAGGCCCCGTCAGCCCGAGTTGAACAACACCTCATTCGTGAAACTCCGACCATGGGTTTGGGAGATATCGGCTCGCATTGGGAGTAGTGGTGGTGGGAGTTAGAAGCCTCACTACTCCCCTACTGCTAAGAAAGCACTGTCTAGTCTAACAAGATTATGGAAACAAAGAAGCGGCTGGTTCAAGCTTCGGTATTTCCTATCGTCATGTATGGATCTGAGTCCTGGACCATACATGCTGCATGCCGTAGGAGAATCGACGCCTTCGAGATGACGTGTTATCGAAGAATGCTACGAATATCGTGGGTAGCAAGAAGTAAAAGTTAATATATTCTGAAGGACCTAAGGATTGCTCCTAACGCACGCTTACTCTTAAACATCCAAAGGCAAATGTTGAGAATTTTAGCCTACTTTCGATTTTTGCAAAAAATGAAAGTAGACTATGAGATGAATACAGGGCGAAAAATTGTGTGTCTGTCTGTGTGTGTGTGAGTCTGTGTGTGTGTGTGTGAGTGAGTGTGTGTACTCTGAATATCTGTCCCCCCTATCAATTCGAACACGGTGAAACCGAATTGAACGAAATTTGGTACAGAGGTTGCACTAGCAAAGGGCACCTGAGTGTCATACTTTATATCGCCGCCATCTTGACGAAAACGTAATGGCGGCCACCCAAATGTTCGAAGCTTAAATCAAATTACGACTAACCTAATCATACGAGCTCTACCAAATTATGCAACAACATATATTCATATGGCAAGCGTCTTTTGACTAAACTACAAGGTCATCAGCCCAATAGTTTGCAGGTGGCGGCCATGTATGTATGCAAATCTATTCCCCCTATCTTTTCAAACACGGTGAAACTGAACTGAACGAAATTTGGTACAGAGGTAGCACTCGCAAAAGGCAAGTCAGAGTCATGTTTTTATATTGCTGCCATCTTTACGGAAACGTAATGGTGGCCACCCAAATGTTAAAAGCTTAAATCAAATTATGACCAACCTAATCTTCTGATCTCTACTAAATTTTGCAACAACATACCATTGTGTGGTAAGCATCTTGTGACCAAACTACAAGGTTATTAGCCCAACAGATTGCAGATAGCGGCCATTCTCCCTATCAATTCAAACCAGGTGAAACCGAATTGAACGAAATTTGGTATAGAGGTAGCACTCGTAAAAGGCAACTCAGTGTCACGTTTTATATCACCGCCATCTTGACGGAAACGGAATGGCGACCACCCAAATGTTAAAAGCTTAAATTAAATTACGACCAACCTAATAATTTGATCTCTACCAAATTTTGCAACAACATACCCTTTTGTGGGAAGTATCTTTTGACAGAACTACAAGGTCATCTGCCCAATAGTTTGCATATAGGGTTCATGTATGTGTGCAAATCGATTCACCATATCAATTAAAACACGGTGAAACTGAATTAAATGAAATTTTGTTCAGAGGTAGCACTAGCACATTTTTAATATCCGTATAACACGTTGAATTTCAACACGCTACTACAACCAACGTTCAATTATACTGCTTGAAAAGGACGAAGAGTTATAACAATACCCATGCTTTAGGAGAAAGTAGGCTATATGTTCTTTACTGAACATCTTGTTCTGCCAAGTCATCTGGCGAGACGGCATTGAGCAATATACCATCCAGGGTAAAGTTGACGGAAAAGGGAAACCCTTGACCAGATGAAGAGTCTGACTAATCTGTCACTTCAGAAATTAATGCATACAGCAGAAGAGCGCGGGGTATTGTTAACAGAATTGCGTGAATGATCACGACGTTCGAAATCAAACTACGACCAAGAAGGAGAAGAAGAAGAAGAAGTATGCAATTGAAATGTACCAATGTGACGACAGTAGGTGAATTCAATTGTTTGCAAGCACACAGTGGTTGGTGTCGGTTCACCTCACTGCGTGGAGTATTGTATTACAAGTTACTTCATTCTAAAGTGAAACCTTACACAGCGACTACAGTACAAATTGGTTGCACGTGAGTATATTTGAATAACCGTACAATTCATAACAACTTGTGGCGTTTGTGGAGGAGAAAATGTATAAAAGGTGTTCTGAATTGAAGTTTATTTTACAGGGAAGCTTTATAATAATATATTTATTGCAGCCACACAGCCATACACAAAGAAACGAAATAATACATTTATATGCACTGTACTCGCGCGCTTGGTTTGCATATTCTTTAATTGTTTTTGTTCTTTTGGTGCAGAGTTCGAGGTGGTAACGTTCACACATGTATCCACATAGTTCGCACTTACATGTTTCTGTCGGTTCATGGTATGAGGTGTTGTTACAAATTAGATGGTGAAAACCATGTACTGCCAGTCTTGTGAACACGTGCCTCATCTAGAAGCTGGAGGTTGTCCATGTCCGGTCTATCATAGCTCCAGTTCCAAAGAATTCTGAACGGGTGTCTTCTCTTCTTTTATTGAGTGTTGCTAGGAGATTTTCTGATGCTCTGGTGTTGAGCAGGTTCAGGTGTGTTCTGAAGTCTTCAATGGGAAAGGGTAGAAGGTAGACGAGTCTTTAATTTGTTGTCTTGGATACTCCGATCGCTCTCTTTATGTATAGAGCTTTTATTCTTTCTAGAGAGGATAGGTTCTTCTCTGTGAGGTACGGCCAAATGATTTCCATCCCATATCTTAGAATAGGCATGATTCTTGCTCTAAATAGTGTCATCGCTTTATTACGAGGCACGTCCAGAAAGTAGGTTCCGTTTGGTAATAAAATTAAATTGTGTACAGATACAGAAAAAATATTTATTGCACAACATTCTACACCTCTTAAACTACTTTTCCACATAACTGCCGAACTTTTGCAGGCATTTGTCATAGCGTGGCACAAGTTTTTGGATACCTTCTTCATAGAAGTTTGCCGCCGACCCGTAAACGAGAGTGAAGACTCCCCTGTAAGATATCCTACCGTTTGGCCACCACTGTTAGGCAAATTGTGTGCTTACCAGGAGAACTGCATATGTTTAGGAGTTCTCCTGACCACATACGCAATTTGCCTAACAGTGGTGGCCAAACGGTAGGATATCTTACAGGGGAGTCTTCACTCTCGTTTACGGGTCGGCGGCAAACTTCTGCGAAGAAGGTATCCAAAAACTTGTGCCACGCTATGAAAAATGCCTGCAAAAGTTCGGCAGTTTTGTGGAAAAGTAGTTTAAGAGGTGTAGAATGTTGTGCAATAAATAATTTTTCTATATCTGTACACAATTTAATTTTATTACCAAACGGAACTTACTTTCTGGACGTGCCTCGTATAATGTGCGAAAACACATCGGTATGACAAATGACAAACTTTCCTGTATTACACAAATCAACAAACAAATCATTTTGTGTTGTGCCTATTATCAAACCCTTTATTGGGCAAAACCATTTTTTACTTTTATGTGTTCCTACATTTCAATTTATTTTAGTTATTAGAGTTATTAATATTTTTTTTTGTTTCTCTAATTTTAATGTTTATATATTTATTTTTAATTTTCAATTTAAGTTATTTAAGTTTTAATTTTGATAATTTTATTGAAATAATTAATTAACTAATTTAGAATTGATTTTTACAAATATTTTCGTAATTCATTTATAGTTATTTTTATTTGTAAATTTACAATCGAATTGTGCCACTATGGACTGCGCAGTAACAATCAAAATCAATGTTTCGTTCTAGATCGTCTGCCAGCTTTGATGTCCAGCCAGTATCTCTTGAGCCCATTGCTCAGCGCCTTCTTCCAATCTTGTGAAAGAGGTCCCCTCCGTCTTTTGGGTTCTGCCCCTACCTTAAATCTCTGGTAAGTTTTGATTAGGTGTCTGAATTTTGCAGTCTGAAATACCAATTTTTATAAGGTCTTCGTTACATTCTTCGAACCATGCCAATTTTTTCCTCTTTGGTTTCACGAAATTCCAAATTTTCTTAGTTAGACGATCGTTGGACATTCTGAAAATATGTCCGTAGAACAACAACCTTTTCCTTTTTATTGTTGACGTGACTGATTCTATCTTTCTATATAACTCTACGTTTGACTTCAAACGTAAGAGTCCGTCAACCCATCTGTTGCCTAAAATTTTTCTCAATACCCTACGTTCTCTTGACTAACTGGTCGACTAGTCCCCGTCTGTTCATAGTCAAAATCTCCGAAGCATATAATGCTTCAGGTTTGACAACCGTGCTGTAGTGTCTTAATTTGGCTCCAATGCTCAGCGACTTCTTATTATGGAGATTTTTCGACAGGTGATAGGCTAAGATTAATTGCTTCCTGTTCCAGGCCATTTTGTTGGATTACCTCTCCCAGGTATTTAAATTTCTTTACACGTTTAATCTTTCCTTGGTTTATTTCATCCATTCTGGTCCATCACTGATGTTTGTCATGTACTTTGTCTTCTCAAAGGAAATCTGTAAACCTACTTTCTCAGCCATCTCTGACAACCGATTAATCATTACAATGGCTGATTTAATATTGTTGGCAAAAATAGCTAGGTCATCTGCAAAAGCCAAACAATCAACATGCTCCCCTTTCAGTTTGGGCCCTATCCTGAATCGTTCTTCATTCCCTTCTTCCCGACTCAGTGTCTTCCTCCATTCACGAATGACCTTTTCCAAGACACTGTTGAAAAGGATTAGAGATATTCCCTCACCTTGTCTGACACCAGTTTTGAGATCTCGCCAATGAATTTTATTTTTGACACTGTGTCAGTCAAAGTCTGTTTAATCTGAATTCGAGACGTTTCATCAACTCAAAACTCTTCCAGAATATTCAGTAGCGACTCGCGGTCACTTGAGTCATACGCTTTCTTAAAATCAATGAATACGACCACATAGTCATACCTGCCTGTCGTCTTATACCTAATGATGTTTTTCAGGTTAAAAATCTGTTACGGACAAGAACGTCCCTTTCTGAAAGCAGCCTGGTACTCACCAATCTGATTATCAAGATGATCTTCAATTCTGTTCAGGAATGCTTTGGATAGGAACTTGCAGGGAACAGATACAATTGATACACCCCTGTAATAATTAACGTCCTTCTTGTCCCCCTTTTTTGTAGAGGGTGGATTAATGCAGACTGCCACTTTGTGGGTATCCTACCAGTTCTCCATATCTCTTCAAAGAGCTCAGCTAATATATTCCGAGTAATCTTCATTTGCCAGTTTTAGCAGCTCTGCCACAATGGAATCCTCTTCCGCTGATTTATTATTTTAATCTTAATGTTATTATTGTAATTTTATTTTTGTGAATTTTATTTCCAAATTTATATTTTATTTGTACACTTAAATTGTTAATGTTTTTAGTTTTATTTTTAAAATTCTATCCAACACATTACGTCAAGTAGATACGTACATAAAATTTGATTTTTAGAAATGCTAGCACTTCGGCATGAAAATTTTCCGAAATTTGGCCTTAAAGATTCAACTATCAGCATATTTGAAACCATAAACGGTCCTTATGACGGGTGGTTAATATAGAGACCACTATCCCATAAAGGGTTAATGCTTATAAATTCTGACCGTCTACATCCAACAGTAACCAAAACGCCATTGAACACGTAAGAGAGGGGATATTTAACCCGCGAGGACTGGCGCATGGGTATTTTTAAAGCGATGCTTAAATAATACCCTATATTTTCGTTTTGGTCAGCCCTAATTTCCTGTCGCTTACTGTACCTTCCTTCTTAGTCTTGTACTGCACCCTGCAAAAGAAGCATGTCCATAACACTCAAGTTATTTCTACACACATCAAAAAAAGTTTTGCATCACCTCGGTTCCAAGAGTTCCGGAACCGTTAAATACAAAGGGAATAGAGATCAACACAAACAACATTTCAGCTCGTTTTATTGCTCATGAGACCCACACATTGCATGTTGTACCATCATACAGCTAGACTTTCAGCATTTGTGGTCCAGATTGCAGTACACACCACTACCTCTAATACCCAGTAGCACGTCCTCTTGCATTGATGCATGCCTGTATTCGCCGTGGCATACTATCCACAAGTTCATCAAGACACTGTTGGTCCAAATTGTCCCACTCCTCAACGACAATTCGGCGTAAATCTCTCAGAGTGGTTGGTGGGTCAAGACGTCCATAAACAGCCCTTTTCAACATATCCCAGGCATGTTCGATAGGGTTCATGTCTGGCGAACATGCTGGCCACTGTAGTCGAGCGATGTCGTTATCTTGAAGGAACGCATTCACAAGATGTGCACGATGAGGTCGAGAATTGTCGTCCATGAAGACAAATGCCTCTCCAATATTCTGCCGATATGGTTGTACTATGGGTCGGAGGATGTCATTCAGGTATCGTAAAGCCGTTTCGGAGCCTTCCATGACCACCAGTGGCGTACGTCGGCCCCACATAATGCCACCCCAAAACATCAGGGAACCACCACCTTGCTGCACTCGCTGGACAGTGTGTCTAAGACGTTCAGCCTGACCAGGGTGCCTCCAAACACGTCTCCGACGATTGTCTGGTTGAAGGCATATGCGACACTCATCGGTGAAGAGAACGTGATGCCAATTCCGTGGGGTCCATTCAGCATGTTGTTGGGCCCATCTGTACCGCGCTGCATGGTGTCGGGGTTGCAAAGCTGGACCTCGCCATGGACGTCGGGAGTGAAGTTGCGCATCATGCAGCCTATTGCGCACAGTTTGAGTTGAAACACGACGTCCTGTGGCTGAACGAAACGCATTATTCAACATGGTGGCATTGCTGTCAGGGTTCCTCCGAGCGGCAATCCGTAAGTAGCGGTCATCCACTACAGTAGTAGCCCTTGGGCGGCCTGAGCGAGGCCTGTCATCGACAGTTCCTGTATCTCTGTACCTCCTCCATGTCCGAACAACATCGCTTTGGTTCACTCTGAGACGCCTGGAAACTTCCCTTGTTGAGAGCCCTTCTTGACACAAAGTAACAATGCGGACGCGATCGAACTGCGGTATTGACCTTCTAGGCATGGTAGAACTACAGACAACATGAGCAGCGTACCTTCGTCCTGGTGGAATGACTGGAACTGATCGGCTGTCGTACCCCCTCCGTCTAATAGGCCCTGCTCATGCATGGTTGTTTACATCTTTGAGCAGTTTTAGTGACATCTATGAACAGTCAAAGGGACTGTATCTTGGATACAATATACACAGTCAACGTCTATATGCCGGAGATCTGGGAACCGAGGTGATGCAAAACTTTTTTTGATGTGTGTATATAATTTACGTTCGGGTCAGATTTACCCATGGCGCCAGTCCTCGCGTGACAATTTTGGCTTGCGTTAGTCGAGACAATCTGTAAAAAATAAGGGGGAAAATCCACCTATCTGATTGCAGTACAATAACATAACTCACGTCCTTGTTTATCCATGTTTAGGGTCTAGGGGCACTTGGTCATCAGCTCATATAGCTTCATAACAAGAAGTTCCGTGACGAACTATACAGCCTACTTTCATGCCAATGATTAATCTACAGTATATGAACCTATCTAGAATAATGACGAAATTAAGTTGGTAATATCGAAATATCTAATTATTTCAAAATATACCTGGTATAATGTAGCCTAATAGAGCACTACAGTTGGCAGCCCTGGTGACTGAATATATTCTTAGTTCCACCTCTTAAGGTACAGAATACAAAATTTGGTTGAAGTCCAATAGACGTTACATGCAGTTAGACACTGGATCTATCAGCACGCGTAAAAGCATGTTGCCAACAATACCATGCGTGTGCTGGTCAGAAATAATCAGAATTATTATGATATCTTGTTGTGCCAATTTCGGATGAAATCCATTTGTTAGTATAGAAGTTACATGTATTTTAAAATTGGACATATCAGCAGGCATAGAATCATGTTGGCAGCACTGCCTTGTATTAATTACTCCAAATTAATCTAGAATGTCAGGTGCTATACGTGTGCAAAGTATAGAGCTGTTGGCTTGCATACTTTCTGATATATTGATATTAGGGTAAAAAGAATATAGACAGCATTTATTAACAGTTGGCAGCCCTGATTGCTCTTAACACTACTTATAGTCATATCTGTTATGGTACACATAGCACATACGAAATTTGGTTGAAATCCAACTGATAGTATAGAAGTTACATGTATTTAAAAATTGGTACTATCAGCAGGCTTATAATCATGTTGGTAGAACTGACGTATATAAGTTACTCCAAATTAATCTAAAATGTCAGAATATACGTGTGCATAGTTTAAAGCTGTTGGCTTGCATACTTTCTGATATATTGGTAATTGGATAAAAACAAATAGAGAGAGCAATTATTAACAGTTGGCAGCCCTGGCGGCTCTTAATAATACGCTCGGTCATATCTGTTTATGTACAAATATTACATACAAAATGTGGTTGAAATCCAATTGATAGTGTAGAAGTAATATGCATTTAAACAATGGACCTATCAGAAGGCTTAAAATTATTTTGGCAACACTGTCATGGTTGGCCTCCTGGAAATTAAACTGAAATAGTATTATCTAGATGTGTGCCAATTTTGGAATAGCTCCTATGCATACCTTGCAATATATCCAACATGGAGCTCAAATTTCTAGTGCGTTTTTTCAGCAGTTGGTAGCACTGACATCATTTTCAAATATGGACGTGAGCTATTCAGGTGCACATCTTTACTCATACTAAATTTGGTTTTGATTGCTGCAGCCGTTTAGGAGTTGATAGGGGGGGGGGGGGGGGACACACACACACAGCCAGACAGACAGACAGACAGACAGACAGAAGGACAGACAGACAGACAGACAGAAGGACAGACAGACAGACAGACAGACAGAAGGACAGACAGACAGACACACACACATTTTCCCGGATCGATCTCATAAGTCTACTTTTTCATCATTTTTGCAAAATGTGAAAAGTAGGCTAAAAATAAACCTCCTTTTATATTTTTTTTTTTTTTTTTTTAGCGTATGGCTTTTAGTGCCGGGAGTGTCCGAGGACATGTTCGTCTCGCCAGTTTTTGTAGCTGCTTCGAGACGGACACCCAATGGATGAGCTACAAGTACCGTTGGGGAGGGAAGGAGGGAAGTTGGATTGTAAGGACGAGGAGTTGGAAGGTAGCGGCTGTGGCCTATAGTTAGGGACCAACCCCGGCATTTGCCTGGAAGGAAGATGGGAAACCACAGAAGACCATCTTCAAGGTTGCCGGCGGGGGGTTCGAACCTCCTCGCCTCCCGGATGTGAGCGACTGCCATCAGTCATGCCGTAACCACCACGGCTAACTCACCCCTCCTTTTATATTGGGAATAGATCATAGGACGACACCAGGTGTAAAATTACTTCATCAACATCCGTATGAAAATGAAAATCCACAGCCTGCTTCCAGTCTCCGACTGGGTCAGGAATGGAATGAATGAAGCCCCCATCTAGCGGCTAGGATATGAATTGTGCCGGCTGCCGAGGCCTGACGCACTCCTCTGGGGCAATGATTAAATGAATGACAGATGAAATGAAATGATAGTGGAGAGTGTTGCTGGAATGAAATTTTGACAGGGAAAACCGGAGTACCCGGAGAAAAACCTGTCTTCCTCCGTTTTGTCCAGCACAGATCTCACATGGAGTGACCGAGGTTTGAACCACGGACCCAGCGGTGAGAGGCCGGCGTGCTGCCGCCTAAGCCACATTAACATCCGTATGACTACAACAAAAAAGGGAGAGACACACTATGGGTCAAAATAACCCCGCACCAGACCTCGTGTTATATTTTTAGCATACTTTTCACGTTTTGCAAAAATGAGTAAAACGTAGACTTTTGAGATCGATCCGGGCAAATGTGTGTGTGTGTGTGTCTGTCCTTCTGTATGTCTGTCTGTTCTTCTGTCTGTCTGGCTGTGTGTGTGTCCTCCCCCCTATCAACTCCTAAACGGCTGCAGCAATCGAAACCAAATTTTGTATGAGTAAAGATGTATACCGGAATATCTCAAACCCATATTTGAAAATAATGTTAGCGCTACCAACTGCTGAAGAAAAGCACTAGAAATTTGAGATCCATGTAGGATATCTTGGAAGGTATGCATGGGAGCTATTCTAAAATTAGCACACATGTAGATAATACTATTTTAGTTTAATTTCCAGGAGGACATACATGATAGTGTTGCCAAAATAATTTTAAGACTTCTGATAGGTCCAATTTTTAAATGCATATAACTTCGACACTAACAATTCGATTTCAACTAAATTGTATATGTAATATGTGTACATAAACAGATATAACTGACTGTATTCTTAAGAGCCACCAGGGCTGCCATCTGTTGATAATTGATCTCTCACTCTCTTTTTATCCAAATACCAATATATCAGAAAGTATGCAAGCCGACAGCTTTAATCTATGTACACATATAGTACCTGACATTTTGGATTAATTTAGAGTAACTTATACAGTATACGTCAGTTCTACCAACATGACTCAAAGCGTGCTGATAGGACCAATTTTTAAATACATGTAACTTCTATACTATCAGTTGGATTTCAACCAAATTTCGTATGTGCTATGTGTACCATAATAGATATGACTATAACTATTCTTAAGAGCAATCAGGGCTGACAACTGTTAATAAATGCTGCCTATATTTTTTACCTTAATATTCTAGATAGGTTCATATACTGTAGATTAATCATTTGCATGAATCTTAATTTTAATAAAAGTAGGCTCTTTAGTTCGTCAAGGAACTTCTTGTTTTATGACAGTTTTCAAGGTTTAAAAAAAGTTTTCCAAAATAGTCAGAGGCTAAAATTTAAGCTGGGATTTTCGTCAGTTCTTAAATAAAGGAATTAATGGCCAGTGAAGAATTCCACAATTACTCAACACCCATGACATACAAGCATGGTACAGCCTTAAAGCAATGATCCGTGGCTTCCTTGGAAATAAGAAAGCTGCGAATTACAAAGAGCTTATTTCCACTATGCTTGAGAACTTTAAACTCTTGGGTTGCAGAATGACCCATAAAGTACACATCGTCGTTCCGGAAGAACAATGACATAACTGTCAAAACTGCAATTGTACCGGAGACGCGAAAAACCTATTGATCTTATGTTAAGATTCAATTATTTTTTTTAGAAAATTGTAACCAGGGAATATTGTAACATATACAAGCTATAAAGTACAAAATTGTTTTCAAAATAATTTATTTTTTTCGCTCAAATTTGACCCCTTTCTTGCAAATGCGTCTTTGTTCTCCTGAAACTGTGATCAATATGTAATGAAGTTTGTCAGTAGTATCAGGAACAAAAAAAACACGTTTCAAAAATTACATTCTAAAACATTATTTAATTAAGAGTTTTTACATAGGCCCTATTTGTTGACAAATAAGGAAAGCTGCTTACTTTATTGAAAATTGAAACACGCAAGTTCCTATTTCAGTCACGCCGCTGTCTCCGAGTTGCTCATGCCAAATTAAACAAAGGCTTTTGTCACATCCAATTTCGGTTACCTACAACAACAAAAAATACAATTTTTTTTTCGTCACTAGAAAGCCAGGCAAAAGGGGTTAAAAATGAGGTTAACAGACACATTAATAGTTGAGTCTCGATTTGTAGAATAAGGCCGATGTGCATCCTATTTGCTCTGGTAAGATGGCTAGTAAATCATAAACCGCTAATTGTATTTCACGATCATCCAAACCATTGGGGGCCGATCACCCAGTGTTTAGGCTTCTTAAAACAACAATTATCATCATCAGTATCATCATAAATGTATTTCTCCACTTTTGGCGTTTTCTTTGTCTGCGGGTTTCTCTATTCCACTCGGTTCTTTTTCGTCCAGATGTTCTTCATACTTTAATTGCAGCTTCGACTTTTCTTCATATACCGCATTTTTATATCATCTCACATTGATCCTTCTTTGGCACGAAGAATGCTATATTAAATTGAATATGCGCGCGTAGGTATCATAATTCGCAGCTGGATTATTAGCGCAAGACCGCTCTGAAGAATAATGTCGGTGTATTTCTGCGATAGACAATCCACCATCCATAAATTCTCTCGAGGGAGCACTTCTTACACAATGGTCCTCAATTCATGGTATTGGATTTATGTGGGTCCTAACAGAGTTCAAGACATCTTCGTCAGTCTTATTACCGCTGTCATGTTTTTCTCTTTTGTCTTCAGGCGCCATGCCAGTCCCAGTGAATTTGTCTGATCACAGTACGAATTGTCCTTTCGGTTATTCCCAATGTGTATGTGAAAATATAGATCTCTACTTAGTATAAAACTAAGTCCCTGATTCTTGGATGCTACGGGTAAACACGAGAATCACTGAATGGATTTTGATGCGGTTTTCACCGTTCTGTAAAGGATATCTTGAGGAAGGTTTCTGTAGAAAATTATTTATTTATGGCCAAAGGAAGTCAAGCACTAAAGATTTCAGTGAAAAGGTCGAAAAAACTGGCGTCCTTGCCCTTTTTAAGCTTACGCTGGGAAAAATCTTTAAAATATCTATATACTATGAGTGTAAGAATTGTTCAGCATGAAAAGTTCTACATAAAAGCCCGGGAGAGCATATCTCTATCTTCAATACATCGCCTACTGTTCGTGCTTTTACGTATTCATTTCTTCCAACAATCTCCATTCAGTTACTGAGGCGACAGATTACGAGCTAGCTAGGGGCGAGTCTAACACCCCAGTGGACGAGTTTATAGCCCCAGATACAGCCAGGAGCAAACTATCGAGCCGTGTTGAGTTAAGAACTTTAGAGAAGAGTGGTTGTGTTTGGAGTTTCCGTGTAAGTGCAACTCGGCTTTTCTTCATTTCGCCTGTGAACTTTTCGTTCCGCAAAATTCACAGTCCAGTTAAGATTGGACGAAAGGGGGATTTTTGTTTCATGCACGTCGCCATTCTTAAATTACGTCTGGCAAGAATTTGTTGCACATGTATCTCCCTAATATAATTAATAGTCCAGTCGTTGTTCATTGATATTGGAATAAAAAAAAGCGCTTATCACGTAATTCATTCATAACTGTTCCCGGGCGAAGCCGGGTCAGGTTGCTAGTGCTGAATAACTAAGTGTTACATTATTTTAAATATCTTTTTCTGTTCTGTTTTAATGCTTTTGTTTCTCAGTTTAATTTCTTCTTTTTAGATCTCATCAATTCAACGCTGTTTTATCAAGACCTTTTTATGCTTTATTAACAAACATTTTTGTAACAAATCTGGTTTTTAAATTTTACTCTGTGAGCTTTTGGAACAAAAATATTTATGGTATCCTCTATTATTACAAAAATTGTATCAAGTGTATGTTACTGCTCAGTTACTTATCCTATACCACGCTGAGGAAGGTCACAATGTGCGGTTTTAATGTACTAAATATTGACTTAACGTAATAAATAGTTTATTATAAATGATACCTATCGCAATAGCTAGCTTTCTAATTAAATCTACCTAAGAGAAAAACAAGAGGTTCAGTAAAGAACATATAGCCTACTTTCTCCTAAATGCATGGGTATTGTTATAAATCTTTGTCCTTTTCAAGGAGTATAATTGAATGTTGGTTGTAGTAGCTTGTTGAAATACAACGTGCTAGACTGATATTAAACATGAATATGAGATGTCCTTTGCTAGTGCTACCTCTGTAAAAAATTTCATTCAATTTGGTTTCACCGTGTTTGAATTGATATGGGGAATCGATTTGCACACATACATGGCCGCCATCTGCAAAGTATTGAGCTGATGACCTTGTAGTTTAGTCAATAGACGCTCGTTATAAGTATATATGTTGTTGCAAAATTTGGTAGAGATCGGATGATTAGGTTACTCGTAATTTGATTTAAGCTTTGAACATTTGGGTGGCCGCCATTACGTTTCTGTCAAGATGGCAGCAATATAAAACATGACACTGAGGTGCATATTGCTAGTGCTACCTCTGTACCAAATTTTGTTCAATTCGCTTTCACCGTGTTTGAATAGATAGGGGAATCGATTTGCACACATGCATGGCCACCATCCGCAAAGTCTTGGGTTGAATACCTTGTAGTTTGGTTACAAGATTCTTCATACATAAAGGTATAATGTTGCAAACTTGGGTAGAGATCGGATTGTTAGGTTAGTCGTAATTTGATTTAAGCTTTGAACATTTGGGTGGCCACCATTACGTTTCCGTCAAGATGGCGGCGATATAAGACAGGACAATGAGGTGCCCCTTTCTAGTTCTACCTCTGTACCAAATTTTGTTCAATTCGGTTAGACCGTTTTTGAATTGATAGGGGGGGGGGGGTGAGGCAGACTTTCAGAGTACACACACTCACACACGCTCACACACACACACACACACAATTTTTGGCCCTGTGTTGATCTCATAAGTCTTCTTTCATTTTTTGCAAAAATCGAAAGTAGGCTAAAAATATCAGTTGGTCTAATTACACACATCAAAAAAAGTTTTGCATCACCTCGGTTCCAAGAGTTCCGGAACCTTTAAATACAAAGGGAATAGAGATCAACACAAACAACATTTCAGCTCGTTTTATTGCTCATGAGACCCACACATTGCATGTTGTACCATCATACAGCTAGACTTTCAGCATTTGTGGTCCAGATTGCAGTACACACCACTACCTCTAATACCCAGTAGCACGTCCTCTTGCATTGATGCATGCCTGTATTCGTCGAGGCATACTATCCACAAGTTCATCAAGACACTGTTGGTCCAAATTGTCCCACTCCTCAACGACAATTCGGCGTAAATCTCTCAGAGTGGTTGGTGGGTCAAGACGTCCATAAACAGCCCTTTTCAACATATCCCAGGCATGTTCGATAGGGTTCATGTCTGGCGAACATGCTGGCCACTGTAGTCGAGCGATGTCGTTATCTTGAAGGAACGCATTCACAAGATGTGCACGATGAGGTCGAGAATTGTCGTCCATGAAGACAAATGCCTCTCCAATATTCTGCCGATATGGTTGCACTATGGGTCGGAGGATGTCATTCAGGTATCGTAAAGCCGTTTCGGAGCCTTCCATGACCACCAGTGGCGTACGTCGGCCCCACATAATGCCACCCCAAAACATCAGGGAACCACCACCTTGCTGCACTCGCTGGACAGTGTGTCTAAGACGTTCAGCCTGACCAGGGTGCCTCCAAACACGTCTCCGACGATTGTCTGGTTGAAGGCATATGCGACACTCATCGGTGAAGAGAACGTGATGCCAATTCCGTGGGGTCCATTCAGCATGTTGTTGGGCCCATCTGTACCGCGCTGGCATGGTGTCGGGGTTGCAAAGCTGGACCTCGCCATGGACGTCGGGAGTGAAGTTGCGCATCATGCAGCCTATTGCGCACAGTTTGAGTTGAAACACGACGTCCTGTGGCTGAACGAAACGCATTATTCAACATGGTGGCATTGCTGTCAGGGTTCCTCCGAGCGGCAATCCGTAAGTAGCGGTCATCCACTACAGTAGTAGCCCTTGGGCGGCCTGAGCGAGGCCTGTCATCGACAGTTCCTGTATCTCTGTACCTCCTCCATGTCCGAACAACATCGCTTTGGTTCACTCTGAGACGCCCGGAAACTTCCCTTGTTGAGAGCCCTTCTTGACACAAAGTAACAATGCGGACGCGATCGAACTGCGGTATTGACCTTCTAGGCATGGTAGAACTACAGACAACATGAGCAGCGTACCTTCGTCCTGGTGGAATGACTGGAACTGATCGGCTGTCGTACCCCCTCCGTCTAATAGGCCCTGCTCATGCATGGTTGTTTACATCTTTGAGCAGTTTTAGTGACATCTATGAACAGTCAAAGGGACTGTATCTTGGATACAATATACACAGTCAACGTCTATATGCCGGAGATCTGGGAACCGAGGTGATGCAAAACTTTTTTTGATGTGTGTATGTCCGTTAAATCCGAAGTCCGCTGAATCGAGGTCCGTTGAATGGAAGATTTACTGTGATAATATTAAAAATAATTTATTCTAGTAAAACGTGTGAGTGTCCTAAGCAGTGAAATACCGTGTTATTGACGTCATCTTGCTCTGATACAAGCTAGAAAGGGATTATCGGTAATGATCCACGCACATGCGCAGGCGGGCAATGCAGGTGAGTTACAAAGAGCCGTGTAATTAGAAACTGAATAATTAACAAGTTGATTTACATTAATGATTACCAGTGGCTTTAACTGCATCCAAATATGGCACATGTAATTCTGTGGGATTAAATCACAGAGTTACATTGTCCTGTGCAGGTTAAATTATTAGCACATTCAGAGTCTCGGGAGACACGAAATGAACATCTTCCCTTAGAGCAGTGTGTTCCAAACTTTCATTGCCTGAGGGCCAATCGAAAATTGATGCGAGTGTAAGGTAATGATATATATTTATTCGTTACGGCCAACTATGGACCACGTTTGACGTTTTTATCATTTCAAATGATCTTGTCAACTTCGTCGTTATGCTTTGGGTCTACAGTTACGCGGGACGGAGACGGTTGCGTTACGGAGACGGAGACTGTGACGTCATGCAGCCGTGCGAGAAGCCTAAGTTAATGGGTAAAGGACGGCGAATGCGTGACGTCATGCGTCCACGTGGGAAGCCTAAGTTATTGGTTAATGGATTCTGTTGAAAGAGTCCTGGGGCGTCGAGTGACCTGGGGCTTTGAGCGAAGCGAAAAGAATACAGGGTGACTCCTAAAAATGTGTACAAGATGCCAGATAGAATACAGGGTAACTCCTAAAGAGATATACAAGACGCCAGATAAGAATACAAGGTGACTCTTAAAGAGGTGTACAAGATGACAGAGAAGAATACAGGGTGTCTCCTAAAGAGGTGCACAATATGTCAGACAAGAATATAGGGTGACTCCTAAAGAGGTGTGCAGGATGTCACACAAGAATACTTCTAAAGAGATATATAAGATGCCATATAAGAATACAGGGTACCTCCTAAAGGGGTGTGCAGGATGTCAGATCAAAATACAGTACAAGATGCCAGATAAGAATACAGGGTGACTCCTAAAGGGATATACAAGATGCCAGATAAGAATACAAGGTGACTCTTAAAGAGGTGTACAAGATGGCAGAGAAGAATACAGGGTGACTTCTAAAGAGATATACAAGATGCCAGATAAGAATACAGGGTGCCTCCTAAAGAGGTGTGCAGGATGTCAGAGCAAAATACAGGGTGACACTTAACGAGGTGTACACTATGTTAGATTCAATCAAATACCGGGTGACCCTTAAAGAGGTTTGCATGATATCAGATTCAAATAATGGCTGACCCTTAAAGAGTTGTAAAGGATGTCAGACTCAAATACAGGGTGACCCTTAAAGAGGTGCCCGCGCGGGAAGCCTAAGTTAATGGGCAATGGAGTCTGTTGAAAGAGTCCTGAGCCTTTCTAACATGTGTAGCATTTGTAGCATGCGTCATTTGAAATGATATAACGTCTAGTCTTTTAGACTGACTGTATTTTTTTTTTATATTATTTGTTGTCTTCACTCTCTGCTTCATCCTCTCTCCCACTTCCTTCTTCCGTTCCTCCGTGTAACCTCTTCCTTTCCTCACTGACAACTCCCCTGTCTCCTGGAAACCTGGGAACTCCGTTACTCATCATCATCATGTTTTTCTGTCAAGCGACTGGCCTGCCCCTACAATGAGTCTTTTCTACGTTGTTCGGTCTTGGGCTGTCCTTTTGACCATTTCATAACTTCGTAGACCAGCGAGGGCATTTTCCAGGTATTTTGCCTTCTAGTATGTCGATCATCAGGCCACCATGTCGTGACCTGTGGCCAAGCCAGGTGGATCTCCTTCTATACAGCGTGTATCTTAATTATACCGACAAAAGAAATCAGGGACGCTCTGCGTGTTATGTAAAAGATGATGCCGCAATCGGATTGGCGGAGAAAATGTTTCCCTCCGAGAAAATGAGGTTACTTTGATACTTCCGGGCGCGCGATTCAAATCTACGAACTCGCCGTATTTGCTGAGCTAGAGAGCAAGCCGCTGGCCACTGCTGTGCTTCAAGCAAGGGAAGGGAGTGTGATAGAAGGAGACAGAGATATGCTGGCGGGCATGCGCAAGTTTCCTCGATCGCCTCGGTTTGCCGCATGCCCGCCAGCATATCTCTGTCTCCTTCTATCACACTCCCTTCCCTTGCCTGAAGCACAGCAGTGGCCAGCGGCTTGCTGCCTGGCTCAGCAAATACGGCGAGTTCGTAGATTTGAATCGAACGCCCGGAAGTAACAAAGTAACCTCATTTTCTTGGAGGGAAAAATTTTCTCCGCCAATCCGATTGCGTCATCGTCTTTTACATAACACGCAGAGCGTCCCAGATTTTTTTGTCGGTATAATTAAGATACACCCTGTATATATGGCGGATCATTTGCCGTTTTTCCTTTATTCGATCCAGCTCCGCTATATTGGTCATTTTCTCTACCCAGCTGATCTTTTCCATCCGGCGCCAACACCACATCTCTAACTCTTCTAGTCGTTTAATGTCACCTCTATTCATTGTCCAGGTTTCACTGCAGAACATTGCAACATGCCATATGTAGGTCTTAGCCAGTTGTTTTCTAAGGCTGAGGGACATCAAGCGGAATGCCTGCTTGGCCATGGCTATACGGCTCCAGATTTCAACTTCAAATCGTAGGTCTTCTGTGATGATCTGACCAAGGTATTTAAATCGACTGACCTGTTGTACTGGTTCTTTATTTAGGGTTATATTTAGTTGGTGTTGATGCTTATTTATCACCAGAATCTTGGTCTTCTTAACTAGCCGTGCAAATCGCCCTCTGTCCATTATGTCTTCTTCTTTCACCCCAATCCAATCCAATCCAAGTCCAATCTCACTTCCTCTTCCTGAAGAATTCAAGAATCCTCTTCGTCAATCTGGCACTGTTCATCCTCACCAAATGTCCATAAAGCTCTATTCTCCTTTTTCTCATTATGGCTACGACTCCTTCTGTCTTGTTCAGGTATAGTTCTTTGTTAGGTTTGAGTCTCCTCTCTCCATCCTTGATACAGTACTTGGGCCTAGGATTTTTCGGATAAGTTTCCTTTCCCTCTTCCGAATGTCTTTGTGGCCACCCTTCCCAATCATGTCTAGTGTTTCTACTGCATACAGTAATTCAGGTCTGACGACAGTATCTAAGTGTCAGAATTTAGCCCCAGAGGATATACCCTTTTTGTTGTAAGTATCCTTCGTAAGTTGATAAGCCATTTCCATTCTTCTGGCCCGCTCTTTGATGGCACCCTTTTCCGACCCATTGCCCTGAAATTTTTCTACCAAGTACTTAAAACCCTTATTTCGCTTTATCCTAGCTTCCCTCAATTCCAAGTGGAGAGGAGCGTGTTTGATGTTGGTCTTGAACACAGTCTTCTCAAAATAAATTTGCAGCTCAGTCTTCTTGGCTATCATCTGGAGTTCTTCAGTCATTTTTATCGCTGTTTTAACACCGGTAGTGAGTATCACCACATCGTCAGCGAATGCCAAACAATCCGTTCCTATACTTATAATATTTTTTCTTCTTCTTTCCGATGAGGCCTGCTAGGAACCACGTGCCAATTTCAATTCTTCACACTTTGTTGTTTTCTCTTCCGTTCCCTCCAGTACACCTTCATCCGTTCACTATGCTGCTTCTTTCATTCCTTGGACCACTTCGCACCAGATTTCTTTGGCAATCTTCCTAGGAATCCTTTCATACTTAATGCCCTTTTTGATGTGTAACATCTTTCCGCTCGGTTGCCGGATAGTTTTGTGGGAGTGATTTTGAAAATTGGGGACGGAAGTGAATCGGGCGGAAGTGGATAGAACGGAAGTGGATCGGACGGAAATGAAGACGCACTGCCAGAAAAATGGGACGGAAGTGAATCGGGTGGAAGTGAAGACGCACTGCCAGCTGGATGTACAATTGAAAATGTGTGTATTGGAAACAAGGCAGTGTGTGCTCTGTAGCACGAGAATGTTATGGCAATACAGTTGGCAGTGCATTTAGCAGGCACTGGTTTGACGAGCACAGTGGCAAATGTTTTACCGACTTTCATTTGTCATTGAGCAGTTTATGAAGCTTCACGTTCAAGGTTGAATATCACATGGGGTAGGACAAAGACGACAAATGACATTTAAGTAAGCGGCATTATTGTCAAGCTGTGGGTGAGTAGTCAAATATTAAATGCATAGCAGAATGTTGTTATATGAGTGGAATAAAAGCTGTATTTTCATCATATGAGAGACTAGGTCATTTCATGATTGTAGCAAGCCATGTTTTGATTGTTTACGACGAACTGTATGAGAGCCTTGAGAATAATGAATGTTATAGTTACTGAGGAATGTGCTCACAGTATTTGAGAGTACTGTCGACGTTGTGTGTCACTTTGATATTATGAATTATTAATGTAAAAGGAAGGAAGGAAGCTTGTAGTTTTGCGTGTCCGTTAATCTCACGATCATGATCCACGGTATCTCCCTTTTACGTGGAATGCGAAGCACAGTACATGGCATTTCAATTCGAAAATCTCACATGTATTGACCGGGAATCAAACCCGGTCTACCTTGGTGAGAGACTAACAGCTTGACCGCTGTGCCACAAATGTGACAGTAGCATATCTCCAATTCAATCTATACATTCATCATAGTACCAGTATGAAAATGGAGTGTAAATTAACATTTTAAGAATATCCAAGCTGTGTAGTATACGAGTAGGATAACATGTCAGATGTTACACATCATATGTGACTGCTGTAAGGCTCGTATCATTTTTCTAAAGATCTCTCTGTTCACCGTTTCTTCTTCACTTATATTATTTCTTTCTAAATCTTTCTTTACTTCTTGAATCCAGCTAGTTGTTGCCATTTTCTCCCAAAGGTACTTGAATATCCTTTTTGTTAATCTGGAATCATCCATTCTGTAAATATGTCCAAAAAGTTGCAATCTCCTTTTTCTTATCGTTTCTGTTTTATTTTCTATGTTCCTGTACATTTCATCACTAGATCTTAATTTCCATACTTCTGCTGTTTTCACTGGGCCTAAAGCTTTCCTCATGATTCTCCTTTCTAGTACTTGAAGTTTATCTAATCTATAGTTTAGCACCAGACATTCACTTGCGTATAGGCATTCCGGTTTCACCACTGTAGTGTAGTGCCTTATTTTAAGATTTTTAGATAAGCACTTTTTGTTATAAAAATTCTTAGTGATACAATATGCTCTTTCCATCTTGTGTACCCTTTCTTCTACCGAAGATTTTTCTAAACCATTTTCTGGAATTATTTCTCCCAGATATTTGAATTTCTTTACTTTTTCCACTGGGCCAATATCTGTTGTCAAATATTTTGAAGCGTTCTCGATGTTTGTAATAAATTTATCTTTTCAACGGAGATTCTCAAAAAGCCTCCGTGGCTTAGGCGGCAGCACGCTGGCCTCTCACCGCTGGGTCCGTGGTTCAAATCCCGGTCACTCCATGTGAGATCTGTGCTGGACAAAACGGAGGCAGACAGGTTTTTCTCCGGGTACTCCGGTTTTCCCTGTCACAATTTCATTCCAGCAACACTCTCCCTTATCATTGCATTTCATCTGTCATTCATTTAATCATTGCCCCAGAGGAGTGCGTCAGGACTCGGCAGCCGGCACAGTTCATATCCTCGCCGCTAGATAGGGGCTTCATTCATTCCATTCATGACCCGGTCGGAGACTGGAAGCAGGCAGTGGATTTTCATTTTCAACGGAGATTCTCAAACATGTTTTGTTGGCTATTTCTTCCAAGAGATTGATTTGTGTTGTTGCACTTGTTAGGTTTTCTGACAATATAGCAAATACGTCTGCAAATGCTAGGCAACTTATTGCAATGCCTTTGTTTCTTCTCCCCAAAGTTATTGGAGAAATGTTATGTTCTTTTAGCTTTAAATTCCAAATTCTTACAATTTTCTCTAAAACACAGTTGAACAGAAGGGGTGATAAACCATCACCTTGCCGTACACCTGCATTTATCTTAATATACTTTTTTAGGGGAAGGAATGCATATACGCACATAGTGTCAGGCTCCTGAGTAGCTGACTACCGACTAAAACTCCCCCCCCCCTTACTTCTCAACACTAGCCTGGAACCGTTTAGCACATTACTTCAGGCTAGAATCATTGTATATTTGTCCGTAGGACACTCCTTCGTAGTGGATATCTTCAGTGGCGATCCAGATCCGTCTTCTCTGTTCGGAGGATATCTTCAGCAAAACTTGCTACAAGTTTCCAATGTTCTTAATTTTGTAGCATTACCGCTCCACCTCAATGCGCTCTTGAAGGGACAGTCTATTTTGGACCCACCGTCCACAAGAGAAGAAGGGTGTGATTAGCAGTATCTAGCTCATTAACACAGTAGATACAATCTGGTGAATCCACTTTCCCAATCTTCTTAAGATAAGAACAAAAGTATCCATGGCCAGTCAAGAACTGAGTGAGATAATAACCAACCTCACCATGTTTTCTCTCTGTCCAAACCTGCACCTGGGATATCATTCTCTTAGTCCACTGGCTTCGGTGTCCTTGCTCCCATTTGATCTGCCAATTATGAAAGGTTTGTACTCTTGCTGTTCGTCTTGCATTTTGTAAACCTACTTCCTATTTCCTCCAGTAAATGTACTTGCGTTCTTTCGAAAGAAAATAATAATAATAATAATAATAATAATAATAATAATTGGTGAATACCAGGCAGGGTTCAGACCAAACAGATCAAGTACTGAACAAATTTTCAACCTCAAGTCCACACTGAAACTTCGAGCTTTACGAAATCTCCCAACCATCTGCGTATTCGTTGATTTTCAGAAAGCTTATAACTCTTTCGACCGCCTATCCCTCTTTGATATACTCAAAGAATACACGCTCGACCCGAAAACACGACGCCTCATCCAACAGACCCTATCTGAAACAACTTCCAAAGTCAAGTTCCTTGGTGAAGTATCTAAACCTTTCCTCATCGGGACAGGTGTACGGCAGGGTGATGGGCTCTCCCCTCTACTCTTTAAATATCGTCCTAGAGAAGGTCATGAAAGAATGGAGAAATGAACTGAGGAGTCGGAATACCTGGAAGCCCGTAATGCCAGGAAGGCAAACGGATAATAACGACGTGACATGCTTCGCTTTCGCGGATGATCTTGCAATCCTCTCCGCAGATGAACGAACGGCGATTCTTCAGATTGAGGTCTTAAAAGAGTGTGCTGAAAAGGTCGGACTACAAATTTCCTTCACAAAGACCGAGTTTATATCGACAAAACACATTCAAGCACAAAATTTGAACCCACAGGTATGGAAAGAGTGGCGCAAAAATCTTGTGAACTTAAATTGCGGAAAGCATACGGAAAAATCGCAAATATTTACAACAAGAAATGCATGAGCATCATCACCAAAATTCAACACTACACGACTGTCATCAAACCTGAGACACTTACGTCAGCGAGACATTAAACCTCAACTACAAAGGGGATCTTGAGAACATCAAGATGGCTGAGAGAAAAATGATCCGTAAAAGATTGGGCCCTAAACTCACAGATGATGGATATCGTCTGCAATCACACACAATCACAGAGAGATACTCTAACATCGAGTCAGATTTCCGCAAGCGACGACTGAGATTCTACGGCCACATTATGAGACTGAATGACGACCGGCTAACAAAGAGAATATTGACTTACTTACGAAAACTTAAAGTGACAACAGTCTGGGTTACCCAAGTCCAAATTGATCTCGAACGTGCCAACATCATACCAATAGACATAGACGATCGAATGACATTCCGACATAAGATCCACAGTTGGGAAGTCACACATGAAGATCGTCCAAGGAGACCAGGGAAAGGATGGACGGAGGAACGTCGAGTCCGACACAGTGAGAAGATGAAGGAGTTCTGGAAGAACAAGAAGAACAGCACCAGAACATAATTTGCTTAATGTGATCCTTTGGGTCTAAACAATGTAAATAAATAATAATAATAACAATAATAATAATAATAATAATAATAATAATATCGTATGGCCTCGGGTGCCTGGTGCAAGCTTTGTTAATTGACACCCAGAGAGTAGCTTGCATGTCGAATTTCGTCGTTCCTTTGAACGCTATGAAAGTCAAGGAGGTTAGCTATCTAAACTCCTTGACACTACAGCGCTTTCAAGTAGAGAATGGAGGAACTTCGTGTTGGCGGAAAATCCCGAGATTAATTTTGCCATTGAACACGGCCTACTGAATTCAAATGGGTTCTTTAACATGCCAACAACGTATGACATGAGTATCGTGATTTTTGTCGCCTTCAAAAATCACTTACCATGGCCAGGGGCGAACCTGCAATCTTGGGGTTGGTAGTCCGACACTATAACCACTCACCCACCTTGGCAAGCTATAATAATAATAATAATAATCATAATCATCATAATCCAACCTTGGCAAATATGGACTACACTGAGGGCCACAATAATGTTGCTAAGATCCTGTCCATGGAGATATCTAAAATTACAGGACTATATGACTCCTCGCTTTCGTATTATATGTACCAACAAAAATATGTTTCGTACAATGTAACCCATGTATTATACTGGGAAAGAGAAGCTCGCACTGATAAAACCACCAAAGCCAACTGACCTGATATTCTCCTCCTTGATCGGCAGAAGAAAGAAGCTGTGATAATCGATATATATGTACCACTCAACCACAATCTTCAAACAGCCTATGCCCAAAATGTCAATAAATACACCGAACTGGCCATTGAAGTAAAACATTAACGTGGAAGCTAAAATAGGTGTACATCATTCTGTCTGCAACTGGAATTGTGCCTTCAAGACTGGTGAACTAACTACAGGCTCACAAGCTGGGACAGATCCAAAAGTTGGTGATCTTGGACACTTGCCATACAGTGTGGCGATTCTTAAATGAAGAATGAACTCTGAAAGTGCTTGACATTAGTCGGTATTTTCAGTCATTGTTCAATTTAAAATGAGGAATTTATGAATCTGTAGGCTATAATAATAATAATAATAATAATAATAATAATAATAATTTAATTTAATTTAATTTATTTATTAAATACTATTTATGTTACATTATTGTGATATGTCTCACGAATCTGATGACAGTACAGATTATCTGTGAGACATATTAATTATTATTTACAACATATATATAGATTATATTTCAGTACAAGAGTGCATGCATTTTTTTGTAATGTTAATGATAAAATATTAATGTAAATAATTAAAGATACAAAAATTTACACTATGGTAGTTATATTAATACATTTATGTTATGAGTTAATGTTTCGTTAAGTAATATTTTTTAATGCGACTTATAGATAGTTGTTTGCTGTTAATGTTTGTCAGTCCAGGTGGTAGTTCATTAAGTAGTGATGGTATAATATAATTTAGTCTCTTGAAACCATAGCTATTTATACATAAAGGTTTAACATGTTTAGTACTTGTTATGGCTCTTGTTTGTATGTTGTGAGAGACCTTATGCCTGAATCTTGGATCATGGTAGTAGAGATTCAGTACAGTAATTTGAAACAACTCTTTAATATTAAAATAAGGGATATCAGTGAAATATTTAAAGAACCTGTTTTGGCTATCTTGAAGATTATTAATTAAAGTTGTGTTTTGATTTCCCCAAGCTGCTATAGCATATCTTAATTTGCTTTCAATCAGAGCACTGTAAATTGTTTTGTAAGTTTTCCTATCTACATAAAATCGGAGATTGTAGAAGATGTAGAGGTTTGCTCTTAGGTTTTTTATTATGTTTACTGTGTGTGTGTTCATTTTAAAGTGTTCATCAAGGGTAATTCCTAGGTATTTTTGTGTCGAAGTACCGTACTATTTATGAAGGTGTTACATTTGCAACCTGCCAGGATGTTTTGGTGTATGCATGATAAGCTGTGGTGCGTTAGTTTGTATTTTTCTTGTGTGAAGTGATCAACTCTGATGTGCATTATTTTAGATTTGGTTGTATTTATATACAAATTATTGTCATGACACCATCTTGTGATGTTATTGAAGTCTTCTTGAAGTCTCTCAAAAGCTGTTTTAGAGTCTTTATGTAGTGGTGTCGTCAGCATAAATAAATATTTTACTGTGTTTAATGGCTTCATTCATGTCGTTTACGAACAGGTTATATAGTGTAGGTGAAATAATGCTGCCTTGAGGGATACCTTGTGTTCCTTCTACTGCGTCACTGATAGTGTTATTGACCATAACTGCCATTTCCCTGTTTTTCAGATAGCTTTCAAATAGTTTGTAAGTCGTGCCTCTTATTCCAATATCGTGTAATTTAGCAAGTAGTTTATTGTGATTTATTGTGTCAAATGCTTTAGAAAAGTCAAGAAAAAGTACCATTATGTGATTGTTCTTATTTAAGGCATTATTTATTACATTGGCAAATTCAGCCAGGAGTAGTTCAGTACTTTTCCCCTTCCTAAAACCGTATAGGTGTCCCTTTAAAATATCATATTTATTTAGGAAATTCTTCAATCTCTTATCCAAGCATTTTTCCATTATTTTGTGGAGGATTGATAAAATGCATATTGGTCTGTAGTTGCCAAAGTCTAAGTGATCGCCATTCTTATATATTGGTTTAATAATTGTGTATTTCAGATATTTTGGTATTATGCCTGATTCGAATATCTTGTTTATGAGATGTGTTATGATTGGTATAGTTTTTTTGGATGTTGCCTTTATGTCTTTCAAGCGTATATTGTCTACCCCAGGCGATTTGTCTGTTTTTAATTCCTTAATTATGTTTTCTATTTCATATTCATCAGTTTCAAGTAATGTAAAGGAATTCATTAATGTGTTTCTATTTGATTGCCATATGTTGATACTACAGTTATGAGCTAGGCTGTTTATTTTTTCACTAAAGGTATTGATGAATTTATTGACTATCACTTCGTTAGTATAATGTAATATTAAATGTTTGTTTATGACTTCATTGACAGTTTGTGTTTTCCGACCTGTTATATCATTAATGACTTTCCACATTCCTTTATTATCGTTTTTGGAACTATTTATCTTATTTTTAAAATATTGATGTTTTGTTTTGTTTATTAGCTTATTTAATTTGTTTCTGAAAGCTTTGTATTCATTTTTTATTGTAATATTATCCTTGTTTCTGAGCATTGTTTTGTAAAGTCTGTCTCTTTCCTTACATTGTATTTTTAGGTCATAAGTGAACCATTGTTTGCTTTTTCTGTGTTTACGAGTTGTTATGTAAGATGCTTTTTGGTAGATTTCCTTAAATTTGGTTGTTATATTGTTATATATGTCATTAGGATTTTTTAATTCAAGGCAATCTGTCCAGTCTGTGTTGTTAAGGCTTGTGTGTATTATAGTATCGTTCATTAGCGTAATGTACGATTCATTATCTTGTAATTGTGTCTTATCATTTTTTGGCCAAATACCTGCATATGTTATGTAGTGGTCAGAGATATCTGATTGTATGACTGCAGAAGTATATTGATCTAGTCTGCTACGATAGTTTATGTGATCAATACATGTTCTCGAGTCTAAATTTGGATCATAACGAGTACATTGAGTGATAAGTGGTAGGAAACCATGAGTTGCCATAATATTTGTATATTTGATAGCTGATAGACTGATGTCATTAGATAAAGTATCAATGTTGATATCTCCTAAAATGGCGTATTCGCTGTACTTACTAGTGTGTTGTGTTATATGTGTCTCCAGTTCATCAAGAAAGTCATTTATGTTAGTGCTAGGTGGTCTGTAAATGCATGTTAATCCAATCTTTTTGTTCATGTGAAGTATTTCTATTACCATTGATTCATGAGTATTGGAAATGTATGAATTGTGTGTTCTAATAGCCATGTTGTTCTTTACATATATGGCTATGCCTCCTCCTTTACGATTTGTTCTATTACAAAATACAACATTAAAATTATCCAAAGTAAATAGGTAATTATTAGATTCAAGTATGTTAATTTCTGTTAAGCAAATAATATCCAGATCATTAATTTTCTTGCCTAAGGTTATGGTTAAATAATCCTAGTTTTTTGATATAGATTGAATATTTAGAGAGAGGATATTGATTTCAGCATTATTTCTAGTCTTATTACCATTTTCGACGAAATCGGGTATATTGAGAAATGTGAGTTCATTTTGTATTCCAGAAACATTTATATTGCTATCCCAACTGTTCATAATATCAATTTATATAATAATTCAATAATAATTCTTTCTTTTTGGCGGGGGGGGGGGGGGGTTACCTAATTTTGTTAATGTCTTCCTCACGGGAGATTCTCAATATACCAGATTCGTCGTTTTTTCGCGCAAGTATTTTGCCGTTTTTAACCCAAATGAATTTCCAGTTATTTTCTCTGGCCTGATTTTTAGTTTTCCATAGTAGCTCCCTGTAAAATGACGTTAGACTTTCGTTAATGAAAAACCTAGATTTAGTGTTCCCATGAGTGAGGAAATTTTGTCCTTTTCTTTTCTGTAAAAATTCATTCTTTTTGGATATGGAGTTAAATTTTACCACTATTGGGGGGATTTTGTTCTTTCTTTGCAGTGGGGGCCTGTAAACTTCCTCTACATCAAACATGTTTAGATCTACTTCTAGAGTCTCAGCAATTTTGTGGACGATTTCATCCAGGCTTTCATCTTTCGCGCGTGGCACTTCACATATTTCAATGTATTGTTGCCTACCGTTCTGTTCCATTGTGTGCACTTTCTCGTTTAGATCTGATATTATTTTGTCTTGTAGATTCTTTTCGTCTTTTAGGGTTTTTATTTCTGCTGTAAGTGATTTCAGAAGAGTTGCATTTGACTTAGTTTCCTTAATCAACTCATCATATTTCTGCGCAATAAAGTCGGCACTTTTTACACTTTCACTCACTTGGTTTTTCAGTTCACTAATCTGCTTCTTTAATTCTAAAAACATACCTTTGATATCCGATGCGTGTATTATCTCCGTGTCCGGTGTTGAAGGTGGAGTCGCTGTGTCATCAGTGTTGGCAGCAGCTGGTAGGGTCATCGTTCCACCGCTTGAGACAATAGTTGCTGACGTTGTCTTCTTGAAGCTACGGCACTGTGGACACCGCCATGACTCTTTAGCTTGTTTTGCCATACCTTTCCACGTACGTATTGTGACTGATGTACATTCATAATGATATTTCCCTTTGCATCCTGTGCAGTATACATAGTCACCATCACTTGGGAGTCCTTCTTGACAGCGGTCGCAAACCATTTCCTTGCTATACTTAACTTTTTGCGGAGCACTCAGGCACACTTCCTCTGGTGTCTCACTTAATAATTATTTCAATAATAATAATAATAATAATAATATTAATAATAATGTTTGGAGCAATACACAGAGATGGCATAGATATTAAAAAGACCTACCAAAGAGCTATACGAGTACACAGGCAGACTCACCGATATGATCAGAAAACGCAGAATAACTTTTTACTTTTTACGGGCTCTTTTCTGGAAAAGAGCTACGGTAGTCCCAATATTTAAGGGAGGGAGCAGACTTGAATTGGGCAACTACAGGCCGGTTAGCCTTACGTCCATCGTTTGTAAACAGATGGAGCATCTCATTTGCGACTACTTGAGAGAACAGTGGGAAACATTATCATGGTTTAATGATAGGCAACATGTATTTCGGAAAGGTTACTCATGCGAGAGTCAGATGCTATCACTTTTTCAATACATTGGCGAATCGTTAGACCATGGAGTTTCAGTCGACGCCGTGGTTATAGATTTTGCGAAGGCATTTGATGTCGTGCCGCATGACATGCTACTCCATAAATTAGCTTCGACGAAGATTGATAGAAGAGTAATTTTATGGATCCAAGAATTTTTGACGGGTCGTTCCCAGAAAGTGAAAGTCGAAGGCATATTCTCGGATGAAATTACCGTAACGTCGGGTATCCCTCAGGGCAGCGTAATCGGAACTTTGTTATTTTTGGCGTTTATAACTGACTTACCAAATGGAATTCGCAGTGACTGTCGATTGTTTGCGGATGATTGTGTAATATATCGAAAGATACATGACTCACAAGACAATGCAGTGCTTCAAGAGGACCTGAACCTGGTCTATAAGTGGGCGATTGTAAATAAAATGAAAATAAACACAAGAAAATGTAGTCTCTTAAAAATAGGGAAAATGCGAAGGCAGGATTTTCAATATAACATTGGCTCGGAAATACTTGTAGAAGAAGATTCTTGCAAATATTTGGGCGTTCACGTAAGGAATGATATGAAATGGAGTAGTCATGTAGGATGTGTAGTTTCAAAAGCTTACAAATCCCTGCACTTTGTAATGAGGGTATTAAAAGGAAGTAGTACCTCTGCTAAAGAATTAGGCTATTTGTCACTTGTAAGACCTATTCTGGAATATGCCTCGGCGGTTTGGGATCCATATCAAGTAGGGCTCATCAATGAGTTGGAAATGGTACAAAGAAAGGCCGCTAGATTTGTGTTCAGTGGCTTTAAGCCCAGGAGCAGTGTGAGCCGTATGTTAAAGAAACTTGGATGGGAATCACTGGAGGCTAGGAGGATGAAATCTAGACTCTACGCTATGTACAACACGTATACAAATCAACCAGCATGGGGTGAGCTTAGCAAACGATTGGGAAAGCCTACTTACATGGGTAGGAGCGATCATCCTTTCAAAGTTAAGGGCCGACCACAGCGAACAAATTATGGTAAATATTACTTTGTAAACCGTGCCATTGATAACTGCAACTCTCTACCTGCCGCAGTCTTAGAGCCTTTTCCCAAACATATAGGTGTGTTTAAGAAAAGACTGACTATTTGTGTAAATACTCCAGTTTAATTGTTGTATAATTGTTATTGAATTGTTATGTATAATTATTTATTTGTTATGTATATCCAATTTGCCACCGGGGGACACACCCCCCATTGCAAATAAATGAATGAATGAATGAATGAATACACAGAGCGAATGAAAAACAACAGACTTACAGCTCAAGTAGGAAAACTAATTGGTATCATGAAATAGAGGAAGACTTAAGGCAGGTGGGGATCGACAGGCAAATGATTGGAGACAGAGGAAATTTCAGAAACAAAATTAAGAGTACAAAATTTAAAGCAAATGAAAAGAAGAAGACGGGATAATTGTGGACAGAACAAAGGAAACAGGAGCACAGTCAAAGGATGAAGAGATTTTGGTAAGAGAAGAGGAAAAGTCAGAGAAGTGAAAATAGTGTCATCATCAGATATAATGATATATTAATAACGATAATAATAATGTTATTAGTTTTACGTCCCTTTTAACTACTGTGGCTTTTAAAGACGCTGCGGTGTCGTAATTATGCCCCGAAGAGGATCTTTAACATGCCAGTAAATCTACTGTCGCAGCTCCCTCGCATTTGCGCCCCCTCAAATGTCAACTGACTGTGCCAGGATTTGATCCTGCAATTTTGGTCGCAGTAGGCGAGAACGTTACAGCTGAGCCACGCGGCCAGTCACGCGAGAATAAGGGAGTGATGTGCATCCCCTGTCATATGCGTTTATAATGTAGGGGAAGAAGATTGTTGTTGTTGTTGTTGTTGTTGTTTCATTTGAAGGACTGGGACATCGTGGCCATTAGCCCTTTATAGGGTAGATATTAAAGATATTTGATTTGTATTTTTTTAAATTCAATTTTAATTATTTTAGCGTGATATTAATTATTATTAGTTTTAACTTTTGTTAATTTTAATTTTCATATTATTTTTATAATCTTAAAATTAAGAATATAACATTAGAATAATTTTAAATTTTATAAGTTTATTTATTTTAAAATTTTACAATCATACTTATATTAATTCTGATTTTTAATATCATATTTTCATATCAAATATTTTACTACCATGTTTTACAGGTTGCTTGAGGCCAACTTTCATCAGTAAAGTGCACCATCTTGCAGGGATTGCTCCACCTGATACCAGAAGAGAAGTGGCTGCAAACAACGAAAGAAGTAAATCATCTGCTATGACCTCACACCTACTCTTCGGATATCGACCTGCTGAGAGGACATTAAAATCGAGAAAGAGCTTTCCTAACAACTACTCAACCTGTACAAGGAACATCAGCAACAGCTCGAGTTGCCGTGTGGAAGTAGAGGACCAGCAATCTGTCTGAATGGATGGAACCAAAGGAATCTCTATCTCCTGGTCACACAGAGAACTGGCTAATCTGGAAGTCCCTGAACAGACTGAGGGTGGAAGTTGCAAGATCCAGGGACAACTTATATAAGTGGTATTTTCCACCAAGACAGTCCTGTGTGATTGTGGCGCAACCCAGACAACACAACGCCTCTTCTCCTGTCCATTGAGCCCGTACAGCTGCACAATGAATGACTTGACTGAAGCTAATTCAAGTGCTATCGAAGTGGCTAAGTTCTGGGCAGAAACTGTTTGAAGTCGTCCGTTGGACACATACGTGTGTGCATTTTATGTTTTGTACTTGTGACACGAATAAATAAGAAATATTTAAAACTAATTTTTACAATCACCTTATGTCAAGGAGGTAAATTTATAATAACTGATTTTCAGAAATAATAACATTTCCACAAGAAAAGATTGCTGATTGATTCAACGATCAGCATCTTTGACAATATCAATTGTCCGTACAGTAGGTGGTTAATATATAGACCACTACCCTATAAAGAGCCGGCCCCGTGGTGTTGGGGTAGCTTGCCTGCCTCTCACTTGGAGACCCGGGTTCGATTCCCGGCTCCATCAGGGATTTTAGAAACTGACATGAGGGCTGGAATGGGGTGCACTCAGCCTCGTGAGGACAATTGAGAAGCTGTCTGACAGTGATGCAGCGCCCCGGTCACGAAAACCAAGATTAACGGCCGAGGGGATCCTATGCGCTGACCACGAGTCACCCCAATATCTGCAGGCCAAAAGGCTGGGCAGCGGTCTCTTGGTAGGCCTAGGCTCTTCATGGGCTCAGGGGGGAGGAGGTTTTAACCTATAAAGGGTTAAGTCCAATGTACTTGGGGGTGTGTGTGTGTAGAATTTGTATGATAGCCTGTGTTATTGTGTTGGTGGTATTAGTGTGCATTTGTAATTCAGGTAGGTAGAGGGAAGGAGGCCTACGGTCCATCCTGTCGTAGAAGTGGGAAACCACGAAGAACCAATTCCAGGATGGTTGAGGTAAGAATCGAAACCACCTCTTCACAGTTTTGCCTCAAGAGACTGAATGTACCCCGTTCCTGCCCGTAGACCTGAATTAAATTTCTTGGCAGAGCTGGAAATCGAACCCGGATCCCCAGAGCGACAGCCAAGAATCCTCGCCACCACACCAAGAGATCGACGTGATTTAAATAATTCGGCTACCCTGTATAGACGTGGTTCAAAAGCTAGTTTAATGTCACACTCAGACATGTGAAGGTGTTTATCTAGCAACTGTCCACAGCAGTGAGGAAAGGATCGATATTTCGGCTTCGCTGGCGTAATTGGTAGCATGCTGAGATTCTATGCCCAAGGTCGCGGGTTCAAACCCGGCCGAATTCGTTGGATTTTTAAGAGCGTTAAAAATCTCTCAGTATTCCTTCCTTCAAAGAGGAAGTAAAGCCACAGTTCCCATGTCATAGATTTAGGGCATTATAAAGATCCTTCCACTAATTACACTTGTGTGAAGCTAAATTATAGGTTATCTTTGACTAACGCTGTTAGGTTCCAACGTTCGTCGGCAGCAGCTGACATCCAGTAACAAATGAGAACTAGTTGGTCGTTGATGGTGGCGTTTGGTAGCAAAAGTTAGAACTACTTGAAAATCGAATGTCTGCAGTCCTTACTTGAATTAAAAACAGGTAACACACACTAATACAGCCACCACAATTAACACCGTTTATCAGACAGATTCTACACATACCCAAAGTACACGGGGCTACATGACTGCGTTGTCGCAGCCTCTAAACTGAGGAACCCACCAACCAGGATCGATATTCTGCTCACAAATCATGAGGCATATTGAGTAATGTCTTTAAACTTGGCTAACAAACAATTTACTTTTATCTTCTTCCAAGCTCGAGGGCGAGAAAGGCATATACCATATATATTTCAGCGAGGAAGTGACGAGATTTTAACCTTTGACCTCCATAAATAACAGCAGCCACCCACACTGTGCTATCATTCGCTTCTTCCTTCCTCTGAACTGCTCCCTTTTCATGTGTTAACATACATCACGTCCAATATTGATATTTCTTTGTAAGTTTACTGGCCAAAAATTAATAACCCCGTTTTAAAGAGCACACTAGTCGCGTTACAGCCCGAAACAATTCAATTTCCCATCCTTCTTTATGGTGCTCCATATAAGGTTTAACAAGGGACTTAGTGGTGTTACGCTATACATTTTGTTGTGTCTTTGAAATTTATTTATTCATATCGGCTGATGAAGGGGCAAAACCAATTAGGCCTTGAAACATGTCCCACCAATGCCCACACAGTGATCTTTATTTAATAAAAAGTATTGTTTAGGTAGAAATTTCAACCTATCTATTACTCATTTAGCACATGGTGTTGCACTGGTATCAGGGGGTCATGAGACCCTTCCCCACTGACAAATAAGCAAGGAGTAATAAGAGAGCAAGTGTTGTTCAATATATTGCCGCCAAGTACTGTATTAGAAATGCCGACCAAAACGTTCCTACTTTCAACACATTATTCATAATTTACTTTAGACTGGTCAGATGCATCTCTCCATGCCTCCCTGTCCGGAGCTAATCGTTTCAACTCTACATAGCTATCGCACCTTATATCAGAGACAATCTGTTTTACATATTCTGAATTTGGTCTACCCTTACAGTGTTGTTATCCTCGATCAGTCCTCCCAGAACTAAGTTTGCTATTCCTGGTGATTTAATATGTATCTTACCAACCTATTATTTAAATTAGTTTCCATGATGGTTCCGTATTGACGTACTAAATAGTTTTACAAACAATTATACATCCGCCTTAGTCAATACATAAACGAAAGGAAATATAATTAGATTTGCTCCTGGTGTATGTTTCAGGGATTAATTGCTGTTATCCCCTCCATCAACCAAGATTAATATCTGAAGAAAGTTATAAAATAGCGTAGAACTAAAAAAAAAAAACATATGACAAATCTTTTCATAATTGATACCTTGATTTAACCTGAAGTTAAGCATTGAGCTAACCTCATTGCTATATAAAGTTCTTCCTTCCACGTTCGTTTCGTTTGTATGCAGACATTTGATTTGGCTTATGGACCTGTTAAACATAAGGCTTCTTCATTGGTTGTGTACATATGGTGAAGCATTGTGGTACCATTTTTGCCAATTCAAGCTTTGACCTGTGTTTTGGAGCGGGTATGTGAATGAACTGTCCACTGGTTCTCTACGTTTACCTTCGCTTGTGTTGGATGGCTGAATATCATCACTGTTTCATATTTTTTAGTTTTGCTCAATATTTTTCTGTGACTTACTTATATGGTGCACCATATTAAGTCAAATAGACATTGGCTCGAAGACTTGTTCTGAATTTTTTGCTTTTCCGTAATTTTTGATTATTTTTATAATTATTATTTTTATTTAATTGATTGTTTTATCAATTTTAGGTCTTTTCAAATTTAGGTGACCACCTCTAAATTTTTAATTCCTTTCCAAATTTGTATACTTTAATCATGTAAATACCTCGTAATTCCATCCCTTAAAACAATAACTAACTAAATAACTAACTAACGAGAAAGTATACGCAACAGAATACTAGTATTGCAATTTCAGGCATGAACACCTTGGATGTTTTACATAAATTATCAGTGTTTTGATTCCAAATAGGAGTGCCATCCGAATGGATACAAGGCGTTGTGAATATGAGCCCTTGAGCTGTTGGCTGAGATCATTATGGTGAAGCAGAAGCAGCCCGATAATGATGTATCATCAGAGGGCGTGCTCCACAATCAATGGAGCATAGCGCGTGACCTCCTCGCCTCCTGATCGATCCTGATACCCATTAGTCTTCCCTCATCCCTGACAGCTTCACCTCATTTATAATAATAGTAAAAATAATAATAATAATAATCAGCGCCCAGGGAAATGGAGGTCGGACTAGGAAAAGTTCAGAAGGCAGAAAAGTTTAAATACCTCGGTGAATGGATAGAGCCAAACCTATCAGAGAAATAAGCCTTCGTGTCACGCATTAATAAATTGAAAATGGCACAAAACCTGACTATAGACATCTACAATAAGAGATCGATATCCTTAAACGACAAAATTAGACATTACTGCACTGTTATTCGACCAGAGGCTCTGTATGCGGCAGAGACTCTAATAATGAACAAGAAAGGGCCATTGGAAAAACTAGAGGCTAAAGAAAGGAAGATTTTGAGAAAAATCCTGGGTCCCATCAAAGAAAACAGCGAGTACAGAAGGCATCACAACCACGAATTATACAAGCACGTGGAGAAGATCAGTGACACGATTCGAAACAGAAGGATTGGCTTTTATAGCCACGTGACACGAATGATCCCAGGCAGGATATCGAAACGGATATTGACGTACTTTCAAGGTAAGAAAACCAAAGGGGCATGGTTCACGGAAGTTGAGAAAGATCTACGTGAAATGGAAATTTCCCCTAAAGATATCCAGTAGGGTGTTCCACTTCAGGAAAAACTACGTACGAACAAAGGTTTCCAAGACAAGCCGAGGCTTAAGACAGGGTAGGCGTGGTCCAAAGAGAGAAAAGAACAACACCAGAGACGAATGCGGGAACACTGGGCGGTAGTAAGAGCTCGGAAGAAGGGACAGTTGAACTGACGTGGTCCCTAGTTGGCCGAATCGAAGAAAGAAGAAGAATAATCCACTGAAATCGTTATTGATCAGCTTCCTTTAATCATAGATGAAAGTTTTTCTACAAACACCTTCCTTGAGAAATCCTTTACAGAACGGTGAAAACCTTATAAAATCAATCCAGTGGTTCTCGAGATTACCCGTTATATCCAAGAATTGGGGACTTTGGTTTATACTGTGTGGAGATAGTTAGCACACTTACTAAGTTTTCTGACGGATGTGTTTGTTTTTCGAGGGCGGAGACTGTCTGTGAGTGTAGGTTTGTTAGTATTTTCTAGAGCTAATTGTCTTGTAAATTTTGATCTGATGATGCTCACTTGACGAGCGATACATGTCATCGCTTAGTTTTCTCCTTCTTCAATTGTTCAGAAGAATATAATATATCTTAATCACAAGTCATTTATTTCAGGTTATTTTTCAAATATTCCAGTAACTGAAAGTTATGGAAGTTCCATGGAATTAAACTTGAAACTTATCAGTGCATATAGAATAATGTTGGCTACACTGTCACGTATTGGTTGCTAATAATAAATATTCAATATTATAGCTGATATTTGTGCCAATTTACGATCAAATTAAGTGCACATTTTCAGGAATATCCAAAGTAAAAGTCAAATTTTAATATTGTGTAATTTCAGAAGTTGCCACCAATGATGACACTTTCAAATACAATCTTGAGATATACTGGAATAGATTTTTATCATTACCAAAATTAGATTTTGATAGTTTCAGCGGGTTAGGAATTGTTAGGAGAACACACACCTACAGTAAGATATTATAGACTGACATAAACACACATACATTGCCCCATATTGTTCTTCTTTACAACATGTTTGCGGAATGTGTTGTTGTTTTTGTGTAAGTCTTCAGTCATTCGACTGTTTTAATGCAGCTCTCCATGTTTCCCTGTCCTGAGCAACCGTTTCATCTCTACATAGCTACCACATACTACATCCGAGGCGACCTGTTTAACACTTTTAACCATGGTCTACCCCTACAGGTCTTATCCTCGACCCTTTCTTTCTATAACTAAGTTTGCTACTCCTGTTTGCCTTAGTTTGTGTCCTACCAACCCATCTCTTTTGTACATTAGTAGTCGCCAGAAATATCTCTCCTCTCTCACACGTCTTAATACCTCTTCAATCGTAACCCTATCTACCCGCCTGATATCCATCATTCTCCTGTAACACCACATTTCAAACGCTTCAATTCTCCTCTTTTCTGCTGCACAAGAGTCCAAGTTTTACTTCCATAGAGCTCCACGCTCCAGTCAAAGGCTTTCAAAATGGCTACCTAATACCTAAATCTATATTCGATGTCAACAGTTTCCTTTTCTGTAGAAATGCTTTCCTTGCCTCTGTTAACCTACATTTTATATCCTCTTTGCTTCGTCCATCACTGGTTATTTCGCCTCCTAAGTAACAGAAGTCAATTGTGTAGAGTTAACTAAAAAGATAGCACATTAAACGTGCATTCTTCCAATAATCTCCACTATGGAAAATGCTGGTCAATGTCCATTAACTTTAACAACTTGGGTTTAAAGGGTAGTGTGTGTGTTTGTATAGGCAGTCATTATTTAGTTCTACACTTAATCCAGTAGAGACCGCTAGGCTAATGAGCTCTTCAAATATCTGCTCACTAATTGAATTCTATCGACTATAACGAGGGGATATAATAATGAATAAATATGATTCTCTCTCCTGTAGCGTCACGAACTGCAAGCTGCATGCCTGTGCTCTTCCAGAATTGCCAACTGTTGCAATATTTTAACTGATAGCAATTTGAATCTTCGCGAACATAATAATAATTAAGGCCTGGGAGCTCATGCACTATTAAACGAATAAACATGCATGCAAAAATGCACTAATGATTGATCAAATATGCATTACGTTTCAAAAACTCTGCACTATGAAATAACTACGGCAATTACGATCACTCCGTATTATTTAGCGTTTCTATTTTGAATATAAAGAAAACAAGATGTTCAGTAAAGAACATACAGCCTACTTTCTCCTTAATGCATGGGTATTGTTATAACTGTCGTTTTCAAGGAGTATAATTGCATGTTGGTTGTAGTAGCTTGTTGAAATACAACGTGCTATAGGGATATTAAACATGAATATGAGGCGCCCTTTGCTAGTGCTACCTCTGTAAAAAAATTCATTCAATTCGGTTTACTCGTGTTTGAATTGATATGGGGAATCGATTTGCACACATACATGGCCGCTTTCTACAAACTATTGGCCTGCTTCTCACAAAAAAGTATGTTGTTGCAAAATTTGGTAGAGATCAAATGATTAGGTTGGTCGTAATTGGATTTTAGCTTTTAGCATTTGGGTGGCCGCCATTCCGTTTCGGACAAGATGGCGGTGATATAAAACATGACACTGAGGTGCCCTTTGCTAGTGCTACCTCTGTACCAAATTTTGTTCAATTCGGTTTTACCGTGTTTGAATTGATAGGGGGAATCGATTTGCACACATACATGGCCACCATATGCAAACTATTGGACTGATGACCTTGTAGCTTGGGATTATAACGCTTCTCACATAAAGGTATGTTATTACAAAATTGAGTAGAGATCAAATGATTAGGTGGGTCGTAATTGGATTTAAGCTTTCAATATTTGGGTGGCTGTCATTATGTTTTCGTCAAGATGGTGGCTATGTAAAACATGACACTGAGGTTTCCTTTGCTAGTGCTACCTCTGTACCAAATTTTGTTCAATTCGGTTTCACCATGTTCGAATTGATAGGGGACGGACAGACATTCCGAATACACACACTCACTCACACACACACACACACACACTCACACACACACAGCCAGACACACAATTTTCGGCCCTGTGTAGATCTCATAAGTTTACTTTCATTTTTTGTAAAAATCGAAAGTAGGCTAATATGAACACACCGTTTCTTACATATCTCAACTAATAGAAACAGTTATAAATAGTATGATATGTTATTTTATGGAACTTCAAGCGGAGCTGACTCTCAATAATTATTTTATTACGTTGATTTTTGGTAGATTTCATTAGAAAGCTAACTATTGCAATGGGTCCCATGTTTCGACTTCCGGAAAATTTCGACATATCTTCGCGTTTCACATCCCCCAGACCCCAAAACCACCGTCAGTTCAAAAGTTTATACATAATTTATGTATATATATATATATGTATATCAGTTTCTTGTGGACACGATAACTGCCGTAATTTTGCACCAATTAATTTGAATTTTTTACCGAATATGTATACCTATACAATCTCGGTCAAGTTCGTTGCTGGGCTAAATCGGTCGAAGGGGGTGAAAATAGGGGGCTTTCTTCGAAAAAAAGAAATATTGCTATAACTCTCTTAATATGTGAAATATCGAATCCGTTCAACGTTCATACTATGTGTCGGATAAAGCCCAATAATTTATGTTTGAAGAGATTTTTTATAGCACCAACCATTGACCAAAGGGGTGGGAAAAAGTGGGTTTTTCGGGAAACATTAATCATATCTCTCTTAATAGGCACAATATCAAAACCGTACAAAATGGACAATATTTCCCTAATAATTACCTAAAACTTTTGTCTGAAAGAATTTTTGATATGACCCACCATTACGCCAAGGGATGAGAAAAATGATTTCGGTATTATAAGAAAATGCCAAGAGCTATCAGAGGTTGCCATGGCAACACTACTAAATTGATGAGGGATGAGCCATCAGACGTTGCCATGACAACGCACTTGCATGAGATCATATTCAGTATTTCCATCTGACTAAGTGTGAAGCGGCTTCGGTGACGTAACTGGTAGCATGCTGAATGTCTATGCCCAAGGTCGCGGTTTCAAAGCTGGCCGAAGTCGTCGGATTTTCTAAGAGCGCTAAAATCCCTCAGTATGCTTTCCTTTGGAGGGGAAGTTCCAACGTTCGTTGCGAGTTGCTGGTTGGGGTGGTATCTAGTAGCCAAGTTCACAGCTAGGTGTCGCTGACGGTAGTACCTGGTAGCAACGTTAGGAACTACTGCTTGAAATTGACCGTCTGCAGTCCTTACCTGAATTAAGGCTAATACAGCCATTACAATTCACACCGTTTATCAGACAGATTCTACACTCACACAAAGTACACGGGGTTAGGTGAACGCGTTGTCGCAGCCCCTAAACTGAGGAACCAACCAGAGGTAGATTTCATTAGAAAGCTAACTATTGCAATGGGTACCATGTTTCGACTTCCGGAAAATTTCGACATATCTTCGCGTCTCACATCCCCCAGACCCCAAAACCACCGACAGTTCAAAAGTTTATATATAATTTATGTATATATATATCAGTTTCTTGTGGACACGATAACTGCCGTAATTTTGCACCAATCACTTCGAATTTTTTACCGAATATGTATACCTATAAAATCTCGTTTGAGTTTGTTACTGGGCTAAATCGGTCGAAGGGGGTGAAAATAGGGGGCTTTCTTCGAAAAAAAGAAATATTGCTATAACTCTCTTAATATGTGAAATATCGAATCCGTTCAACGTTCATACTATGTGTCGGATAAAGCCCAATAATTTATGTTTGAAGAGATTTTTTATAGCACCAACCATTGACCAAAGGGGTGGGAAAAAGTGGGTTTTTCGGGAAACATTAATCATATCTCTCTTAATAGGCACAATATCAAAACCGTACAAAATGGACAATATTTCCCTAATAATTACCTAAAACTTTTGTCTGAAAGAATTTTTGATATGACCCACCATTACGCCAAGGGATGAGAAAAATGATTTCGGTATTATAAGAAAATGCCAAGAGCTATCAGAGGTTGCCATGGCAACACTACTAAATTGATGAGGGATGAGCCATCAGACGTTGCCATGACAACGCACTTGCATGAGATCATATTCAGTATTTCCATCTGACTAAGTGTGAAGCGGCTTCGGTGACGTAACTGGTAGCATGCTGAATGTCTATGCCCAAGGTCGCGGTTTCAAAGCTGGCCGAAGTCGTCGGATTTTCTAAGAGCGCTAAAATCCCTCAGTATGCTTTCCTTTGGAGGGGAAGTTCCAACGTTCGTTGCGAGTTGCTGGTTGGGGTGGTATCTAGTAGCCAAGTTCACAGCTAGGTGTCGCTGACGGTAGTACCTGGTAGCAACGTTAGGAACTACTGCTTGAAATTGACCGTCTGCAGTCCTTACCTGAATTAAGGCTAATACAGCCATTACAATTCACACCGTTTATCAGACAGATTCTACACTCACACAAAGTACACGGGGTTAGGTGAACGCGTTGTCGCAGCCCCTAAACTGAGGAACCAACAAGAGGTAGATTTCATTAGAAAGCTAACTATTGCAATGGGTACCATGTTTCGACTTCCGGAAAATTTCGACATATCTTCGCGTCTCACATCCCCCAGACCCCAAAACCACCGACAGTTCAAAAGTTTATATATAATTTATGTATATATATATCAGTTTCTTGTGGACACGATAACTGCCGTAATTTTGCACCAATCACTTCGAATTTTTTACCGAATATGTATACCTATAAAATCTCGTTTGAGTTTGTTACTGGGCTAAATCGGTCGAAGGGGGTGAAAATGGGGGGCTTTCTTCGAAAAAGTGAAATATTGCTATAACTCTCTTAATATGTGAAATATCGAATCCGTAAAAACGTTCATACTATGTGTCGGATAGAGCCCAAAAATTTATGTTTGAAGAGTTTTTTTATAACACCAACCATTGACCAAAGGGGTGGGAAAAAGTGGGTTTTTCGGGAAACATTAATCATATCTCTCTTAATAGGCACAATATCAAAACCGTACAAAATGGACAATATTCCCCTAATATTTACCTAAAACTTTTGTCTGAAGGAATTTTTGATATGACCCACCATTATGCCAAGGGATGAGAAAAATTATTTCGGTATTATAAGAAAATGCCAAGAGCTATCAGTGGTTGCCATGGCAACACTACTAAATTGATGAGGGATGAGCCATCAGACGTTGCCAAGACAACGCACTTGCACGAGATCAGATTCAGATTTCCATCTGACTAAGTGTGAAGCGGCATCGGTGACGTAACTGGTAGCATTCTGAATGTCTATGCCCAAGGTCGCGAGTGCAAAGCCGGTCGAAGTCGTCGGATTTTCTAAGAGCGCTAAAAATCCCTCAGTATGCTTTCCTTTGTAGGGGAAGTTCCAACGTTCGTTGGGAGTTGCTGGTTGCGGTGACATCTAGCAGCCAAGTTCACAGCTAGGTGTCGTTGACGGTAGTACCTGGTAGCAACATTAGGAACTACTGCTTGAAATTGACCGTCTGCAGTCCTTACCTGAATTACAGACTAATACAGCCATCCCAAAGTACACGGGGTTACATGACCGCGTTGTCGCAGCCCCTAAACTGAGGAACCAACCAAAATCTCTGCGGGAGATATAATTTTGCGTGAAGAAGTAACAGACCGTTACATAGTTACACATCAGTGTCGAAACCTTGCATAAGGACAGTGTGACCACAAGTATAAAAATGGACCCCAAATGACAAGAAGTTTACCGTTCCCATAAGACAATTAAATGTTTAAAATAAGCATAAAATGACGAAAAACAAAGTTAATTAAGCTCCAATTATAAAATACATTCTCGCAATAAATGAGGTCCGATCCTTCTACGAAAACCTGCATATTCTGCCTATTTTCGCCTATCCCCTAGTTTGTCCGGTGAAATCTACCTCCGCCTTCCGGCGTGCCGAGAGGACTTTTTAAAGTATACAGTATGTGCTATACAATTTTAATAGATTTTCTCAAAAGGAAAACAATTTTACAATATTTACATAGTGAATGCTGATTAAAAGTAATTCATATAACTTATAGAAAGGACTGAAATGCACTAGGTATTAAAATAATGTCAGTATTATTCTGTGATAGACTCTCGGAATCTGAATCGAAATATATGACTTGAAGAACATTAAGTAAGATAAGAGCGCTTCAAAACAGCAAGAAATTAGAATATACGTCTCTCTCAAACAGAGATATGCACTTAAACAGGCAAAGGAGAAAAATATGATGTTGGTTGTTTTATTATCAAACTATCCATACATTATATTTTGGCTTGGCAATATCCAAATTGTTTCATATATAAAATACATGGTCAGTTTGGATTGAGATTATGTACTGCATTACCAAATTGGACAGCTAATTTCAACAGAACGATACAACTAGTAGGGATCATCTGGTGCATTTCAAGGTTAGACCACATCATTGTGATACAGACTGCCGTATCCATTAAGGTTGGTTTATAATCATATTACGCCGGATAATATTAAACCACACTGAAGGATTGTGATATAACTAGAATATACATCATATAGCAGCGACGTCCGATTCACTGTAATCGAACCATATTTATTAACAAGCTGTCCTTTAAGGTACATTTACCTTCATTCTATTCTTATTTATTCATATGTTTTCTAATTCATTTTGTGAGCTTTCTTTCAATTTAAATTTCTAATAGTGTTTTGTAAGGTTATCCATATTCTCTTTTATTTCTGGAAACGTAGTTTTAAGATAATTTTAATTCAATCTAGGCTGACGAGGGTGTTATTGAACACCGAAACATGTCCGTATGTGTGTGTGAGTCTTCAGTCTTTTGACTGGTTTGATGCAGCGCTCCATGCCTCCCTGTCCTGAGCTAATCGTTTCATCTCTACATAGCTACCACACCCTACATCCGAAGCAATCTGTTTAACATATTCTAACTTTGGTCTACCCCTACAGTTCTTGTCCTCGACCCTTCCTTCCATAAATAAGCTTGCTATTCCTGGGTGTCTTAGTATGTGTCCTATCAACCTATCCCTTCTCTTCATTAGCAGTCGCCAGAAACATCTCTCCTCTCCCACTCGCCTTAATACCTCTTCGTTTGTAACCCTATCTACCCATTTGATCTTCATCATTCTCCTGTAACACCACATTTCAAATGCCTCAATTCTTCTCTTTTCCGCTGCACCAATAGTCCAAGTTTCACTTCCATAGAGCGCCACGCTCCAGACAAAGGCTTTCAAAAATGACTTCCTAATACCTAAATCTATATTCGATGTCAACAGATTCCTTTTTTGTAGAAAGGCTTTCCTTGACTGAGCCAACCTACTTTTTATATCCTCTTTGCTTCCTCCATCACTGGTTATTCTGCTTCCTAAGTAACAGAAGTCTCCTACTTCCTTCAGCTTTTCACCTGCCAATTTGATCTCCATAGAGGTTTCTGATTTATTTCGGCTGCATTCCAGTATTTTTGTTTTAAATTTATTGTCGTATAGGTAGTAATTAAACTACATTCTTTAGTGTTTGACGAGGCGATTTTGAATCACATAGTATTACCAAAATATGCATACACTGTATATGCAATGATATGATTTTGCATGAACTTCTGGACCGTGGTAATAATAATCAGAATAAGAATAAAATCACCTGGAACAGATACAACAAAAATCAATATCTCGGAAGGGAAAATTAAAACATTGTAGCACGGTGATTCAACCTGAAGCATTATACGTATCAGAAACCCTAATCACTGTCAGCAGATCACCCACTAAACATTTAGAAGAAACAATAAAGGAAAATTCTCAGGAAATCCTTTGGCCCAGTGTGGATAGAGGCTCACGAGTTTTACCAACATTCCGAGAAAACATCAGACACTATTAGAAATACACGATTGAAATTTTATGGTCATATTCAAAGAATGGACCATGCAAGTCTTACTAAAATGAGTAGTGTATTTGTAACAGTTCTACACCCTCCACCTCCACACCCTCCACACAAGATGGCGGCGGTGCGATATCTCTCGAACGCATGGTCGGATTTTGACAAATGAGGTGTCATTGAACTCGGGCTGACACCCCCTTTCCATTGTACAGCATATCTCTACGCCAAAATAAAACCTACCCCTACTAGGGAGAGACATTTTAATTTTTTAGAGAATCTCTCTTTCCAATTGCAACATGTGAGAATTTGAATGCCAATATGGAATGAAACGTTGTTCTACACAAGAGACATGTATACGGTGGAAAGCCACTATGAATTAACATGCTTGTTTTTTGTTTTTTATGCATGCCCACTCATCGCTTTTGAAGAGGTTGGGGGAGCGGTTCCGTGTGGACGGGTCCTTGTTGACAGGTTATTGTTGACAGGTCATTGTGGATGAGTCTGTGTGGACAAGTCCTTGTGGACGAGTCCTTGTTGACAGGTCATTGTTGACGAGTCCTTGTGGACGAGTCCTTGTTGATGAGTCCCATTGGACTGATCCCTTTGGACGGGTCCCTTTGGCCTGGCTCCCACGGACTAGCCCATGAATTTATCCAAAGTGTGCCAAAGGGCTTAACTAACGGACTAATAAGGCTAGGAACTTGTATGAGGTATTGTAGGACTTGGGATGAAGCCCCCTTTTAGAATGTATTTTTGAAATTTTGACAAAGGGCCTAACCACACTTTTGTTAATATCACGCGAACCTATCATGCTAGTGACTTGTATGAGGGGTCCTAGCAGTTGGGGCAATGTTTCCCTTTGGGGGTGAAACTATCCCCCCCCTCCACTCCCAAATTTAAAAATCGTTATCTTGGAAATTAAGAGCCTTAAAATTAAGTGTGATAGCTTTAAAAATAGATCATGACATACGCTTATACCACGATAGGTCATTTCACCCCTAAAATAGTAAATAGTAATGTTACAGGGAAAAAAGCGGTTAAACACTTAAAAATGATAAGTGAACCTAAGATCATTTGTTTTTGATGAAAAAATAGTAAGAGGGTTAAAACTACCCCCAAAATTTAAAAATCGTTATCTTGGAAATTAAGAGCCTTAAAATTAAGTGTGATAGCTTTAAAAATAGGTCATGGCATACGCTTATACCACAATAGATCATTTCACTCCTAAAACAGTGAATAGTGATTTTACAGGGAAAAATGTGTTAAACGCCTAAAAATGATAAATGAACCTAAGATCTTTTGTTTTTGATGAAAAATAGTAAGTGGGTGAAAAACTACCCCAAAATTGAAAAATCGATATCTTGGAAACTAAGACACCTAAAATTAGGTGTGATAGCTCAAACCATTGGCCATTTAATACTCTTTTATCACGATTGGTCATTTTACCCATAAAACAATGCATGTAGATTTTACAGGAAAAAAGCGGAACCAATTATCAGATTTGGACACATGAGGTGTTATAAGACTCAGGTCGACAATCTCTTCTTGAATTTATTATTTATTTTTTGAAATTTTGACAAAGAGCCTAATCACACATTTTGAAAATTTAGATTTTAAAATTTTTGAATTAATTTTATTTTTTATTTTTTTGTAGAGAGAGACAGTACCGGTTGTGTTTAAACGAGCATGTCGCCGATCACTGTGGCCATGTTCAATGGATGAATCGATATTTTGTGAAGCATTGATTGAAGAGGGTCATGCGACGACTTGTTTTAAGAATATTTTTATGATTTTTCCTATGATGCATGCATTTATTAAATATCCCAAAACGACAAGGTTACTGATTTGAGTTTTATAAACTAATAATGGGATTTGGACTCATAAGGTGTCCTATAACTTGACATGATGCTTTCTTTGCATGGCTTATGAATTTTTCCCAAGAAGATTGAAAACAACAAGGTCATGGACTTTTGTTTCTCTTAATATATTGCAAACCCATAATGTTAGATGTTTATGGTGAGTGATGAAACATAGCTATGTAGAGAAAGAATTATTGTAGGCTTTACGTATGGTGACTGACAAGTCTTTGACCATTGAAACTTGTTTTTAAACCTGACCGCAGTACATAGAGAGTATAGGTTTCAGGCATGGCATGACAAACGGTGTGTACAAAATCCAATTTATCGATTCAAGAATTAAGAGTAGACTATCTTTAATTGATTAGTTAAAGAGGGTAGCTAAGAAAACAAGATGGTGATTACACTGAACCAAACCGAACCAATACAATCCTTTTTGAATGTATAATGTTACTTGCTAACCATTTTGTGCTGCAGTGGCAAGCACTTTTAGCTCTTGCACTAGAGGCCTTAACTCGATTTAACTTTAAGGCTTAGAACGAACCAAACTAAGAAAGATGGTTATAGTGGTGCAGTGGTTAAGCTGTTATCCTTTGACTAAGGTAGACCAGGGTTTGATCTTAGATTAATACGCATGTCAAAAACATATAAAAAGCAGGGATAATGTTTTAAGACTGATTACACTTGTATAATTTTTCCAATTATTACTTGGATTACAAATACAAAGGAGGACTGGGTTCAATATACAGTTAATGCAAGTAAGATTTTGTATTTGTTTTTTATTTTAGACTTTAGATTTTAGAATTTACATTCTACATTTTAGATTGTACGGAAAGATCAAACCATAATGTCATGACTTTAAATTTTCGGTAACTAATTATTAAAGAAAAACATATAAGGATTTGTATTACTTTGAATTATGTTGTCTATACTATATTTTATTTTGGTTTTAGATTTTAGAAATTTGATATTGGATTTTAGATTTTAGGTAAAGACCAAACTAATATTGACTATTCATTAGACACTGGTATGTAGATAGAAAGATGATTAGACTATATGTTAAGATGAATTTTTAGGTGTTGACTGGCCTTGCAATAAGAATTGACTAACCAGACATGAGTTAACTACCAACGAAACCCTTTGGCGACTATGCTTGTTATTGACCAGTGAGTAGGGTTTTAGAAAAACGGTTTGCTATTTTGGGTTATATGCAACAAATGCATAGACCTACTGAGCGACTATGTTTGCTAAACAAGACATTATACCAGAGATGATTCTTATGTAGCTCAGGCAAGGAAAGCATTTCTACAGAATTTGTTGACATTGAATATAGATTTAGGTGTTAGGATGTCATTTTTGAAGACCTTTGTCTGGAGTGTGACGCTCTATGAAAGGGAAACTTGGAATATTGGTGTAGCAGAAAAGTGGAGATTTGAAGTGTTTGAAATGTGATGTTACAGGAGAATGATGAAGATTAGATGGGTAAATAGGGTTACAAACAAAGAGGTATTAAGACAAGAAGTGAGAGGAGAGATGTTTTTAGCGACAGCTAATGAAGTAAATCGATAGGTTGGTAGGACACATACACCCAAGAATAGCAAGCTTAGTTATGGAAGAACGGGTTGAGGACAAGAACTGTAGGGGTAGACCAAGGATAGAATATGTTAAACAGATAGCCTTGGATGTAGAGTGTGGTAGTTATATAGAGATGAAACGATCAGCTCAGGACAGGGAGTCATGGAGAGCTGTATTAAACCAGTCAAAAGGCTGAAGACTCAAACAACATGTAGCGCTTACCAAAATAATGTTGTGCAATTGTAAATACTAGTCAACAAACATTAATGCATTACTAAAACCCATGACACGATACCTGAGAGCTTTTCTAAAATTATTTTAAGATGCCTTTAACCCTATATTAAACACCTAGTTCTTAAGACTCACAACTACAATGTAATAAAAAAACAACAACAACAAAAAATATTTAAAAACGAGCAAGTGGTTGAGTCAATGTACACTGGAAAATTTTGCAAACACTCAAGAGTCCAAAACAAATTACATTATTAACTGTCAGGTTGATCGAGTGGTTAAGGCGTTTGACTTTTGTTCACATTTTCAATACAAGAAAGCAAGGATTTGAACCCCTTACCTGACATAACTATTGCTTTAACATAGCTTAGCGATACTGTATTATTATGATACTCGATACACAAACCATAGATAGAGTGTATTGTTTAAGTCCACTCTCTCTCTTTCTAAACATAGCTAGAGACTGTCAATGGTTAACAATTGCATTAATAGTGGGAGGATGTAGTGATAGTAATTAAGAAAAAGCAGACAATAACCATAAAATATTTTTATTAAATTCATTTTCTAATAGATACACACTGAATACAACTCTCTCTATTTACCGTTGTTTGATATAGAATTTTTAAACACAACGCTTGTTGTAGATCCTTTCATAACTTTCTCCAGGTACTGTTGTTCTTAAAAACTGGGGAAGTCGCAGCGGTTTTAGACATAAAACCCTCATCCTTTTCTTTTTCATCATCATCATCATCATCATCTTAATTATGAATATTATCATCAAAATTATGATAATCATTGTCCCCATCATTATCATCATCATCATCCTCAACATCACTAAAACAATCCAATTCCTCTTGTTCCTTTTCCACAGGGGCCTCTTTTAAAGTCTGCGTTGCTTTTGATAGTGTTAAGGGTTTCTTAGACGTTGACAACTGTCCTAACATGACTTTTTGAGGACATGATAAGTGATTTTGAACAAACAATGCACTATCTTGTGCAGCAATATTTTTTTCTTGGACTTGCTTCTTTTTACCTTGATTAGAGTATTTTGTCCATTTAAATGTGTATTAATTTGAGATTCACAATGATGCTCGTTTGAAGTAAGTACGTTGGAGTCTTTTGTTTTAATCATTCCTCGACACTTTTTAGATCGTTGTTTTGAACATCGCCAAATATTAGCCTACTTTTCACATTTTGCAAAAATGAGGAAAAAGTAGACATGAGATCGGGCAAATGTGTGTCTGTCTGTCTGTCTGGCTGTGTGTGTGTTCCCCCCTATCAACTCCTAAACGGCTGCAGCAATCGAAACAAAATTTGGTAGGAGTAAAGATCTATACCTGAATATCTCACGGCCATATTTGAAAATGATGTCAGTGCTACCAACTGCTAAAAAATCGCAATTGAAATTTGAGCTCCATGTTGGATATCTTGGAAAGTATGAATGGGAGCTATTTCAAAATTGGCACACGTACAGATCATAATATTTCAGTTTAATTTCCAGGAGGCCAAACATGGCAGTGTTGCGAAAATGATTATAAGCCTCCTGATAAGTCCAATTTTTAAATGCATATAACTTCTACACTATCAAGCGGAATTCAACCAAATTTCGTATGTTGTATGTGTACATAACCAGATATGACTGAGCGTATTCTTAAGACCTACCAGGGCTGCCAACTGTTAATAAATGCTCCTAATTTATTTTATCCAAATGCCAATATATCAGAAAGTATGCAAGCCGACAGCTTTAAACTATGCACGCGTATAGTACCTGACATTCTATATTAATTTGGAGTAACTTATATACGTCAGTGCTACCAACATGATTCTAAGCCTGCTGACAGGTCCAACTTTAAATACATGTAACTTCCATACTATCATTTGGATTTCAACCAAATTTCGTATGTGCTATGTGTACCATAACAGATATGACTATGCGTATTCTAAGGAGCAACCAGGGCTGCCAACTGTTAATATGTGCTGTCCCTATTTTTGTTACCCTAATATCGATATATCAGAAAGTATGCAAGCCAATAGCTCTAAACTTTGCACACGTATAGTACCTGGCATTCTAGACGAATTTGGAGTAACTAATATACGTCAGTGCTGCCAACATGATTCTAAGCCTGCTGATAGGTCCAATTTTAAAATGCATGTTACTTCTATACTAACTAATGGATTTCATTCAAAATTGGCACAACAATAGATCATATTATTTCAGATTATTTCTGACCAATACATGCATGACATTGTTGCCAACATGATTTTACGCGCGCTGTTAGATCCAATGTTTAACTGCATGTAACGTCCATGCTATCCAGTGGACTTCAACCAAATTTTGTATTTAGTACCGTAAGAGACGGAACTAAGAATATATTCAGTCATCAGGGCTGCCAACTGTAGTGCTCTATTAGGATACATTATGCCAGGTATACAGTATTTCGAACTAATTGGAAATTTCGATATTAGCAACTTAATTTCGTCATTATTCTAGATAGGTTCATATTCTGTAGAATAATCATTGGCATGAAAAGTAGGCTGTATAGTTCTTCACGGAACATCTTGTTATTGGTTGTTTTTACAATATATGTATATCCTTTATAGTAGGCACATGGCTTACCATGGCTGGTTGTTGAGACTTCCATATTAACTAATACACATTAATTTAATTTTAGTAAAGTCACTTTAGTAATAATAACAGTAAAATAAATGAAGTGGATTGATATTTTATAAAGGTGGAATTTTCAAAGTACTGTCAAGAATAATAATCACATGAACAAATTTTAGACTACAAGTGATTTACACACACATTGCTCAATGTCCAGATTTATACTGAACACAATTTATAGTGATTATGTTTTTTATTGACTGAAATTGATAGTAGCCATGGTTAGTAGAGGCAATGTATACTGGGTGCATTTTATAGCACGCTCAATTTATTGTAGGTACGATTAGTAGACGCGTTTGATACTGGGCGCGTTTTATACTGATTATGATTTATACAGAGCGAGTTTTTACTAGAAGCGATTTTTACCAGCTGTAATTGATAGCAGTTCATACTCAACGCAATTGATAGTAGATGTAATTGATAGTAGGCGCGATTGGTAGTAGGCACAATTGGTAGTACACGCAATTACTAGTAGGCGCGATTGGTAGTAGGCACAATTGATAGTAGGCGCAATTAACAGTAGGCGCGATTGGTAGTGGGTGTAATTGCTAGTAGGCGCTATTGATAGTAGGTGCAATTGACAGTAGGCGCAATTAGTAGTAGGCGTGATTGGTAGTAGGTGCAATTGATATTAGGTTCAATTAACAGGCGCAATTGATAGTAGGCGCGAATGATAGTAGGCGCAAATGATAGCAGGCGCTATTAGTAGACGCGATTGATAGCAAGCGCGATTGGTATGGGACGTAATTGATAGTAGGCGCTATTGATAGTATGTGCGATTGATAGTAGGCGCGATTGATAGTAATACAAATCCTTATATGTTTTTCTTTAATAATTAGTTACCGAAAATTTAAAGTCATGACATTATGGTTTGATCTTTCCGCACAATCTAAAATGTAAAATGTAAATTCTAAAATCTAAAGTCTAAAATAAAAAAAAGAATCTTACTTGCATTAGCTCTATATTGAACCCAGTCCTCCTTTGTATTTGTAATCCAAGTAATCATTGGAAAAATATACAAGTGTAATCAGTTATAAAATATTATCCCTGCTTTTTATATGTTTTTGACATGCGTATTAATCTACCTTAGTCAAAGGATAACAGCTTAACCACTGCACCACTATAACCATCTTTCTTAATTTGGTTCGTTCTAAGCCTTAAAGTTAAATCGAGTTAAGGCCTCTAGTGCAAGAGCTAAAAGTGCTTGCCACTGCAGCACAAAATGGTTAGCAAGTAACATTATACATTCAAAAAGGATTGTATTGGTTCGGTTTGGTTCAGTGTAATCACCATCTTGTTTTCTTAGCTACCCTCTTTAACTAATCAATTAAAGATAGTCTACTCTTAATTCTTGAATCGATAAATTGGATTTTGTACACACCGTTTGTCATGTCATGCCTGAAACCTATACTCTCTATGTACTGCGGTCAGGTTTAAAAACAAGTTTCAATGGTCAAAGACTTGTCAGTCACCATACGTAAAGCCTACAATAATTCTTTCTCTACATAGCTATGTTTCATCACTCACCATAAACATCTAACATTATGGGTTTGCAATATATTAAGAGAAACAAAAGTCCATGACCTTGTTGTTTTCAATCTTTTTGGGAAAATTCATAAGCGATATAAAGATAGCGTCATGTCAAGTTATAGGACACCTTATGAGTCCAAATCCCATTATTAGTTTATAAAACTCAAATCAGTAACCTTGCCGTTTTGGGATATTTAATAAATGCATGCATCATAGGAAAAATCATAAAAATATTCTTAAAACAAGTCGTCGCATGACCCTCTTCAATCAATGCTTCACAAAATATCGATTCATCCATTGAACATGGCCACAGTGATCGGCGACATGCTCGTTTAAACACAACCGGTACTGTCTCTCTCTACAAAAAAATAAAAAATAAAATTAATTCAAAAATTTTAAAATCTAAATTTTCAAAATGTGTGATTAGGCTCTTTGTCAAAATTTCAAAAAATAAATAATAAATTCAAGAAGAGATTGTCGACCTGAGTCTTATAACACCTCATGTGTCCAAATCTGATAATTGGTTCCGCTTTTTTCCTGTAAAATCTACATGCATTGTTTTATGGGTAAAATGACCAATCGTGATAAAAGAGTATTAAATGGCCAATGGTTTGAGCTATCACACCTAATTTTAGGTTTCTTAGTTTCCAAGATATCGATTTTTCAATTTTGGGGTAGTTTTTCACCCACTTACTATTTTTCATCAAAAACAAAAGATCTTAGGTTCATTTATCATTTTTAGGCGTTTAACACATTTTTCCCTGTAAAATCACTATTCACTGTTTTAGGAGTGAAATGATCTATTGTGGTATAAGCGTATGCCATGACCTATTTTTAAAGCTATCACACTTAATTTTAAGGCTCTTAATTTCCAAGATAACGATTTTTAAATTTTGGGGGTAGTTTTAACCCTCTTACTATTTTTTCATCAAAAACAAATGATCTTAGGTTCACTTATCATTTTTAAGTGTTTAACCGCTTTTTTCCCTGTAACATTACTATTTACTATTTTAGGGGTGAAATGACCTATCGTGGTATAAGCGTATGTCATGATCTATTTTTAAAGCTATCACACTTAATTTTAAGGCTCTTAATTTCCAAGATAACGATTTTTAAATTTGGGAGTGGGGGGGGGGGATAGTTTCACCCCCAAAGGGAAACATTGCCCCAACTGCTAGGACCCCTCATACAAGTCACTAGCATGATAGGTTCGCGTGATATTAACAAAAGTGTGGTTAGGCCCTTTGTCAAAATTTCAAAAATACATTCTAAAAGGGGGCTTCATCCCAAGTCCTACAATACCTCATACAAGTTCCTAGCCTTATTAGTCCGTTAGTTAAGCCCTTTGGCACACTTTGGATAAATTCATGGGCTAGTCCGTGGGAGCCAGGCCAAAGGGACCCGTCCAAAGGGATCAGTCCAAAGGGACTCGTCCACAAGGACTCGTCAACAATGACCTGTCAACAAGGACTCGTCCACAAGGACTTGTCCACACAGACTCATCCACAATGACCTGTCAACAATAACCTGTCAACAAGGACCCGTCCACACGGAACCGCTCCCCCACCCTCTTCAAAAGCCATGAGTGGGCATGCATAAAAAACAAAAAACAAGCATGTTAATTCATAGTGGCTATCCACCGAATACATGTCTCTTGTGTAGAACAACGTTTCATTCCATATTGGCATTCAAACTCTCACATGTTGCAATTGGAAAGAGAGATTCTCTAAAAAATTAAAATGTCTCCCCCTAGTAGGGGTAGGTTTTATTTTGGAGTAGAGATATGTTGTTCAATGGAAAGGGGGTGTCAGCCCGAGTTCAATGACACCTCATTTGTCAAAATCCGACCATGAGTTCGAGAGATATCGTGCCGCCGCCATCTTGTGTGGAGGGTGTGGAGGTGGAGGGTGTAGAACTGTTACAAATACACTACTAAAATGATATTTTATCATACCTTCTCATTAAGAGCCAAGAATAACTGGGTAATGGAAATTGAACATGACCTTCAAGAAATCAACGTAACAGACAAAAATTGTATGGGAATTGATGATGATTGTTTTTTTAGGGTCCTAGCATCTAGGTTATCGGCCCCTTATGAGTTGGCTGATAGAGAATGTAATGAAAACTATACTAACTACACCCTTACACACTAAAAGAAGAAGTGGTAAACAAAGAATAAGGAAAATAAAGGACAGGAAGGACAGAAATGCCCTCAACCCTCGAAGAATGAGGATTGAAGGAATTGGCAGAAAGGAGAGCCATGAAAGGCAGATAGGAGAGGGTCCTCCCCCGAGGCAATTGAAAAGGGGAAAAGACCGGACCCAGCTCAGGAATCCCTCGGGGTCACCAACTCCTAAACTCACCAGTCGTGAGCCCTTGAGGGTGTAGCACTATCCAGGGTGCACCAGAAGTGTTGGGGCTATTCACACCCTGACTCCTTAAGGGCCTTGTGGTCTGACTCCTCGAAGAATGAGAGATTAGGAATGATGAGGCAAGGGCAGATTACGGCGGGAAATTGAAAGACTCCCTAGACTTCGGATACCCTAATACCGTCGGGGTAAGAAGAGATCAAGAGTTTACCAAGGGAGGTCGCCAACCCACATCCTACAGGTTGTGAACCCCTGGAAGAGGAGGAGGCCTCGCGTCTGTTTTCTCGAGATAACCACTCCAGGCGGGTTAAGCGGTAGGAACATTGTTATTCTCCCTGAACAGGTCTATATATAGCTAATATTTACACTCGTCAGCAGCGAGGAAGGAACTTTTTGTATTGCGAGCCAGTAATTAAAACTTTCCTTCTTTCCTCGCTAATGACGTCATTTGCCTCCGTATTTTACTCAATCGCTAATGATAGACACTACTGTATTCTTTTTAATTGGTTTCCAATTATTTTCTTCAAGGCTCTCATCACAATGTAAGGACAGATCAACAAAGTTATCAAAATGTAATAATAGTTGTTGTTTTAAGGGAACAAACTTGTAGGTTATCGGCCCCTAATATTTGGGATGTAAATGATCTATAAATCACTACCGATTTACACACTAGAAGGAGAATTGGAGAACCAAAGAAGAATAAGGGTAATTAAAGACAAATGAAATTAATTTCCTCGAAGGATAAGGATTGCAGGTCTGGGAAAGAAGGAAAGTCATGAAAGGCAGGTAGGAAAAGCAAAGAGGAGAGGGTCTGCCTCAAAAAGCAATGGAAAATGAGAGAAAAACGAGCCCAGTTCGGGAGTCCCTCGGGGTCGCAAACTCCCGAGCCCACCATCCATAAGCCTATGAGGGTATAGCACTATTCAGGGTGGGATTATACACACCCTGTCTCCTTTAGGGCCACGACCACCTCCTCATCTATCCTTATCTGAATTGCAATTACACACACGAACACAGTTATGACAATAACACAGGTAATCAGACAAATTCCTCTCACACACACACAAGTATACGGGGATACACAACCACGATGTCGCAAAAGCTCCTAAATAAATCAACAAAAATATCTCGTGACAAAGCGGTTTGTATTCTTGGCTGTCACCCCGGGTTCGATTCCCGGCTCAACCAAGAAATTTAATTCTGCTCTGAGGGGTGGAACGAGGTGAGGCAGACCTGAGGTGGGTTTGATTCTAGAAGTTGATTTTCCTTTGTTTCCCCACTTATATTACCTTTCTTCCCTCCCCCCCCCCTCCACCAATTACAAATACACAATAACTCAGTTTTTCAGACTTATCAGCGGGATGTGCATGAGCAATGACGAGTTATCGCTACCGTATCTCGTCTACCTTGAAAATGAAAACCCACAGTCGACCGACCGGGCCAGGGAATGGTATGAATGAAGCCCCCATCTAGCGGCGAGGATATGAACTGTGCCGGCTGCCGAAGCTTGTCGCACTCCCCTGGGGCAATGATTAAATAAATGGAAGATGAAATGAAATGATAGTGGAGAGTGTTTCTAGAATGAAAATTGTGACAGGGAAAACCGGAGTACCCGGTGAAATACCTGTCTGCATCCGTTTGACCAGCACAAATCTCACATTTAGTGACCGGGATTTGAACCATTGACCGAGCGGTGGGAGGCTGGCGTGCTGGTGCCTAAGCCACGGAGGCTCGTATCTCGTCTACCTTACTAGTTACAAATAAAAGTACAAATAGGAGATACCATGAAGAGAAAAAGAAAAGATCTGACCCCTTGAGGAATGATGTTATCAGGAAAGATGAGACATGGGTCAATTAAGGCGAAAATTTGAAAGATTCCCTAGGCCCCGGATCCCCTAATACCATCGGGGTCAGAAGAGAACGAGAGTTGACCAAGGGAAATCGACAGGAATGTACATTGGCTTCGGTGGCGTAGTCAGTAGCATGCTAAACTGCTATGGCCAAGATCGCAGGTTCAAACCTGTCCAAGTCGTCGATTTTTAAGAGCGTTAAAATCCATCAGTATGCCTTCCTTTGGAGGGGAAGTAAAGCCGGCGGGCCCATGGCATAGATGTATGGCATGTAAAAGAACCTACCACTACAATTTATAGTGTGTAGCCAAATGTGTAGGTAAATTTTGATTAGAAACGCTGTATCAAGTTCCAACGTCACACTGACATCTGGCAGTGAATGTTGGAAATGAACATGCTGGGAGCCTTCGGGCGTTGAAATGAAACACGCTGCTAAGGCCATTGACTGCTCCCTCTCTGTGGTTGACATCCGTGAGGCTGGTTGGCAGCAGCTCGCCATTCTTCTCGTCTCTCCGCCTTCCTCTTCAGTTCACAGTATGAGCCACAACCCATATCTTCCAGTATTTGACTCATGTACACCACTCTGGGTCTTCCTCTACAATTCATGTCGTCTAAGGTTCCCTCGATTATAAGCTTAAGCAGTCCATTGTGTCGCAATATGTGGCCCACGAGGTGATTCCTTCTTCTTTTTAAATATTTAAGGAAGCATCTTCTCTCTCCCACTCTTCTAAAGACTTCCTCATTTGTGACCATTTCTTTCCAGCTCATTTACATAATCCTTCTATAGCACCAGGTTTCAAATGCTAGTAGTCTTTTCCTTTCTCTCTCTCCAATTGTCCAATATTCGTTGCCATATAGCGCGACGCTCCATACATAGGTCTTCAACATTTGTTTCCTCACATCAAGACTTAAGTTCTTTGCAATAAATAGGTTCTTCTTTTTATAGAAAGCGTATACTAAAGTAGAAGTACATTCTCTAGTAATGAATGTACTGTATATGGCAAAACTTCTACTTCTACTTTGGCAAAACAGACATACGATAAGATGTTAGCCGTGTATGCGTCACTAGAGACCAATATTAAAATATACGATAGCAAAACTTTCATAGCAAAGTTATTTTACCACGTAGATGATATGAAGTACACTCCGCTTGAAGTACTTCATAATATCAGATACAAGCTAGAGATGGAAATGGTCTCAAGTTAGGAAACTTTTCGCGTGCATTATTAATGATCTGAATTTTATATCGCCATAGGACATGTTCTGGTCGTTTATTGTCATTTTATGTATTTCTGTCGTCTGGATCATCAAGCCGTATCTACGAGTTGTATTTGCCTGGTAATAGGCAGCTTTCAGGCCATTTTTGAGCTACTTAACTATAGGGGTGTGCAAATTATTAGACTCGATGGCAGTTTCCCAACATTAAATTTGTACGTTTTGTGACTTAATACAGAAGATATGTGACCATGTTAGCCCTGTTACTTATTGACGAAGTATGATAAGCCCTCAAGATTAATAACCTTAAGTCAATATCAATTAGTACTTTGTATTGTACCGGATTTGGCCACATCCTCAGACGAAAATAAAACACTGAAATATCCTTTAAAAACCATCATGGACGTGGGGTATTACATGTTAAACAATACCGTGCAGATTACTACATTAGCACTCATAAGGTCTGAGATATACATTAAATAATATTTGATTCTCTACGATATGCAAATAAATAGATAAACAAGTAGATAAATATCTAAATAAATAATTGGATAAACAAATAGATAAATAGATAGAAAAATAGATAAAAATAGATTTAAAGATTAATAAATAAATAGATAAATAAATAGATAAGCAAATGTCTCCCACAAATCCAACCCCTCGTCCTCGTCGTGGGAGATGGGCAACGTAAATGAAGTAGGGGATTGCCTGTAGGGGTGAAGTACAGAGGGGACTTTGTGTGCCTCAAGACTGCTATGGTAGCTGTGAAGGCCCTACAGGAACCCTGAAGAAATTACGGCTAACGGGGCTCTGGTGAAACAACTGCTGCCTTGTAGTTTGGAGTTGGTTCTTCAAAGGCTAAGGGAAGAAACCCTGACAGAAAATCAGCCTGGTGCCTCAGGCCTAAGGTGGCAGTCCCTCCAAGGCACTCGGAGGCAGTGGGTTAATCACTCGCTCCTCTTAAATAAACTGATTACTGAAACTGAAGCGAAATTACAAAACCGGACGGATAACCTGATGACGGCTTTTGGCATGAAAAGGATTACGAAAATCGGTTTCTGGAATGTGAGGACCTTGATGGAGAAAACCAGACTGAAACAAGTGACACGGGAGATGAAGAACTATGGGCTGGATATCCTAGGATTGAGTGAGGTGAGGTGGCCAGGATTTGGTGAAATACAGACAACAGATGGAATTACATTTCTCTATTCTGTGGGCGATGAGGAAAAACACAGGGATGGAGTGGGGTTGCTGCTCAACAGAAATGCAAAGAGGAGCCTTATGGAGTGGAAGCCAATTTCTATCAGGCTCATGTTTGCTAGGTTCAAGACAAAGATCAGGAATGTGATCATCATCCAATGCTATGCGTCTACAGAACAATCGGAGCCAGAGAAGAAGGAAGAATTCTACCAAATGCTGCGAGATGCCACAAGACAAACAAGTAAGAAGGACATTCTCATTGTTATGGGAGACTTCAACGCGAAGGTGGGATCAAACAATGAGGGGTTGGAGCAGATCATGGGTAAACATGGCCTTGGTGAGATGAATAACAATGGGGAGAAATTTACGGAATATTGCGCCAGTCAGGATTTGGTGATGGGTGGCACGGTGTTTCCTCATAGGCGGTGCCACAAGGTCACCTGGGTGTCTCCTGATCAAGTCACAGAAAATCAAATTGATCACATCGCGGTGAGCAGGAGGTTCAGAAGAAGCTTGGAAGATGTTAGGAACAAGAGAGGAGCGGATGTCGGTAGTGACCATCATCTTATGGTTGCCAACTTCCGCATGAAGATCGTGGCAGTCCGCCGAAAGTTTATCACTCGGCACAACAAGTTTGATGTGGGCAAGCTTAAGAACCAGCAGAGATTGGACCAATTTAAACTGGAGCTCAGAAATAAATTCCAGGTGTTGGACTCCGAGACAGAGAAGAATGTAGAGACTGTGTGGAGCGAGGTAAAGAATATCTTTGTGGAGACCAGTGAGATGCAGCTCGGGTACAAGAACTACCTGCGGAAAGAATGGATATCCGATCAGACCTGGGACAAGATAAATTATAGAAAGGAGATTAAGGCTAAGCTCAACACCTGCAAGACTAGGCAGCAGAAGGCTCTCACACAAGCAGAGTATTCAACAGCAAACAGGGAGGTAAAGAGGAGTGTGCGAAAGGATCATAGGAGGTGGATTGATGAACACGCGGTGAAAGCAGAAGAAGCGGCAAGAAGGGGGGACGTTAAGGAGCTCTATGGCATTACAAAGATGCTTACGAAGAAAGGTTTTAATAAAACTAGGCCTGTGAAGAGCAAGACGGGCGAGATCCTCACGACGTGTGAACAGCAGCTGACTAGATGGAGAGAACACTTTGCGGAGGTTCTTAATAGAGATAGAGGACCAGAAAGTAAGCAGCGAGGAGGAGATGAAGAGGTAGCAGAAAGTGACCCGGACATACGCCTCGACTCCCCAACTCGGGGCGAAATACGGACAGCGTTGAAGCAGATAAAGTGCGGGAAGGCACCAGGTCTGGATAATATCCCAGCGGAAGTATTGAAAGCAGACCTGGATATCACGAACAATCTGCTGCACCCGCTGTTGGAGAAGATCTGGAAGGAGGAGAAAATACCAACCGACTGGAAGAAGGGGTTGATCGTCAAGTTACCGAAGAAAGGGGACACCACAAACTGTAATAACTGGAGGGGAATCACCTTGCTGTCCATTCCAAGCAAAGTACTGGCGAGAGTCATCCTGAATCGTATAAAAGACTGCGTAGAAAAAAGGCTTCGGAAGGAACAGGCTGGATTTCGACAACATCGCAGCTGTGTGGATCTCATCAACACCCTCCGAATCATCCTGGAGCAGAGTGTGGAGTGGCGGAATACCCTTTACCTCACATTTGTTGACTTCGAGAAAGCTTTCGACTCCGTAAATCAAAGAATCATGTGGAAGACCCTCGAGGAATATAAAATTCCAACAAAGATCATCGGAATCATGGAAGAGATGTACGAAGGGTATGAGTGCCAGGTTCTACACGAAGGCAAATTAACAGAAAAGATAAAGGTCAGTTCCGGAGTGAGACAGGGGTGTGTCCTTTCCCCCACTTTGTTCCTGTTGGTCCTGGATAGTGTGATGAAGAAGGTAATGGGAGGACGGAAGAGGGGTATTCAATGGGGTATAAATGACAGGCTTGAAGATCTGGATTTCGCGGACGACATTTGTCTTATGGCACAACGGTACCGAGACATAGAAGATAAGCTGGGGAGGTTGCAGAGAGAAGCAGAACGTGCAGGACTGATGATTAACACCAACAAGACCAAAGAGATGAGGATAAATTCTGACGTCACGACTAGCTTGACAGTCAACGGAAAGGAAATTGAGCGAGTTGAGTCCTTCCTCTACCTTGGGAGTATAGTCACAAATGACGGGGGAGCAGAGGAAGATGTTCGAAGCCGTATCAGGAAGGCAAATGGTGCCTTTGTCCACCTCTACCCCATCTGGAGAAATAGAAACATTTCCAGGAAAACCAAGCTCCGCCTTTTCAATAGCAACGTAAAGTCGATTCTTCTCTATGGCTGTGAAACATGGAAAGTCACAAAACCGATCAACAACCAGCTACAGGTGTTCATTAACAGATGTCTGCGTCGCATCATGAATGTGAGGTGGCCGGACATAATCTCAAACGAAGATCTTTGGACCATCACCAATCAACAACCGATTAGCATCCAGATCAAGGAGAGAAAATGGCGCTGGATCGGTCACACACTAAGGAAGCCGGACGGAGCTGTTGAGAGGGCGGCGCTAGACTGGAATCCTCAAGGTGCCAGGAAGCGAGGTCGACCTAAGAAGACCTGGAAGAGGACGATCGAAAATGAAATTGCAGAGGAGGACAAGAACTGGAGTCAAGTGAAGAGAATAGCCAGGAACCGTACTGCGTGGAGAAATTTCGCCAAGGCCCTATGCTCCGGAAGGAGCGGCAGGAATTAAGTAAGTAAGTAAATAGATAAATATTTAGATAATAAAATAGATAATTAAATAGATAAGCAAATAGATAAATAAATAGATAAGCAAATAGATAAATAAATAGATAAATAAATAGACAAGCAAATATATAAATAAATAGATAAATAAATAGATAAGCAAATATATAAATACATATATAAATAAATAGATAAGCAAATATATAAATAAATAAATAAATAACTAAATAAGCTAATAGATAAATAAATAGATATGCAAATAGATAGATAAATAAATAAATAAATAAGCATATATATATATATATAGATAAGCAAATATATAAATAAATAGATAAATAAATGGATATGCAAATAGATAAATAAATAGATAAGCAAATAGATAAATAAATAGATAAATAAATAGATAAGCAAATAGATAAATAAATAGATAAGCAAATATATAAATAAATAGATTAGCAAATAGATAAATAAATAGATAAATAAATAGATAAGCAAATAGATAAATAAATAGATAAGCAAATAGATAAATAAATAGATAAGCAAATAGATAAATAAGTAGATAAGAAAATAGATAAATAAATAGATAGAAAGATAAATAAAAAGATAAACAAATATATAAATAGGCAAATAGTTAAATATACAAATAACTAGATAAAAATGTATAAATATCTAAAAATATAAATAGACAAATAAATAGATATATAGATAAATAGGTAAATAAATAATCAAATACATAGAAAGATAAATAGATATATAAATAAATACGTAGATAAATAGGTAAATAAATAATTAGATAAATAACTTGATACATAGATAACCAGATAAATAAAACAAATAGATAATCAAATAGAAAATAAATAGATAAGTAAATATATAAACAAATTAATAGAATGATAAATAAATAAAAGTATAAATAGATTAATAAATAGATATTCAAATAGATAAAAATTTGAGACGAAAGACACATTTCCATTATTTCCAGTGCACTTACCATAGCTATAGGATATATTACTTTCAGTCCAGTGAGAACAGAAAGCCCTTGGTGACTGATGTGAGGTTCCAAACAAAAGACACAATTCTCCCCCATATTAATGGCGTCATCTATCAGCGATTGATCCCACTAATTTTTCAACCACTAGTACTGTATATTCAACACCGCGTTACAGTAGGCGGGTGAATTAAGTAATCTCCATGGGGAAATATATTATTTTGAACTTTGTTAGTGAGGGGGAAACTCCATGAAAGCAAAGCACTCAGCAGCGTCCATTCGATAACGGTATATTATGAACCGGCATGCTTTATGTTAGAGTGCTGCAGAGGCGACCTAGTATAAATAATAGGAGGCCATGATACTGTACCGCTACACTCTCGCAATATAATACAGAGTAGATATGGTGGCCATGGCTTGGGGCTATTTGAATGAAGCACAGGAGGTATATCCCCTAAGGGGGCTTTGTTATCAGGTCCACACGCAATCTAGCGGTCAAATCGGAAATAATCACGCAATCCATCCATCCGTGCATTCATTCGATACTATATCACTCGTGAAGTTCAAACATTGAGCTGTTGATTTTGTTTAAAAATAGGTAATTTTACCTTCTATCCTCTACATCACCAATAATGGTTGGTTGGTTCCTTAGTTTAGGGTCTGCGACAACGCGGTCATGTAGCCCCGTGTACTTTGGGTGTGTGTAGGATCTGTATGATAACCGGTGTTAATTGTGATGACTATTAGTGTGTGATGAAAATCCACAGCCTGCTTCCAGTCTCCGACCGTGTCAGGGAATGTAATGAATGAAGCCCCCATCTAGCGGCGAGGATATGAACTGTGCCGGCTGCCGAAGCCTGGCGCACTCCTCTGGGGCAATGATTAAATGAATGACAGATGAAATGAAATGATAGTGGAGAGTGTTGCTGGAATGAAATTTTGACAGGGAAAACCGGAGTGCCCGGAGAAGAACCTGTCTGCCTCCGATTTGTCCAGCACAGATCTCACATGGAGTGACTGGGATTTGAACCACGGACCCAGCGGTGAGAGGCCGGCGTTGTGGCGCCTAAGCCACGGAGGATCTATTAATATCTGTTTTAATTCAAGTAAGGACTGCAGACAATAATTTGAAGTAGATCCTACTTTTGCTACCAAATTCTACCGTCCATGACACCTAGCTTGCGGACTTGGCTAATAGATTGCACCACAGTCAGCACCTGGCGGTGGACATTGGAACTAATAGAGCGTTATCAATTCTAACCTACACATTTTGGCTACACACCAGTGTAGTAAGTGGAAGGTTCTTTTTCATGCCATAAATCTATGACATGGAACCACCGGCTTTACTTCCCCTCCGAAGGAAGGCATACTGAAGGACTTTAACGCTCTTTAAAATACCGACGACTTCGACTGGGTTTGAACCCCCGACCTCTATGGATATCAAAATGGCAGGTGAAAAGCTAAAGGAAGTAGGAGACGAAGTAGGACGAAGTTAAGAGGATATAAAAAGTAGGTTAGCGCAAGGAAGGAAAGCATTTCTACAGAAAAGGAATCTGTTGACATCGAATATAGATTTAGGTATTAGGAAGTAATTTTTAAAAGTCTTTGTGTGGAGCGTGGGGCTCTATGGAAGTGAAACTTTGACTATTAGTGCAGCAGAAAATATGGGTATAGGAGCATTTGAAATGTGGGGTTACAGGAGAATGATGGAGATCAGATGGGTATATAGCGAAACAAATGATGAGGTATTAAGACGAATGGACGAGGAGAGATGTTTCTGGCGGCTGATGATGAAGAGAAGAGATAGGTTGGTAGGACACATACAAAGAAACCCAGGAATAGCACACTTAGTTATGGAAGGAAGAGTGGAGGACAACAACAGTAGGGGTAGACCAAGGTAAGAATATGTTAAACAGTGCCTCGAATGAAAGGTGTGGTAGCTATGTAGAGATGAAACCATTAGCCTGGGAGAGGGAAAGATGGGCAACTGCATCAACCTAGTTAAAAGACTGAAGACTCAAACAGAAAGATCAGCAAAATAGAGTTAGAAATACAGTATATTGAAACACGTAATTTACGGGAAATGAAGAAATAAGTGATTTATTTAACCCGCGAGAACGGCTCATGGGTATTATTTGATCCGAGGCTTAAATATGCTCTATATTTTCGTTTTGGTCAACCCTCATTTCCTGTCGCTTACTATACTTTCCTTCCTAGTCTTGTACTTCACCATGCAAAAGAAACATGCCCATAGCTTTTTAAACATTCGAAGTAATTTCTATATTATTTACGGTCGGGTCAGATTTACCCATGGCGCCAGTGCTCGCGTAGACAATTTTTGGCTTACGTTAGTCGGAACAATCTGTAAAATATAAGGGGTAAAATCCAACTACTGTATTTTGGTGCAGCACAATCACATATCTCACGTTATGTTGATCCATATTAAGGATTGAGCGACACCTTCGTCATCAGCTCCTATGTTCAAAAAATAGACGACTGCATTATCGCCACTATCAAGGTCAATTATTATACTGTTACGAAATCTACTGTATATTTTTCTGCATGTTAAATATGAAAAGTTCGATGCTGAGTCAATGCTTGTGAGATTTTCGAAGTGAAATGCCATATCCTGTGGTTCGGATTCCAAGTAAATAGGAGGGCCCCGTGGCTCATGATCGCATGATTAACTGTCACGTAATACTAATTGCTTCCTTTTATCATTTTATAATTTTAAATGATCTTGTCGACTTCGTCGTTACGCTGGGGTCTGACGTTACGTTACGGTGACGGGACGAAATGTACCCAGATGCACTGAGGTTTGTGACGTCATAGTACCGCTTGGTGCATGTGTTCCCCGACAATATCTACTTCGTTAGTATAAGACAAAAATCCCCGATTCTTGGATGTCACGGGTAATCTCTAGAACCACTGGATGGATTTTGATGCGGTTTTCACCATTCTGTAAAGGATATCTCGAGGAAAGATTCTGTAGAAAATAATTTATGTATGATCAAAGGAAGCCAAGCAGTAACGATTTCAGTGAAAATGTCGAAAACAAACTTGGCGTCCGTGCGCTTCTTAAGCTTACGCTGGGCAAACCATTAAAAATATCAATGAGCGTAAGAATTGGTCAGCATGAAAAGTTCTACAAAAAAGTCCGCGAGAGCATATCTCTATCTTCAATACATCGCCCACTATAAGTGTTTTTAGACTGGATGGAAGGGGCACGTCCCCGCGCGCTCTGGAGAGCGTGACGGCATCCCGCGCGCTTGACCTTGCTTTGCCCTTGGTTTGCACTTGCCTTTCGCGAGTAATTTGAAACAAGGTAAAGTATTATAAAGCAAGATATGTATTATGCAGTTAATTTTCTAACATGTCAAGAGTCTTTGGCTTCGAGCGAAGCGAAAAGTCTCCAGCCTTTCTAGCATTTTTCAGCAATTGTAGCATTTAAAATTATACAAAGTCTAGTCATTCAGACTGACTGTCACTTTTTAAATATAAAAATTATAAATAAACCTCATTTTATATTGGGAATAGTTCATAGGAAGACACCAGGTGTAAAATTACTCCATTAAAGTCCGTACTTGACTACGACAAAAAGGGAGTGACACACTATGGGACAAAATGACCCACCGCTAATACTCGTGTTATATTTTTTCACGCCAGTTCTCAAGAGTTAAGGGGTGAAACCCGTCGGTCATCTGGCCATAAAAGTGTCCGCGTGTAAAACATTCCCAATTCTGCCGGGATAACCTTCTAAGCTTCCAGTTTCAAGTAATCTGATTCGTGTGGTACAGCTATATTAAGTTAATTCCGTGAAGACAAGCTTAAAGTTTGTTTGTTTGTTTGTTCCGCTGAAAAGCTTTTAAAACCTTGTAGTATAGCTAATCCTAATTCTTATTCATGATTGCGGGCTAAGATACTTCCTGGTTTACATTATCTCCATTCAGAGCACAGACGAGGCAAGGGCTTCTAATACCATGCAAACAGTGAATGGAAGGGATCGAATCAATGAAAAGGGAATTCCCCTGAGTTCAGTAATTCGTGTTTATTGTTTTGTTGTTTCGCTTACACAAATTTGCGTAGAATCGAGCGGTGGGGGATTAAGGGTTTAGTCGATACTTTCAGCTTTCCCCGCACAGCATAGCTAGCTTCCGGTGGATTTAAAGACGACTAGGACGAGGAACTGACACTGCAAAAAGTTTGAAACATAGTTTTGAACGATTTACGATATCTGATGATTATGATAATTGTTGTTTTAAGGGGCCCAACATCTAGGTTATCGGCCCCTGATGGTTTGGGTGATAGTGAAGATGAAAATGAAATGCAAACTTAAAACTAAAACTAACTACTAACCTAAATACTAGAAGAAGAAATGGAAAACTAAAGGAGAATAAGACAAATAAAGGACAGGAGGAAAAGAAATGCCCTCCACCCTCGAAGAATGCGGATTGAGGGACTTGGAAGGAAGGAGAGCCATGAAAGGCAGATAGGAAAGTGAAAGAGGAGAGGTTCCGCCCTAGAGGTAATGGAAAAAAAAGGGATAAAACCGGACCCAGCTCAAGAATCCCTCGAGATCGCCACCAGCCGTGAGCCCCTGAGGGTGTGGCAATATCTAGGGTGCACCAGAAGTGGTGGAGCTACATACACCCGGCCTCCTTGAGGGCCTTGAGCATAAGGCAGGAGATAACATGAAAAGAAAAAGAAGGCTGACCCCTCACAGAAGGAGGGAATCAGAAAAGATGAGACAAGGGCCAATTAAAGCGGAAAAGGAAGAGACTCCCTAGGCCTCGGATACCCTAATACCGTAGGGGTTGGAAGAGAACAAGAGTTGACCAAGTGAGGTCGACAGGAAAGAAGACAGATAGGATCCCGGCAAAAGTAGGTGGAAGCAATGCCGGACTCAGATGGGGTCCCTTGGTCGCCAACCCACATCCCACTAGATGTGAGCCCCTGGGTGATTTCCGATATTTACGAGGGGCGTTCTGTATACAGGGTGATTCTTAATAACGTTTAAAACTCTCAGTAGCGACGTAGATGGCATTGAGACGAGTAATTCGATACAGGACACTTACCGTCGCAAGTCCGGAAATACCTTAAAAGTGAACCACAAGTGTTAAACATATGACGTCATCAGGTCAGGCCCGTGCTCTCTTACGCACACCAAAGCATCCAAAGCAAACGTTGAATGTCATATCACTCTGGCTCCGAGTCTGCGTGTGCGAATTGGGCGCGTGGGGTTCTAGGTTCAAATCCGGGGCCTATCCATCAGCTTTCTTTGTTCTCTCTCTTCTCCTTTCAAGTGGAAATAGGACACGGAAAGGTTCGGATGTTAAGGAAAAGTCATATTTTTTCCTGAGCTCATTTTAACCAACATCTGAAAAATATGTTTGAAGGACGGGTCCCTGACCACGTTTAAAGCAATTTGATGTTGCCTATAAATGCATATTTCGGCCATTTTTGTAGTTTTGGTCATATTTGGTCATATTTCAGCATTTTTGTTTAAATTGAGGCGTCGTTAACAAGCTAACTTACGTGTTATCTGCGTCGAGTTTCAGACACAGGATTTCCAAATAGTGTAGTAAATAAACCGAGCAAGAACTGCATCTCAAGGCTATGATACTGAATGAATGTTGAAAATTTTAATGTACTGTAGCTCTCTGTCAGTGTGTATGATTAAATGTGTCTGGTGTATTATCGCTGATCATTTTTTGGCACGTAAGGCGTTTACTGTATCTTAGTGATCTCTACCAATCCCAAAAATTCATGTCATATTTTATAGTTTGTAGGTCATATTTGCTTGCATATTTTGTCCTTCTTTAGGTCTTAACCTTCCGAACCCTAGTGATGACATTCAACGTTTGCTTTGGTGTGCGTAAGAGTGCACGGGCCAGACCGCTCGAGCTTAGCCGTCACCTAATGACGTCATATGTTTAGCAGTTGCGGTTCACTTTTAAGGTATTTCCGGACACTTGCGACCCTAAGTGTCCTATATCAAATTACTCGTCTCAATGCCATCTACGTCACTACAGAGAGATTTAAACGTTAATAATAATCACCCTGTATAAGTCATTTCACCGGCAAGCTGTATTATAATGTCATAAAACACAACACCTGATTATCAGGCTGTTGATCAAAGCCTGCGGAACCAAATGGTAAACCTGTATCGTGTCCTGGGTATATATCAAATAGCTTCTTTTTCTTTTAGTCGATTTTACCCTACAGGTTGGTTTTTCCCACGGACTCAGCGAGAGATCCCACCATTACCACCCCTACGGGTAGTGTCCTAGAGCTTGGAACATCTGAGCGCTGGGATACAACTAGGGAGATGGGATCAGCACCTCGCCCAGGCGGCCGCACCTGCAAAGCGAAGAGGGGCCTCATGAGGGATGGGAAGGGAGGGGAACATAGGGAGGGATAGGCAAGGAAGAGAGAAGGAGGTGGCCGTAGCCACGGAAAACCACTTCGAGGATGGCTGAGGTTTGAATCGAACACCCTCTACTCATTAGGACTACCAACGGTTAAGCTGTCTGCCTCTCTCCAAGGTTGACGGGTTCGATTCCCGGTCAATGCATGTGAGATTTTCGAAGTGAAATGCCATGTCCTGAGGTTCGGATTTCACGTTAAATGGAGGTCCCTCGGCTCATGATCGCGTGATTACAAGGTTGACGGGTTCGATTCCCGGTCAATGCATGTGAGATTTTCGAAGTGAAATGCCATGTCCTGTGGTTCGGATTCCACGTTAAAAGTAGGTCCCTCGGCTCATGATCGCGCGATTAACGGTCACGTTAAACTACAAGCTTCCTTTTTTGCTTTCATTTTGACCACCAGAGGCTGAGTAGACCCCGTTCCGGTCCTCATACCACTTTTCAAATTTCGTGGCAGAGCCGAGAACCGAACCCAGGACCTCCGGGGTGGCAGCTAATCACGCTTAACACTACTTAACGGAGGCGACATATCAAATAGTGATCACCAATATTATCTAGCGTAACGTGTTTCCTTTTAGTTTATGATTATAATTGTTGTAGTGAGGGGCCTAACATTTAGTTTATCGACCCATTCCTTTTAAAAAGAAATGGTACTGAACTGTGAAGAAAGCCACAATTTCAAATACTCTATGTCTAGCATTGTATTTAACGATATAGAGTCCAATCAAATTAGGCTTTTTTTCTGGACATAATTCCAAAAGTTTGGAAACTTAGCAATGTTGTTTGGAAGGGTCTACTAATGAACATACTTTAAGTACTGATGGATTGGGAGGAGGGAGGGGGGGTTAAAGAAGGTACCTTTTTTTTGTGGATAATATCTCGTATTGGACCTACGGAAAAATTATTCGGAACATAAATATACACAGTTAAATTTACAATAACTGTTATACTCATTTTATCTCTGGAGTCAATAGTTTACGATGTAATCCTATTTAAAAATAAAGAAAATTTACTTAAGTCACATCAGAGCCAGAGGAAGCCTCCGTGGCTCAGGCGGCAGCACGCCGGCCTCTCACCGCTGGGTCCGTGGTTCAAATCCCGGTCACTCCATGTGAGATCTGTGCTGGACAGAACGGAGGCAGACAGGTTTTTCTCCGGGTACTCCGGTTTTCCCTGTCAAAATTTCATTCCAGCAACACTCTCCACTATCATTTCATTTCATCTGTCATTCATTTAATCATTGCCCCAGAGGAGTGCGTCAGGCCTCGGCAGCCGGCACAGTTCATATCCTCGCCGCTAGTTGGGGGCTTCATTCATTCCATTCCTGACCCGGTCGGAGACTGGAAGCAAGCTGTGGATATTCATTTCATTTTCAGAGCCAGAGGGTGACTGTTATTGTAGATAATTTAATTTTCTATATTTAGGTTCTGAATAATTTTCCCGTAGGTCCAATAGATTACGGAATATTAGCCAAAGGCCAAAAATCGTACCTTTTTTTTACCTCCCCAACCCCTCCGCTCAGCCCCCCCCCCCCTCCTATCCAACAATACTGTAAGTATGTTCATAGTAGACCCTCCCAAACAATAATGCAAAGTTTCGAAACTTTGGGAATCAAGTCCCAAAATGGCATAAAATCTGCCTAATATGACTGGACTAATAACAACATTGTTGCGCACATTCTTGTGCGCGTTATTTCTGCTTGAGCGTCTAGAGGTCGGATTACTGAGAGGCCGGGCTACCGAGGCACAGTGGGTAAAAAATCGAAATCTAGGAGGACAAAATTATTTATTTTCAAAATTAAACAATCAAAATTTATTACTTCTAGAGCATTCTCATATAATTGCCGCTCACTATTCTGGGATAAAAACGCATCTTAGTGTAAATCTGTCACCACAGATCGAGCAGTCTGAATTGGAGGGTGAATGTAAGTGGCTGTGGTTTGGTTGTCTTTGTGGTTAGTGTGATGCTTTAAGATGGAACATGCTGCTGGAGGTATGATTTTTGTAACGTGTTTCAGTTATTAATGGGCGTAATTGTTACGTAATTTTAGCTATATTTGCATTATATAGTACTTAACTATTATTAGCCTACTTTCGATTTTTGCAAAAAATGAAAGTAGACTTATGAGATCAACACAGGGCGAAAAAAGTGTGTCTGTCTGTGTGTGTGTATGTGTGTGTGTGAGTCTGTGTGTGTGTGTGTGTCTGTGTGTCTGTGTGTGTGTGTATGTGTGTGTGTGTGTGAGTGTGTTTACTCTGAATGTCTGTCCCCCCCCCTATCAATTCGAACACGGTGAATGCGAATTGAACGAAATTTGGTACAAAGGTAGCACTAGCAAAGGACACCTCAGTGTCATGTTTTATATCGCCGCCATCTTGACGGAAACGTAATGGCGGCCACACAAATGTTCAAAGCTTAAATCAAATTACGACTAACCTAATCATCCGATCTCTACCAAATTTTGCAACAACATACCTTTATAGAGGAAGCATCCTTTGACCAAATAACTAGGTCATTAGCCTAATAGTTTGCGGATGGCGGCCATCTTTGTGTGAAAATCAATTCCCCCTATTAATTCAAACACGGTGAAACCAAATGGAACGAAATTTGGTACAGAGGTAGCACTAGCAAAGGACACCTCAGTGTCATGTTTTATATCGCCGCCATCTTGACGGAAACGTAATGGCGGCCACACAAATGTTCAAAGCTTAAATCAAATTACGATTAACCTAATCATCCGATCTCTACCAAATTTTGCAACAACATACCTTTATAGAGGAAGCATCCTTTGACCAAATAACTAGGTCATTAGCCTAATAGTTTGCGGATGGCGGCCATCTTTGTGTGAAAATCAATTCCCCCTATTAATTCAAACACGGTGAAACCAAATGGAACGAAATTTGGTACAGAGGTAGCACTAGCAAAGGACACCTCAGTGTCATGTTTTATATCGCCGCCATCTCGACGGAAACGTAATGGCGGCCACACAAATGTTCAAAGCTTAAATCAAATTACGACTAACCTAATCATCCGATCTCTACCAAAGTTTGCAACAACATACCTATATGGGGGCAGTATCCTTTGACCAAACTAATAGGTCATCAGCCTAATAGTTTGCGGATGGCGGCCATCTTTGTGTGAAAATCGATTGCCCCTATTAATTCGAACACGGTGAAACCGAATGGAACGAAATTTGGTACAGAGGTAGTACTAGTAAAGGGCACCCCAGTGTCATGTTTTATATCGCCGCCATCTTGACGGAAACGTAATGGCGGCCACACAAATGTTCAAAGCTTATATCAAATTACGACTAACCTAATCATCCGATCTCTACCAAATTTTGCAACAACATACCTTTATGGAGGGAGCATCCTTTGACAAATCTAATAGGTCATTAGCCTAATAGTTTGCGGATGGCGGCCATCTTTGTGTCAAAATCGATTACCCCTATTAATTCGAACACGGTGAAACCGAATGGAATGAAATTTGGTACAGAAGTAGCACTAGCAAAGGGCACCCCAGTGTCATGTTTTATATCGCCGCCATCTTGACGGAAACTTAATGGCGGCCACCTAAATGTTCAAAGTTTAAATCAAATTACGACTAACCTAATCATCCGATCTCTACCATATTTCGCAACAACATAACTTTATGAAGGGAGCATCCTTTGACAAATCTAATAGGTCATTAGCCTAATAGTTTCCGGATGGCGGCCATCTTTGTGTCAAAATCGATTACCCCTATTAATTCGAACACGGTGAAACCGAATTGAATGAAATTTGATACAGAGGTAACACTAGAAAAGGCCACCTCTGTGTCATGTTTTATATCACCACCATCTTGACGGAAAGGTAATCGCGGCCACCCAAATGTTAAAGGCTAAAATGCAATTATGACCAACCTAATAATCTAGTCTCTACCAAATTTTGCAACAACAAATCTTTATGTGGGAAGCATATTCTGACCAAACTGCTAGATCATCAGCCCAATAGTTTGCAGATGGTGGCCAAGTATGTGTGCAAATCGATTCCCCCTATCAATTCAAACATGGTGAAACCGAATTGAACGAAATTTGGTACAGAGGTAGCACTAGCAAAAGGCACCTCAGTGTCATGTTTTATATCGCCGCCATCTTGACGGAAACGGAATGACGGCCACCCAAATGTTAAAAGCTTAAATCAAATTTCGACCATCCTAATAATTTGATCTCTACCGGATTTTGCAACAACATGCCTTTTTGTGGAAAGCATCTTATGACTGACTACAAGGTCATCAGCCCAATAGTTTGCAAATAGCGACCATGTATGTGTGCAAATCCATTCCCCAGATCAATTCAATCACGGTGAAACCGAATTGAATGAATTTTTTACAGAGGTAGCACTAGCAAAGGGCACCTCATATTCATGTTTAATATCCCTATAGCACGTTGTATTTCAACAAGCTACTACAACCAACATTCAATTATACTCCTTTAAAAGGACAAAGAGTTATAACAATACCCATGCATTTAGGAGAAAGTAGGCTATATGTTCTTTACTGAACATCTTGTTTTTAAAATTAAATTTTCATTTAGTAGGCTATGTCGCGTCACTCTGCGTCACTTTCTACTTAATGTTAAAATGTAGATAAAATCTTGTAGTTTACGCCTGTTATAAGATTTTTTGCATCTTTTTGCAACGTACTTAGTTATTTTACGTTTTAGAAGATGCCGCGCAACCAGTTCTCACACGTTTACAACTGTTTGAAGCACTGGGTTCGACGATTATGTCAAAAGTGGAACTTTGTGACTTTGTTAAAAGTAAATTAGGGGTAGAAAAGTGTTCTGAAGAGATAACTCCTAGTCATAGACAATTTCTTGCATAAGTAGACGTAGCTAAAAAAAGGTCAAAACTGATGTTTATTATGAGATAAACAAATTATATACGTTGCTTTCATTCTAAATTCATGATTAAAACGTAAAAATAATTTTGTCCCCCTAGATTTCGATTTTGACCCACTGTGCGAGGGTTAGATTAGCGAGAGTTTAAAGTATTAGACTTTGAAACGGACCGTTGGATTTAAGATATATTTTTTCTTTTATTTTTGTACCAGCCTAATAGGCGTTGATATCCACATGTCTGTTGATTCCTTTCCCCGACAGTGTAGAGTAACTCGCTTCGCTCGTTTTATAAACATACTCGTGTCTTAATTACCCTTATAGGTGAGTTGCATACGACTGTTTATGTTCGACGATAATTATAACTTTATTATATGTTCTAACAAAAATACTCATAAATATCTGTCAAGATTCTGCCGGTTGAATTCTTCTTCATGGGAATTGTGCCGGCTCAGCATTTGATCTCTACCCAATAACGAATCGAAAAGCTTTGAAATATTGTTTATCCTGAAGTAGCACCAACAGATAGCGTACAGATACTATTTTGGATCATTTTGTTATTTTGGTCAAAACACAAAATAGGCTGCTGCAAACGCTTTAAAATTAAAATGTATCATATTGTAAACTAGTTATTCTTCAAATGCGTTGCGTATTGAATTTCAACGGAAGGAAAATCAATTGAGTCACAAATAGAACAGTTATGGCACTTGGCGGATAAGTATCGCCTAAGAAATCCATTTATTGAACTGAGAGCTGGATTATAATTTCCGTGGAAATAATGTCATACACTTGCTAGAATGTTTTTAAATATCGTATGGCTTTGGGTGCCGGGTGCAAGCTTTGTTATTTAACACCGATAGGGCAGCTTGCGTGTCGAATTTTGTTTTTCCTTGAAGCACTATGAAAGTCAAGGAGGTTAGATATAAAAGCTTCTTGACACTATAGCGCTTACTAGTAGAGAAATGGGGAACTTTGTGTTGGCGGAAAATCCCGAGATTAATTTTTCCATTATGAATACGGCCTACTGAATTCAAATGGGTTCTTTAACATGCCAACATCGTATAACATGCGTATCGTGTTTTTTGCCGCCTTTCAAAATTCACTTACCATGGCCAGGGGCCAAACTGCAAGCTTGGGGGGTTGGTAATCCGACTCGATAACCACTCACCCACCATGGCAAGCTTTTGTTATAATGAAAAGTAGTACTTTAATTACCCCCATTATGATAGATATTTCTGATATGTAATATTTACATATCGACATCGTCGAACATGAATGTCAATAAATGAAAATGTTGGCTCGAAAAATGGCATTGAGATTTTAATAATGTGTACGACACAGCGAAACGTGTTGGAATATTTTAGCAATAAACTCCCACGGGAAACAGATAATACATGCAGGAATTAATTGCACTCTAAAAGCAAGTTGAATAAATGTGCAGCATGTACGTTTAAATTGAAGAATTTCATTGGTAATCACGTCAAATAATTGCTTCCATTATTCTACTGGCAATTACAATATTTTTGCTTTAGTAATATATTGCTCCTTTATAACCTGTTTTAACATTCATTTATGGTCAGAAGTTCCCAATTAAAGTAACGTAATTGAAAAAAAAAAAAAAGGTTATCGATTTTCAGTTTGCATCTGTACAGTTGTTAGTCTATCGCCATTTACGTAATGAGATTCGCGAGTCGAAGCAATTCATTTGGCCAGTTAAGGCAGACACGGGGAAATAATTCGTTCATAAACTCGGAGAGGAGTCAACTTGTAATGATTTGAAGCCTGCTTTTAGATGAGAGCAGATCACTTGCTACATAAGAGCCAAACGAGGGAGTCATTACTAGGGCTCGGTTTTTTAGGTAAATAAATATTCTTTTAATGTAAATACATATTTTGAGCATTTTTCTGTAAATACATAAATTCCTCCTTTTCACTTACTAGCACATAAAAAGACATAATATTTACATTGTTTTAAACCAGTAATGCATTTTTGTTCTGTGTTTCTTCAACGGTGAAGAACCTGTGAGCTATCTAATCTTCATGCAGAGCGTACGCCAGTTTGTAACTATGTTATTCTTAACTTGTCGCCCCGTGCCACTCACTGTGGAGGCCGGGGATTTCCTTGTCCATAGCCATATTGCACCACGTGCTAGACCTCCCCCTCCCCAAGCTACCTGGAACCAGTGTCACTCACATGCAGTTCATTTCTGGCACTGTGAAGTGTAAGGCAGGTCTACGATGCCTAAAGTAAAAGCAACTACAAGTTATCGTTTGCAGCAGTATGTTTCAGAATGAAAAGATAAGTTTACTTCTGATAGGGGCGTTCTGTTCTGCCAACCATGTGGGAAAACAGCGATCTCAAGTTAGATAACACATCAAGGGCAAGAAAATTATTGCCGCAGTTTCGTGCCTTCAGAATAAGTGTTGCACGATAATCGTCGGTCATTTGGGATGGTCAACCTGAAGATGTATCTCGTTGTGTATTGTAATGCTTCAGCAGTCAGTGAGACATAGCATAAATTGCATTCGTGAGTACTGCATATTGTTTATATTCACATTAATAAACTAAATTATAATTAAATATTTTTACCTTTAGTCACATATTTCATGTACTTTTAGCCTATTTTCAATTTTGAAAAAATAGGCTTATGAGATCACCTTTTTTCCGTGTGTGTGTGCGCGTGTGTGTGTGCGCGTGTGTGTGTGTGTGAGAGAGAGAGGTGTGTGTGTGTGTGTCCCCCCTAATCAAATCTAAACGGCTGCAGCGATTTCAATGAAACTCGGTAAGTTCATAGCACTATTCCGGGCGACCCCGACCGTGCCCTTCAAATTTTGTTACGTCTCACCAATCCAACATGGCGGCTGTGCGAAATGTTACACCAGCATTCAATATCTCCGAAACCATTACGTATATCACCCTGGATTTTTTACGGTGATAAAGAGAACTACTAGAAGTTCACCTATGTGACTCTTGAAAAACTGGTAACTGTAAAACCAGCATGGCGGCCAAGCGAAGTTGCGACCATAAAATAGACGTTTCTCTCAATTTAACCAACCAAACGCAATAAAACTTGGTACAGTATATGTTTATACACATTGTAATGCACCGACATCCAACTTCGTTCAATTGTTTACATAACCACAAGATGGTGGCTGTGCGAAATATTTCACCGGCATTCTATATCTCTGAAACTATTAGCGATATCACCCTGAAATTCTGTACGGAGATAAAGGGCAATACTGGAAGTTCATCTATAAGATTTTCAAAACCCGGTTAACTACAAAACTAACATGGCGGCCAAGCGAAGTGGAAAACTTTAAATAGACCTTTCTCGCGATTTAATGATTCAAACGCAATGAAACTTGGTAAGGAAATGTTTATACACATTGTAATGCACTGGTATCTAATTTAGTTCAATTGTTTACATAACCTCAAGATGGCGGCTTGGCGAATTTTAAAATTAAGTTTTTATTTCTTGTGTTGTAATCATGCGATCGAAGTGAAAGTTTGAATAATGAACCTACGCAATAATTTTCCTTTAATGGTACATGACTCTATGGCCTATACATTTAACAATCCAACATGCCGACCACCCGAAATATTTAGACGGCTCTGAATATCTACGAATCTATTATAGCAATCAATCTGAATACTTTCATGTTCATAGGGGCTATGCACATAAGTTCACCTATAGGACTTTCAATAACCTGGTGATCACAAATCCAACGTGGCGGCGACGCGAAGTATAAATATTCACATGGACGTTTCTCGCAATTCAACCAACCGAGTGCAGTGAAACTTGGTACAGTAAATCCTTATACGAGTGTTAATCCACTGGCATCTAATTTATTTCAATTGTTTCCATAACCACAAGATGGCAGCTGTGCGAAATTTTAAAATCTCGTTGTTACTTCGTGTGTCCTAATCATGCGATTGAAGTTAGAATGCTACACGTACACAATAATCTTCATGTAACTACATAACTCTAGGACCTGCAGATATAAATTCCAACATGGCGACCATCCGAAATATTTAGTTGGTTCTCAATATCTACGAATCTATTACAGCAATCAAACTGAAATTTTGTATGTTGACAGCGGCAATTAACCTAAGTAGGATATACGAAAATAGGCTGTATATTTCTTCACGGAACTACTTGTTAATACATAAAAAATAAATATTTTCCCGATTTGTAGCACCTAAAAATCCGAGCCCTAGTGATTACACAGTAGTAAAATCGATTAATTTTATATCTCAAGTATTTGATTAGTCGAAGCAGAAAAATCAATTTATTGCTACAAAAAAAAACTATTAATCTATTGGTCGTTTAATCTATTAATCGGTTGGTCCAATAATTGATTACTTGTTTTATCGACTAATCGATGTACTTAGCTCCTTTCACTACGTCTGTCCTAAATTGAAAACATTGAAGAAAAAATTCTAAATCTTTGCTGAAAACCCTGTTTTGATATATTGGCTTCACGGTCAGGGAATTAAAACTCAGCAATTTTCTAGGTTTGTGCCGTGTCTTGTGTGGGATTTCGCCTAGGACACCAAGCTGGCTCATCAGCTGGATTTTGGTATCCCACACAAGACACGGAACAAACCTGGAAAAATTGCTGAGTTTTAATTCACTGGCTGTGAAAGCCAATATAAATTTCTTTTTGGAAGCCTTCGTAGGGAGGTTATGGCTGCTTGAGCTTTGATTCTCGCAGTGAAGAAGCGCACTAAGTTATGGCTGCTTGAGCCTTGATTCTCGCAGTGAAGGAGCGCAGGTGCGTTTCATAAAAAGGGAAGTAGCGCGCAGTTCACTACTCCTGTGGGGGTCCGGGTGGGGACACCAAGAGTCCACTGATGAGCCAGCTTGGTGTCCTACGCGACATCCCACACAAGACACGGCACAAACCTAGAAGAATTGCTGAGTTTTAACTGTACGTTTTATTTTTTCGAAATCCTTTCCCAATATGATTGATGTTTGTCCTTCCACTGTCACAGACTCTTATTTGGTTATTGTTAACATAAACAAGGAAGAACACTTTGTATATTTCATCAAAAAGTTACTTTTATAAATGTTATTACTTCTTCTTCTTCTTCTTCTCCATTTCCTGGTTCCCGTGATCTGGGTCGGGGTGTGAATCAAGGATCTCCATACTTTTCTGTCTCTCCACCACTCTCGTCCCTCTTCCAGTACATCCTCCACTCTCACTCTCTTTTCTCAACGCTCTCCCTCACTGCATCCATCCACCTCATCCTCGGCCTTCCCGTGACTTTCTCAGTAAATAATCGCTTCGGGACTCGGTCTTCTCCCTTTCGCATCATACGTCCGTACCATTTTAGCTTACTGATCTCGATTTTGTCTTGTAACTTTGGGAATCCTGTTTTCACCCTAATTTCCTCGTTTCTGATTTTGTCTCTGCGGGTCTTTCCAATTATACTTCTAAGGAACTTCATCTCTGCTTCATTACATCAATCTCAAAATAATCGTAACTAAACTTGAGCTCTGACTTCTAATTAAAACTTCTGTTCTGATCTCGTGTCTACTAATCAATTATTCGATTCTTCGGTTAAACGATTAATTGAATGAACGGTCAGTATATTAATCGATTAATTGTTTTCGATTAATTACAAACTATTCGATTTATCGATCATTATTCGATTTAACGAACTTCGCTTATTTGCAGCTCTACTACACAGGCAGGAACAAAATTATTTCCCAGCTCAGGGAGGACTTAAAGGCGTATAGTAAAAGGTGTGTTGTCAATGAGAAACTTGATGGACAAGTGCGTCGCAATTATCAACACCGCTTGAAAGTCGAAGGCTATTCATAAATTCAAGAACTAGTGGTCGAGACGTGACGAACAGGTTTTGTGAGCAAGGATCAACATATCTTATGTTATAACATTCCAGGTGGTCAACACAATAAAATACCAATCACTGGGACATGCGGAAAAAAAACTTAAAAATAAATCATCTGATTTAACCCTGTCATAAGGACAGTTTATGTTTTCAAAGATGCTGATAGTTGAATCTCTATGCCAAATTTTGGCGAATTTTCATGTATAAAAATCAAATATTATAGACGTATCTACTTGATGTAATGTGTTGGATAAAATTAAAAAAAACTAAAAACATTAACAAGAAAAGTGTAAAAATAAAACATAAATATACAAAAAAATCATAAAAATAAAATAACTATTATAAAAGAAATATACATATTATAACAATAAACATAACTATTAACAAAATGAAAATAATTGTGAAAATCAAATCGAAATTAGTTAATTACTTCAATTAAAATATCAAAATTAAAAATAAATACATTAACATTAAAAGTAGAGAAAAAACAATAACATTATTAATAATTAAAATAAAATAAAATAGTTTTGCCTTTTAAAGAGTTAAATATACAGTAAAGATATATCTATCGTACGGCTTTTAGTGCCGGGAGTGTCCGAGGACATGTTCGGCTCGCCAGAGTCTGTAGCTGCTTCCAGCGGACACCCTAAAGGGTGAGCTACAACTTCCGTTCAATTTCAAGTAGTTCCAACTTTCGCCACCAGATATCAATGATACCTAGTGGTGAACGTTGGAACTTTGATAGAGCGTTCTGACGAAATCTAACCTAACAATTTTGCTTTACACAAGTTTAGTCTGTGAAAGGATCTTTTACATGCCATAAATCTATGACATGGGACCGCCGGCTTTATTTCCCCTCCGAAGGAAGGCATACTGAAGGATTTTTAACGCTCTTAAAAAATCCGACGACTTCGGCCGGGTTTGAACCCGCTATCTTGGGCACAGCAGTTCAGCATGCTACCGACTACGCCACCGAAGCCACTTACAGTAAAGATAAATGTTATGGACGACAAAAGTGGTAGAAAGCTATCGAATGACACGTTTCGGTCGTCAAGAAAGCATCATCAGATCCTAATATTGTATAAGACCACATAGCTCTACAAAACATTACCAAATCCACAAACAGCCTCTGGCCTCCAAAAGAAAAAAAAAAGGCCTGCCAAAAATGTAGAAAGTGAGGCAACTACCAACAACAAAGTCAACAAAAAATAGTCAACTCCTGGCACTATACAGCCCATGACGGGCTAAGGCCGACCAAGCGACCGCTGCCCAGCCATTCGGCCTGCAGATATTGGGGTGACGCGTGATCAGCGCGTCGGGTCCCCTCGGCCGTTAATCTTGGTTTTCATGATCATATCAGACAGCTACTCAATTGTCCTCACGAGGCTGATTGCACCCCGTTCCAACCCTTACGTCAGTTTTAAAATCCCTGACGGAGCCGGGGATCGAACCCGGGGCCTCCGGGTGAGAGGCAGGCGCGCTACCCCAACACCACGGGGCCGGCGTGAGGCAACTACCACTGATCAATACTGTGTGTTTGAGTCTTCAGTCTTTTGACTTGTTTGATACAGTTCTCCATGTCTCCCTGCCCTGAGCTAATCGCTTCATCTCTACATAACCTCCCTCACGGGCTCACATCTAGTGGGACGTGGATTGATGTCCTAGGGACCCCAGCTGAGTCCGGCATTGCTTCCACTTACTTGTGCCGGGCTCCTCTACGTCTTCTTTCCTGTCGACCTCTCTTGGTCAACACTTGTTCTCTTCCGACCCCGACGGTATTTTATGTGCATTCTATACCTTAAGAGATGGAACTAAGAATATATTCAGAGTCACCAGGGTTGCCAACTGTAGCATGAATATTAAATTTTAAAAAAAGTAGGCTCTTTAGTTAGTCACGGAACTACTTGTTACTAGGCCTATAGAGATTTTATGTTCGACCCTGACTGTTATATGTCAGAAAACTGTATCATAATGATGCTCATTATAACACTATTTTTCATTATGAAACCGTTTTTTCCACCAATCAGAGCTCAAGAAACAGTTGTTTGACCGATTAGATAAGATTAGCATCGCACCAGCGCTGAGTTCCACGGCCTTCTAATTTAAATTTCACTGCGTGGTCTAGTGTAACAGTAGGCTAATCGAGGAGGCCATGGTCAAATACATGGCATTCTCTGCGTCTCATGCGCTCTGTTCAGTACATAAAACTGGCGAACATAAAATAGTTATAATCTTTATCGTCCAACATAAACAGTCGTATGCAACTCGCCTATAATGGTAATTAAGACACTTGTTTGGAAATTATGAAACTCGCATACGCTCGTTTTATAAACATACTCATGTCTTAATTATTGCCATTATAGGCTCGTTGCATAATGTACTATTACATTATTAATATTATTCTATTGTGACATTTGATTCTCTTCAATATTCCTGGAAACTCCTATCGTCACGTCCCCTGTTCACTACTCTTCTAATCAGAATACATCGCAAGAGGTACTAGCAAGTTATGTGTCCTTCGTACAGGTACAATATACTTGTGTGTGTATCTTGCTCTGGGAACATCTTTATTTTTTAACTCTATGTAAATAAACTGTGAATCTAAAACGAAAATTTAGTAGTGAGAAGCGTGAGCAAAGGTAAATGTATGCAACCTGCCATGCATACCTGTTTGCCGGGGCGACGTGCCTCCACCTGCTATTGAAATGAAACTTGACTTACGTCACCATATTGAAATAGTGAAGCATTTCATTCGTTTTTCCCTGGTATAGAAACTATGTATGATGAAAATTTCTAATATCAGAACGTCTAAAGGTCGATATCTTAATAATTGGACATATTGTTGTACATACGATTAATGAAATGAAAATCCACAGCCTGCTTCCAGTCTCCGACCGGGTCAGGAATGGAATGAATGAAGCCCCCATCTGGCGGCGAGGATATGGACTGTGCCGGTTGCCGAGGCCTGACGCACTCCTCTGTGGCAATGATTATATGAATGACAGATGAATTGAAATGATAGTTGAGAGCGTTGCTGGAATGAAATTTTGACAGGGAAAACCGGAATACCCGGAGAAAAACCTGTCTGCCTGCGTTTTGTCCAGCACAGATGGAGTGACCAGGATTTGAACCACGAGCCCAGAATGCATATCCTAAATGTTTGACTGGCCGCGTGGCTCAGAGGTAGTGTTATCGCCTGCTGTGCCCAAGGTTGCTTGCGCAGTCAGTTGGTATATCAGGGTGTACAAATATCAAGGTGTTGTGTTAGTAGATTTACTGGCATATTAAAGATCCCTTTCGGAGCACAATTCCAGCATCCCGGCGTCTCTCAAATTGCCAGAGGTAAAAAGGGAAGTAAAACCATTAACATCTATATATTTCAAACGCTAAGGTATTTTTTGTTACCGCGAGATTGAGATAACGTCTTAACCGATTAACTTCGTAATGCATTCTAACGAGAGCTCTTGGCATGTAGTTTTGCGGAGTGTCTTTAAAAGGAAAATATATGTTAGGGTATATTTTTAATTATTAAAGAAAAATGCAATATTTGTCGCTCCCGTGCTTGCGCACTATGGCTCTATTCCACCAGAGAAATGGCAGATCCCGCCACGTCATACTGAGATCTTTATTTATGAGATTTAAAAAGGGGAGAAATATTGTTGTGGATCTGTGGCTCAAACCTTTAGAGTAAGGATATGTGGAGGCAAATCACTTAATGGGCAGAGAGCTATAATCCTTCGACTTGATTTAACATCTTCCATTAAAACACTTGAAAATGAAAATCCACAGCCTGCTTCCAGTCTCCAACCGGGTCAGGAATGGAATGAATGAAGCCCCCATCTAGCGGCGAGGATATGAACTGTGCCGGCTGCCGAGGCCTGACGCACTCCTCTGGGGCAATGATTAAATGAATGACAGATGAAATGAAATGATAGTGGAGAGTGTTGCTGGAATGAAATTGTGACAGGGAAAACCGGAGTACCCGGAGTAAAACCTGTCTGCCTCCGTTTTGTCCAGCACAGATCTCACATGGAGTGACCGGGATTTGAACCACGGACCCAGCGGTGAGAGGCCGGCGTGCTGCCGCCTAAGCCACGGAGGCTTTCCATTAAAACACTTAAATTTTCCAATTTCCAATTCGCTTGGCGTATTTTACCACAATCAATAAAGCTCAAGGGGAAACTCTGGAACGTATAGGTCTCTATTTGCCTCATCAAGGATTCAGTCATGATCAGTTATATGTTGTGAAGTCGATCTTTCGACGCCTTTAAAGTTGCATCAGTGTCAAAAATTAATCGTTCAAAAATGCATAATGTATACAAGAATCCTTCAGTAAAAATTTTCCCAATGACCGTCATGTTTTGACGGGTATCAACTAGCTATTATTATTATTATTATTATTAGTAGTAGTAGTAGTAGTAGTAGTAAGCCTACTATTATTATTAGTAGTAGTAGTATTATTATTATGACCCTAAATAAGGCCTGATAATGTTCGTCTCACGAGCAAAACAAGCCGTTCAATTAACTTCCCCTCCCCCCCGTATGTCGTTCTGAAATGTTCTGTTACACACTCTCAAAAAAACCTGGGGTGCGCTGAATCACTTCTGCCGCAACAATAACTCTTAAAAGGAGATCTTCCTTCGACACTAGAGGAGTCTCATAAACAACACTTTTCATGCCGCTAAATAGAACGAAAAACTCGAGAGGCGTTAGATCTGGTGATCGTGATGGCCATGAAGTTGATTCACTTCCAACTATCCACTTTAACCTGAATGTTTTTCCACGTTGTCAACAGTGTATCATCAAAATGGTACAGGGTCATTATCTATGTGCGCCCCGATAAACACGGCAAGCTAAGCCGGCTGTGACTGGCGCAGATTGCGGGCGCCCGGACACAGTTCAGCCGGTGGTGGCGCGCACTTTTAAACTTTTACCAAACATGATCAATAATGTGTACTTACAATGCTCATAGCCGAGGCTGAAAATGTTCTCCCTCTCTTGTAACACACACCTGACATCTTCTAATAATAATAATAATAATAATAATAATAATAATGTTATTGGTTTTACGTCCCTTTTAACTACTGTGGCTTTTAGAGACGCCGGGGTGCCGGAATTTTGACACGACACCCTCAAATGCCAGCTGACTGCGCCAGGATACGAACCTGCAACCTAGGGCCCAGCAAGCGAGAACGTTACCGCCTGAGAACTTTTGATGATAGAATGGACAACAAACAATCACATATAATTTTTGTTCTGTAAGAACACAACGTTGTCTGTTAACTTTTTATTATTTACGGAGCCTGATTTCTTGAATCGTTTAGCGAGCCTCCTAATTGTACTGTAATTAGGCACAGGTCTTCCTGGAAACTTGATTCAAAATTTTCGTCTTGTTTCAGAACAAGACTTCCTGCTATGTATAATACGAATTATGGGTATACACACGTTCGAGCAATGTGAATTGGCTCTAGGCATGACCAACAATCACAGTAATCACAATACTCACTAAACGTGCAACACTAACGTCTACGCTTTGCAGATACACGTCCATATGAATGACAAAACACGTGTGAACTAACGATATGAGTCAGCGGAGCGTGCATCACCGGCTAAACCGCGTACGCGCGCCCGTGATCTGCACCAGTCACAGCCGGCTTAGCTTACCGTGTTTACTCGCGAGCACATATATAATGACCCTGTACGTTTCCGGACATGGGTTCTTGTTTCAAATATTATCTACTAAGTTCTCTCAGGAACCCCTAGTTGTATGTAATGGGAATTATGATCATAAACAAAGCTTTTTATGTGGCATCACAGAAGAAAATCGACAGGCGTTAAATTTGGCGATTGTGGTGGCCATGGAGTTGATCCACTTCCAACTATTCCCTTTTCCCTGAATGTATGTCCTCCTTGTCATTAATTTAGCATCGAAATGGTACGTTTCTGGACATTTCTTCTTCTAAATAATATATACTAACAAAGTCCTCTCGGCATTCTCTAGACGTATGTTATAAGCATTATGAAATAGCCTGTATACACACTCAAGTACAAGGGGCTAAAATGACCTAGATGTCCGATCCCATAAATGATGATGATGTTAATCGATTTTTAAAGGGGTCTAATATCTAGGTTATCGGCCCCTAATGATTTGGGTGATAGTCAAGGTGAGTTGAGAATGAAATCTATAACTAATACTAACTACAAACCTAGATACTAGAAGAAGAAATGGTAAACAAAGAAAGGATAAGGCAAATAAGGGACAGGAAGAAAAGAAATGCCTTCAACCCTCGAAGAATGAAGATTGAGGGACTTGGAGGGAAGAAGAGCCATGACAGGCAGATAGGAAAGCGAAGGTGGAGAGAGCCCGCCCAATAGTCACTGGAAAAATGGGAAAAGAAACGAATCCAGCTCAGGAATCCCTCGGGATCACCAACTCCCAAACTCACCTGCCGTGGGCCCCTGAGGGTGTAGCAATATCCAGCGTGCACCAGAAGTGGTGGGGCTACATACACCCTGCCTCCTTGAGGGCCTTGTGCAGAAGGCAGAAGATAACATGAAAAGAAAAAGAAGGCTGACCCCTCGCAGAAGGAGGGTATTAGGAAAGATGAGACAAGGGCCAATTAAGGCGGGAAAAGAAGAGAGTCCCGAGGCCTCGGATACCCTAGTACTGTCGGGGTCGGAAGTGAACAAGAGTTGACCAAGAGAGGTCGACAGGAAAGAAGACGGAGAGAAGCCCGGCACAAGTGAGTGGAAGCAATGCCGGACTCAGCTGGGTTCCCCTGGTTGCCAACTCACGTCCCACTAGATGTCAGACCCTGGGAGGGTGGGGTCCCATAAGTGAAACAACAACAACAATAATACTGGTTAGTTTCTGTGCATTACACGACCTAACAGCCGTAATCTGCTTTTTGATCTGAAGATGCTCGCGTGCCAAAAGAAACATGTCATTATTTGTACGATTTGTAAGTATGTATTTCATATCAGATATTCTTTTAGAATCCGCCTAATATAATTGGTCTTCCCTACTGCATTTTCACCGACTGAAGATCACTTTCACATAAATTATTTCAGCTTGTTAACTTCTGGGGTATTTCAAGTACAGGGTCATTATCTATGTGCGCCCCGATAAACACGGCAAGCAAATCCACCTGTGACTGACGTGGATCGCGGGTGCGCGAACGCGGTTCAACCGGTGGTAGGCGCGCTCTGCTGACTCATATCGTTAGTTCACAAGTGTTTTGCCATTCATATGGACGTGTATCTGCAAAGCTTAGACGTTAGTGTTGCACGTTTAGTGAGTATTGTGATTACTGTGATTGTTAGGCATGGACTCCAATTCACATTGCGCGAACGTGTGTATATCCATAATTCGTATATGAAAAGCTGAAAATCTTGTTCTGAAACAAGACGAAAATTTTGAATCAAGTTTCCAGGAATACCTGTGCCTAATGCCAGTATAATTAGGAGGCTCGCTAAACGATTCAAGGAAACAGGGTCTGTAAAAGAATTGACAGACATTCTTTCATTAGATGATGTCAGGTGTGTGTTACAAGAGAGGGAGAACATTTTCAGCATCGCCTATGAGCATTGTAAATACACATTATGAACATGTTTGGTAAAAGTGTGAAAGTGCGCACCCACCACCGGCTAAATCGAGTACGCGTGCCCGCGAACTGCGCCAGTTACAGCCGGCTTAGCTTGCCGTGTTTATCGGGGCACACATAGAATTACCCTGTGTCCAACCCTGATTTTTCTGACGCTCTCGTCTTAAAATCTTCTACACAATATTTGACAAGTTGCCAAACTAAATAATGTCAATCAAGCAACATAGTACTTTCCTCTTCAAAGCGAGGTACTTTTCCCTTTAAAACATGCAAGACTTAGCAGCTTCACTTGTTCGATCAGTAGCGTATCGATAAACGATTACTGGTCGACGTGAGGCGAGGAGGAGTTAATGGACTAATGGAAAGCCATAATGTATGTACATGATACAAAGTACTTTCTTCATGTCTTGCACTTAGTACAAAATGTACTTTCGCACTCTTGTTCGTAACATTCGCCCACACCGTTGATCCTTGGATGATTTTTTTTTCTCTTTGCTCTGAAATACACACATCAAAAAAAGTTTTGCATCACCTCGGTTCCAAGAGTTCCGGAACCTTTAAATACAAAGGGAATAGAGATCAACACAAACAACATTTCAGCTCGTTTTATTGCTCATGAGACCCACACATTGCATGTTGTACCATCATACAGCTAGACTTTCAGCATTTGTGGTCCAGATTGCAGTACACACCACTACCTCTAATACCCAGTAGCACGTCCTCTTGCATTGATGCATGCCTGTATTCGTCGTGGCATACTATCCACAAGTTCATCAAGAAACTGTTGGTCCAAATTGTCCCACTCCTCAACGACAATTCGGCGTAAATCTCTCAGAGTGGTTGGTGGGTCAAGACGTCCACAAACAGCCCTTTTCAACATATCCCAGGCATGTTCGATAGGGTTTATGTCTGGCGAGCATGCTGGCCACTGTAGTCGAGCGATGTCGTTATCTTGAAGGAACGCATTTACAAGATGTGCACGATGAGGTCGAGAATTGTCGTCCATGAAGACAAATGCCTCTCCAATATTCTGCCGATATGGGTGCACTATGGGTCGGAGGATGTCATTCAGGTATCGTAAAGCCGTTTCGGAGCCTTCCATGACCACCAGTGGCGTACGTCGGCCCCACATAATGCCACCCCAAAACATCAGGGAACCACCACCTTGCTGCACTCGCTGGACAGTGTGTCTAAGACGTTCAGCCTGACCAGGGTGCCTCCAAACACGTCTCCGACGATTGTCTGGTTGAAGGCATATGCGACACTCATCGGTGAAGAGAACGTGATGCCAATTCTGTGGGGTCCATTCAGCATGTTGTTGGGCCCATCTGTACCGCGCTGCATGGTGTCGGGGTTGCAAAGCTGGACCTCGCCATGGACGTCGGGAGTGAAGTTGCGCATCATGCAGCCTATTGCGCACAGTTTGAGTTGAAACACGACGTCCTGTGGCTGAACGAAACGCATTATTCAACATGGTGGCATTGCTGTCAGGGTTCCTCCGAGCGGCAATCCGTAAGTAGCGGTCATCCACTACAGTAGTAGCCCTTGGGCGGCCTGAGCGAGGCCTGTCATCGACAGTTCCTGTATCTCTGTACCTCCTCCATGTCCGAACAACATCGCTTTGGTTCACTCTGAGACGCCTGGAAACTTCCCTTGTTGAGAGCCCTTCTTGACACAAAGTAACAATGCGGACGCGATCGAACTGCGGTATTGACCTTCTAGGCATGGTAGAACTACAGACAACATGAGCAGCGTACCTTCGTCCTGGTGGAATGACTGGAACTGATCGGCTGTCGTACCCCCTCCGTCTAATAGGCCCTGCTCATGCATGGTTGTTTACATCTTTGAGCAGTTTTAGTGACATCTATGAACAGTCAAAGGGACTGTATCTTTGATACAATATACACAGTCAACGTCTATATGCCGGAGATCTGGGAACCGAGGTGATGCAAAACGTTTTTTGATGTGTGTAAGTGGAGTCACCAGCACGCAGATTCTCCATCAATAAAGTTACGACCGGCTTCGGTGCGTAGTTAGTAGTATGCTGAGCTTCTATGCCCAAGATCGCGGGTTCAAACCCTGCCGAAGTCTTCGGATTTTTTAAGAAAGTTAAAAATCCCTCAGTATGCCTTCCTTCGGAGGGGAAGTAACGCCGGCGGTCCCATGTCATAGATTTATGGCATGTTAAAGAACCTTCCACTAATTACACCTGTGTGAAGCTAAATTATATATAGGTTAAACATTCGACAAACGCTCTTAGGTTCCAAGGTTCGTCGCCAGGAGCCGACTGCGGTGGCATCTAGTAATCAAGTTCTGAACTAGTAGTCGTTGACGGTGGCGTTTGCCGGCAAAAGTAAGAACTACTTGAAAAAATTCAATGTCTGCAGTCCTCATTTCAATTAATAATAATAATATCGTATGGCCTCGGGTGCCGGATGCAAGCTTTGTAATTTGACACCAAGGGGATTGCTTGCAAGTCGAATTTCGTTGTTCCTTGAATCACTATGAAAGTCAAGGAGGTTAGATATCTAAGCTCCTTGAACACTATAGCGCTTTCTAGTAGAGAATTGAGGAACTTTGTGTTGGCGGAAACTCCTGAGATTAATTTGCCATTAAGAACACGGCCTACTGAATTCAAATGGTTGCTATGACATGCCAACATCGTATGACATGCGTGTCGTATTTTCTCCGCCTTTCAAAACTCACTTTCCACGGCCAGGATCGAACCTGAAACCTTGGGGTTGTTAGACCGACACGCTATCCACTCACCCACCGTGGCAGATAACACACACTAATACAGTCAACACAGTTAACACCGGTTATCAGACAGATTCTACACACTCCTAAAGTACACGGGGCTACATGACCACGTTGTCATAGCCCCTGAACTGAGGAACCAACCAACCAACCAACCAATAAAGTTACGATAGAACAACTGCAAGGGTTATTCAAATAGGAAATAGACTGATGTCTAGAAACTATATCAAATCGATAATTGCGTGAAAAGAGAGTGAAGAATCTGGAGGATATCCCCAATTAAGGACTTCACTGTCAAAATCAGAATTTGAGCCCGGGTTTCTTTCTAAAAATAAAATTAAGGAGTATTCTCAGTTTTAGTCGAGAAAACATCACGATCTCTCAATTTTCGACAATTTTCAAAGTCCGCTCATTGTGTTTAAATCATCAACATTCAGCTTTTTCGATGCCAGGGTGGATGTTAAATAGTTTGTTATTTTCCTTATCCTTCAATACTAACCACACGCACAAAATAACAACCTGCCCCACCTCCAAACTCTATCATGCGTGCTTATAAGAACGGAGTGCCGAGTTGCCGACCAAAAGAAACTAATTCGATAAATCGAATTAAATCGAGGATAACTCGAAATCTCTTCCAGCTATTGTTAACAGCGCGTTGACGCCAGCTGATCGATGAGCATTCAAGTCGGAAGTTATATTTGCCAGACTAGATACAAATGTACCAATATTTTTTTCTTACACAGTTTTCAAATGCTTGAAGGGCACGCGTACCCCCGCGTTTTCCCTGAAAAGAAGCACTGCTTATGGTTACTGATCTACCAAGAGCATTAACTGTGTCATAATTCACTCAGCCATGCGCTTGTTGTCGGCCGTGTTATCCCAGATGTCTGGGTTGCCTAAAAGACAAAGTTAGTCATTAATTTGTGTCTGCAAAAAGGCTTCAGCTAAAATCCTGGAATAAACTGAATGAAAATCCACAGCCTGCTTCCAGTCTCCGACCGGGTCAGGAATGGAATGAATGAAGCCCCCATCTAGCGGCGAGGATGTGAACTGTGCCGGCTGCCGAGGCCTGACGCACTCCTCCGGGGCAATGATTAAATGAATGACAGATGAAATGAAATGATAGTGGAGAATGTTGCTGGAATGAAATGTTGACAGGGAAAACCGGAGTACCTGGAGAAAAACCTGTCTGCCTCCGTTTTGTCCAGCACAGATCTCACATGGAGTGACCGGGATTTTAACCACGGACCCAGCGGTGAGAGGCCGGCGTCCTGCCGCCTAAGCCACGGAGGCTTTCCTGGAATAAAATAATAGTATTAATATTTTTTCAGTCGATTTACTCTCTAGATTGGTGGTTCCCACGGACTCCACCTCTATGGGCAGTGTCCTGGAGCCTGGAACATCTGGTCGGAGGGGATACAACTGGGGAGGTGTGATCAGCACCTCGCCCAGGTGGCCTCACCTGCAAAGCGAACAGGGGCCTCAGGAGGGAAGGGAGGAGGGGAAGATTAGGATGGATAGGCAAGGAAGGGGGAAGGAGGCGGCCGTGGCCTTGAAGTAGGAACCATCCCGGCATTTGCCCGAAGACGAAGTGGGAAACCACGGAAAACCATTTCGAGGATGGCTGAGGTGGGAATCGAACCTCCTCTACTCATTTGGGCCACCCGAGGCTGAGTAGACCCCGTTCCAGTCCTCATACCACTTTTCAAATTTCGTGGCAGAGCCGGGAATCGAACCCAGGACCTCCGGGGCGGCAGCTAACCATGCTGACCACTACGCTACGGAGGCGACATAGTATTAATAATGATAATATCTTTGGACACGTAATGAGGATTAATAACACCAGACTGACAAAACAAATTTTCAGTCAAGTATCAAAAGCAAAAATGGTAATCAATGGGTACAAAGTATAAAAAGGGATGTGCAAGAGATGGAAGTAACAATAGATATTATTCAGGACAGACAACTTTCCAGAAATATGATCAAAAATTTCAAGGGTTTCCAGGAGAAGCAAAAGAAGAAGCGGGCTAAAATCAGGACGAAAGAGAGAAGAAGGGGAAAAAGTGAAGTAATGAAGAACTACTGGAAGGCAGGAAAGGATAAAGGAAAATAAGAGACATTGAATGCAATGGGTTATTTTAAGCGGTCGAAAGTTGTCCAAAATCAAGGAAAGAAGAAGAAGAATGATAACAACAATATTTGCATTGCAAAGAATGCCGAGATCTGTCATTACAAAACTGCTGTCAGGGCACAATTTTTGTACGCAGAAGAGATCCTCCAGATGAAAAGATAAGACGCCAAGGATGATCTGCAGAAAGTTGAAAAACATACCCTCAGAAAAATTCATGGGCCGAGGTTGATCCCAGATGGAACCTACCGACTGAAAGGAAACTCCGAACTGTTGGAAACTGCCAACAACAGCATGCGGCATAGGCGGCTGAAGAAGATCTTGCCTATTTCTGTTTAAGTGCATCGAACACTGTTCGGCTTTTGTGTTTGGATCATCTCGGACAATGTGGATTTTGGATAGCCTCATTATTGCCTTACAGAATCTCACCAGTCTTCTTGTATGAGTTCCTCTGATACGATAACTCAGTCATATGGCCAATATCCGTCCGCAATTTGTCAATATTGCCGATCAGACGTTTCTCCCACTTAGGAGTAAGTTAACAGGAGCACATTTCTTAATGCCGGAATTATTCCTTTCTCTCAGGTGGATGCCCATAGTTCTGATAACTGTACATTTTCCACAGTACAGAACAGTGTGAGGAGATTCTAAGTCATTCACATCTATCAAGTGTTTGGGTAGGATGGCTTAATTCACAGTATTAATTTTTTTTGATATGTTCCTAGATGAAATCACTATAGGCAAGGCAGGTCTTAGCTTTGGGTCTGTCCATTATTATTATTAATTATTATTATTAATTATTTACTATTCGCTAATCGGCCAACTAGTGACCACGATAAGTTCCACTATACATTCTGGTGTTTATTCAATGTCCGATTGATTCAGGATGGCTTAATTCACAGTATTTAACATTTTTAATACCTTCGTAGACGAATTCACTCTAGGCAAGGTAGGTCTAAGCATTGGGTCTGTCCATTATTGTTATTAATTATTTACTATTCGCTAATCGGCCAACTAGGGACCACAATAAGTTCCACAATACATTCTGGTGTTTATTCAATGTCCGATTGATTCAGGATGGCTTAATTCACAGTATTTAACATTTTTAATATCTTCGTAGACGAATTCACTCTAGGCAAGGTAGGTCTAAGCATTGGGTCTGTCCATTATTGTTACAAGAGTTTAGTGCTTTTCAGTCGGTCAACACGAATGTACCCAAAAGAGCTGGGTTATGCCCTAATCCTGAAATAAATTACATGAGATTAATACAACACTAGGATGACCAGTTTCGATCGTCAAGCGATCATCATCAGATCCATTACACTTAGGCTACAAAATCCATGTTTGAAATACAGGTGAAAATATTTACAATATGTACAATTATTTAGTTGCAGTATTGGTACTGCAACTGTCAGTGTATGCTAAATGCAGTATATATGTTAGGTGAAATGCTAAATGGTGATAGCTATCCGGAGATTGTACTTTAGGGAGATTATATGGTTGTAAACTATGGTTAAACTATAAAATTTTAGGCTAACTACTTATCTGATTGTCTTCCGTACTACAGCTACTCGCAGTTTTCGTGCTCACTGGAACTCACTGTGCGGTCGACATTATTGTTATTAATTATTTACTATTCGCTAATCGGCCAACTAGGGACCACAATAAGTTCCACAATACATTCTGGCGTTTATTCAATGTCCGATTGATTCAGTAGGTATTCAATAACTTGCTGTGTCGAGCACGGCGTTCATCCGACCACTTTGCACCGGTTGACCATTTCTCATCTCGGAAAGTCCCAAAAGTCACGATGCTTGTTCGGAAAAGGTCTCGTTTGTGCGTGTCATTTGTTCGCAGGCCCATACCTTGGAGGTCTTTCTTGACGTTAACATACCAGGGAACTGTTGTATTTGGTTTTGAGTCAAAATTGTTAAATATAAGTTTTGTCCATCTAGAGTCGTCCATCCGTCGCAAGTGACCGTAGAAGCGAGCCCTGCGTTTGAGCATTGTATCTGTGATCTTCTCTATCTTAGAATAGATTTCTTGCCTGGATTTTCTTACGTACATCCCGCTTTTGTAGTTGGGACAATGTATGTTGTGGATAATCTTTCTCTCATTTCCCTCTAACTTAGCAATCGCACATTTCTGAGAGAGGTTAAGGCAGACGCATAGAGGGATATTGCTTTACGACAATGATGTAGTGATGAATTTTGGTATTTAGAGAAAAGCACCTTTTGTTATATATGTTCCGGGAGGTTTGAAAAGCTACCTCCAGTTTTTTGCTCTGGCCGCTACCTCCCTTAAGAAGAATCCTCCTTAGGACATAAATATAATCCGTGATTTTGGGATTTCTTTTTAATGATGATGATAATTGTTGTCTTAAGGGGACTAACATCCAGGTTATCGCCTCCTAATGGTTTGGGAGATAGTGAAAGATGAGATGGGGATGAAAACTATAACTAATACTAACTACAAACATACAAACTAGAAGAAGAAATAGTAAACAAATAAGGGATAAGGCAATTAAAGGACAGGAAGAAACGAAATGCCCTCAACCCTCGAAGAATGAGGATTGAGGGACTTGAAAGGAAGGAGAGCCATGAAAGGCAGATAAGAAAGGGGAAAAAGGAGAGGGCCCGCCCCAAAGTCAGAGGAAAAAGAGGACAAAACGGACCCACCTCAGGAATCCCTCGGGGTCGCCAACTCCCAGACTTACCAGCCGTGAGCTAATGAGAGTGTAGCACTATCCAGGGTGCACCAGAAGTGTTGGGGCTACACGCACCCTGCATCATTGACAGCTTTGTGTAGAAGGCAGGAGATAACATGAAAAGAAAAGGAAGGCTGACCTCTCGAAGAATGAGGGTATCAGGAAAGATGAGACAAGGGCCAATTATGGCGGGTAATTGAAAGACTTCCTTTCTTCGGATACCCTAATACCGTTGGGGTCGGAAGAGAATAAGAGTTAACCAAGAGAGGTCGACAGGAAAGAAGACGGACAGGTGCCCGCACAAGTGAGTGAAAGCAATGCCAACCTCAGCTGGGGTCCCGTTGTCGCCGACCCACGTCCCACTAGATGTGAGCCTCTGGGGGGTGTTTTTCTTTTCTTCAATAGACCATAACAATATATATAAATCCTAATCACATGTTATTTATTTCAGGTTATTTACAAATATTCCAGTAATTGGCATTGTTTTTTGTTTACCGACTTAATGTTACAAAATTAATTGTTTATAAGGCATCACTAAAATAGCTTTTTAACCCTTTATAGGTCAGACTATTTTTTCTAATTTTTACTTATTTTTTTTATTTAAAATTTTATTTCGGTTTTAATTGTTATTTTGATTTTGAATATTCAATATTATTATTTTTGAAAAAAAAAATGAAAATTATCTTTCTTTTATTATCGAATTTGGCCAACTATGGACCGCAAGGAACTCAAGACTTAATGGCTTTCATTCTCCTCTCTTCACAGAACTTCTTCATCCTGTCACTTCTTTGTTTTCTCTCCTCCTCGGAAATGATCCGTTTGGGTCTCCTGCTTGGTGGTTTCTCCTGAAATGATTTTACTCAGTCAACTCGACTGCGGAACTCTCCTCTATTGTGGGCCATCGGTGGAGTAATTCCAATTTCCGCTGCATCCCTCTTCACCTCATCTATCCATGTAGACATGACCTTTAACCTCATGGTGTAGCTCAAGATCCATTTGGTTACATTCGGAGTAAATGGCCGTAGAACTTTAGCCTCCGTTTCATCATTACGTCTGTGATCTTTTCAGTACACTTGTAAAGTTCTTCATTATCTATTTATTTATTATTCTATAATTTCAACTTCTTAATTTTATAATCTTCATTTTTTTTTAATTTGTACATTTATGTTTTATTTTACAGCTTAATTTTAATATTTTTGACTATATTTACTATTCGAAATTTTATCCAGCACCATAAAACTAGACTGATATAATATTTGCTCATCAGAAATATTACAACTACAACAAATTTTGTTGTAATTTGGCTGAAAGTTCCCTATTAGTACCTTTGATAGTAGCCTACAAACTCCTTTAATATTAGGTGGTTAATCTCTACTTAGTATAAAAACCAAGTCCCCGATTCTTGGATCTCACGGATAATCTTGATAACCACTGGATGGTTTTTGATGTGGTTTTCACCATTCTGTAAAGGATATCCCGAGGAAGGTTTCTGTGCAAAATAATTTATTTATGATCAAAGGAAGCCAAGCAGTAACGATTTCAGTGAAAATGTCGAAACAAAAACCTGGCGTCCATGAGCTTTTTAAGCATACGCTGGGCAAACCGTTAAAAATATCAATATACTATGAGAGTAAGAATTGTTCAGCATGAAATGTTCTACAAAAACGCCCGCTGGAGCATATCTCTATCTTCAATATATCGTCCACTACAAGTGTCTTTAGATTAGACGGAAGGGGGATTTGTGTTTCATGCACCTCGCCATTCTTGAATTACGTCTGACAAGAATTCGTTGCACATGCATCTCCACTATAATATAATTAACACTCCAGTCAGTGATTTTAACCCATCATGCCGAGACGTAAAACTGATATAGGTCGTAGTTCATTGACATCGAAAAAAGAGAGCTTATCACGTTATGCATTCATAACTGTCCCCGGGTGAAGCCGGGGGGGTTGCTAGTACAGTATATAGATCACTACCCAATAAGGGGTTAACACCTACTACAGAATGAAATATTGGGCTGGTTTACCACCTTGTTAGCATAAAATCATTACCTAAAAAATGCTTACTTCATAAAAGTTATTGCCGTCCACGGTCAAAAATGTAGCTTTGATGCCATTCTAGAGCATTGGGCGAAAACCATTTTTCCTCAAATGCTCCTTATCAAACAAAAGAAGAAGAAATTGAATAGTTTTGGAGCAATCAATTATCCAAAGCCACCAATTTTAACTTTAGATTCCCATTGGGTTTAGGAAGTAGTAAATATCTCTAAAGAATATCATCCGATGCAATATGATCCAATAACATACACTGAAATTATTTCTTCCATCATTTAAAGTCTTCCTAACAATAAAGCACCCAGCTTAGACCAGATACAGAATTACTGGTATAAATCCAAAGAAGACCATCAAGTGAGCATTATCAGTTTCAAATATGCAAGACAAATAGCTCTACAAAACACTACCAAACCTACAATGACACCCACAGACAGTCTCTGCCCTCCAGAAACAAAATACAGGATCATTATCTATGTGCACCCCGATAAACACGGCGAGCTATGCCGGCTATGACTGGCGCAGATCGTGGGTGGGCGTACACTGTTCTGCCGGTGGTGGCGCGCACTTTTACACGTTTACCAAACATTTTCAATAATGTGTACTTACGGTGCTCATAGTCGATGCTGAAAATGTCCTCGCTCTCTGGTAACACACACCTGACACCTTCTGATGAAAGAATGGACAACAATCTCATCTAAATTTTGTTCTCTAAGAACACAACATTTTCTGTTAACTTTTTCATTATTTAAGGAGCATATCTTCCTGAATCGTTTAGCAAGCCCCCTAATTGTACTGGCATTAGGCACTGGTCTTCCCGGAAACTTGAAACTCGAAATTTCCATCTCATTTCAGAGCAAGATCTTCTGCTTTTCATATACGAATTATGGATATCTACACGTTCGCACAATGTGAATTGGTGTCTAGACATGACCAACAATCACAGTAATCACAATACTCACTAAACGTGCAACACTAACGTCTAAGCTTTGCAGATACACGTGTGAATTAACGATATTGTACAGCCCAGGGGCAGTACCCCTAAGACCCACCCCTACATCTTTCATCAAAACCACCCTCATAGGCATGCCATAAGCCTCATATACATCTTCAACACAAGCAGGCCCGGCAATACTGCTGACAGCCACGCTTACATAATACACACATAAACACACTAACTGGAGCGGCAACAGTGAGGAAACGCTGACCAAGCATTGGGGGAAGGCCTTAAAGGCTAGGCCCAGAAGAGCCCCATTATCTGTTCGTGGCCAGCAGCCCTGCCCATCCGAGGTCCGTTCCAGCTCTTCACCAGGTGAGAACTAGCCGTGTGCTCATATTCCTTATCATTGTAACACCTACCTTGAACACTTCTGTATTTTACACCTTGTACTTCACTTTATATCTGTCTAGCACCTAAAAGGGACAGTACATCACAGCTACTGTCCAATAAATACTTGGTCAGTAAACACACACATTTATTACTCATTACACCCCATTTTACATCCTTACACCCAACCTGACCTTAGTCCTAATTGCCCCTGACCGTGGAGGGCAGGAACAGCATCGTCAGGAATTCTATTGTACTCGAGCAAGCGGCCCGACTGCAGAGTGTCAAGTCGCCGACTCTGCACGTGAGCTCGCTGAATCGCTCGCTCTACTTAATTGGCAGCTAAGTCATTAGCTCACCCTAGACATTCATCCCCTAGTAGGTAAGCGCATCCTGTAGGGACGCCCCCAATAGATTACGTACTTACACCAACACACTACACTGGTAGTCTCCCCCAATTGCGGGAAACATCCCTTAAATTAATACATCTACACTACTCTGTTTATCCCACCCCCAACAGAGGGATAAAACAATATGAGTCAGTGGAGCGCTGCTACCACCGGCTGAACTGTGTACGCGCGCCCACGATCTGCGCCAGTCAAAGCCGCCTTAGGTTGCCGTGTTTTTCGGGGTGCACATTGATAAATACTTAGTAAGTGTGGTAATTATTACGAACTACAAGTACTCTGTTGTAGGATCTTGGGCATCAAAGCCAGAAATCCCAGGGGAATCCAAGTCTTTTTTTGGACTGGTATAAGAAATTCTGGAGCGTATACGATCTTCATTGAACCACAGCTTTTGATGATTAACAGCTGTAACTACAACATAAAATATAGTTTATCCACTACTAATAATGTGATGATGATGTTGTTGATGATGATGATCCTCTTGACTCATGTTGTTATGTTTGATTCTGATGATGTTGTTGATGATAATGATGATGTAGATAATGTTGATGATGATATTGTTGATGATGATAATGATGATGTAGATAATGTTGATGATGATGTTGTTGATGATGATAATGTTGATGTTGATAATGTTGATGATAATGTTGATGTTGATAATGTTGATGATAATGTTTATGTTGATAATGTTGATGCTGATGTTGATGATAATGTTGTTGATGTTGATGATGTTGATGATGATATTGTTGATAATGATAATGTTGATGTTGACAATGTTGATGATGATATTGTTGATGATAATGATGATGTTGATAATGTTGATGATGTTGTTGATAATGATGATGTTGATAATGATGATGATGATGATGATGATGATAATGTTGATGTTGATAATGTTGATGATAATGTTGATGCTGATGTTGTTGATAATGCTGATGTTGATAATGTTGATGATGATGTTGCTGATAATGATGTTGATAATGTTAATAATGATGTTGTCGATGATAATGATGATGTTAATAATGTTGATGCTGGTGTTGTTGACGATAATGATGTTGATGATGATAATAATGATGTTGTTGATGGTGATGATAATGTCTTTCAGAGTAAGTATTTGATGATGATGATGTTGATAATGATAATGATGATGATTTTGTTAACGTTGTTGATGATTTGATGCTGATGTTTTTGATTCTGATGTTGATGCTGATGTTGTTGACGATGCTGTTCATAATAATGATGTTGATGATGGCCGCTCAAGGGAGCAATCCTCAGTGAGTTGTGGGTGAAATTTATGTTTGTTAACGTTGTGGAAGAGTTTGCGGCTCCTGAATTGGTCTACGCAGTCATCAGACGACCCACAGACATTGACGTCTTATAGTCCAAAAGAAGTCATCATACTCGTTAGCGAGTGATAGCCTATCCTCATCATCATCATCATCATCATCATCATCATATGCAGATGATGTTGATGCTTCTGTCGACTCTGATGATGTTTTGATTATGATGATGTTTCTGATTCTGATGATGCTGTTGAAGTTGTTGGTACTGATGTTGATGATGTAGTAGTAGATGCTGATGATGTTTCTGATTCAGATGTTGTTGATGATGCTCTTAATGTTTCTAACAATGATTATGTTAATTCTCCTCAGTGGAAATGATTCCGGAAGATAGACATGGATCCCTCCAGGGCCATCTCTGCGATATTCCTTACAACGGATGTATTTAAGGAGAAAGGTCCCCAAAATACTGCGAGGAGTTCCAAATTACTTTCACAAGCTCCAAAATTGTAATTCTTCAGACGTTAAGAAATAGAAGTTGGTAGATACGTCGTTTTCTTAGTCGACATTGACAGGCTATCCAATGTAGAATTCAAAGCGGACAGTAGGATCTATTACGTACCCAAGTGAAAATAATTTGTTTTAAAAATGAACCTCGTAATTAGTGATATCAAGTTCAAACGAATTTGAAATTCAAATTTGATGGCACCAAGCATGAAGGAGCGTTTTATTTCAATAGTTTCATTGCACCAGAACTGCTGGATTCATTAGCATATGTTTCGTTGGAAAGTGATCTGCTGTAGCATATTGCTTTTTCACTGACATTTATGCTGATTGAGATATCTAGTGCAATGTAAAATGAGTGGTTGAATGTGCAATACACACGTAACTCTTAAACAATGCTATGTATATCAATACAATTCATGAAAAATCTATTCAATTGTACATGATTCGACCAATCAATGGAGTCTTCTTCAGCTTAATTCTCATTTATAAAATATCCTAATTAATAACTAAGAGTAAAATAGTACATTATGCAACGAGCCCTACAATGGAAATAATTAAGACACGAGTATGTTTATAAAACGAGCGTATGCGAGTTTCATAATTTCCATACGAGTGTCTTAATTACCATTATAGGCGAGTTGCATACGACTGTTTATGTTCGACGATAATTATTATAACTATTTTATGTTCGAACATAAAAATTCATAAATATCTGTCGAGATTTCGCCAGTGTTATGTACTGAACGGAGCGCATGAGACGCAGAGGATGCCTTGTATTTGATCATGGCCTCCTCGATTACCCTACTATGGCACTAGGCCACACAGAAATTTAAATTAGAAGGCCGTGGAACTCAGTGCAGGTGCGACGATATCCTCATCTAACTGGACTTATGAGTGAGTTTCCAAAATCCGAAACTACTGGACAGATCAATTTGAAATTTTAACCACGTGTAGATATGCCTCTAATTAGAGCATATTCTGAATTACAAATTGATTGCTCTAACATTTTCTGAAATAATAATAAAAATATTATCAAAACATAGGGTCATAAAAAAAAGTTCCTTGCAATGGAGTTTTTACTTATTTTCATCCATACTTGGTAAACAGTAGCTCAATACATGTACAAATGGAAATTGCCCTGGAATTTTATATACCTTTTATATGAGAGTCAGAAATGATAGTCAAAGTGATAATATTCATGTTTTGCCCGAAAAATAAAAATTATTTATTATTGAAAGCAAAAAAAAAAAAATACAGCTAATTTTCACTGACATAAAAATCCATAGCAAATTGTAATGTTCATACATATTTTAATATGCAAACCAACTTTGAACCAAATATCTTCAAAACTGCAATACAAGGAGCATTTTTTATGATATTACATGTAACAAAAATCACTTCATGAGAAAACTGCAATTGAAGTTGGAGGTTAGTTACTTACATCAGAACTGCCCTGCACCAAATGTACAGCCCTCAGACTTCTTCATCCTGTCTTCTAGGGACAAGTTCAACAGTTTTCACTTTTTTCTTGCAGTTTTCTTTCCTGGGGTGGTCCTTTTTCTGCTCTGTCGAAGACGTATGTGGTCACGTTGCTCACTGATCTTCACTGAAGGTCTTGTCTTAATAATGATGCGCATCCATCTTTAAATCACCGCCTGGGCTTTAAAAATGGCGCCACGGGAAAAAATCCAACACTCCTTGATTCTGAAAAGGTGTGGGCACCAATTTTCGGTAAAATTCAAATTTCCGTATGTTGGTCCATATTTCACGAAAACTCACTCATAAGTCCCCTTACAACTGTTTCTTGAGCTCTGATTGGTGGGAGAAACTATTTCATAGAGCTCTGACTGGTGGAAGAAACAGTTTCGTAATGAAAAATAGTGTTATAATGAGCCTCATTATAGTACAGTATTCTGACATATAATAGTCAGGGTAGAACATAAAATTCATTAATACATAACAACACAAATCAATCTCTTGGAAGAAATAGCCAACAAAACAGGTTTGAGAATCTCCGTAGAAAAAACTAAATTTATTACAAACATCAAGAACGCTCCAAAATATTTGGCAACAGATATTGACCCAGTGGAAAAAGTAAAGAATTTCAAATATCTGGGAGAAATGATTCAAGAAAATGGTTTAGAAAAATCTTCGGTAGAAGAAAGGGTTCACAAGATGGAAAGAGCATATGGTATCACTAAGAATTTTTATAACAAAAAGTGCTTATCTAAAAATCTTAAAATAAGGCACTACACTACAGAGGTGAAACCGGAATGCCTATACGCAAGTGAATGTCTGGTACTAAACTATAGATTAGATAAACGTGAAGTACTAGAAAGGAGAATCATGAGGAAAATTTTAGGCCCAGTGTAAACAGCAGAAGTATGGAAATTAAGATCTAATGATGAAATATACATGAACATAGAAAATATAACAGAAACGATAAGAAAAAGAAGATCGCAATTTTTTGGACATATTTACAGAATGGATGATTCCAGATTAACAAAAAGGATATTCAAGTACCTTTGGGAGAAAAGGGCAACAACTAGCTGGATTCAAGAAGTAAAGAAAGATTTAGAAAGAAATAATATAAGTGAAGAAGAAACGGTGAACAGAGAGATCTTTAGAAAAAGGGTATTAAGTATGAAAGGATTCCAAGGAAGATTGCCAAAGAAACCTGGTGCGAAGTGGTCCGAGGACAGAAAAAAGCAGCATAGTGAACGGATGAAGGAGTACTGGAGGGAACGGAAGAGAAAACAATAAAGTGTGAAGAATTGAAATTGGCACGTGGTCCCTAGCAGGCCTCATCGGAAAGAATAATAATAAATACACAATTAAATACATGAATAAATGATTGAACGAATAAATACATAAATTGGGGCAATATTAGGGCATACATAATTGACCTTCTGTTATGCTCCTGCACCGTGATTTTCTGATGGTTACGAAGTAGGAACAGGGTAATTATCTATGTGCGCCCCGATAAACACGGCAAGCTAAGCTGGTAGTGACTGGCGCAGATCGCGGGCGCGCCTACCCAGTTCAGCCGCTGTTGGGTGCGCACTTTCACACTTTTACCAAACATGTTCAATAATATGTACTTACAGTGCTCATAGGCGATGCTGAAAATGTCCTCCGTTTCTTGCAACACACACCTGACATCTTTTGATGAAAGAATGTCTGTCAGCTCTTTTATTATTTACGGAGCCTGTTTCCTTGAATCGTTTAGCAAGCCTCCTAAATGTACTGGCTAGGCACAGGTCTTACTGGAAACTTGATTCGAAATTGTCGTCTCGTTTCTGAAGAAGATTTTCTGCTTTCCATACACGAATTATGGATATACACACGTTCGGACAATGTGAATTGGTGTCTAGGCATGACCAACACTCACACAGTACCGGTAATCACAATACTCACTAAACGTGCAACTCTAACGTCTAAGCATTGCAGATACACGTCCATATGAATGAAAAACCAGGTATGAACTATCGATATGAGTCAGCGGAGCGCGCCACCACCGGCTGAACTGCGTATATAGACCCACGATCCGCGCCAGTCACAGACGGCTTAGCTTGCCGTGATTATAGGGACGCACACAGATAATGACCCTGTACCTATGTTGGCAGCAATGTTCTTGAAATAATAAATAGTCTGTTTCATAATATTGTTTAAATAACTCCGAGTTTAGTCATTCAACTCCAGTTTTCTATGCTTCCGTAAAAGTTTGTAGGTAATTATTAATGAACTAAACTGTAAATACGAACTTAAATGTGCATATTAGCCAACACACATACAGATGGTTGGTTGGTTTCTTAGTTGAAGGTCTGCGACAACGCGGTCATGTAGCCCCGTGTACTTTGGGGGTGTGTAGAATCTGTCTGATAACCGGTGTTAATTGTGATGGCTGTATTAGTGTGTGTTATCTGATTTAATTCAAGTAAGAACAGTAGACATTAATTCCAAGTAGTTCCTACTTTTGCTACCAAATACCACCGTCCACGACACCTAGCTTGCAGACTTGGCTACTATAGATGGCATCGCAGTCAGCAACTGGTGCTGAACTTTGTATGTAATGGAGCGTTATCAATTCTAAACTACACATTTTGGCTTCACACAAGTGTAGTTAGTGGAAGGTCCTTTTTCAGGCCATAAATCTATGACATGGGACCGCCGGTTTTACTTCCCCTCCGAAGGAAGGCATACTGAGTTTTTTTTTAGTGTATGACTTTTAGTGCCGAGAGTGTCCGAGGACATGTTCGGCTCGCCAGGGTTTGTAGCTACATCTATGTGGACACCCATGGGGTGAGCTACACGTACCGTCACGTGTGGAGTGTTGTCTGGGGAGAAAGTTTGAATGTAAGGACAAGGAGTTTGAAGGTAGCGGCTGTGGCCTATAGTTAGGGACCAACCCCGGCATTTGCCTGGAAGGAAGGTGGGAAACGACAGAAAACCATCTTCAAGGTTGCCGGCGGGGGGATTTGAACCTCCTCGCCTCTCGGATATGAGCGAGTGCCTACAGCACGCCTTAACGACCATGGCTAACTCACCCGGTATACTGAGGGATATTTAACGCTCTTAAAAAATCCGACGACATCGGCCGGATTTGAACCCGCGACCTTGGGCATAGAGCTCATCATGCTACCAACTACGCCACCGAAAGCGCCAAAGCTATTGATTTCCTAACAAGTTGTATGTAATAAATATCCCAAAGTAGCATATCTATATTATTAAAAATATTGATGAAAATTTATCCGAGTCCGTCCGGCCATACTATCCGGCCGATTTTCTTCATCCTTTTTTTAAATGAAAGGTATTCATGCACAGATTTGTCATCAAGTATTACAAATCACTTAAATTATGCCTTTCACAAATTATTTGATTTTTCCAACTTTTTCCAACTTTTTCCAACTTTTTCCAACTTTGAAGTAATCATATCTTCGGTTCCAATTGAGTTACGAAGGTCGTTTTAGTCTAAGAACACTCAGTGAATCAAGCGCTATCATTTGAGCTCTTAACCACTCAAATCGGCTGATTCTGAGGAACGTTATGAGTGGACATACGATATTACATCTCATTTTTTCAACAGTTTTTCTCATTGTGGCAATCATATCTTTGGTTCTAATTGAGTTACACTGTTCGTTTTGGTCTAAGAGCAAACAGTGGATCAAGCTCTATCTTTTGATGTATTAAATATTTACATTGGTTGATTCTGAGGAATGTTATGAGTGCCGAAGCGAATTTTAGAAATAATCATGAAAACTTAACCGAGTCCGTCCGGCCATTATATCCGTTCGATTTCCTTCATACCACTATTAAATGAAAGTTATTCATGTACGGATTTAATATCAAGTATTACAAATCACTTCACTTTCGCCTTCCTCAAATTATCTGATTTCTTGCACCTTTTTTACTTTTTTTCACATTGAAGCTATCTATATTATTAAAAATATTGATGAAAATTTATCCGAGTCCTTCCGGCCATACTATCCGGCCGATTTTCTCCATCCTTTTTTTAAATGAAAGGTATTCATGCACAGAATTGTTATCAAGTATTAAAAATCACTTGAATTACGCCTTTCTCAAATTATTTGATTTTTTCAACTTTTTCCAACTTTGAAGTAACCATATCTTCGGTTCTAATTGAGTTACACTGTTAGTTTTGGTCTAAGAGCACTCAATGGATCAAGCTCTATCTTTTGATGTATTAAATATTTACATTGGTTGATTCTGAGGAATGTTATGAGTGCCGAAGCGAATATTAAGAATAATTATGAAAACTTAACCGAGTCCGTCCAGCCATTCTATCCGGTCGATTTCCTTCATATCACTATTTATTGAAAGGTGTTCATGCAAAGATTTGTTATCAAGTATTACAAATCACTTCACTTTCGCCTTCCTCAAATTATTTGATATTTTCAACGTTTTCCATCTTTTTCCAACTTTGAAGCAATCATATGTTTGGTTCTGATTTAGGTACTCAAGTCGTTTTAGTCTAAGAACACTCAGTGACTGAAGCCCTTTCATTTGAGCTGTTAACTATTCAAATCGGCTGATTCTTCGGAATGTTATGAGTGAACATTCGATATTATATCTCAATTTTTCAATATTTTTGTCATTGTAGTAATCATATCTTTGGTTCTAAGGACGGAAATTTCGTATTACACTAGCGTTTTGTATTACAATCAACAAAGTGCAGGGTCAAACGCTTCATCGAGTTGGAAGCTACTTGCCTGATCCTGTATTAGGCCATGGAATGTTCTATGTTGCCTTATCCCGAGGAAGATCATTTAAAACTAAGAGTCGACGCACAGCGAACATTGTCTGGAAGGCAGTATTGTAAAATAAAGGTTATAAACTATTACTTAATGTCGTATTTTTTGAAATCCAATACTGAAAAATTATGCTGCGGAGCAGTACGGGCGCCCTAGTAGGATTTTAAAGCAGGTGGTCCATTGGGACTCTAGCGGTGATTATTGTATTCAAGGACGCAAATATGTAGGGCATGATTTGTTGTTGTTGTTGTAGTTGTTTGAGTCTTCAGTCTTTTGATTAGTTTGATGAAGTTTACCATGCCTCCCTGTCCAGAGCAAATCATTTCATCTCTACATAGCTACCACACCCTACATCCGAGGCAATCTGTTTAACATATTCTAACCTTGGCCTACCCCTACAGTTCTTGTCCTCGACCCTTCCTTCCATAACTAAATTTGTTATTCTTGGGTGCCTTAGTATGTGTCCTACCAACCGATCTCTTCTCTAGCAGTCGCCACTAACATCTCTCCTCTCCTCTCCCACTCACCATTAATACCTCTTCATTTGCAACCCTATCTACCCATCTGATCTTCATCATACTCCTGTAACACCACATTTCAAACGCTTCTATTCTCCTCTATTTTCACCAAGGTGGACCGGGTCGATTCCCGGTCAATGCATGTGAGATTTTCGATGTGAAATGCCATGTCCTGTGGTTCGGATTCCACGTTAAACGGAGGTCCCGTGGCTTATGATCGCGAGATTAACGGTCACGTTAAACTGCAAGCTTCCTTTTTTTCTCCCCTGTTTGTCAGCGCAAACAGTTAAAGTTGCACTTCCATATAGCACCACGCTCCAGTCAAAGCTTTCAAAAATCCCTTTCTAATATATACATTTTGTATTTGATGTCATATCGTACCCCCAATGGAAACCTATCACAACTCTAATTGTAAAGACAGTGATTCTACTGCACGTAATATAAATAAATTTTCTCTATTTTTTCGTGTATGCTATGCGAGATTAGTTATTTTAAATACTGAATAAACAAACAAAGAAATAAAAGTCATCAAAATACTAGAAAATTATTAACATTTTAACCCTTTTAGGGCAGACTATTTTTCTCTAATTTTTACATAAACTATTTTTATTTAAACTTTCATTTCAGCTGTAGTTTTTATTTTGATTTTTAATTTCAATCTTTTTTAAAATCAATTTTAAAAATTATCTGTTTTTTATTATTTTTAATTTTATAATCTTAATTTAATTTTAATGTGTAGTATGTTTTATTTTAATTTGTGTAATTATGTTTTATTTTATTGTTTAAATTTAATATTTTTTATTATATTTGCTAGTTGAAATTTTACCCAGCACCATAAAACTAGACAGATATAATGTTTGCGTATCAGAAATATTACATCTACAAGAAATTGTGTTGTAATTAGGCTCTTTTTTTATAGTAGGTGGTTAATATATGGACCACTATCCTATAACGGGTTAAGTTGTTGTTAATTCATTTTAAGAGTTAGGGACATCTTGGTCATCAGCATCGTATAGTTGGTTATGTGTGTTTAACTTTATTAGGGACAGGGACGAGGTAGGTGCCCCGTAACTTGAAGTGGTCATGGTGGCGTCCGATTTAACGAGCGTGGCTAAGCCACGTGTGAAGACGTGCTAATCTAAGTTTCCAACCCATAGCTTAGGCGTGCGTGTTAAATCATGCACTACCACTGCAATTTTTATGATAACTTGTGTTCCTATAATGACTGCAAATGTGCTTGTCTGTAATTATTATTATTATTACGGTATGAGATTTGGGGTAGGTATTCTGGGCTTGAAATAACCAATAACCAGAGACCTTATGCGCTTCAGAAACGACAGCAATCAAGGGACGAACAAAAATCAAGGAATTAGAACAACAAGAGAGAAAAATTCTGAGAAAGATCTACGGGCCAGTTCAGAAAGAGGGAATGTGGATAAAGAGACCGACGATAGGACTGTGCAAACAGACAGAGACGATTACAAACAACATAACGAAAAGAAGGGCGACATTTTAAGGACATATACATAGGATGACCGAAGACAGACTGACCAAGAAAATGTTTAATATAGTTAGGAATAGCACATAAAAACCAATTGGGTAAAGGAAACCGTGGAAGACCTCAAGAAACTAAACATCTCTACAGGAGACATGACAGACAGGAGCACATACATAGAAAAACTTAGACAACAGAAGTTTGAGCAAACTCCCAAAGAGAGACAACCGGAAAAGAAGTGGACGGAGGAGAGAAAGAGGAAGCATAGTGTAATATGAGAGGTTTTTGGGAAAAGAAGAAAGGGCCAGAATAAAACATGAACATTAATTGTGTGTTAACGCTCTCAGTATGGGGAATTAACGAATAAATAATAATAATAATCATAATAATAATAATAAATACCTAAATTCATTCATTTTCCTTGGTTAGTGTTTCGCCTTTAAGCTAGCATTCTATTCTGCAATTCACCTTCATTATTCCCTATTAGCAGTTAGCACTGTGGCCTCCCCTACTTCTACACCTTTGTAAATATCCGTACTATAGGTATTATAAGTGTCACAAAGAATTACGTTGGCGGCTTCGGTGGCGTAGTTGGTAGCATGCTGAGCTTCTATGCCCAAGATAGCGGGTTCAAATCCGGCCGAAGCCGTCGGATTTTTTAAGAGCGTTAAAAATCCCTCAGTATGCCTTCCTTCGGAGGGGAAGTAAAGCCGGCGGTCCCATGTCATAGATTTATGGCATGTTAAAGATCTTTCCACTAATTACACCTGTGTGAAACTAAATTGGATAGGTTAAGAATGTAAACAACGCTCTTAGGTTGCTACGTTCGTTGCCAAGAGCCGACTGCGGTGGCGTCTAGTAGCTAGTTCTGAACTAGGCCTAGTAGTCGTTGACGGTGGCGTTTGGCGGCAAAAGTAGGAACTATTTGAAAATTCAAAGTTGCAGTCTCTACTTGAATTAAAAAACAGATACACACACTAATACAGTCATCACAATTAACACCGGTTATCAGACAGATTCTACACACACCCAAAGTACACGGGGCTACATGACCGCGTTGTCGCAGCCCCTAAACTAAGGAACCAACCAACCAACCAAAGAATTACGTTTTATGTTTTAATGTTTTTTTCTTAATTTAATTCTTAAGGATATCCATTTCTTAGATTAGTCTACTTAGGATAAGTTCTATTAATGTACTGAAGAGGAAAGCAATGAGTTTTGAAACATGTACACATAGTCCATAAAATATAGACAATTAAGTGTTATATCATTTCAAATGATCTTGTCGACTTCATCGTTATGCTTGAGACAAAAGTTATGCGTTACGGAGACGGTTGCGTTATGGAGACGGAGACGGTGACGTCATGCAGCCGTGCGGGAAGCCTAAGTTAGTGGGTAATGGACGGCGAGTGCGTGAAGTCATGCAGCCGTGCGGGAAGCCTATGTTAATGGGTAATGGACGGCGAGTGCGTGAAGTCATGCAGCCACGCGGGAAGTCTAAGTTAATGCTTAATGGAGTCTGTTGAAAGAGTCCTGGGGCGTCGAGCGACCTGGGGCTTCGAGGGAAGCGAAAAGAATACAGAGTGACTCCTAAAGAGGTGTACAAGATGCCAGTTAAGAATACGGGGTGACTCCTAAAGAGATATACAAGGCAGCAGATAAGAATACAAGGTGACTCTTAAAGATGTGTACAAGATGCCAGTTAAGAATACGGGGTGACTCCTAAAGAGATATGCAAGGCAGCAGATAAGAATACAAGGTGACTCTTAAAGATGTGTACAAGATGATGATGATGTTAATTGTTGTTTTAAGGGGCCTAACATCTAGGTTATCGGCCCCTATGTGTACAAGATGTCAGACAAGAATACAGGGTGACTCCTAAAGAGGTGCACAAGATGTCAGACAAGAATACAGGGTGACTCCTAAAGGGGCGTACAAGATGTCACACAAGAATACAGGGTGACTTCTAAAGAGATATACAAGATGCCATATAAGAATACAAGGTGCCTCCTAAAGAGGTGTACAAGATGGCAGAGAAGAATACAGGGTGACTCCTAAAGAGGTCCACAAGATGTCAAACAAGAATACAGGGTCACTCCTAAAGAGGTGTACAAGATGCCAGATAAGAATACAGGGTGACTCCTAAAGAGATATACAAGACGCCAGATAAGAATACAGGGTGACTCCTAAAGAGGTGTACAAGATGTCACACAAGAATACAGGATGACTTCTAAAGAGATATACAAATGCCATATAAGAATACAGGGTGCCTCCTAAAGAGGTGTACAAGATGGCAGAGAAGAATACAGGGTGCCTCCTAAAGAGGTGTACAAGATGGCAGAGAAGAATACAGGGTGACTCCTAAAGAGGTGTACAAGATGCCAGATAAAAATACAGGGTGACTCCTAAAGAGATATACAAGACGCCAGATAAGAATACAGGGTGACTCCTAAAGAGGTGTACAAGATGTCACACAAGAATACAGGGTGACTTCTAAAGAGATATACAAGATAGCAGATAAGAATACAGGGTGCCTCCTAAAGAGGAGTGCAGGATGTCAGAGCAAAATACAGGGTGACATTTAACGAGGTGTACATTATGTTAGATTCAATTCAAATACAGGGTGCAGGATGACCCTTAAAGAGTTTTGCAAGATATCAGATAATAATAATGGGTGATCCTTAAAGAGTTGTAAAAGATGTCAGACTCAAATACAGGGTGCCCTTTAAAGAGGTGCCCGCGCGGGAAGCCTCGCTCCTGAGCCTTTCTAACATGTGTAGCATTTATAGCATGCGTCATTTGAAATGATATAACGTCTAGTCTTTCAGAATGACTGTAATTTTTTTAGTATTGATTTGGGGAATATTTTAATTAATCTAGCAATTTAGATTTACACAATTTGGTATTATGGCAAATATTTTCGCTTATTATTGTGAATTTAGAAATGCTGGAGTTTTGTAATTTTGCCCTGAAATGGATCTGTAACATTTCGAGTAATGTTACTACTATGACTTGAGCTGCGCCGGGAATGAAGGAAGGCACATTTTGTTTTGTTTTAAGGTGACCGTTAATATCGCGATCTTGAGCCGCGGGTCCTCAATTTTTAGAATCCAAACCATAGGACCTGATATTTCATTTCGAAAGTCTCGCATGTGTTGACCTGGAATTGAACTCTGGTCCCTCTTGGTGAGTGGCAAGCAGATGGACCAGTGTTATTGTAATGACTGTATTAGTGTTATTATTTGTAATTGAGGTAAGGATTGGGAAGGAAGTGGCCGTGGCCTTAAGATTAACGCATTTCGGCTTCAGAAAAAGATACTTTATAGCCAATCAATCAGGTTAGGTTGAACAAAAGGATGCAGAGGAAGAAGGAAATGGAGAAATTCAGAAAACAGAAGGAAAGAAAGAAAGAAAGAAAGAAAGAAAGAAAGAAAGAAAGAAAGAAGGGGCCTGAATATGACACGGGATAATTCTAAAGGACACGTAATGTTGAAGATAGACCTAAAACAGATTCTTCAAAGACAATTAGATTAAGGAACCTTTTGGGCAGAACCTGTTGAAGATGGGAATGTAAGTTTGAATAAAAGCTATTTAATTTTCAGAGACAAGAATTGACTGAAAATGTTGATGCTGTTGATATATTTAGGGGATTTACGACATCGGGGTAATGTTGCACCGTCTACTTGGGTGTGGGTGAAATTTGTCTGTTAACCTGTGTTATTGTGATGACTGGATTTTTAATATATGAAGGCGAACCGTATATAAACTATTGCGTGATTTATTGATAACAATATTTGTGATTTTTTAAACGACATGAATCACAAAAATTACGATTTAAGGGAAATACCAGTCTGAATGGAATTATTAGTTTATATAAAGAAAACACATGAATACCGAGGATGAACCACTATTAATGTTATATTGTCAATGGTATCCTTAAAAAATATTTAATTTTTCTTTCAAAAATAGTTTTTTGTAAAATTTCCCAAATAGGCTATATCTTAATTATTAGCCCACTTTCAATGTTTGCAAAAAAATGAAAGTTGACTTATGAGATCTACACAGGGCCAAAAATTGTGTGTCTGTCTGTGTGTGAGTGTGTGTGTGAATGTGTGTACTCTGTATTGCTGCCCCCCCCCCCTCCTATCAATTCGAACACGGTGAAACCGAATTGAAAGAAATTTGGTACAGAGGTAGCACTAGCAAAGGACACCTCAGTGTCATGTTTAATATCGCCGCCATCATGATGAAAACGTAATGGCGGCCACCCAAATGTTGAAAGCTTAAGTCAAATTACGACTAACCTAATCATCCTATCTCTACCGAATTTAGCAACAACATATATTTATATGGCGAGCGTCTTTTGACTAAACTAAAAGGTCTTCAGCCCAACACTTTGCGGATGACGGCCATGTATGTGTGCAAATCGATTCCCCCTATCAATTCCAACACAATGAAATCTAATTGAACGAAATTTGGCATAGAGGTAGCACTAGCAAAGGTCACCTCAGTGTCATGTTTAATATCGCCACCATCATGACGAAAACGTAATGGCGGCACCCAAATGTTAAAAGCTTAAGTCAAATTACGACCAACCTAATCATCTGATCTCTACTAAATTTTGTAACGTTATACCTTTATGTATGAAAAATCTTTTGACCAAACTACAAGGTCATCAGCCCAATACTTTTCGGATGGCGGCCATGTATGTGTGCAAATCGATTCCCCCTATCTTTTCAAACACGGTGAAACCGAATTGAACACAATTTGGTACAGAGGTAGCACTAGCAAATGGCACCTCAGTGTCATGTTTTATATTGCCGCCATCTTGAGAAAAACGTAATGGCGGCCACACAAATGTTCAAAGATTAAATCAAATTACGACTAACCTAATCATTTGATCTCTACCAAATTCTTCAACAAGATATGTTCATATGGCGTGCGTACTTCGACTAAAGAACACGGTCATCCGACCAATAGTTTGCAGGTGGCTGCCGTGTATGCGTGCAAACCGATTCTCCCTATCAATTCAAACACGGTGAAACCGAATTGAAGGAAATGTGGTACGGAAGTAACACTACCATCGGGCACTCCAGTGTCATGTTTTATATCGCCACCATCTTGTCGAAAACGTAATGGCGGCCACCCAAATGTTAAAAAGCTTCAATCAAACATACACCTTTGCATAGTGAAATCTGTGAGTGGTCAACCAAGGACGGAGAAGAAGCTGATTAGAAGCATACCTGTAATGTCAAAACTTGTAAAACTAAGTAAATATTTTGCTTACATATGCCTTGGTATAATACTTGTGTGTAGAGATTTTCAGTTTTGTAAAATTAAAATAATTTAAGCTATTTTATGTTTACTTTTCCTTAGTTTAGAAAAGGGCACTAGTCCCCTTGTTTGTATTTTTTAACAACCTCACCTAAATTATAAAACAATTATAAAATGCATGAGAATATGTCTTTTTGAAATAAGTAACTAGGGGAAAAATAGTTAAATCTTTAATATTAAAAATAGATTATCAAAACAGTTATTCTTGATTTCCCGAAAGTTAGAGTTGGCATACTTACGCCATTTTCAAAACTAATGATTCTATTGTTGTTTGAAGGGGCCTAACATCTCGGTTATCGGCCTCTAATGGTTTGGGTGATCGTGAAAATGAAAAATGATCAAATGAAACCCACAACTATAACTAACTACTCTCTTACAAACTAGAAGAGGAATTGGGAAACAGAAAGGAGAAGAATGTAAATAAAAGACAGGAGGAAAGGAAATGCCCTCAACGCTTGAAGAATGAGAATTGAGGGACTTGGAAGGAAGGAGGGCCAAGAAAGGCAGCGAGGAAAGGGAAAGAGGAGAGGGTCCACCCCAAAGGCAATGGAAAAAGGAGGAAAACTTGACCCAGCTCAGGAATCCCTCGGGGTCGCCAAATCCCGAACACACCAGCCGTGAGCCCTTGAGGGTGTAGCAATATCTAGGGTGCACCAGAAGTGGTGGGGCTACATGCACCCTGCCTCCTTAAGGGTTTTGTGCAGAAGGCAGGAGATATCATGAACAGAAAAAGAAGGCTAACCACTCGCAGAAGGAGGATATCAGGAAAGATGAGGAAAGGGCCAATTAAGGTGGAAAACTGTAAGACTCCCTTGGCCTCGGATACCCTAACACCGTCGGGGTCGGAAGAGAACAAGAGTTGGCCAAGGGAGGCCGAAACAAAAGGGTACAGAGAGAAGCCCGGCACAAGTAAGTGGAAGCAATGACGAACTCAGCTGGGGTCCCGTGGTCGCGGGGCCCTGGGGGAGGCACCTAACAATTACAGCTACGTACAGCACTAGAGTTACAACCACAAGACAGATTATAAGACAAATTCGGCAAACATACAAGAACAAGTACACGGATGATGATGATGATAATTGTTGTTTTAAGGGGCCTAACATCTAGGGTATCGGCCCCTAATGGTCTGGGTGATAGCAAAAACGACAATGGAATCCATTACGAAAGTTAAGTGAGACAGAATACTTACAAAGTGGAATTCGGATTGAAACGACTCAAAAAAGTAGAGTGGAAAAATACTTATAAAAGGTAATATAGAAGGAAAATAGGCTCAAAAAAGGTTGAAAAATACGCAAAAAATGTAGTACAAGTACACGGGGGTAATAAAAAATATGTCCCAAGTCCCTAAAACAGCAAATATGCTCTTCAACAGCACTGTAAATCCCATTGATACATATGGGATCTCCCTCACCTGGGACAAATTAACCGTCAGGAATATGGAGAGTATTGACAATATCAAAAGTAGATTTTTGAAAAGAGCTCTCGGAGCAGAGAAGTACAGTATGCCCCAAATAGGATGATATACGCCCTTTCCAGAGGAAGTTTCTTCCTGGAGGACTTAAGGATTCGGCTACAGCTACCATCTACAATACAGTGATAGCCAGACGAAAGAGAAAGCAACAAGAAATCATTGAAGAATCTTTTGCAACTGATGCTGTGATAAACAGAAATTGGACAAATACACTATTAGGCTTGTCATACATGGATTTCACCATTAGTTATGCACAACCAAAAACTTCCACCAGGCAAATGATCAATTTATATGTGTATTGTGTGACCAAAAAGGGAATGTTATCTCTTTATGTAGTGCAAGAAAATACAACAAGAACACTCAGTGACTATTGCAAAGACAATAGTAGAGAATTATCATGTTATGTTATAGTATTATATTTGTTTTACAATTTTGTAATTAATGGCTCTTTAGCTGCAATAAAATTTATATAAAATCAAAGGTACCCTAGTATATGTATGTGGCTTTCAGCATCAATACTACAGTTCATGACATTTTACACGGAACCCGAATGACTTTAAGTGACCTTTCGTTCAAAAAAATTAAAAAATATCGAACCTAGTCAAAATTTGAATTTCATAGCTCTAGGTTTAAATATAATTAAAAAAAAAAATCCTCTTATGTCTGTTGATTGTAACGGTGAAATCGTTAAATATTAAGTCACATTCTATAGTAGGTTGGCTGAGGCAAGAAAAGCACAATAACCAGTGATGGACGAAGTAAAGAAGATAGGTTGGCTCAGGCAAGGAAAGCTTTTTTTTTACAAAAATAAATATGTTAAAATCTAACATAGATTTAGGTATTAGAAAATCATTTTTGAAAACCCTTGTCTGAAGCGTGGCACTCTGTGGGAGTGAAACTTCAGACTGTTGGTGTGGCAGAAAGAAAGAAGAATAGAAGCTTTTGAAATGTGGTGTTACGTGAGAATGATGAAGAACAAATGTAAGACGAATGGGAGAGGAGAGACGTTTTTGGTGACTGCTAATGAAAGGAAGAGATATGTTGGTAGGACACATACTATGACACCCAGGAATAGCAAACTTAGTTATGGAAGGAAGGATCGGAGAAAAGCACTGTAGGGCTGGACCAAGGTTAGAATATGTTTAAAAGATTGCCTCGGGTTTAACGTGGTATCTATTTAGAGATTAAATGATTATCTCAGGACAGGGAGTCGTGGCAAGCTGCATCAAACCAGTCAATAGACTGAAGACTCAAAGAACGCAATCGCTTCCTACACGATAATATTTGTCATATTGGCAGTCTTAGAGCATTAATAATAAATAATATATATCTATATTTTAAAAAAGTCACTAGAAGATCTACGGAGCAATCAACAGAAACGGCATTTGGATGAAGAGACCTAGTACAGAACTCTGTCAAAAGACCAATACGATAACAGACGAAATTAGAAAACACAGAGTCAAATTTTACACTCACATCCACAAGATGATCGATCACCTCCAGATTGCAAAAGAAACTACTTGGTATCAAAACACAGAGTAAATGCGGCACAGAAAGGCTTGAAGAGGTACAGAGAGGTTTACGAGTAAGCAGCATAGAAAATTTCGAATATCGAACTGAGTGCCAGACGAAAATCGATAATAATAAAGTTTCAGCCAAGATCATTACGACAATCTGGGAAAATTGGACGGATGAGAGGAAGAGGGAGCATTCCGTGAGAATTAAGAGATTTTGGGAGGAGCGGAGGAGACACACCTCCAAATGACATCATGTTATCAAATTTTATCGCTCTCATGTAGGGGAATTTTCGCTTAAATTTAATTTGAAAAGTGCTATTTATGACTAGTTTTCAGTTTGCGGGACAATTGATTTCTTGGTAATTATTTTAGAAAAGTGCTTAATACTGTACTAAGAGGGTTAAGTTATGAACCATAGTAAAACAGCTGAGGGGGAAATCGAACCAATCTCCTCGAATGTTTATCTCACATGGCTCAGTGGATTCTTATTCTGGATACACATCCCGAAAATTAAGTCGGCTTTCTTTACTCCATCTACAAATTGGGTAATAAACAGTTTAAAAGTTCCACCTGATCAATACTTTGGTTAGATATGATCACTGTGTGGTCATTGGTGGGACATGTTTAAAGGCCTAATTAATACTTTTAGCCCCTTCATCAGCCGATATGAATGAATACGACACAAGATAATTGTTTAGCGTAACACTAAAATGTCCCTGATCACTAAATCTTATATGGTGCTCCATAAATATAGATTGAAAATTGAACGCCTTAAGTAACACAAAATGATGTAAAAAGTCTTATAAACTAGGAACACTTTCAATAGTGTTATCTTCAGAAGTGTTCATCGACGAGACAATTTATGATAATGAACACACGCTTCACTGTGGTCTACAGATGAAAATGAAACATAAAATGCGTTGGTTCAGTACGGTTGTTACTTCTGAACATTTAAACTAACACTATTGAAAGAGTTCCTAGTTTATAAGACTTTTTACATCATTTTGTACTACTTTAGGCGTTCAATTTTCAATCTATCTTTATGGTGCACCGTATAAGGTTTAGTGATAAGGGACAATTTAGTGTTACGCTAAACAATCATATTGTGTCGTATTCATTCATATCGGCTGATAAAGGTGCCAAAACTAATAATTAGGCCACGAAACATGTCCCACCAATGACCACACAGTGATCATATTTGAGTTGTCCAGTAGCAGAACTCGTTTAATCCATTTGTGAATAAGGATCATGTCGTAAAATTATTTATTTCATTATTTTATTTTATACTTTTTATTTTATTTTTTCTTTGTTTAATTTAATTAAATTTGTTTTGTTTAATTTTTGTATTGTTTTTTGTTTTATTTTATTTTGTTTTTGTTTTTATTTTGTTTTATCTTGCTTTTATTTCGATTTTTTCTTTATTTTTTATTTTATTTTGTTTTATTTTGATTTTCCAGAAAACAAACACAAAACAAAAAAAACACGAAGCAAAAAGCAAAATTCAAAAACAATAACAAAAGCAGAAAACAAAAAACCAAAGGAACACAAAGCAAAAAGCAACATTCAAAAAAGCACAAGCATTAAACAAACACAAAACCAAAACCAAGAAAGAAACGCAAAAAGTAAAATTCAAAAGCAAAAGCCCAAAGCAAACACAAAACCAAAAACACAAAGCAAAGAGTAGAAAAAAAACACAAAAGATACGTGATGCAAAGTCCAGAGAAACGTTTCTCATGAAAATGATTCTTATTCACAAGTGAATTAAACGAGTTTTGCAACTGGACGACACATTTAATAAAAGTATTGATCGGGCGGAACCTTCAATCTGTTTATTACTCAATTAGTTTATCAATACGGAACAAGAATGAACCTTTTAAGTTCTAAAATCAATCTACAAAGTTTAAAAAAATTTACAATACCCTTTCCTATGTTTTTTTTGATTCGTTGTGCCCAACTAAGGAGCGTATTTGAACTTATTAGAAATTCTTCTTCTTCCCTTTGCAATATCTCTTCATCCTCTCGCTGTGTTCCCTTTACGCTGTTCTCATCATCCGGTATTTTGTCCGTTGGGCTTCTAAGAAAATTTTTGTTTATCAATTAAAGTTCTGAATTTTGTTCTATCTGGAATGTTTTTTTTCATGACAGCTAATTTCATTAATGTCTTCACCGATTTATTTTAGCCAGTCTACGATCTCGAAATCCATCAACAAGGACTGGAATAGACTTGGAGAATACCAACTTCAACATAACTAATGAATGGCAGGGAAGACAGGATACTAGGCCTGGATCAACCTTACGACGCATTGGTTCATCGCTGCCACCTGGACTTGAGTTTCCTCGGAAAACATGGCCAACTCTCAACAGGATTCGTACGGATGCAGACTTCCATTATAAATGGAAAATAATTTCTTCACCAGCTGTGATTGTGCTGCCCCTAAGCAGATCATCCTGAATATCATCACCAAGTGTCCTAAAAGAAATTACAGCAGCAACGTCACTGATTTCGCTTACATGAACAATTTAGTATGAATATATAGTTTTTCTTCCTTTCCTAAACTAATTATCATCTGTGTACATATTGTATCGGTAAAGCCATACTCTAAATACATAAATATATTATAGGCAGTTGTTCTGATTTTTCGTTGATAAGGCTAGTTCGAAGATTTTCTTTGTGAGCCTGTTATTATCCATTCTATATAGATGACCCTAAACTGTAACCACCGTTTCCTTATGGTATCTGTGATTTTTTTCTGTAACTTGATTAATTTCCTGTGATTTCATTTTCATACAGTACTTTCGTCCTAAGATTTTCCTGAGGATTCTCCTTTCTTGTGATTCAATCATTTTTATTCAAGATTTGCCACCAATTATAATATTTTCAGATGCATTAACGACTGTTTTAACGACTGTGTTACAATGTCTTAATTTTTCCGTTGTTGATACAGTTCTTTAAATGTATTACTGTATATTGATTTCCGGTATCTATAATTGTGAAAATAAATAAATGCCAACTAGGCCGAAATAAATCACAAAACTGTATGGACATCAAATTAGCAGGTGATAAGCTAAATGAAGTAGGAGACTTCTGTTACTTAAGAAAAAAACAGTGATGGACGAAGCAAAGAGGATATAAAAAGTAGGTTGGCTCAGGCAAGGAAAGCATTTCTACCAAAAGGGAATCTGTTGACATCGAATATAGATTTAGGTATTCGGAAGTCATTTTTGAAAGCTTTATTCTGGAGCGTGGTGCTCTATTGAACTGAAACTTGGACTATTGGTGCAGAAGAAAAGAGGAGAATTAAAGCGTTTGAAATGTGGTGTTACAGGAGAATGATGAAGATCAAATGGATAGATATGGTTACAAATGAAGAGGTATTAAGACGAGTGGGAGAGGAGAGATGTTTATGGTGTCTGCTAATGAAGAAAAGAGATAGGTTGGTAGGACACATACTAAGACACCCAGGAATAGCAAGCTTAGTTATGGAAGGAAGGGTTGAGGACAAGAACTGTAGGGGTAGACCAAGGTTAGAATATGTTGAACAGATTGCCTCGGATGTAAGGTGTGGTAGCTATGTTTAGATGAAACGATTAGCTCAGTACAGGGAGGCATTCAAGGCTGTATCAAACTAGTCGACTGAAGACTCACAAAAACACATGTTCTATGTGGGAAACGCACAATTTTCACACGGAACAATGCTAGTATTTTATGAAAATTAGTATAATAATATTTACAAATGGAAAAATAAAGACTACAGTGGCACAGTACTTACCATAGAAACCGCGTCCGATAGAACGATGAAAGAAATCGATGTCACCGAAATATTCTTCTTTCCTTTGAATAGTATATATATTTCACAGTACCACAGCACACATTATTATCGAATAATCTAATAATTTTAAATGCCTAATCCCTATTATAGAATATGTAACTTTTTTCAAGATTTTAACATTTTGGTTTTGCTATTACAAATACAATATAATAATTATATTATTAATAATAATTTGACGACACTGTTTTCTCTTTTAATTTGTTTTCGTTATAGTAATTCTATTACTGTTATTTTAATTTAATTGTATTTTTTAATGAAATGTATAATATATTATATTTTTATTTAATAACACACGAAATATATAATGATGACTCTTATTTATAATAGTGTGAATGAGATGAGAGATAGAAAGAGAGTTTGAAGCACTTGCACTGTTTGTTAGTGTGTGAGCGCGATTTTGAACGGACCGCCAATGAGTGTAAGAGAGAGAGAGATAGACTGAAACACGTAAAAGGAACTATTGGCGGGGTCGTCCGTCGTATATCACCGATAATGCGATGTTACTAGTCCGACGCGTGAACCACGACTGCAGCTCTAGAGTTCGCCAGAATTCACATGCGTCCATTCTACTGCGCAACCCCTCTCTACTACAACCCTCCTGATTCCTATACCAACCCTCTGTCTATATATGTTTTCATCTCTCTCGACTCATCTCATCTCGTCACCCAGTCAGTCTACCAATAATACTATTACTAATACTACTACGCTCTGATAGTGGATGTCTCTGCAATAGATACATCTGGAAATGATAACGAGTATATTTCTAATGTTTAAGCTTCTATCATGTCTCTATTCTGTTACTTGTACTTTCACGAACATTTGCATAGTAATAATAATGATGATGATCGTGTGGCCTCCAGAGAGGCCGAGTGCAGGTCTTTCTAGTTGACGCCCGAGGGCGACCTGCGCGTCGTAATGAGGATGAAGTGATAATGAAGTCACATGCACCCAGTCCCCGAGCCATGGGAATTAATCCCAGGAGATTAAAATCTTGATGGTTCAGTCGGGAATCGAACCCGGGACACATTGAGCCAAAGCCTAGTGCGCGAACCATTTAGCCACGGAGCCGGACAGGAGAGCCATGAAAGGCTGATAGGAAAGGGGATGGAGGAGGTGGCCCGCCGCAAGGTCAGAGGAAAATGGGGACAAAATGGGCCCAGCTCAGGAATCCCTCAAGGTCGCCGACTCCCAAACTCACGAGCCGTTAGCCCTTGATGGTGTACCACTATATAGGGTGCACTAGAAGTGGTGGGGCTATAAACACTCTGCCTCATTGAGGGCCTTGAGCAGAAGGCAGGATATAACATGAAAAGAAAGAGGAGGTTGACCCCTCGAAGAATGAGGGTATCAGGAAAGATGAAACAAGGACCAATTAAGGCGGGAAAGTGAAAGACTCTCTAGGTTTCGGATGCCCTAATACCGTCGGGGTCGGAAGAGAACAAGAGCTGACCAAGAGAGGTCGACAGGAATGAAGACTGAGAGGAGCCCGGTACAAGTAAGTGGAAGTGATGCTGGACTCAGCTGGGGTCCCATGGTCGCCAACCCTCGTCCCAATAGGTGTGAGCCCCGGGGGGGGGGGATATATTTAAGATTCGTCTAGTTATTACAAATGAGGAGAATGCGATTATGGGGGTTAGGGTTGGGTTTAAGGATATGGTAGACATTCTGTGTGTATATAGAACAGGAAGGGGGGAAAGGGATGTCAATTTAGGAGCAACTTTAGTAAATTATGTTAAGGAGGCTGACCGGGCAGGGGGTGATTTTAATATGCCACGAGTGGACTGGAAAGGTAGGGCAGATTCCCAGGAATGTTATCAATTGCTGGCCAACAAATTCATATGGGAAGGGGTCTTGGCTCCAATTATCAAGGGATGCACTTCGAGGAATAATAATAATAATAATAATAATAATAATAATAATAATAATAAAAATGAGAGCAAGAACCTCTAACGGACACGATCATGAAGAGACGCCTCCAATTCTACGGACACCTTGAGTGAATGAACGAGTCAAGATTGACCAGTGTAATCCTGCAAGAAAACATCACTTTGGTACCAGCAAGTTAAACAAGATCTGCAAACCATTAACATTTCTGGATCCGTTATACAAGACAGACAAGCTTTTCGGAAAATGTTAAATGAAGACCCACAGATTAAACTTAAGAAAGGGCAGAGACTATAGAGGTCAGAAGCAGCTAAACAACTACAATGTCAGAAAATGAAGGAGATATGGGCTAGGAAGAAGACTCTTAAGAACGTGAAACCAATCCCAACTTATCAAGCAGAAAACCATTTTGGTTAACGTGCGTAATCCATAGTTGGCTCATTCGAAGAAAGAAAGAAAGAAAGAAATAACAAGGGGGTAACATAGTCAAGCTGGTAATTTTAATCGATTAATTTCAATTATCGAAGAGGACAACTCGATAGAAATAACAATTAATAGATTGGTGTTCAATCGATTAGTTGGTCAAATAATTGATTTATTGTTTTGTCGATAATCGATGACTTTCACTCCTTTCATTACGCTCTCACAGAACCAAATCAGACATTTAATTAATTAAAATATATTGTGTGCAAATTATTAGAATCAAATAAAAAAATGAACCAACCACAATTTTCCATTTAAAATCATTTTATTGACCAACTGCATCTTTTGTTACCCTATTTAGTAGACTAATGTTTTCTCCCCTATGGACTTACACCTTTTCCCATAAAGAATTGCGACTAAAAGCTTTTAGAATGGGAGATTCCGAGGGATACCTGAAATGGATCTGTTTTCTATTTTTCATTCAATTTGGAATGTACCCTCTAAGTTAGGTGATTTAAATCCATGGTTTATGAATCTTTCAACAGTTCAAGAACGGATAATCTATAAAAAATACCCCAAATATCTCTGCTCTAAATTCACATGAAAAGTAGAGCGAAGTAATCCGAACAAAACATGTTGCATTTTGCATTAGCAAGGTTCTTCTGTTCGTAGGAATTCTAACAAATCATTTTATTTTGAGTTTCTTAAAAGAAAATATAAATACGACTTTTGGCTAAACATGTGAAGTAAATTGCAAACATATTTTAGTGAGATAAGCCGTGAAAAGTTTAGAAGGAATTTTGAAAAGCTGCCATCAAATCTAATAATTTGCACATTTTGTATTTTTAGCCTACTTTCGATTTTTGCAAAAAATGAAAGTAGACTTATGAGATCACTACAGGGCGAAAAAAAAAGTGTGTCTGTCTATGTGTGTGTATGTGTGTGTGTGTGAGTCGGTGTGTGTGTGTGTGTGAGTGTGTGTACTCTGAATGCCGGTCCCCCCGCTATCAATTCGAACACGGTGAGAGCAAATTGAACGAAATTTGGTACAAAGGTAGCACTAGCAAAGTACACCTCAGTGTCATGTTTTATATCGCCGCCATCTTGACGGAAACGTAATGGCGGCCACACAAATGTTCAAAGCTTAAATCAAATTACGACTAACCTAATCATCCGATCACTACCAAATTTTGTAACAACATACCTTTATGGAGGAAGCATCCTTTGACAAATCAAATAGGTCATTAGCCTAATAGTTTGCGGATGGCGGCCATCTTTGTGTCAAAATCGATTACCCCTATTAATTCGAACACGGTGAAACCGAATGGAATGAAATTTGGTACAGAGGTAGCACTAGCAAAGGGCACCTCAGTGTCATGTTTTATATCGCCGCCATCTTGACGGAAACGTAATGGCGGCCACACAAATATTCAAAGCTTAAATCAAATTACGATTAACCTAATCATCCGATCTCTACCAAATTTTGCATCAACATACCATTATGGAGGGAGTATCCTTTGACCAAACTAATAGGTCACTAGCCTAATATTTTGCGGATGGTGGCCATCTTTGTGTGAAAATCGATTACCCCTAAAATTCGAACACGGTGAAACCGAATCAAACGAAATTAGGTACAGAGGTAGCACTAGAAAAGGCCACCTCAGTGTCATGTTTTATATCACCGCCATCTTGACGGAAACGTAATCGCGGCCACCCAAATGTTAAAAGCTAAAATGTAATTACGACCAACTAAATCATCTAGTCTCTACCAAATTTTGCAACAACAAATCTTTATGTGGGAAGCATATTCTGACCAAACTGCTAGATCATCAGCCCAATAGTTTGCAGATGGTGGGCAAGTATGTGTGCAAATCGATTCCCCCTATCAATTCAAACACGGTGAAACCGAATTGAACGAAATTTGGTACAGAGGTAGCACTAGCAAAGGGCACCTCATATTCATGTTTAATATCCCTATAGCACGTTGTATTTCAACAAGCTACTACAACCGACATTCAATTATAGTCCTTGAAAAGGACAAAGAGTTATAACAATATCCATGCATTTAGGAGAAAGTAGGCTATATGTTCTTTACTGAACATCCTGTTAAATAACGCACCTTCTTTGTGAAAACTAGTCTAAAAAAAGTAAAATAAAAATGTTTCTGTCCTAAATTTTAAACATTGAACAATAATTCAAAATTTTTACTGAAAACTTTTTGTTTTCTTTCTTCGAAACCCGTCCCAATTTTGTTGATATTTGTCCTTCCACTGTCACTGACTCTTATTTGGTTATTGTTAACATAAACAAGGAAGGACACTGTGTATGTTTTGGTAGAAATTACCTTTTATAGATTTCTAAACATCGTTCCGAAAATAAGCGTAACTCAAATTAAGCGATGACCTGTTATTTTAACTTCATCTCGTGTCCGCTAATCAATTAATCGACTTTTCGGTTAAACGATTAATGACAAAGGTAGATTTATTAAACAAATAGTAAATAATACAGCGCAAAATATGCCTTAAATGTAAGACACTAATGGTCGACACTCAGTTGTGTAAGAGATAGTTCCCTCTGTTCACACCACATTGCGTGGTGTCTATCACCCTTCCGCACCACGAGCATACACAGTCTGGGGCTGGTTGGTGGTATTTTCTGGTTGGTTCCTCAGTTTAGGGGCTGCGACAATGCGGTCATGTAGCCCCGTGTACTTTGGGTGTGTATAGAATCTGTTTGATAACCGGTGTTAATTGTGATGGCTGTATTAGTGTGTGTATCTGTTTTTAATTCAAGGAAGGACTGCAACTTTGAATTTATCAAATAGTTCCTACTTTTGCCACCAAACGCCACCGTCAACGACTACTAGGCCTAGTTTGGAACTTAGCTACTATACGCCACCACAGTCCGCTCTTGGTAAAGAACGTAGGAACCTAAGAGCGTTGTTTACATTCTTAACCTATACAATTTAGCTTCACACAGGTGTAATTAGTAGAAGGTTCTATAACATGCCTTAAATCTATGACATGGGACCTCCGGCTTTACTTCCCCTCCGAAGGAAGGCATACTGAGGTATTTTAACGCTCTTAAAAAATCCGACGGCTTCGGTCAGGTTTGAACACGCGATCTTGGGCATAGAAGCTGAGCATGCTACCAACTACGCCACCGAAGCCGCTTGGTATTTCTTGTTCATGCATACTATGTAGTGAAATCCGTGAGTCGCGACGTAGCGTAGTTCGCGTAGGCTTAGCATCCAGTCTTTGTCTATCATCGCATCCGTGCTGTAGAAGTCGCTCCAAATGTCGTTCTGTTTAGTCTTTAAGTCTTGTTTCAGTCTTTCAAAACTGGGGGTCAATGGCAGGAGAAGTTTACATCTCAAGTCTTCGATAAGTGGTGGTTTTCTTGCTAGTGCATACGTCAGCCGAGATGGTGTAAATTTTGAGAGGCATAGGGCTCTTTTCAGAAAGTTACTCTTGATCTTTTCTAGTTCTGCTAGATTCTTGTAGCTTAGATGAGGCCAAATGTTCTCTAGTCCGTATGTCGCCACCGGCACCATCTTTGTCTGGAATAATTTCATTGCTGTCTTTAGTGATATCTCCCGGAGATGTGTTATGTCGTTCATGGCTGTTACCAGACTTAATGTCCACTATTAGAATGCCCAGGTACAAGGAAGACCACGCCTTTTGGTCCAGGTCTTATATGGCCAGGTTTTTTGGTCCATTAGCTTTTGGTCCACATGTCAAAATACCCTGAGTACAAAACGGCGGAAGGTCAAAATGTCCAGAGTACCAAACGTTCAAAGTGGGAAATGTTCAGAGTGCTAAACGTCTAAAGTGATCTATCAGAGGAACCAGCGCGAAGTGGAGTGCATGTTGGCAATTAATTACCAAACATACAAAGATGGCGGGGACATCACCGTCTACCTGAGGGGGATAGAGGAGCCCCCTGATCCTGAGGAAGAACAGGAGTAATTTTTTCCTAGGAGGTAACATAGAAAGACACCAAAATTCAAAAATATTTCATTTGGAATGAAAGCGGGTCCAAAAGTCTTTTCCTGTTATTTCACACAGGTACCAACAACCGGACACACCCAGCTCTTCTCGGCACCGACACAACAGCATGTGCATCTCCAGGCGGTCTCCAGGTGGACTCCAGGCGGTAGTACCCACCTCTAGCTCGCTCCCGCCATTTCACTTTGCTAACTTATTGAACCTATAAATAAATGCTCAGTCTGGACATTTTTCATTCCATTTCAAAAAAGAATAGTTAAGAAAGAATTGAAAAAGATGAGAATCCTGTCTTAATGAACATCAATATTTGAGCACATTTTGAACGGGTTTTAAATATTCCTGGATATTTTGTTTCTCTGGACATGATTATTTGTTGTCATTCTGGACGAGGTGCAAATATTCCCTCTCATTTTGACACTCTGGACATCATTAATTGTGGTCATTTTGGACGGGGTGCATATATTCCTGGACATTTTGTCTCTCTGGACATTTTGGTTTGGTGGACATTATTGCTTGTGGTCTTTTTTGCCAGGGTCTTTTCGGCTGTGGACTTTATGAGGTGGAAGATTCATGGCTCTCAATGCCGCGTGTACTGTCTCCTTGATGTGGGTTGTAAAAACTGCCCCTGTAGTCTGCAATGTCACTCCTATATAATTGAAGTGCGTTACTGACGCATCAGTTAACCGATTAATCTGCTACTATTTAATGAACGGTTAATAATTCATAATTTCAAATTATTTTATGTATCGAGTAATAATCGATTAACGAAAATCGTTCAATACCAGCTCTATTATTTAGTATAGTATCACTGGCAGGCTTCCATATATCATTTGAGAAAACCAAGTATACAGTACAGTATGGGGAACTTTCCGCAAAATTCTAAGGAAGGAAGATAGAATTGAAACAGCATATGGGACGATCTCGCAGGTATCCTCGTTAAAATATCTTGGAGAAATAATCCGGATTGGACAGTTTGACCTTGATATTTAAAATAATAGTTACCACACTAATTAAGTTGGCAAGGTTTACCGTTAACAAATACGACCCATCAAAAATATCTGGGAGTTACCTTGGATCGTACTCTGACCTACAAGTAGCATTGCAAGAATACGAGAATGAAGGAGGAAGCCAGAAATAGTATCCATCGCAAGATCACTGGTAATACGTGGGGCGGCGCTAGCAACATGTTACAGTGCTGCCGAGTAAGCGTGCCCTGTTTGGTACAAATACACCCACGCAAACATAGTTGATAAGGCTCTGAATGAAACGTGTAAGCTTATTAATGGTTGTTTGAAACCTACGCCACTTGTAAAACTGTACCAACTCACTGGCATATCGCCGCCAGATATCTGTCGTAAGGTAGCTACCGATGTGGAGAGAACAAATGATGCCCATCAGAAAAACCACCCATTAAATGGGCACGTTCCAGCAGCCCCAAGGTTGAAGTCCAGAAGAAGCTTCCTCAAGACCACTTAAGTCTTGCAAAGAACTCCAGCTACAGCAACGAATCAATTGTGGATCTCTCGACTTGAAAACAACTCTTTCTGACCTCCCACTTTTGAAACCCTCCCACCTGGGCATGAACAGAATTGGATCATGTGGAGGGCACTCAATCGGCTTCCTTCCGGAGTTGGAAGATCCATATGTAATCTCCAGAAGTGGCACTTCGCTGAGGATTCTATCAACTGTGATTGCGGAGAACCACAGACCATGGAACATATACTTGATTTTCAGCTATGCCCTGCATCTTCTGCGTGCGACACCGAGTACAATTGAAGTAGCGAGATTCTGGTCAAGATTAGTGTAGTCTTGTAATTATTTCACGTAATTTTGCTTTAATGATACCATACATTGTATTTGTTTCTGATTCGAATATATATATATATATTAATTAAGTTTATGACAGGTTTTTATTTATTGATTTGAAGGGTAGAGACTGTCTGTGGGTGTTACTCTAGGTTTGGTAGTGAATTGTAGAGCTTTTTGTATTGTTGATTTGGATCTGATGATGCTCGCTTGACGAGCGAAACATGTCATCCCCAAGTTATCTCCATTTCCATTAGTCTATAAATACGTATATTTGACGTCAAAAATTAAAATGATTAGCAAAACTGAGTCCCCATACTAAATTTACAAAACGCGCCTTTCTTAACGTGAAAATAAAATTGGAAAATCTCCTAGAAGAATCGCAGTACACGTCATACAAAAACTGACCCTCAGTGTTGTGTAAAATCCCCAACCCCATGAGGACCCCTTTACTGAAATTAAAACGCTTGTGGGACATTAAAACAGATATTTTTGCCTTCAATGGCCACAATTCCTAAAAGCCACAAAATATACTATTTCAATACAGAGAGAATGTAAGGTTGAGCTGAGGTTGTCATGGTAACGTTGATCTGTTTGCCAGATGGAGGACAGATTTTTAAATATCACCAAAACCGTTAATTTTAAGGGCTTTAAAATGTGTGTTTCGGGGTCCCTACCGAGTATTGTTTCCCGAATCTAGTGGCTCGAAATTAGCTATGTCCGGTCTTTGTACCTTTTGCCTATGCTCAGTGAAAAACGGATGAATAAAAATTAAAGAAAAAACCACGTCTGTGTGCCTTCCTTTGGAGGAGAAGTAAAGTCGGCGGGCCCATGTCATAGATTTATGGCATGAAAAAGAACCTTTCACTAATTATAGTCTACTCGTGGAAGCTAAAATGTGTAAGTTAGTTTGATAACGCTATATTACTACCAACGTTCACCGGCAGGTGCTGTCTGCAATAATATTTCGTAGCCACGTCCGCAGCTAGGTGTAGTGGACGGTAGCATTTGGTAGCATAGGTAGGGACTACTTGAAAATATCGTCTGCAGTTCTTCTACCTGAATCACAGATAACACACACAAATACAGCCATCACAATTTATTAACACCCGTTATCAGACAAATTCTACACACACCCAAAGTACACGGGGCTACATGACCGCGTTGTTGCAGCCCCTAAACTAAGGAACCAACCAACCAAAGAGCTGAATAGACTCACTTAGAACTTAAATTTTCTAAAACCGTTTCTTAGTGAGCACCTACAACCTACGAGCAACCAACATGCAAAATGTCAGCTTCCTAGCCCTAGTGGTTTCAGATGATGAGCGAGTACGTGAACTTTGGATTATTATGGAGCGAGATATCATAGCTATATTTAATTTATTCCAGGTTATTTTCAGCCTAATTTCATTTATGAAAAAATAGGCTTACGAGATAACCTTTTGTCCGTGTGTGTGTGTGTGTGTCCCCTAATAACTTCTAAACGGCCAGATTGATTTCAATAAAACTTGGTATGGTCATAGCACTGTTTTGGCCGACCCCAGCCGTGCCCTTCAAATTTTATTACGTCTCACCAATCAAATATGGCGGCTGTACGAAATATTTCAGTGGCAATCCATATCTCCGAAACTATTACTCATATCACCCTGAAATTTTGTACGGCGAAAAAGGGCTTTACTGGACGTTAACCTAAGTATATATTAGATACCTGTTGACTACAAAACTAACATGGCGGCCAAGTGAATTTGAAACATTTAACTAGACTTTTCTCGCGATTTATCCATCCGAACGCAGTGAAACTTGGTACAGTAAATGACTATACAAATTGCAATGTACTGATATCTAATTTAGTTGAATTAATTACACAACCTCAACATGGCAGCTGTGCGAATCTTTAAAATTAAGTTTTTATTTCTTGTGTTCTAATCATGCAATCAAAATCAACGTTTGAATAATGAACGTACACAATAACTCACATCTAATATATTAAAATCCAACATGGTGACCATCCAAAATATTTATTAATCTATTACAGCAATAGAACTGAAACTGTGTATGTTGATAGAGGCAATTAATATAAGTAGGATATATAAAAATAGGCTATTTAATTCTTCACGGACCTACTTGTTTCACATGTTCCAGTAGTTGAATTTTTTATGTCGACCTACTGATATCTAAATATAATTCTGTGGAATTAGTTACAAATGCCATAGAATATTTAGTATGCCAGTGAAGAGAGTATTTGTGCCAAAGTGCAGTAATCAACACTCCAGCGGTTATTTAGTTGAATGTTTCCCTGAGGACATAGCATGTAGTGCACTCTCGGGACGAGGCCATTACAGTAGACTACTCATAATTTTTAAAATAATTCTCAAATTTTGCACACCTAAGTTAACTCTGCATGGTCAATTTTTAGGTTACCTATGACTGAACATCTAATATTTTAGCGGTGAAAGCCTTTTCTTTTTACGGTTTACAATTTTCCTGTGTTAAAAGCGCACTTCACCTGCTTCCTGGTAGAGCTATTGATTCATTTATGTTATATTATCTCCCCAGGGGCTCACATCTAGTGGGATGTGGGTTGGCGACCACGGGGCCCCAGCTGAGTCCGGCATTGCTTCCACTTGCTTGTGCCGGGCTCCTCTCAGTCTTCTTTCCTGTCGACCTCACTTGGTCAGCTCTGGTTTTCTTCCGACCCCGACGGTATTAGGGTATCTGAGGCCTAGGGAGTCTCTTCCTTTCCCGCCTTAATTGGCCCTTGTCTTATCTTTTCTGATACCCTCCTTCTGCGAGGGGTCAGCCTTCTTTTTCTTTTCATGTTATCTCCTGCCTTCTACACAAGGCCTTCAAGGGGGCAGGGTGTATGTAGCCCCACCACTTCTGGTGCACCCTAGATAATGCTACACCCTCAAGGGCTCACGGCTGGTGAGTTTGGGAGTTGGCGACCCCGAGGGATTCCTGAGCTGGGTCCGTTTTGCCCGCTTTTTCCTCTGACGTTGGGGGCGGGCCCTCTCCTCTTTCCCCTTCCCTATCTGCCTTTCATGGCTCTCGTTCCTTCCAAGTCCCTCAATCCTCATTCTTCGAGGGTTGAGGGCATCAATTTATTTTCTTCCTGTCCTTTATTTGCCTTATCCTTTATTTTTTACCATTTCTTCTTCTCCTTCTTCTTCTAGTATGTAAGTTTGTAGTTAGCATTAGTTATAGTATTAGTTATAGTCTTTCATTCTCATCTTTCGCTATCACCCAAACCATTAGGGGCCTATAACCCAGATGTTAGGCCCCTTAAAACAACAATTATCATCATCATGATTCATTTATGTATTTAATTATGTATTTATTCAGTTCATTAGTTAGTTAGTTAGTTAGTTTAATAGTAATTTAGTAAGTTGACTACTTTTTCATTTATTTTATTATATATTTAGTCAAATGTCTAGTCATTTATTTATTTAGTTATTTTTTAGTTAGTCGACTAGTTATTTATGTATTTAGTTATTTAGATACTTAGTTCGTTTGTTCCTTGTCTAGTTGTTTATTTATTTATTTATTTATTTAGTTAGCTTGTTACTTGGTAAGTTAGTTAGTTATATAGTAATCAATCTGTTTATTTATATATTTATATAATTGTTGTTGTTTCATTTGAGGAACTAGGACATCGTGGTCATTCAGCCCCGTGCCCTTGGGCGGGTGAAAAACATGTTATTGTGGTGTCTGTAGTATAATAATAATACCATATGGCCTCGGATGCCGGGTGCAAGCTTTGTTATTTGACACCCAGAGGGCAGCTTGCATGTCGAATTTTGTTGATCCTTCAAGCACTATGATAGTCAACGAGGTTAAATATCTAAGCTCCTTGACACTATAGCGCTTTCTAGTAGAGAAATGAGGAACTTTGTGTTGGTGGAAAATCCCAATATTAATTTTGCCATTATGAACACGGCCTACTGAATTCAAATGGTTTCTTTAACATGCCAACAATGTATGACAAGCGTGTCGTAATTTTTTCCGCCTTTTAAAAATCACTTACTACAGCCAGGAGTGAACCTGCAAGCTTGGGGTTGGTAGTCCGACACGATAACCACTCACTCACCGTGCATGTAGTAGTAGTAGTAGTATTAGTGTGTATTTGTAATTCAGGTAAGGGATAGGATGGAAGTGACCTTGGCTTTAAGTTAGGAACCATCCCGACATTTACCGGGAGTAGAAGTGTGAAACCACGGAAAAGCACTTACTGGATGGCTGAGGTGGGAATGGAGTCTGCCTCTTCTCAGTTCTGCCTCTCCAGGCTGAGTGGACACCGTTCCAGCCCTCAGACAGTAATTAAGTTACTTGGCAGAATCGCGAATCCAACCTGGACCTACGGGGCGACAGCCAAGAATGCTGGCTGCCACATTACGAGGTGGACTATCTATTATTATTTATGTTCGACGATGTCGAAGTGTAAATATTATATATCAGAAAACTGTACTACAATGAGGTTGGTTGGTTGGATCTTAAGTTTAGGGGCTGCGACAACGCGGTCATGTAGCCCCGTGTACTTTGGGTGTGTGTAGAATCTGTCTGATAACCGGTGTTAATTGTGGTGACTGTAATAGTGTGTGTTATCTGTTTTTACATTAAAGTACTGCAACTTAGAATTTTCCAAATAGTTCCTACTTTTGCCGCCAAGCGCCACCGTCAATGACTGCTAGGCCAAGTTTAGAACTTAGCTACTAGACGTCACCGCAGTCGGCTCTTGGCAACGAACGTAGAAACCTAAGAGCGTTGTTTACATTCTTAACCTATCCAATTTAGCTTCACACAGGTGCAATTACTGGAAGGTTTTTTAACATGCCATAAATCTATGACATGGGACCGCCGGCTTTACTTCCCCTCCGAAGGAAGGCATACTGAGGGATTTTTAACGCTCTTAAAACATCCGACGGCTTCGGCCGGATTTGAACCCCTACAATGAGGCTCATTTTAGTACAAGTTTTCATTATGATACAGTTTCTCCCACCAATCAGAGCTCAAGAAACAGTTGTGTGACCAATTGGGTGAGGATAGCATCGCACCTGCGCTCACTTCCATGGCCCCCTATTCTAAATTTCACTGCGTGGCGAGTGACATAGTGAGGTATAGGCTACCAGGAGGCCATGGTCAAATAGGCAAGAAGGTATTCTGAGCGTCCCATGAGCTCTGTTCAGTACATAAATCTGGAAAAATCTCGACAGTTATTTATGAATATTTATGTTCGAACATAAAATGGCTATAATTATCGTCGAACATAAACAGTCGTATGCAACTCGCCCATAATGGTAATTAAGACACTCCTATGGAAATTATAAAAAATCACTTCGCTCGTATTGTAAACATACTCGTGTCTTAATTATGGGCATTATAGGCTCGTTGCATAATATACTATTATTTCATCGAATAGCACTATTACAGAGCACGTAAAATCAATACAGTACTTCCAATCTTGCCACATGTGTTTCTTCTCTCTGCCCACATTCGTTTCATCCTCTCTGATCTCTGCTTCCGGAGCTGTCCAATGTTCCGTGGCTGCTTTCGTTGTCTTTCTTGTTCCTCCCTGACGATCACTTTTTGCATTTTGTCCCGAAATAATTTCCTTTAATATGTATCTGTAATGCCAATGTCGGTTTCCTTAAGATCCATTAATGTCTGTGTAAACCACGCTGGTTGAACTTTAAGTTTTAAAATTTTATAAAAAAAAATGTTTTGTTAGCCTGTCTATTCATTCTATTTAAAGGCCCAACAAGTAGTTCCGTGAAGAACTATACAGCCTATTTTCATATATCCTACTTAAGTCAATTGCCTCTATCTACACACAAAATTTCAGTTTGATTGCTGTAATAGATTCGTAGATATTGAGAACCGACTAAATATTTCGGATGGTCGCCATGTTGGATTTTATATAAGTAGATCCTAGAGTTATTCACTGTACATGAAGATTATTGTGTACGTGTAGCATTCAAATTTCAATCGCATGATTAGGACACAAGAAGTAACAAGGAGATTTTAAAATTTCGCACAGCTGCCATTTTGTGGTTATGGAAAACAATTAAAATAAATTAGGTGTCAGTGGATTAACATTCGTATAAGGATTTACTGTACCAAGTTTCACTGCACTCGGATGGTTAAATTGCGAGAAACGTCCATGTGAATATTTACACTTCGCGTCGCCGCCATGTTGGATTTGTGATCACCAGGTTATTTAAAGTCCTATAGGTGAACATAAAAAAATTCAGTTTGATTGCTATAATAAATTCGTAGATATTCAGAGCCGTCTAAATATTTCGGATGGTCGCCATGTTGGATTGTTAACTGTATAGGCCATAGAGTCATGTACCATTAAAGGAAAATTATTGCGTAGGTTCATTATTCAAACTTTCACTTCGATCGCATGACTACATCACAAGAAATAAAAACTTAATTTTAAAATTCGCACTGCCGCCATCTTGAGGTTATGTAAACAATCGAACTAAATTAGATACCAGTGGATTACAATGTGTATAAATATTTCCTGTACCAGGTTTCAGTGCGCTTGGAAGATTAAATCGCGAGAAAGGTCTATTTAAAATTTTCAAATTCGCTTGGCCGCCTTGTTCGTTTTGTAGTTAACCGGTTTTTGAAGGTCTCATAGATGGATTTCCAGTAGTGCTCTTTATCCCCGTACAAAATTTTAGGGAGATACCGCTAATAGTTTCAGAGATATAGAATGCCGGTGAAATATTTCGCACATCCGCCATCTTGTGATTATGTAAACAATTGAACGAAGTTAGATGTCGGTGCATTACAATGTATATAAACATATACTGTACCAAGTTTCATTGCGTTTGGTTGGTCAAATCGCGAGAAACGTCTATTTAAAAGTCGCAAAAATCGCGTGGCCGCCATGTTGGTTTTGTAGTTACCAGTTTTTCAAATGTCACATAGGTGATCTTCTAGTAGTTCCCTTTATCTCCGTAAAAGATTCCAGGGTGATATCGGAAATAGTTTCGGAGATATTGAATGCTGGTGAAATATTTCGCACAGCCGCCATGTTGGATTGGTGAGACGTAACGAAATTTGAAGGGCACGGTCGGGGTCGTCCGGAATAGTGCTATGAACTTACCGAGTTTCATTGAAATCGCTCCTGCCGTTTAGACGTTATTAGGGACACACACACACACACACACACACACACATACACGGACAAAAGGTGATCTCATAAGCCTATTTTTACAAAATTGAAAATAGGCTAAAAAGTGTCATTCGTCATTTGCGCATGGTATGAATTACGTTCTCCACATAGGTGTATATTTCATTGTTAGGTCGTGGTCTGTTTCTGTTTTCCTTGGGCCAATGTTGCATCGAACCAATCTTCTTTCCATCAGCATGATTTTGTTTATTATATCATTTAATATTTAATTATATTATTTTAAAAAATTTAATATGTATTTGTTTGTTTGTTTATTAACAGTAGATTTAAGCAGAATTTATGGAAGGTCATGGAAAAAAAAGGCAAACCCTATAAACCAAGTGGCCTTCCGACTTGTTTACTATAGAGGAAGAAAAACGAAGGTGCTCATTTTTACTAACGAAACAAAAAAATTTAAATTATTTACATTATGTGTATTGAGAAAGCCTCCGTGGCTTAGGCGGCAGCACGCCGGCCTCTCACCGCTGGGTCCGTGGTTCAAATCCCGGTCACTCCATGTGAGATCTGTGCTGGACAAAATGGAGGCAGACAGGTTTTTCTCCGGGTACTCCGGTTTTCCCTGTCAAAATTTCATTCCAACAACACTCTCCACTATTATTTCATTTCATCTGTCATTCATTTAATCATTGCCCCAGAGGAGTGCGTCAGGCCTCGGCAGCCGGCACAGTTCATATCCTCGTCGCTAGATGGGGGGCTTCATTCATTCCATTCCTGACCCGGTCGGAGACTGGAAGCAGGCTGTGGATTTTCATTTCATGTGTATTGAAATATTTCACATTCTCTCGTACTTTGATCCCTCCACATATGAACACAGGCTCATCGCAGGTGTTTTCTAACATAGCATTTAATATTATTTAATATTGGCGGATGGTCACTGACAGCGGTAACTACGCTTGCTAACGCTGGGTTTTCCTAGGCGCGGACTTGTCCTCTGGCGAAGAGCGGAACAGTTGCTCATTTGTATACTAGGAGTGATAAGGTGAGGTCGATATGTACGTGGAATCTATACTTTCTATTTCATTACACTTGGAAGAGGAGGAGGAGGAAGAAGAGTTACTACTGCATTTAGTGAAGGATCGAAAATGTGCAAGTGACATATTTAAAACGCGTGAAAATGAGGGAGTGTTTAAAATTCTTATAAATAACCATTTAATTGATGACGAAATTAGATTCAAACAGTACTTTCGATTGACCAAAAGCGAGTTCTATGATCTATACCAAGAAATAAAAGATGTAGAAGAACTGAAATCGCCGGTTTATAACAGAAAGCAGTAAACCGACACACACACACTCATGGTGCACACACAAGGGACACAATTGAATAAAACTACACACAACATGTACAGACGTCTAGCCACTCCGCCAGCCAACAGCGGACTCGTGTGCTGTCGGAGCAGAGGAACGTGGAGGAGCGAGTTCCGCTCGTCAAGCGGCGGTCCGCTCCGCTTCTAGGAAAACAGTACCATTAAAATTACATATGACCAGAGAAGAGCCGACTCCACTCTCCGCGTTGCGCTCTCCGCTTCCGCGCCTAGGAAAACCCAGCTTAATGCGCAGCGCTAGGCCATGGGATCAAGCTCTTTGCGGACTTGGTAGACGTGGGTTCGAGCCCCACCGTCGGCCGTCCTTAAAACGGGTTTCCGTGGTTTCCCATTTTCAACTCCAAGCAAATTCTGGGATGGTACTTTCTGACAGGCCTCGGCCGCTTCCTTCCACATCCTTGCCTAGTATCATTCACCATCATTCATCTCTCATTTGGCGGCTTCGGTGGCGTAGTTGGTAGCATGCTGAACTGCTGTGCCCAAGATCGCGGGTTCAAATCTAGCCGAAGTCATCGACTATTTTAAGAGCGTTAAAATCTTTCAGTATGCCTTCCTTCGGAGGGGAAGTAAAGCTGGCGGGCCCATGTCATAGATTTATGGCATGGAACAGAACCTTCCACTAACTACACTTGTGTGTAGCCAAAGTTTGTAGGTTAGAATTGATAACTCTCTATTACTCCCAACTTTCGCCGCAAGGTGCTGACTGCGATGCCATCTAGTGGCATGATGCCATCATGCCGCTGACTTTTTAAATAGCAAATAAGACTATGTACAGTATTGTGCTTTGTTCTGTAATACAATTCACAGCATATGTAATTCTAAACAGTCTGTGACGACAGGTATTGAAGGTATTTCTCGCAGATTATCCATACATGAACGGCTTTGCGTGTTGGTTGACATGACAACAATGGGATTATTGTGCGGTGTATTTCAAGCTAAACCCCATTGTGTGTTTGAATTAATGCTTTGACCCTTTATAGGGAAGAATAGTACAGTAGTAAATATATTTTATTTGTATTTATTTATATTTAATTATTATTTAACCTAATTATAATTATTATTGATTTTAATGTTTATTTTCTCTAACATTTTAATGCTCATAATTACTTTTATAATTTTACAATTAAGATGGTAAGATTATTAGAAATTTCATTTTTATAAGCTTTTTTATTTTCAAAAATTTGAGGCATATTAAGCATTATTAAACTATTAAAATTAAAAAGGTAAAAAACTAGGATAATTACAATTAAAATTAAAATGCATTAATTTTATTACATTTTTATTTTTCCATTTTTTTATTGCTTTTATAAAATCATTTATTTAAAACCCTAGGTCAAGGAGATAAACTAATAATATTTGGTTTACAGAAACATTAACACTTCCACAAGAATTAGTTGAAATATGAGTGAAAGATTCAACCATCTGCATCTTTGAGAATATAATATGTCCTTTTGCTGATGGTTAATATACTGACCACTAACCTATAAAGGAAATATATCTCTCTTCAATTCTGAGAAGGTATTATGATCATTACATACATACCAAAATTTTCATTTGAGACTGTTTTGCCTTTCAGTGTCCAGTCTAGTATGCAAGCCTCTGTTTGCGAACAAGTCACCTTTATGATCCCCTATTATCAGATAGCATTGCGGCCTCCTCTGCTTCTACACCTCTCACTTTGAAATCGTTCAACACTGAATCAAACCATCACTTTCTAGGTCTACCTCCGCTTGTCTTACCCTCTACAACCAAACTCATTAACCTCTTACGTAATCTCTCCACCCCCATTCTCACCACATGACCCCACCATCTGAGTCGGATCATACGAACAGCCTCATCTTGCGTGTTCATTTATAACTTATCCTGTATCTCTTCATTACGAGTATCTTTCTACCATTATTTCTTTCTATTTGCCCCAGAATTAAATCGTGCTACCTCATATCAGTTACCTCTAGCTAATGTATCAGATATCCTGACAGTTTCGTCGCTACACCAACTTCTTTCATTGCCCTTTGCTACTTTTCAGTCGGTCAACACGATTGTGCCCAATGAATTGGCCGGGGTACAAGTTATAAATATGTAAACACTCTCTTGGAAAAAATTACACTTAAATGGGCAATTTAGGATTACGCGTTTCGCCCCTCAAGTGGTCATCATCAGAATTTTTATGTTAATTCACTACCGTGGTTCAATAGCACGTCGTTAGATGATTATAGTACAGGGTCATTATCTATGTGCACCCCGATAAACACGGCAAGCTAAGCCGGCTGTGACTGGCGCAGATCGCGTACAAAACTTACAGAGCTCATAGGCGATGCTGAAAATGTCCTCCCTCTCTTGTAACACACACCTGACATCTTCTGATGAAAGAATGTCTGTCAACTCTTTTATTATTTACGGAGCCTGTTTCCTTGAATCGTTTAGCGAGCCTCCTAATTGTACTGGCATTAGGCACAGGTCTTCCTGGTAACTTGATTCGAAATTTTCGCCTCGTTTTAGAACAAGATTTCCTGCTTTTCATATATGAATTATGGATATACACACGTTCGCGTAATGGGAATTGGTGTCTAGGCATGACCAACAATCACAGTAATCACAACACTCACTAATCGTGCAACAATACCGTCTATGCTTTGCAGATACACGTCCATATGTATGACAAAAGACGTTTTGAATTAACGATATGAGTCAGAGCAGCGCGCCACCACCGGCTGAACCACGTACGCGTGCCCGTGACCAACGCCAGTCACAGCCGGCTTAGCTTGCCGTGATTATCGGGATGCACATAGATAATGACCCTGTATAATGATTGATTCGCAGTTTGCATCTCGTTATACGTTAAGTTTGTTTTAGTGTTGCAAGGTTTTGTGATTTGCGTGAGTAACGGTGTGTATGCGCGTGTATACAATTTAGAATATCACACTGTAAAAATAATAATAAAAATAACAAATTTTAGCATGCACTAGTATAAACTAAATATAATGTACACCTAACTTGGTATTGTACTCCTCACAGCGATGCTCACTAATAGACTTCACAACAACTACTGACGCGGTGTTGTTTGCATCTAACCTAGCTCGCTTGTCGTCCTGCACGCTATCTGTTGTTAACTGAAGTTTTGAATGAATTATCGTTGTACCTGAACCAACATAATGAGATTGTAAAGAATTATGATAAAATGTATGCTATGGACTCTGGAACTGTTTTCATTACTATCGTAGGCCATTTCAGCCGTCTTGCCACAACATTGACACCTGTTCATCTGTTGCCACCCAGTTTATTAGACGGTATAGGACCCTACGATACTACCTAATACAGGTCTTGGTCTTTTGAAAACAGACACAATGTGCATCCTCATCCTATAACATGTTTCCCACTTATTATTTCCCATTCGTATTCCTTGCCTCATTTTATTAATTTGTCAATGGTGATCTTTCGAAAAATGTCTGTTCATTCAGATTCGATGGATTGACTTTCTTCACTAGATATATTTCAATGGATTCTTTTATGTCGAGGACTTATTCTTTTGCTTCGTGGTGTAGAATTTTCAAGTCTGTTATGTTAGTGAAACGGTGATTGTTATCACGCATGTGTTCACATATGGCTGAATGTTTGTTATACTGTGTTCTTTATATCGTGTTACGATTTTTCTGCCACTTTGACCATTCATCATCTTGGCATGTGAACAGATAATATACACCTCATTTGGCGTGCGGTGTTTCTTTGTTAGGTTGCTATTGTGTAGGTGTTAACCAAGCGAGTTGTTAGTTCTGAAAACCCGCACGAAACCTATAATTGAAATGGCGTATATTGATGTAATCTTTAATTTACAGTATATATAATTCCAAATTAAAGCTTAATGTGTCTACTGTACTTTAGAATATATATACTTTTTACATGTTTCATGCATAAGTATGTTCAGAAAATTGTTATAAATGGCACAGGGTACATATAAAAACTTTCTTTTTAGGTTCCAAAATTCTGAAACTGGTATTTAATAGAAGCATATTTCTCTATTTAGGAACCTCAAAAAAATTATAAGCAATATTTCTTATATATTTTTTAAATTCTTAAGAAGAGGCACCCTACTGAGTTTTGTAAGTCCTGCAATTTTCATCCGATATTCACCATATTTTGAGAGTTAATGTATGTTAACAAAATTGAGATTATTCTCAAATTTGGAACAATTTGGTAACAAAATAACTGATTTATAGCAAATCTTAAGAAAATTATTTGCATGATTTCAAAACTTCCCTCGCGAACCAGTTTTAGAGTTTTTTTTATTTAAAACTGTTTTGTGATAGTTATAAGGCCCGTGTAAATAATAATTGGCATTACTATTTGAAAATTTTAAATATTGATATTATTAATCTACTTTTTTTTCTCACCCTCACCATGTATATTTTTTTTTTATTCTTTCAAATTTACACATTTGACTCAACATATCTCCGTCATATGTAATTATTTTTAAAAATGGATACCAACTTGTATGGATCTCTCAGGGTTCTGTAGGGGTGCTAAGCTTGAAGACAATAGGGCATAAACTGTTGCACTAAGAACATTTTTATTACTAAAAATAAAGTTTTGAGAAAAAGTTAATTTTGTTTTTAAGGTTTGTATGAGGAATAAGGAAACGCAATAAAAATTGTTGTTTCCCATTTAAAAAGCGTCACTTTACCATCAAATTACCATCCAAATGTTCTCCAAATAAACCAGGACATATAGCATGTTATTTTCCCTATAATATCACGTAACTTCTATTCCAAACAGTTCTTTATGCATCGCTTAGTTTTTGAGTTATTGTACGGTCTCAACTTACGTGTTCAACCCTGTATTATTGACGATAAGGTGGATCATCATTTTATTTACCTATTCACAGGTATACATTTTAATGTGGTAGTTTGACCACGTATGCCAATATTTTAAAATCATAAACGCAAATGTATTTACGTCTTACCGTCTGGTATCTTCAGTAGCGCATCCTAAAATTGAACCCGTGAGGAGTTATGTTCTAGGATTTGAAATGGCAAGCAGACAGCGTTGAAATTTTCTCGCCTAGGGTTATGTTATGTGACAGAGGCGACAGTAGTGTGGCCCGGGCAAGCCTACCACCCAGGCGGAATATACGAGCTTGGGCGAGCTGCAGCTGCGTTGCGTTAGACCACGTCATAGCGCTCTCAGCCAATCACAAGACAGCGCCAAACTCCGCTATCGATATAGCACGTACTGAAACAACTTAAACTTGCTGATATCTCAAATTTATTTTACTTAAAAAAGAAATAAATGAATTCTTTTGAATACACTGATATTGGGTAATATAACGTTCGGGGTGAAAAGAATTCTTATTAAGAACCAATATAGGTTATTGCATGGTAACGTAAATGTATTCTGCGATCTCAGAGTGTTGAGACTTTGGATGCAATAGGTCTCGAGTTCAATTCTGTTCTGAGGGTCTGAAAAACTGAGAAGAAATTGATTTGATTCCCGCCTCTATTGTCTTCTAAGGTAATTGGCTCTCTGTGGTCTCCAAATTCTACTCAATACAAATGCTGGGATTTCCCCCAAATTAATGCCACGGCTACCTCCTTCCAAATCCTATTCTTAATTACAAATGCACAAATTAGTACAGCCGTCAAAATGACGCTGGTTATCGGACAAATCTCACATACACATTCAAGTACACGGTGTTGCATCGCCACGATGTCATAATTGCCATAAATTAATTAACTGCAACAACAACAACAATAAGAAAACAACTGAAAGTATTCTAGAATGCATGTACTTCTACGATCAGAAGAAAATAGTTTTAACGCTGAATCCTAAGCATGGAACAATCATTCACTTCAAGAATCTCACGTGCGCTATCCAGTACTCTAACCCGGTTCACCTTGTTTGCTTATTGATTCAATAATCGTTTTGTTGTTGTTGTTGCTTCGTTTTATAGGCTCCCCAAGGAGCCCACGGCCAGTGGGACGTTGGTTGGCGACCACGGGACCCCAGCTGAGTTCAGCATTACTTCCACTTACTTGTGCCGGGCTCCTCTCTGTCATCTTTCCTATCGACCACCCTTGGTCAACTCTTGTTCTCTTCCGACCCCGATGGTTTTAGGGTATCCGAGGCCTAGGGAGTCTTTCAGTTTCCCGCCTTAATAGGCCTTTGTCTCATCTTTTCTGATCCCTCAATCTTTGAGGGTTCAGACCTCTCCTGGTCTCTTCATATCTCTTTTGCCTTTTGCTCAAGGCCCTTAAGAAGGCAGGGTGTGTGTAGTCCCACCACTTCTGGTGCACCCTGGATAGTGCTACACCCTCAAGGGCTCATGACTGGTGAGTTGGGAAGTTGGCGACCTCAAGGTATTCCTGAGCTGTGTCCGTTTTGTCCCTTTTTTCCTCTGACCTTGGGGCGGGCCCTCTCCTCTTTCCCCTCTGCCTTTCATGGCTCTCCTTCCTTCCAAGTCCATCAATCCTTATTCTTCGAGGGTTGAGGGCATTTCTTTTCTTCCTGTCCTTTATTTGCCTTATCCTTTATTTGTTTACCATTTCTTCTTCTAGTATATAAGTTTGTAGTTAGTATTAGTTATAGTTTTCATTCTCATCTCATCTTTCTCTATCACCCAAACCATTACGGGCCGATAACCTAGATGTTAGGCCCCTTTAAACAACAATTATCATCATATTTTTATAGGCCTGGACATCGTGGTCATTTAGCCATATACTTTGGGCTGTGTACAATTTGTCTCATAACCTGTGTTATTATGGTGTATGTAGTATTGTGTGTATTTGTAATTTGTAATGGGGATGGAGCCAGTCATGGCTCCATTATTGCCTGGAATAGAAGTAGGGAAACAATGGAAAACCACTTGCAGGATGGGAAGGGTGGGAAGCGAACCCCATCTCTCCTCAGTTTTGCCTGATTAGCCTTCAGACCAGATTTTTTTTTATTTTGTCCGAGCCAGACATCAAACCCGAACCTCTAGGGTGACTGCCTGATTTATTAATTGCTTTGTCACCTTGTAATCATGTTGCCTCGTGAACTTAGGTGTGTGTGAATAGGTTTAATAACCTGTGTCGTAGTGTGTGCGTGTATTTGTAATTTAGAGAACCGTGGCCTTAATTTAGCTACCATCCCAGCTTACTCCTAGTGTAGAAATACTCAGTCACTCAACATTCCTACGGAGTGGATTTATTTTTCCATGCAAATTGGCTACTTAGGATCCCGCAACAACATTATTTCTTTTTCTTTTCCTTTGCCTGGAGTTTCCTCTGTCTCCAACATTCATTCGTGCGTTCACTGACATGTTTCCACTGTCCACGTTCGTCCACTTCTGTTAGGTCTCCCTTCATTTTGAGACCCTTCCAGATTTTTCACATTACTCTTAAATTTACATCTTTCTAGCATCTGAGACTCTGTGATGTTCAACTTTTCTAAATCTTTCCTAACTTCCTTAGTCCACGTTGTAGTGGTCTTCTTGATCCAGAGATAGTCGAATATTTGTTTTGTAAATCTATGGCTGCATAGATGTATGAAGAATGCCAGCCTCCTCTTCCGCATAGTCTCGGAGATTCTTCCCGTGTTCTGGCAGACTTCTCTGTTGCTTCGCAGTTTCCATCCATCCTCAGTCCAACCTGCATCCATATTATTATTATTATTATTATTATTATTATTACTTTTATATAATAATATCTATACAATAATATGACAAGACACATGCTTCATTACCCTCTGTGCCCTCCATCTTGTGCAGAGGAAGATTTCCTGTTAGCCACTCATAAAATGTTCATAAAATATGAAATTATAATACTTTTAAGATTAAAAATAATTTGAAAATTCAAAATTTAAAAATAAAAATAAAACATTAAAACGTTAATGAAAACAAACATTTAATAGTACATTATGCAACTCGCCTATATTGGCTATAATTAAGACACGAGTATTTTTTATAAAACGAGCGTATGCGAGTTTTATAATTTCCATACGAGTGTCTTAGTTACCATTATAGGCGAGTTGCATACGACTGTTTATGTTCGACGATATTTATAACTTTATTATATGTTTTAACATAAATATTCATAAATATCTGTTGAGAGTCAGCTACTGGAATTTTGTGATCGCAGAGCGAGCGTTGGGTGTTATATCTTTGTCTTTCAAGAGCTTTGAACAACCGACGCATGCGCTCTGTGTGGTTGCAATGCCATATGCAACCATATGTTTACATCAGCCGTCCCTCAGTAATATTGTCACCGCAGTCATTTGAAGACAATGCGCTGTGTAGAAATTAGCGTTGGTGATTTTAAGGTACAGTGCTATTTCTTGTCTCATATTCGCCAGTTTATTTACGCGAAATTCCATGTCGGTAATATATTATAGTTCGATGTTGTGTTTATGTCCGACATGTTGGATTTTGAGCGCATGCGCGAAGTTATCGTTACCTAATTGGTCAATGAACGAGCTCTGATTGGCTGGAGAAACTGTATCATAATGGAAAACAGTGTTATAATGACCATCATTATGATACAGTTATCTGACACATAATAGTGAGGGTCGAACATAAACTAATAATAATTAATGTTTGGCTAAATTAATTGAAATTAAATTTTAAAAATAACAATAAAATATCTTCAATATTCTGCCCAATAAAGGGTTACGTGTATCACAGAAATAATTTGGGGGAGAAAGACTGTTTGTTGATGGGATCGTCATTTCTAAGTTTTGCAACATTAAAATAAATATAATAATAATGTTATTGGTTTTACGTCCCTTTCAACTACACTGGCTGTTAGAGACGCCGGGGTGCCGGAATTTTGCCCCGAAGGGGATCTTTAACGTGCCAGTAAATGTACTGACAATTTAAAATAAATAGTTTCTTTTAAGGTGCTTAATGCCTTAATATTTAGCCTATCAGTAAGAGTTGCCACATTCACTATGTTTTCTGACGGGTTTTGTTGTATATTGTACTTGTAGGACAGAGACTGTCTGTGGGTGTCACTGTAGGTTTGGTAGTGTTTTGTAGAGCCATCTTTCTTGCATGTTTGGAACTGATGATGCTCGCTTGACAAGCGAAACATGTCATCCCTTAGTTTTGTTATTCTTCAATAGTCCATAACAGTATATATCTAAATCATATGTAATTTAATTCAGGTTATTTCTTCACATATTCCAACAAGAAGTTCCGTGACGAACTAATGAGCCTACTATTCTTAAAATTAAGATTCATGCCAATGATTAATCTACAGTATATGAACGTATCTAGAATAATGACGAAGTTAAGTTGGTAATATCGAAATGTCTAATTAGTTCGAAATATACCTGGTATAATGTAGCCTAATAGAGCACTACAGTTGGCAGCCCTGGTGACTGAATATATTCATAGTTCGATATCTTAAAGTACAGAATACAAAATTTGGTTGAAGTCCAATGGACGTTACATGCAGTTAGAAATTGGATCTATCAGCACGCGTAAAAGCATATTGGTAACAATGTCATGCGTGTGTGGTCAGAAATAATCTGAAATATTATGACATCTTGTTGTGCCAATTTTGGATGAAATCCATTTGTTAGTATAGAAGTTACATGTATTTTAAAATTGGACCTATGAGCAGGCATAGAATCATGTTGGCTTGGCAGCACTGACTAATATTAATTACTCCAAATTAATCTAGAATGTCAGGTGCTATACGTGTTCAAAGTAAAGAGCTGTTGGCTTGCATACTTTCTGATATATTGATATTAGGGTAAAAAATATAGACAGCATTTATTAACACTTGGTAGCCCTGATTGCTCTTAAGAATACTTATAGTCGTATGCGTTATGTTACTCATAGCACATAAGAAATTTGGTTGAAATCCAACTGATAGTATAGAAGTTACATGTATTTAAAAATTGGTCCTTTCAGCAGGCTTAGAATCATGTTGGTAGAACTGACGTATATAAGTTACTCCAAATTAATCTAAAATGTCATGGTCTATACGTGTGCATAGTTTAAAGCTGTCGGCTTGCATAATTTCTGATATATTGGTATTTGGATCAAGAGAACAGAGGGAGTCATTCTTAACAGTTGAAAGCCCTGGCGGCTCTTAAGAATACGCTCGGTCATATCTGTTTATGTACAGATATTACATACAAAATTTGGTTGAGATCCAATGGATAGTGTAGAAGTTATATGCATTTAAAAATTGGACCTATCAGATGGCATAAAATTATTTTGGCAACATTGTCATGTATGGCCTCCTGGAAATTGAACAATAGTATTATCTACATGTGTTCCAATTTTGGAATAGCTCCCATGCATACCTTCCAAGATATCCAACATGGAGCTCTAATTTCTAGTGCGTTTTTCAGCAGTTGGTAGCACTGATATCATTTTCAAATATAGGCTTGAGATATTCCGGTATACATCTTTACTCATACTAAATTTGGTTTCGATTGCTGCAGCCGTTTAGGAGTTGATAGGTGGGCACACTCACACAGCCAGTCAGACAGAAAGACAGACAGACACACACACACTTTCCCGGATCGATCTCATAAGTCTACTTTTTCCTTATTTTTGCAAAATGTGAAAGTAGGCTAAACATTGGTATTATTATTATTATTATTATTATTATTATTATTATTTATCGTATGGCTTTTAGTTCCGGGAGTGCCCGAGCACATGTTCAGCTCGCCAGGGGCTGAAGCTGCTTCAAGCTGACACCCATGGGGTGAGTTACAAGTTACGTTCAATTTCAAGTAGTTCCAACTTTCACTACCAGATATCACTAACACCTAGTGGTGAACGTTGGAACTAGGATAGAGCGTTTCAACGAAATCTAACCTATAAATTTAGCTTCATACAAGATTAGTTAGTGGAAGGATCTTTTACATGCCATACATATATGGCATGGGCCCGACGGCTTTACTTCCCCTCTGAAGTAAGGCTCACTGGGGGATTTTTAACGCTCCTAAAAAATCCGATGACTTCGTCTGGGTTTGAACCCACGATCTTGGGCATAGAACCCACTACATGGAATAAGGAGGAAGACACTCTAAGAATAATCACCTGATGAAGCTTTTAATTATTTAGTTCTCCTTAGACGAAAAATAATTAATTGCGATAATATAACAATCAACTAACGATCAACTCCCACGCTGTGAGTTATTAGAACTTTGTTGGTTTGTACTTTTAATGACTTGTCTGTAAAACTCATTACACCCACAAGGTTTCTTAAGTTGCGGATTTAATATTCCAGGAGTAGTCAAAACTATTTCCATAACATACAGTAAATGATTTAAAATATTAACTAGACCCGCATCGCTGAGAGGAAACATTTTAACCAGACGCTCAATTATTCAACTGCTGTATTTCACGCATCAACAATTTGAGTTTAGAGTGCACTTCCAACTTTTATAGAATATAAAGCAATAACATATATGAGTACAACATAGCCATGAAAGAAACTTTCCCTAACTTCTGTAATAGTGATTTGATCAAATTATGTTCATAAAGTTACGCTTCCGTACATTTCAACAAGTAGTTCCTTGAAAAACTGTATGTTAGGTAGTCATCCCGATGGCTGATTGGATCCTCAAATATTACCGCCGTTAAGTTATGTGGGTGTCTCTCTCTCTTTATTCGTTTAGTCGATTCCGACTCTCCGTGACCCCATGTACTAAACTACGCCAATTTCTTCTGTCCTGTACTGCCTCTCGAAGATTTTCCAAGCTGGAATTTAGTGCTTCTGTGATGCCATCCATCTATCTCATTCTTTGCCTCCCTTTTCTCCTTGTGCCATCTATCTTCCCCAGCATTAAGGTCCTCTCTAATGAATTATGTCTTCTCATGATGTGTCCAAAGTACCTCAGTTTTTGTTACATGATTAAGCCCTCCAAGGAACACTCTGGTTTAATTTGCTGTAAAACTGACTAATTTGTTCTCTTCGCAGTCCAAGGAACTCTAAGAATTTTTCTCCAACACCACAATTCGAAGGAATCTATTCTAAGGCGTTCAGCTTTACTTATGGTCCAGATCTCACATCCATACATCACAACTGGAAAAACCATAGACCTTACTGATCCTTATTGTTAATTTTAGGTCTCTACTCCTTAAGATATTGTCCAGATTTTAAAATGCCTGTGTACCAAGTAGCAATCGTCTTTTGATTTTATAGCTGCAGTCACTATCAGCAGAAATGTGTGAGCCAAGATAGATTAAAACACTACAGTCAGTCTGAAATACTAGACGTTATATCATTTCAAATGACGCATGCTACAAATGCTACACATGTTAGAAAGGCTCAGGAGGGCTCATTCAACAGACTCCGTTAACCATTAACTTAGGCTCCCCGCGCGGACACCTCTTTAAGGGTCACCCTGTATTTGAGTCTGACATCTTTTACAACTCTTTAAGGGTCACCCATTATTTGAATCTGATATCTTGCAAACACAAGCCTCCGTGGCTTAGGCGGCAGCACGCCGGCCTCTCACCGCTGGGTCCGTGGTTCAAATCCCGGTCACTCCATGTGAGATCTGTGCTGGACAAAACGGAGGCAGACAGGTTTTCCTCCGGGTACTCCGGTTTTCCCTGTCAAAATTTCATTCCAGCAACACTCTCCACTATCATTTAATTTCATCTGTCATTCATTTAATCATTGCCCCAGAGGAGTGCATCCGGCCTCGGCAGCCGGCACAGTTCATATCCTCGCCGCTAGATGGGGGCTTCATTCATTCCATTCCTGACCCGGTCGGAGACTGGAAGCAGGCTGTGGATTTTCATTTTTCATCTTGCAAACACAAGCCTCCGTGGCTTAGGCGGCAGCATGCCGGCCTCTCACCGCTGAGTCCGTGGTTCAAATCCCGGTCACTCCATGTGAGATCTGTGCTGGACAAAACGGAGGCAGACAGGTTTTTCTCCGGGTACTCCGGTTTTCCCTGTCAAAATTTCATTCCAGCAACACTCTCCACTATCATTTCATTTCATCTGTCATTCATTTAATCATTGCCCCAGAGGAGTGCGTCCGGCCTCGGCAGTCGGCACAGTTCATATCCTCGCCGCTAGATGGGGGCTTCATTCATTCCATTCCTGACCCGGTCGGAGACTGGAAGCAGGCTGTGGATTTCCATTTTCATCTTGCAAACCTCTTTAAGGGTCACCCTGCATTTGAATTGAATCTAACATTCTGTACGCCTCGTTAAGTGTCGACCTGTATTTTGCTCTGACATCCTGCACACCTCTTTAGGAGGCACCCTGTATTCTTATCTGTCATCTTGTATATCTCTTTAGAAGTCACCCTGGGCCGATAACCTAGATGTTAGGCCCCTTAAAACAACAATTATCATCATCATCATCATCATCATAGAAGTCACCCTGTATTCTTGTGTGACATATTGTACACCTCTTTATGAGTCACCTTGTATTCTTATCTGGCATCTTGTATATCTCTTTAGGAGTCACCCTGTAATCTTATCTGGCATCTTGTACACCCCTTTAGGAGTAACCCTGTATTCTTTTCGCTTCGCTCGAAGCTCCAGGTCGCTCGACGCCCTAGGACTCTTTCAACAGACTCCATTAATCATTAACTTAGGTTTTCCGCGTGGTTGCATGACGTCACGCTCTCGCCGTCCATTACCCATTAACTTAGGCTTACCGGGCGGCTGCATGACGTCACCGTCTCCGTCTCCATAACGCATAACTTTTGACTCAAGCATAACGATGAAGTTGACAAGATCATTTGAAATGATAAAAGGCTGCGCTATATTGAGGCGTACTCGGCAGTATGAGGAGTGAGGTAGTTTGCCATTGCTTTCCTCACTGAGTCAGAATGGCAGTACTAACCCTATGAGTAGAACCTTTCACAGCATCCACAGGCACAGACTGCGCCCTGAATTCCATTACTACGCCACCCATATATCAGCAGCTTCCATATAATCACAGCCATGAGTGAGACTGAGACATCGGTGAAAAGCCCCATTTTACTCTAGCCGGTGCAAACAGATAAATGCAAATATACTGCAATCAAGAGATGGCAAACTGGCCAGAACTAAATAGCCTATTTTCATATAACCTACTTATGGTAATTGCCTCAATCGACATTCAAAATTTCAGTTTGTTTGCCGTAATAAATTCGTAGATATGTTAACTGTCTAAATATTTCAGATGGTCGCCATGTTAGATTTTTATATATGTGTACTATTTGAAGACGATTATTCGTAAGATCATTATTCAAACTTTCACTTCGATCGCATGATTAGGACACAAGAAATAAAACTTAACTTTGAAATTTCCTACAGCCGCCATTTTGAGGTTAGGTAAACAAATGAACAATTTAGATGTCACTGCATTGCAATGTGTATTGACATTTGCTGTACCCCACAGAGACAGCGACACGAATGTGTTGAAACCTAACACGTCCCACAAGTCAAGACCTGCGTAGGTCACCGCTGAGGATAGATTTTGTATATATAGCGACAAGAATGTGCTGCCAACTTAACACGTCCCACATGGCGAGGCCCGCCTAGCTTGCCGCTGCGGAGAGACTTTGCGGACGCTCTGTACAACATCCCTGTGACATAAATTGACGGAACTTAACTTTTTGAACACATATGATATATTCTTAGAGAAGCAAATAGTAGCCTAATTAATGCTCTTTTTTGTATTCACAGTCTCTGAATTTAAGTGCCTGGTAATGAAGGAAATTTACTTTCCAATAGACTCAGAATTGTAACCTCTTTAAAAGTCAACTTATATTAAGATTTTTATCGTGTTCAAAGTTTAATTCTCTGAGACATTCACGTTTTATTCCATAGCCAAGGTGACTTGTGCGTGTTATATTTCATTTCTTTGGGAGTAATTTCAAGCTGTGCTTTTGTTTAAGCGTGGTAGTTAAAGGAGAGGAAACAGTTTTACTTTTAAGACCTTTTTGACCTTCACTGAAGAAGGGGAGATTGGCTTCTCTCAATAATATTACAATATTCCACTGCTATTTCAAAACCAATGAATAGTTAATACTTACAAGCAGGGCTAGATTTGTGACGGTACGCCGTACCGAAACCCTCTGATTGGGGAAAAAGTCGAATATATAACAAAATTTTTCTCAAATGAATCTCATCATTTAGGTAGATTTCATTAGAAAGTTAACTATTGCAATGGGTCCCATGTTTCGACTTCCGGAAAATTTCGACATATCTTCGCGTTTCACATCCCCCAGACCCCAAAACCACCGTCAGTTCAAAAGTTTATATATAATTCATGTATATATATATATATATATGTATATCAGTTTCTTGTGGACACGATAACTGCCGTAATTTTGCACCAATCACTTTGAATTTTTTACCGAATATGTATACCTATAAAATCTCGGTAGAATTCGTTACTGGGCTAAATCGGTCGAAGGAGGTGAATATGGGGGTCTTTTTTCGAAAAAGTGAAATATTGCTATAACTCTCTTAATATGTGAAATATCGAATCCGTTCAACGTTCATACTGTGTGTCGGATAAAGCCCAAAAAGTTATGTTTGAAGAGTTTTTTTTATAGCACCAACCATTGACCAAAGGGGTGGGAAAAAGTAGTTTTTTCGGGAAACATTAATCATATCTCTCTTAATAGGCACAATATCAAAACCGTACAAAATGGACAATATTTCCCTAATAATTACCTAAAACTTTTGTCTGAAAGAATTTTTGATATGACCCACCATTACGCCAAGGGATGAGAAAAATGATTTCGGAATTATAAGGAAATGCCAAGAGCTATCAGAGGTTGCCGTGGCAACACTACTAAATTGATGAGGGATGAGCCATCAGACGTTGCCATGACAACGCACTTGCACGAGATCAGATTCAGTATTTCCATCTGACTAAGTGGGAAGCGGCTTCGGTGACGTAACTGGTAGCATGCTGAATGTCTATGCCCAAGGTCGCGGTTTCAAAGCCGGCCGAAGTCGTCGGATTTTCTTAGAGCGCTAAAATCCCTCAGTATTCTTTCCTTCGGAGGGGAAGTTCCAACGTTCGTTGTGAGTTGCTGGTTGGGGTGGCATCTAGTAGCCAAGTTCACCGCTAGGTGTCGTTGACGGTAGTACCTGGTAGCAACATTAGGAACTACTACTTGAAATTGACCGTCTGCAGTCCTTACCTGAATTACAGACTAATACAGCCATCCCTAAGAACACGGGGTTACATGACCGCGTTGTCGCAGCCCCTAAACTGAGGAACCAACCAAAATCTCTGCGGGAGGTATAATTTTGCATGAAGAAGTAACAGACCGTTACATATTTACACATCAGTGTCGAAACCTTGCATAAGGACAGTGTGACCACAAGTATAACAAGTAGTTCCGTGAAGAACTATACAGCCTATTTTCATATATCCTGCTCATGTTAATTGCCTCTATCAACATACAAAATTTCAGTTTAATTGCTGTAACAGATTCGTAGATATTGAGAACCGTCTAAATATTTCAGATGGTCGCCAGGTTGGATTTTTATTTTTGTACTATTACATTAAGATTATTGTGTACGTGTGGTATTCAAACTGCAATCGCATGATTAGAACACAAGAAGTAAAAACGAGATTTTAAAATTAAGCACAGCAGCCATCTTGTGATTATGCAAACAATTGAAATAAATTAGATGCCAGTGGATCAACATTTGTATAAGCATTTAACGTGCATTGTTTCTCGAGTCTCGGATAAATAATTCGCGAGAAACGTCCATTTAAATAGTTATACTTCGCGTCGCCGCCATGTTGGATGTGTGCTCACCAGGTTACTGAAAGTCCCATAGGTGAACATACGTTCATAGTCTCTATGAACATTAAAAAAAAAAAAACAGTTTGGTTGCTGTAAAAGATTCATAGATATTGAGAACCGTCTAAATATTTCGGAAGCTCGTCATTTAGGATTGTTATATGTATAGGACATAGAGTTATGTACCATTCAAGGACAATTATTGCCTAGGTTCATTATTCAAACTTTCACTTCGATCGCATGATTACGACACAAGAAATAAAAACTTAATTTTAAAATTTCGCACAGCCGCCATCTTGAGGTTACGTAAACAATTGAATTAAATTTGATGGCAGTGCATTACAATTTGCAAAATCATTTACTGTACCAAATTTCACTGCGCTCAGAGATTTAAATCACGAGAAAAGTCTATTAAAATATTTCAAATTCGCTTGGTCGCCATGTTCGTTTTGTACTTTACAGGTTTATGAAATATACATAGGTAAACTTGTATCAGTACCCTTTATCACCGTACAAAATTTCAGTGTGATATCTGTAATAGTTTCGGAGAAATAGAATGTCAGTGAAATATTTCGCACAGCCGCCATTTTGAGGTTATGTAAACAATTGAACTAAATTAGACTCCAGTGCATTTCGATGTGTATAAACATTTGCTGTACCCTGTTTCATTACGTTTGGATAGTTAAATCGCGAGAAAAGTCTATTTAAAAGTCTCAAATTTGCTTGGCCGCCATGTTGGTTTTGTAGTGACCAGGTTTTTGAAAGTCTCATAGGTGAACATCTAGTAGTGCCCTTTATCACCGTACACAATTTCAGGGCGATATCGGTAATAGTTTCGGAGATATTGAATGCTAGTGAAATATTTCGCACAGCCGCCATGTTGGATTGGTGAGACGTAACAAAATTTGAAGGGCATGGTCGAGGTCGCCGGGAATAGTGCTATGAACTTACCGAGTTTCATTGAAATCTCTCCAGCCGTTTAGATTTTATTAGGGGGGACACACACACACCTCTCACACACACACACACACACACACGCATACACACACGGACAAAAGGTGATCTCATAAGCCTATTTTTTCAAAATTGAAAATAGGCTAAAAATGGACCCCAAATGACAAGAAGGTTACCGTCATCATGTACCCATGTGAGTAATCTCGTTGGATAATATGCATCTGCCTCCAACTAGCATCAGCTCTCAGGCGTGTACGGTAACCCCAATTTAGCAGTGCATATTTTGGATTTGAGGCTAAAAAGGTATCAACTCTACAATGATAAGGCACAACTCTATTCTAAAACTTTAATCCAGTAAAATAAATCATGGCTTCAAACACAAAACAATACCCAAAAAAAAGCATAAAATAAAGCAAACAAAATTTTTACTTCCACAATCCACAAATAAACAAATATGAAATCACAACAAAGTCATACCTAGCCATAATGCTTTACCCTTCTGTGAACTTCACAAGGATATACTAGTGCGCTGATGCACCTACGACTTCAAAACAAACTGTACATTAACATAACAGTCATACAATGTGACTTCTTTAATATTACAACAAGGATTATTCCTTAAACCTCTTTATGTTAAACAATTATGTGTGCCGTGCGTGTTTTAATATTTTTCTTCTCACCAATGAAATGCTTTGCATGCATTTACCTATTTGGACGTTGCACCAAAATCAACGTGCAACTCCATAATTATGTAAGCTACCCCCTACACATCCTCCAATTATATGGTTTCACCGCATGCTGTCTGTGATTCCTAGATAAAACGTTACGTTATAGCTTATGTCGGATTGTACGATAGACTACCTCGCGCTCATGGCGATTGGCATCTAGTCACCAACTACATGACTTGGTTCCAGTGACAGTACAAATATATCATGTAACTATTCGTCAGATAGCTAACATAATGAACCATCAGGATGAACTATAATTATCCATGTGTTCACAAACCACATGGCTCTAATACTCAACATAACAATCTTGCATTATATGTCATTTCAACAAGGTCTAGAATCTCTTCCCTTTATAACTTGCCTGAGCGGTCCGAGTGGCTGGCACCGACCCTTGGCTAAGGAAGTCGCTACACAATAGAAAGTGGAATGGGTCGTTTCACCAATTATCTCGACCTTTCTAAAAGTTTGAAAGCCTCCCTCTCTCTAAGCAGTGGAGATTTACAAGACAAAATACTGTGTCCTGACCGACACACATGTTCCCAAAGGATCTTAATTGACTATTATGCCAACAGGTATTGAATGAGCTTTTGTAATTATTCCTACGTCGAGGATAATGATTAATTAATGGCCTCACATGGGTCCATTCAACATGAAGGTTCGGGGTTCGTAATGCATGAGCCTGGCGGTGACCGATGTCTCAAGTACAATATAGGCGCAGACAACCACTGTCGCCATGAGTTTTCGCTGCCCACGAGCGTAAATAACTCATCAAAAAGTTCTCGGGAAATCATAGAGCTGCGAGGTGTCCTTGTTTCCTCGACTCTTATAAAGATTCCAATCCGGAACACATTTCAATCCTTTCTTCAGAGTTAGGGTCCATTCACTAGAACTCTGGAATAAATAATATCTCCAACAATGTCCACGACATAGGAGAATTCATACGTAGAATAGACTATCTGGCCCCTAATGCTCCATGCTACGACACTCCGACCTATAATATTAAGAGAAATCTAACATTTACTCTATAAGCTTCTCAATTAAGCTGCAAATTCAATCCACTAAAAGCTCTTTCATTACTGGTATCATTACTGAATATATGCAATATTCTAACATAAAACTTCTTTCCATAGTTACTGTAATGTAATCTCATTGTAACATCTTCCTGCTTAGATTGATAGGTCCTGCACTTAGCGTTAATAATTCTCGCTTACAACATTTATTTGTTTCCTGATGTGTTCATTCATACTCTTAATAACCATTATTATTATTATCATCATTTCTCACTGACATGAATTACCAAAATCATTATTTATTATTATTATTATAAATCTCATTGACATAAATGACCGAAATCATCATTTATTATTATTCTCATATAAATTACCAAAATTTCCGACATAGCTAGACGTTTTAAACTCGAACAATCGCGTTCGTTACATTTACATAATTGATTGCCATTCTTAATTCATAGTGGGAATAATTACTCCACTTAATGATGCAAATCAACATTTCAACTCTATCAAAATCAACTCATTACTGATTAAACATGGAGGATCAGCCTCCTAACTGATTTTTACTGGCATCTATAAGGAATTCACAATATCTTTACGGAATCACAGACATGCATCGGTCCATACTTTTACATAATCATAACCATAATTTGTGGGGTACTTACATCTCTATAGGCATCTAAGGTGGCTCCAACCAATCATATTCTTCCATGTCGCCCGCCATAATGGGTTTAACGCGACATATTTCTCTTGTTTACACACATAATTTCTATCACCAACACGACACGTTGCATACCTTTCAGGAAGTTATCACTCCCCAAACATGTGAAACACTTCATCAAACACTACTTTAAATGATACTTTTACATATACATTACACTGAACACTCGTCACTTTATACACACTTCAATGCTGAAATTCCCTAGCAGAGATCGAAATTGCAGGTGTCGACGGCATCTTACGTTATCAACTCCTGATTGAAAGTCTGGTTATCTGCTCTCGGAACTCTCCAACAGTTTTATGACGATCATTACTCCTACAGTAAGCGTTAACATCTGGTACTCTCATGGCAATACCAAACACTTAGTAGAGTTTCTTTAGCGCATTCTATCGTAGTTACACATATACGATTAGTTAATACTATACACATTGCGCTTAATAAAGTTCAACACTTTCACAAATAATTATATACAATAATTCTACCGTTAGTCTATACGGTGCTTCGTAACTGAACACGTCATAGTTCGTGCGGCTGATTATGCCTGTATCACGACTATTATTCATACAAGCATATTTACTGTTTCCATTACACATACCAGTCTTTGTTCGGCGTCTTGATGAATAGAATCGTCATGCGTTTTGCCTTGACGAACTTGCTTCAACCTGTCTGTAGCTGACTGAAGTTTCACTCGAAGACCGCACGTAACTTATTTGAAGACTTCTGTCTGCGACTTACACGCTGTCTCGTACTGCTGCATATTTGCTGCATACTGATTGCAACTTATTTCCATTGTGCTACAATTGACAATTGAGTAAGACTGTAACTGGCTGTAACTGCGCTTGGCGGCATGTAGACTGAACTTGGCTGCGTCTCGACTGACTTACAACTGAGCATAGCTGAGTTAGAACAGAGTTTCAAGTGAGAACAACTGAGTTAGAACAGAGGGCTCCTCCTGGGGTCTACTCCCTTATATCGGATTTCCACAGAAAGTAGAGCAACATCTTCCCGCGTAATCTTGGCTCCTCTCACAGCATGATTCAGGTCTTCAAACCATGATCATTGTGTTCCTCTCTCTTCACAGGTCCCAAAACTATCTGTGTGCAAAGGAATCGCTCGTCCAATTAATTTATATTAATTCCTTTCTCCATGGCGTGGGACGCTACCTACTCGGGAAATCCCCGGCAACATCTTCACATCCATCCGCGAACAATGGTCGTTTTACAGTCCTTACGCACATCATTAAATATGCACCAATTTCGCCGGTAAAAGACTCTAAAATTATCTTCTTGCCAAGATATTCACCTGTGTGCAACTCTCATCTCGATTCGTTACTCCAATCACGAGTAATCAATGATTTTTCTGGGCATTTCTCCGCCCCTACTCCAATTCTATTCTCCGTCGGGGAATAACTATGTCATTATTCAGGCCTCTCCCCTGCTCCAGACGACATAATGGGGTGACAGAGATGGACGTGGCTCCACTGGGACCAACCCACAATTCTGGGCCGATTAGTAAATGTCAGCTCTGCCCTCCTCTGTGCTTCAAGCCTGCAATAGCTTACACCAAATCGTCTTATAATGATATAATCTGCTCATTATTTCCTACATTATTTTAATAAATAATGCTATTTCATCAAAAATCACACCAGTGATTAAATATACATTTCTTTCGAGGGGTTTTTACCAAGAAACTCCCTGTACAGATCTCTGGTTCGCTTCCTGGCGGAACCTTTTTACTGAGATCACAGTCTCTGGGAACCATGTTCGATTCCAGTCAGCATAACCCCATCGGGTTCAATCATAAGACAATAAAATGTTTAAAATAAGCATAAAATGACGAAAAACAAAGTTAATTAAGCTCCAATTATAAAATACCTTCTTGCAATAAATGAGGTCTGATCCTTCTACGAAAACCTGCATATTCTGCCTATTTTCGCCTATCCCCAAGTTTGTCCGGTGAAATCTACCTCCGCCTTCCGGCGTGCCGGGAGGACTTTTTTAAACACTAAATGCCTCCTCACTACTTTTCCTGAAGCTGCATGGCCCACCACTCAATCGCTTTGACCCTTCAAAGTACGTGGAATCTTGGCTGCTTCGGGGATGGCACTCCACTCTGGATACTAACAGCAAGGTGTGAGAGAGAGAGGAGGCACATACAAGGAAAACTTTTCAAATCTTCGAACAATTTTAGAAACTGTGAGGTAATAGTACATTATGCAACGATCCTATAATGGCAAAAACTTAGACACGAGTATGTTTATAAAACGAGCGCATGCGAGTTTTATAATTTCCATACGAGTGTCATAATTACAATTATAGGCGAGTTGCATACGACTGTTTATGTTCGACGATAATTATTATAACTATTTTATATTCGAACATAATATTCATAAATATCTGTCGAGATTTCACCAGTTTTATGTACTGAACAGAGCGCAAGAGACGCAGGGAATGCCTTGTATTTGACCGTGGCCTCCTCGATTACCCTACTATGATATTAGGCCAGGCAGTGAAATTTAAATTAGAAGGCCGTGGAACTCAGCGCATTTAATTATCTAATTGGTCGAAAAATTGTTTCTTGAGCTCTGATTGGTGGGAGAAACTGTTTCATAATGAAAAATAGTGTTATAATGAGTATCATTATAGTAGAGTTTTCTGACATATAATAGTCAGGGTCGAACATAAAACTTGTTTAAGTACGGTCCTTTTAATCTATATATATAAAAGAAAGTCGTGTTAGTTACACTTATAACTCAAGAACGGCTGAACCGATTTGGCTGAAAATTGGTGTGCAGGTAGCTTAGAACCAGGAGACATAGGATACTTTTTTTGTATCCAGTGACGTGACATAAAATATCAAAGAGAATACAAATCTCTATAAAAAGTAACGCAAACGACAGCTAAAATAATCTCATGAAGGAATGGCAACACAGAACACCAAGGCAAGTCGTTTCCAGGCAACAGTAGCTCTTGACGAGACGCAGCCCACTAGCGAGTAGCGCTATCCCCTACCGGTATAGAAATCATTAAAATACTTAATTTTTTATTTGTATTTTTATGGGCATAGTTAATCCAATTTACAATACAGAGCACGCGAGTAGTTTAAACAAATGAGTGTTGGCGAGGCGTTCATATAGCCTACAATTAATCCGATTGCGACCAAATTTTGGTGGGTTATTTAGCACACTTCCGGGAAAGTTATATGCATAGTAAATCCAATTTAAAGTAAATAGCGCGCGAGTAGCTTCAATAAAATGGCGTGCGATTCATTTCAACAAAGACCCACATGCGTTCATATACCATTCATCCCATTGCGATGAAACTTGGGTGAGATGTTATGTACACTTCAGGGAAAGTTTTTGGCGTAGTAAATCCACTTAAGAATAGGTAGCGCACGAGTAGATTCAACAGATGAGCGACTACGCACGAAGCTTTTCAACCAACTCCCGTATGCGTTCATATACTATTCGTCCGATAGCGATGAAACTTGGGTGAGATGTTGTGTACACTTCAGGTAAGATTTCTGGCGTAGTAAATCCACTTTTCAATAGGTATCGCACAAGTACAGTAGATTAAACAAATGAGCGACGACGTGCGAAGTGTTCAACAAAGTCCCATATGCGTTCATATACCATTCGTCCGATAACGATGAAACTTGGGCGAGTTATTGTGTACACTCCAGGGAAGGTTTCAGGCTTAGTAAATCCATTTTACAATAGGTAGCGCACGTGTATATTAAATAAATAAGCAAAGACGCGCGAAGCCTTTCAAAAAAAGTCCCGTATGCGTTCATATACTATTCGTCCGATAGCGATGAAACTTGGATGAGATGTTGTGTTCACTTCAGGTAAGGTTTCTGGCTTAGTAAATCCACTTTTAAATAGGTATCGCACAAGTAGATTAAACAAATGAACGAGGACGCGCGAAGTGTTTCAACAAAGTCTCATATGCGTTCATATACCATTCGGCCGACAGCGATGAAACTTGGGTGAGTTATTGTGTACACTGGAGGGAAGGTTTCAGGCTTAGTAAATCCATTTTACAATAGGTAGCGCACGAGTAGATTCAACAAATGAGCGAAGACGCGCGAAGCGTTTCAAAAAAGTCCCGTATACGTTCAAATACCCTTCGTCCGATAGCGATGAAACTTGGGTGAGATGTTGTGTACATGCCTGGGAATGTGTTCGACTTAGTAAATCCATTTTACAATTGGTAGTGTAGGAGTATATTCAACAAATGGGTGACGGCGCTCGAATTGTTTCAACAAAGACCTGTATACGTTCATATAGCATTCATTTCATTGCGATGAAACTTTGGTGAGTTGTTGAGCACGCTCCCATGAATGTTTCTGAGATATTAAATCAATTTTATAATAGTTTAGAGGTGGTTAACGAAAGAAGAAAAACATATTGGGAATCCAAAAGCAGTTCAACAAACAAAGTCACTTCGCCAACACTTTCTTTGAATGGCATTGCAACGCATGCCGGGAACAGCTAGTATTGAATAATTATTTCAGAAAACTGGAGAGATAAACTAATAAAACAAGAAATAAATGATTGGTTGGTTCCTTAGTTTAGGGGCTGCGACAACGCGGTCGTGTAGCCCCGTGTACTTTGTGTGTGTGTAGAATCTGCCTGTTAACCGGTGTTAATTGTGATGACTGTATTAGTGTGTGTATCTGTTTTTTTAAATTCAAGTATGGACTGCAACTTTGAATTTTTCTAATCGTTCCTACTTTCTCCGCCAAAGGCCACCGTCAACGACTGCTAGGCCTAGTTCAGAACTTAGCTACTAGACGCACCGCAGTCGGCTCTTGGCAACGAACGTAGCCTCCTAAGAGCGTTGTTTACATTCATAACCTATACAATATAGTTTCACTCAGGTGTAATTAGTGGAAAGTTCTTTAACATGGGACCGCCGCCTTTACTTCCCTCCGAAGGAAGGCATACTGACGGATTTTAACGCTCTTAAAAATCCCACGGCTTCGGCCGGGTTTGAACCCGCTATCTTGGGCATAGAAGCTCAGCATGCTACCGACTACGCCACCGAAGCCACTAAAAAAAAGATTGATGGTGAACATGTGTGTAATTTCAAACTGAATGTATTTAACTTTTTTAAATTACGTAAAAAGAATGAAATTGAAATAATGTGTATTGTTTGAATGGTAGCCTAGTTGGCCTACATTAAAATTTAATATAGGTGAACGGCTAGGGTAATAAAAATGTTGTTACAGCAGTCTCAATTTAATTTAAAATTGCAATCAAAATTAAATTGCTATTTTGTCCACTGATTAATTCTTAAAGGTGTTCAGAAAAGCGTGAAAGTATCGTTTTTAGAACTCTATATTTCAATATATCATAAAGCCCCCTGCCCCATCACCACCTGGTAGCCCACAGTACCGGAACCTCTTTTTATTTTATTTTTACAACTCAAGCACTGCTTACAAGGGAACTCTGTTAGCGTCTACTCCCCGATCAGATTGTAACAGAGATCACTCTATACGGGAATAGTGAACATTGGCTCAAATTCACATTAAGCCTCCATTTAAAGTTATTGATAAGACGCGGAACAGAGAGTCAGCACATGGAAGTGGAAGGCAGAATGCTGCATTTCGGCAGTAAAATAGTTTCGTTCCAAAATAGATTCGTGCCAAGATAGAACTAGTACCTTTCTATTTGGCTGAGGAAAATCACCGAAACTGTTTCTTGTAATGCCGCTCATGTATGGTAATCGAAGCATTTCATCCTGTCCGGCACGTAAATCCGCATTGGTATAACTCTAACCGTGAGCAAAATAAAAATAAAATTATTAGTAGGAACTTCCTTGTTTACCTATGTGGTGAGTTTTATAGAAATTTTAGTTGACTATCCATTGAAGATATTGACGAGAAGTCAACCATACAGCACTCACATCTTAAAATACAGAAGGACGTGCATAGAAGGTAGAGTAGGGGCTTATTGCTGCCAGGGACGTGTTGAATTGAGCAGAGTGAAACTTAACATATCTTATATTTCAAGATGTTTCTTCCGCACCTTGAGAATAGAAGGAACCAAATCCTCTGCTACTCAATAAAGGTTCACTGCTTCGAATTTAAGTGAGAGTATTATCACCCCAGACCCGGTTATCCTGACGTCATCTCAGAGTACAGTACAGTACGTTGCTAAGCAACAAGATACAGGTAGTTGCTTAGTTAGTTATTGTTGTTTTAAAGGGCAGAACTACGAGGTCATCTGCCCCTAAGATGCAGGTACAGTAGAGCCTTGGTAATTCGAGGGGGACGGGCCCGAGACAATCTCTAACTATAGAAAAAATAGCTGTTTCCGTAGCATAGTCGGTAGCATTCTGAACTGTCATGCCCAAGAAGGCGGGTTCAAACCCGTCCAAAGTCGTCGGATTTTTTAACAGCGTTAAAATCCTTCAGTATGCCTTCCTTCGGAGGGAAAGTAAAGCCCATGTTGTAGATTCATGTTGATGATGATAATTGTTGTTTTAAGGGGCCTAGCATCTAGGTTATAGGGCCCCTAATGGTTTGAGTGATAGTGAAAGATGAGATGAGAATGGAAACTATAACTAATACTAACTACAAACTTATATACTAGAAGTAAGAATGGTAAACAAATAAAGGATAAGGCAAATAAAGGACAGGAAGAAAAGAAATGTCCTTAACCCTCAAATAATGAGAATTGAGGAACCTGGAATGAAGGAGAGCCATGAAAGGCAGATAGGAAAGGAGGAAAGAGGAGAGGACCCGTCCCGATGTCAGAGGAAAAGGGGGACAAAATGGACCCAGCTTAGAAATCCCTCAGGGTTGCCAACTCCCAAACTCACCAGTCATGAGCCCTTGAGGGTGTAGCACTATCCAGGGAGCACCAGAATTGGTGGGGCTACATACACCCTGCCTCCTTGAGGGCCTTGTGCAGAAGGCAGGAGATAACATGAAAAAGAAAAGAAGGCTGACCCCTCGAAGAATGAGCGTATCAGGAAAGATAAGGAAAGTGCCAATTAAGGCGGGAAAGTGAAAGACTCCCTAGGCCTCGGATATCCTAATACCGTCGGGGTCAGAAAAGAACAAGAGTTGACCAAGGGAGGTCGACAGGAAAAAAGACGGAGAGGAGCCTGGCACAAGTAAGTGGAAGCAATGCCGGAATCAACTGGGGCCCCGTGGTCGCCAACCCACGTCCCACTAGATGTGAGCCCCTGGGGGGGGGGGGATTTTTGACTAAACAACATCTACAGGGTGTTACAAAAAGGTACGGCCAAACTTTCAGGAAGCATTCCTCACACACAAAGAAAGAAAATATGATATGTGGACATGTGTCCCGAAACGCTTAATTTCCATGTTAGAGCTCATTTTATTACTTCTCTTCAAATCACATTAATCATGGAATGGAAACACACAGCAACAGAACGTACCAGCGTGACTTCAAACACTTTGTTACAGGAAATGTTCAAAATGTCCTCCGTCGCATAGAATCCCTGATGCGCTGATGCAGCCCTGGAGAATGGCGTATTGTATCACAGCCGTCCACAATACGAGCACGAAGAGTCTCTACATTTGGTACCGGGGTTGCGTAGACAAGAGCTTTCAAATGCCTCCATAAATGAAAGTCAAGAGGGTTGAGGTCAGGAGAGCGTGGAGGCCATGGAATTGGTCCGCCTCTACCAATCCATCGGTCACCGAATCTGTTGTTGAGAAGCGTACGAACACTTCGACTGAAATGTGCAGGAGGTCCATCGTGCATGAACCACATGTTGTGTCGTACTTGTAAAGGCACATGTTCTAGCAGCACAGGTAAAGTATCCCGTATGAAATCATGATAACGTGCTCCATTGAGCGTAGGTGGAAGAACATGGGGCCCAATCAAGACATCACCAACAATTCCTGCCCAAACGTTCACAGAAAATCTGTGTTGATGACGTGATTGCACAATTGCGTGCGGATTCTCGTCAGCCCACACATGTTGATTGTGAAAATTTACAATTTGATCACGTTGGAATGACGCCTCATCCGTAAAGAGAACATTTGCACTGAAATGAGGATTGACACATTGTTGGATGAACCATTCGCAGAAGTGTACCCGTGGAGGCCAATCAGCTGCTGATAGTGCCTGCACACGCTGTACATGGTACGGGAACAACAGGTTCTCCCGTAGCACTCTCCATACAGTGACGTGGTCAACGTTACCTTGTACAGCAGCAACTTCTCTGACGCTGACATGAGGGTTATCGTCAACTGCACGAAGAATTGCCTCGTCAATTGCAGGTGTCCTCGTCGTTCTAGGTCTTCCCCAGTCGCGAGTCATAGGCTGGAATGTTCCGTGCTCCCTAAGACGCCGATCAATTGCTTCGAACGTCTTCCTGTCGGGACACCTTCGTTCTGGAAATCTGTCTCGATACAAACGTACCGCGCCACGGCTATTGCCTCGTGCTAATCCATACATCAAATGGGCATCTGCCAACTCCGCATTTGTAAACATTGCACTGACTGCAAAACCACGTTCGTGATGAACACTAACCAGTTGATGCTACGTACTTTTGTGCTTGATGCTCGTACTGTAGAGCAATGAGTCGCATGTCAACACAAGCACTGACATCAACATTACCTTCCTTCAAATTGGGCCAACTGGCGGTGAATCGAGGTAGTACAGTACATACTATCGAAACTAAAATGAGCTCTAACATTACGTCAACATTACCTTCCTTCAAATGGGCCAACTGGCGGTGAATCGAGGAAGTAGAGTACATACTAACGAAACTAAAATGAGCTCTAACATGGAAATTAGGCGTTTCCGGACACATGTCCATATAACATATTGTATTTCTTTGAGTGTGAGGAATGTTTCCTGAAAGTTTGGCCGTACCTTTTTGTAACACCCTGTATAATTGGTTGTTTGTAGTCAAATCTGCAGGTTATATTTCGTTGGAAGCGCTCTATCAAGATTTAGGAAGGTGCGGTTTGTACCAAATCATCTCAATCAACGAAAATATATTTGTTTATCAAGTGGGTTCAAACAAATTAGCCAGATGATAACCCCTGTCAGAAACGTATCGCGTCTAGCCCGCAGAACAGTTAAGTTGGGCGGTTGGTATATACACATTGAAATGAAAATCCACAGCCTGCTTCCAGTCTCCGACCGGGTCAGGTATGGAATGAATGAAGCCCCCATCTAGCGGCGAGGATATGAATTGTGCCGGCTGCCGAGGCCTGACGCACTCCTCTGGGGCAATGATTAAATGAATGACAGATGAAATGAAATGATAGTGGAGAGTGTTGCTGGAATGAAATTTGACAGGGAAAACCGGAGTACCCGGAGAAAAACCTGTCTGCCTCCGTTCTGTCCAGCACAGATCTCACATGGAGTGACCGGGATTTGAACCACGGACCCAGCGGTGAGAGGCCGGCATGCTGCCGCCTAAGCCACGGAGGCTGGTATATACACATTGAGCGCTCACAAATAACCTACATACGAATGTTATTGGTTTTACGTCACTTTTAACTACTGAGGATTTTCGAGACGCCAGAGTGCCGGAATTTTGCCCCGAATGGGACCTTTAACGTGCCAGTAACTGTATTCACTTAGCTCCCACGCATATGCGAACCCCTGAATGCCAATTGACGGTGCCGGGATTCGATCCTGCAACCTTGGGCACAGCGGGCGAGCCAGTGACGCTGCGGTGACGAATTGTACTCTGATTTCATAAATATAAACGATTTGTTTAAAAAGTGTAATTAAAGACATAAACAAAACGATAGCCCCTGCCAGAACTGTATCGCGTCGAGCCCGCACAACAATTATGCCGGGCGGGTGGTCTACACACATGAGAGATAATCGCATAGGTACGCTAGTTTACTAGAAGGCTTTTTATCATGAGAAGAGGTCGAGAAATAACATGTTTACTGATGAATGCAGGTCAAGGAAAATTGTATGTTTGCTGTAGATGAAATTGTAAGCCATGGGGAGTCGATCTAATCAACTCGGTTATTCAGCGAGTAGTCTTAGCTTCGCAAGTAAACAATCCATCCAGTAATTGGAGAAAAATAGAAACTTCTGTTTTGGCAGATAATCCAAAGACACGTGCCATTGGACAAGCAGGTCACCCTATAATAGGAAAAAATGCTTAAGTCTGAGTTACTCAAGAACAGAGTTCTATCCACACAAACAAACTAACTAACAAAGTAATGCACTTAAGAAATTACTAAGGGAGATACGATGCGTCTTTCTAGACAATATTCTCAACAATCACGATGATGATACTTGTTGCTTTAAGGGGCCTAACATCTAGGTTATCGGCCCCTAATGGTTTGGGTGATAGTGAAAGATGAGATGAGAATGAAAACTACTAATACTAACTACAGACTTACATACTAGGAGAAGAAATGGTAAACAAATAAAGGATAAGGCAAATAAAGGACAAGAAGAAAAGAATGCCCTCAACCCTCGAGGAATAAGGATTGAGGGACTTGGAAGGAAGGAGAGCCATGAAAGGCAGATAGGAAAGGGGAAATAGGAGAGGGCCCGCCCCAAAGTCAGAGGAAAAAGGGGGGAAAACGGACCCAGCTCAGGAATCCACCAGGATCGCCAACTCCCGAACTCATCTCCTTGAGGACCTTGAGCAGAAGGCAGGAAATAACACGAAAAGAAAAAGAAGGCTGACCCCTCGCAGAAGAAGTGTATCAGGAAAGCTGAGACAATGGTCAATTCAGGTGGGAAATGAAGAGATTCCCTAGGCATCGGAAACCCTAATACCGTCGGGGTTGGAAGAGAACAATAATTGACCATGAGTGGTAGACAGGAAAGAAGACGGAGAGGAGCCTGGCACAAGTAAGTGGAATCAATGCCGGACTCAGATGGGGTCTCGTGGTCACCATCCCACGTCCCACTAGATGTGAGCTCCTGGGAGGACTCTCTCAACAATCAGAGCTCCATGACATACATAAAAACTAGTACCTGGTGGTGATGATGATAATTTTTGTTTTAAGTTATCGGCCTCTAATGGTCTGGCTGATAGCCAGAATGACAATGAAATGGGAAACGGAACGAAAATTAAGTTAGGCTGAACATACTGACAAAATGGAACTCAGATTGAAACGACTTGCAAAATGCAGAAAAAATACTTACAAAATGTAATTGAAATTCAAAATACTTACAAAATGTAATTGAAGTTCTAAATACTTACAAAATACAATTGAAATTCTAAATACTTACAAAATTTAATTGAAATTCTAAATACTGTACAGCCCCGGGGGGCAGTACCCCCTGAGACCCACCCCCCATCTTTTACCAAAACTACCCCAACTGGCAACTCCATAAGTCCAGGACATATCCATACACGGCAAGAGGCGGCCACCCAGCTTGGGAGGTTAGCCACCTACTTGCAAAACATACATAAACATCTACATCAACAACTATCTGGGACAGCTACAGTGACGTAATGCTGACCACGCAGCACCTGAAAGTATAAGAATGGAGTCCTAACTAGGAGCCATTATCTGTTCTACTCTGTGCGTCGCCAGCGGCCCTAGCCGACGTCTGTTCCAGTTTAATCATCAGGTGGGATTCAGTAGTGCTCAGACTCCTTTATTTTGTGAACAGCTACTCCTAATTTGTACACACCAATTGTATTGTTACGGCTGTGAGTTTGTATCATCACTCGCCGCTGAGTCACAACTGCCCCAGGGCTGGGCTGTGGCCTGCCTCCTGTATTGCGCGCGCCTTATGCAACAGGGCTACTACAGACAAAGGGATAGTCCAGAATATTCGTGACTGGACCAGCGATGGAAACCTCGAGAAGCCGTTGACCCTGGATGGATCTAGAAGAATTTATTGAGTCACCGGCCTGCTATATAAGAGTGACCCGTGAAGCAGTGGCCGTTGTTGTGTTTTATGAGCTAGTGCGAGCGATTATCTTGTGCGACAGAAGTGTGGTGACGAAGTGCTGTGCGAGTTAAGAAATCCAGTGACATTGTTTCTCCAGCTTGTGGACAGCGAAATAGCCTGCAGCAAGTGATCGTAAGTAATTGTGGTCGGAGAACATAAAGGAGAGGAGCAGGTAGTTTCTGTCAAGGCCACCGTACTCATTAGGACGGATTAACTTCTGTGATCTGTTGACAAGTGGAAGGGCCAAGAGCGCTCAATGAAGAGATTTGAGGAAACTGGAATAAGGCTCCTAATTGCTTGTATTTGCTGACTAGTGTAATTTTCTGGCCACAATAAAGTTAATTATTTCTTTAAGCAGTAATTGGTGTTGTGCTTTGTACCCCCTCCGTAATCCAGTTAACAAAAGTGCCACTAGGGGGTGGCACGTAACAACTGGTGTCAGAAGCCGGATTACGAACTCAAGCACAACACCTGACGGTCCTGGTTTCAAAACCCGAGCAGGTCAATTTTTTTTAAATTTTCCTGTGAGCGCATGCCCTTTACAAGACAAACAGCTAAAATGGAAGAGCAATTCGCAGCATTGCTAGAGAAGTTAAATGGCTTGGAAACCAAGATGGAAGTCGGCCAGAAGAAATTAGCCAAGGACCTGAAGGATGACCTAAAGAAGATGGAAGACGGCCAGAAGAAGTTATCCGAGGACCTAACTGCCAAACTAGAAGACGGCCAGAAGAAGATGGAAGACAGCCAGAATAAGTTAGCAGAGGACCTAACCGCCAAATTTCTGGATGGCCAGAAAAATCTGGAAGAGTATCTGCTGACGAAATTAGCGGAGAGCCAAAGGAAATTAGAACAGGGCCTACGTGAGGAAGTCGCAGCAGTGGAAAAGAAGTTCGACGCCTTACAAGTGGAAGTTGCCGAGCTGCGCCAACGCCCGCTGATGGGGGTGGAGGAGAAATTCAACGCCTTACAAGTGGAAGTTGTCGAGCTGCGCCAACGCCCGCTGATGGGGGTGGAGGAGAAATTCAACGCCTTGCAAGTGGAAGTTGCCGAGCTGTGCCAACGACCGCTGATGGGGGTGGAGGAGAAATTCAACGCCTTACAAGTGGAAGTTGCCGAGCTGTGCCAACGCCCGCTGATGGGGGTGGAGGAGAAATTCAACGCCTTACAAAAGGAAGTTGCCGAGCTGCGCCAACGCCCACTGACGGGGGTGGAAGAGAAATTCAACGCTCTACGAGAGGAAGTTGCCGAGCTGCGCCAACGCCCGCCCATCGTTACACCGGGAATATCAGGAACGGGACATAACAGAGTGACGCCCCCAACCTTCGACGGAAAGGTCCCGTGGAGCACCTACTTACGTCAGTTCGAGGCGGCATGTTCCATAAATAACTGGAACAACACAGAAAAGGCTATAGCTCTCATTGTAGCGCTGAGAGGTGACGCCCTTAACGTCCTTCAGGCCATCCCGATTGGATCTCAGGACTACGCTTCACTGATCGCCCATATGGAGTCCCGATATGGAGATAGCCATCTTCAGCAGGCCTACCAGATGCAGCTCCGGACCCGGGTACAGAAGAACGCGGAAACCCTGCAGGAGTTCGAGATGGACATCCCACGCCTCGTAAGGCTCGCCTATCCAACAGCGCCGGCCGACTTCCTGGAACAGATTGCGACGCAGACCTTCACCGACGGGCTTCGGGACTCGGACACTCAACAGGCGCTACGACTCGCGCGCAATAAGACCCTGGCAGATGCGTTGAGCCACGCACTTGAGTTCGAGACGGCAAAACAGGCATCCAGAACGCACGCGCGGGTGCGTCAAGTGGACGTCGACGAACCAGTAAAAACCAACGAGACCAAGCCCCTGGCCGACGAATTAATGGAGGCGCTAAGCCGTTTCTTCGATAGTCGCGGCACCACCAGTAACGACACAGCCGGAAGGCAACCGGAGAGGCGGCCCGGAAGAGGAATACCGACCTGCTGGACCTGCCGTAAGAGAGGCCACCTGAGCAAGGACTGCGGTGATCGCCGCCGCCAAGGGTTTCCGTCGGGACAGTCAGGCGTAGGGAAACCGCGCGGCCCAGGAAAGCAAGTATTAGCCAGCCTTGGGGGGGCAAAGGTTGGCTTGTGACAGTCGTCAAGCCCCGGCAGTCCAGGTTCGTGTGACGAAGTTACGGAGGGACAATAGCAGCCTGACGGTCGACGGAGTCGTCAACGGAGAGAGCTGGCCCATGCTAATCGACACGGGAGCATCGAGGACCATCGTCAGTCCCACCGTGATCCCGAAGTGGAGAGTGCAACCCACACAAAGGAAACTCCAGCTAATAACCGCGACCGGAGAGACCGCACCGGTACATGGCGAAGCATCACTGGAGTTCGTCATTGGTCGACGGGCGATAAAGCATCCAGTGCTTGTGGCTGACGTATCAAATGAAGTGAGCATCGGACTCGACTTCCTGGACCAGAACAACATCATCTTGGATCTGAGTACCAACACTCTGCACTTCGGAGGTGAGGAACTTGCTTTGCAACCTGCGCACGAGTCCATCACCGCACGACGAGTAAGGCTGAGAGAAGACGTCATCGTTCCCGCCAGGACGGAGGTCAGCGCTGCCGTAATTGTCGACGGAACTGCTGAGGGAGTGGCGGCTATTATCGAGCCAAAATATGAGGACATCCAGACAAAAGGATTGCTAGTTGCCAAGACTCTCATCAACACGACGTCTCGGCCGTACGTCCGCCTGTCCAACCTGAACGACTACGACATTACGGTTCACCGGGACACCAACCTAGGAGTCTGCGAGCCCGTTACCTGGATTGCCCGCATCACAGATACGACGGACGGACACCTGTAGACGGACAACCGAAGGAGACGCGCCCTGCCAGAAGAACTACAGAAGCTGTACCAAGGATCCCAGGACCATTTAGACGAAGAGCAATCACGCCAACTTCAGGACCTGCTACGCGAATTCCAGGATGTCTTCTCCGTGGGGAGCAAAGACTTCGGCAGGACAAGCTTGGTCCAGCACAGAATCGACGTTGGGGACAGCGCACCGATTAGGGCCCCATTCCGACGTGTCCCGCTCGCCAAGCAAGCCGAAGTCGACCGGATGGTAGAAGAGATGAAGAAGCAAGGGGTGATCGAGCCATCACATAGTCCTTGGAGTTCTCCGGTCGTGCTAGTGAAGAAGAAGGACGGTTCCACCAGGTTCTGCGTGGACTACAGGCGGGTGAATGACGTCACGAAGAAGGACAGCTACCCCCTACCCCGGATCGACGACACGCTGGACACCATATCAGGATCAAGATGGTTCTCCACCTTGGATTTGAAGAGTGGCTACTGGCAGGTGGAGGTCCACCCTAAGGACCGCGAGAAAACGGCGTTCTCTGTGGGCTGCGGGCTCTGGCAGTTCACCGTCATGCCATTCGGTCTGTGCAACGCCCCTGCAACCTTCGAAAGGCTAATGGAGTCCATTCTGAGGGGACTACACTGGAAGACCTGCCTGGTATACCTAGACGACGTCATCGTTCTGGGGAGGAGCTTCGAGGAGCACTACAGCAACCTGAAGGAGATCTTGTTGAAGCTACGGGCTGCCCAGCTGAAGTTGAGCCCCAAGAAGTGTCAGCTCTTCCAGAAGCGGGTCCAGTACCTTGGGCATATCGTCTCCGAGGAAGGGGTGCGCACCGACCCAGAGAAGACCGCAGCTGTGAGGGAGTGGCCAGTTTCGAAGGACAAGTCCCAACTACGAAGCTTCCTGGGACTCTGCACTTATTATCGTCGCTTCGTGAGAGGATTCGCCGACATCGCCAAACCTTTACATCGACTGACTGAGAAGGACCAACTCTTCACGTGGACAGCAGAATGCCACAGTGCCTTCGAACAACTCAAGCAGGCTCTGTGCACCGCACCTATTCTGGCCTACCCCAGACCTGGAACAAGGTTCATCGTCGATACCTATGCCAGCGACTTTGGCAGAGGGGGAATCCTGTCGCAAGTAGTGGACGGCGAGGAGAGAGTAGTGGCCTACTTCAGCAAGGCCCTGTCAAAGCCAGAAAGGAACTACTGCGTCACCAGGAAGGAGCTGCTCGCCATCGTGAAGACCATTGAACACTTCCACAAGTACCTGTACGGGCAAGAATTTCTCATCAGGACCGACCATGCATCCCTGCGGTGGCTCCTGAACTTCAAGCAGCCCGAGGGTCAACTCGCGCGCTGGTTAGAGAGGCTTCAACAGTACAACTTTGAGATTCAGCACAGGAAAGGCCAACTGCATTCTAACGCCGACGCCCTGTCACGAAGACCGTGCCCGAAGACTGCACCTTCTGTGCCCGAAGGGAGGAGAACACCGGGATACAGTGCCGACGGACTACTGTGGAACTTCAGGGGAACTGGAGCCGCGAATCTTTCACGCGGGCACAAGCAGAAGATGATGACCTGGGACTGATAGCCGAATGGAAGAGGGCCTGTGTCCCCAGACCCGGGTGGAACATTGTGAGTGACTGCAGCCCAAAGTTAAAGTCCTACTGGGCACAGTGGGACTCGCTGATTGTAAGGGATGGCCTCATCTGCCGCGCCTGGGAGAGCACCGACGGGAAGACATCTCGGGAACAAGTCATCGTTCCAAAGGCTATGACGGAGGAAGTCCTAAAGGAAGTTCATGGAGGATCATCTGGTGGACACCTAGGGATAAAGAAGACCCTGGAGAAGCTGAGAGAGCGGTTCTACTGGATCGGATGCCGAACAGACGTGGAGAACCACTGCGCGAGGTGCCACGATTGCGCAGCCAGCAAGGGCCGAGGACGAAGACGACGGGGTCCACTGAAGACCTAAAACGTGGGCGGCCCCATGGAGAGAGTGGCCATCGATGTTGCTGGGCCATTCCCGTTAAGCGAGGCAGGGAACCGCTACATATTAGTCGTCAGCGACTACTTTACCAAATGGCCGGAGGCGTATGCGCTCCCTAACCAAGAAGCCGCGACGATTGCAGAGACCCTGGTGAAGGAATTCGTCAGCCGGTACGGAGTACCCCTGGAGCTGCACTCCGACCAAGGGAGGAACTTCGAGTCGCAGGTGTTCCAAAACCTATGCCAGCTGCTCGGAATCCGGAAGACAAGGACAACGCCACTACACCCTCAGTCCGACGGGATGGTAGAGCGATTCAATCGCACCATCGAGAACCATCTCCGAATAGTCGTCAGCGAGCACCAGAGGGATTGGGACAAACATCTTCCACTATTTCTCCTGGCCTACCGCGCCGCCGTGCATGAAGCCACCGGGTGCACACCAGCCCGGGCCATGTTTGGGAGGGAGCTCCGTCTACCCGTCGATCTTGCCTTCGGCCGACCTGGGAATGATCCGATCCCGGTAAGCCAGTATTGTCAAGAACTGGTCGACCAACTGGAGGACGTGCACGCGTTCGCGAGGAGGAAACTGCGGATCGAGACCGACCGAATGAAGACCCGATACGACCAGCAGACGGATGCCGGAGGATTCAACGAGGACGACATGGTCTGGCTCTTCAAACCATTACGGAAGAAAGGCCTGTCACCCAAACTGCAGAAGTCCTGGGAGGGCCCGTACCGAGTCGTGAAACGGATCAACGATGTCGTCTACAGGATCCAGAGGAGCCCGAGGGCGAAGATGAAGATCGTGCATCGAGATCGCCTTGCAGCCTACTGAGGGACACAGACGGACCAATGATTGTTCGGGACGATCAGCCTTTTTAGGAAGGGGGTGGTGTTACGGCTGTGAGTTTGTGTCATCACTCGCCGCTGAGTCACAACTGCCCCAGGGCTGGGCTGTGGCCTGCCTCCTGTATTGCGCGCGCCTTATGCAACAGGGCTACTACAGACAAAGGGATAGTCCAGAATATTCGTGACTGGACCAGCGATGGAAACCTCGAGAAGCCGTGGACCCTGGATGGATCTAGAAGAATTTATTGAGTCACCGGCCTGCTATATAAGAGTGACCCGTGAAGCAGTGGCCGTTGATGTATTTTACGAGCTAGTGCGAGCGATTATCTTGTGCGACAGAAGTGTGGTGACGAAGTGCTGTGCGAGTTACGAAATCCAGTGACATTGTTTCTCCAGCTTGTGGACAGCGAAATAGCCTGCAGCAAGTGATCGTAAGTAATTGTGGTCGGAGAACATAAAGGAGAGGAGCAGGTAGTTTCTGTCAAGGCCACCGTACTCATTAGGACGGATTAACTTCTGTGATCTGTTGACAAGTGGAAGGGCCAAGAGCGTTCAAGGAAGAGAATTGAGGAAACTGGAATAAGGCTCCTAATTGCTTGTATTTGCTGACTAGTGTAATTTTCTGGCCACAATAAAGTTAATTATTTCTTTAAGCAGTAATTGGTTTTGTGCTTTGTACCCCCACCGTAATCCAGTTAACAAAAGTGCCACGTGGGAGTGGCACGTAACAGTATACTTGTCTACATTCCCCAAGAGGGACTTACCAATTTACATCTACTGACCAATAAACACATGGTCAGTAAACTACACTTGCATTTACTAATTACACTCCTCTTCACGTCCTAATACCCCGCCTGACCTTCGTCACGATTGTCCGTGACCGTGGTAGCCAGTAATTGCTTGGTCAGACTCCATTGTGCTCCCAGCACGCGACTCGACTGCCTAGCATCGAGCCGCTGACATAGCACGTTTGTTGTTCCGCCCAGCTGGCAGGCCAGTATAGTAGCCTGTATTTAGAGGTCCATCCCCTAACAAACACTTACATCTTTGCAGGCACATCCCCTGGAGTTTAAACACTAAACAACACACCACACTAGTAAGTTCTCCCAGCTACGGGAAGCTACTCTCATGTAGGAACAATCTTCCAAATTAGCACAGTAACACAAAGCGTGTTTTATCCCAAACCACCCCCCAACCAAGGGATTAAAACATATTTGGTGGAGGCGCTACTACCACGCACAATAAGGGTAGGGACTCATACAACGAGCCCCTGTGGTAGAACGACCCGTACCGCACACAGCCAAGCGAAAGCAAAAAATTTTTTTTTTTTTGGAAAGAAAGCATTATTTTTCCCCTCACTTTAGCAACACGAGGGAGATTTTTTGTCAACCCACCCCCACCCCCTGAAAAGCAGCAGAAATATAATACATTGCAAAACACACACTGTTCTTTTTATACATACACTTGATTCAGCATGGCCCCTCTATACTGTCTAGCTGTGCTGAGGAGCATTGGGGAGTACCAGGAGTTAATTGCCTGGCACAAGGTCTTTGAGACAAGACAGGACTACCTCAGAAGGTTTCAGCAACTACTGCACGCCCAGTATATGCGAATTATAAGGGCACTTGTCCGGCCACTCCGCAGCGCCAGGAATCGAAAGATTCGAGCGAAAATCCCCACCCTCCGTACACAAATCATTAAGGCACACTGGCAACTACACTGCCGACACGAATTTATGTTCCAGCAATGGGAAACAATCATTAGGGAACACCAACGGATAGGGACTAATGGCACCAGTAGTGGTTTTGTGGGGGTTCAGATACCTCCTCCTCCTCCCCTCCTCACAAGATGGCGGCAGCCCGATAACTCCCGAACCCGTGGTCGGATTTTGACGAATGAGGTGTCATTGAACTCGGGCTGACACTCCCTTTCCAATGGACAATATATTTCAACCCCAAAAATAAAATCTACCCCTACTAGGGGTGACATTGCATTTTTTAGAGAATCTCTCTTTCCAATTGCAACATGTGAGAGTTTGAATGCCGATATGGATTTAAACGTTGTTCTACATAAAGTGCATGTGTTCGGTCGATAGCCACTATGAATTAACATGCTTGTTTTTGTTTTTTTACGCATGCCCACTCATGGCTTTTGTAAGAGGGTGGGCGAGTGGATCCCTATGGATGGGTTATTGTTGACGGGTCATTGTTGGCGGGGTCATTGTTGTCAGGTCCTTGTGGACGAGTCCTTGTGGACAAGTCCTTGTGGACAGGTCCCTGTGGACGAGTCCTTGTCCCTTTGGACTGATCCCTTTGGACGGGTCCCTTTGACCTGGTTCCTACGGACTAGCCCATGAATTTATTTAAATTATGTCAAAGGGCCTAACTACATTTGTGTGTGTGTTGAATTGACGTTGTTCACCACTACTATAATGGAATAACGATATGAAAGGAAAGTGACGAAATACATGTGAACACTTGTGAAATGACCTTATTACCGTCCTCCTTGTAAAACAAGTCACATCCTGTTTTGCTTCATACGTGAGAAAATGTGAGTTCGAACCCGTGGTCGGATTTTGACGAATGAGGTGTCATTGAACTCTGGCTGATACCCCCTTTCCAATGAACAACATATTTCCACCCCAAAATAAAACCTACCCCTACTAGGGGGTGAAAATGTAATTTTTTTAGAGAATCTCTCTTTCCAATTGCAACATGTGAGAGTTTGAATGCCGATATGGAATAAAACGTTGTTCCACACAAGAGACATGTGTTTGGTGGATAGCCACTATGAATTAACATGCTTGTTTTTGTTTTTTGTTTTTTACGCATGCCCACTCATAGCTTTTGTAAGAGGGCAGGCTTTTTAAAAGATGGCGGCTGTAGTGTAACCTAACCTAACCCAACCCACGAGTGGTGATCAAAAAGTATTTTAAGCGACGCTTGTCGATTGGCAAACCAATAATCAAAGAGGGATATGTCAGGCCTTGAGGTGATGATAGCCCCTTTTGATTGATCCCTGTTGATTGATCTCTGTTGATTTGTCCCTTTGGACTGGTCTCTGTTGACTAGCCCCTTTTGGACGGGCCCTTTTTGACAGGGGTTCATTTTTGATGGATCCTTTTTGACAGGTGCTTTTCGACGGGTCCCTGTTGAGGAGTCATTGCTGACGGGTCCTTGTTGATGAGTCCCTGTGGACAGGTCATTGTTGACAGGTCATTGATGACAGGTCATTGTTGACGGATCATTGTTGATGGGTCCTTGCTGACAAGTCCCTGTTGATGGGTCCCTGTGGAAGGGTCCCTTTAGACCGGCCCCTTTGGACTGGTCCCTATGGACCGGCCCATTAAATTTATCCAAATTATGTCAAAGGGCCTAACTACATTTGTGTGTAAAGCAGTGTGTTGAACTGACGTTGTTCACCAGTCCTTACTACTACAATTGGATAACGATATGAAAGGAATTGATTAACTAGACATGAGTTAACTACCAACGAAACACTTTGGCGACTCTGCTTGTTATTGACCAATAAGTAGGGTTTTAGAAAAACTGTTTGCTATTTTGGGTTATATACAAAAAATGCTTAGACCTTTTGAGTGACTATGTTTGCTAAACAAGACATTATACCAGACACGATTAGGATTCTTATGTAGCTCAGACAAGGAAAGAATTTCTACAGAATCTGTTGACATTGAATATAGATTTAGGTATTAGGAAGTCATTTTGAAGGCCTTTGTCTGGAGCGTGGCACTCTATGAAAGTAAAACTTAGACAATTGGTGTAGCAGAAAAGTGGAGAATTGAAGTGTTTGAAATGTGGTGTTACAGGAGAATGATGAAGATTAGATGGGTAAATAGGGTTACTAACAAAGAAATATTAAGACGATTGGGGCTGAAGAGATGTATCTGGCGACTGTTAATGAAGTAAAGAGATAGGTTGGTAGAACACGTACTAAGACACCCAAGAATAGCAAACTTAGTTAAGGAAGAAAGGTTCGAGGACGAGAACTGTAGGGGTAGACCAAGTTTAGAATATGTTAAACAGATAGCCTTGAATGTAGGGTGTGGTAGCTATTTAGAGATGAAACGATTAGCTCGGGACAGATAGGCGCTGAGATCTGCATCAAACCAGTCAAAGGACTAAAGACTCAAACAACAACATGTAAGTTCACTAAAATAATGTTGTGTAACGGTATATGTTAGTCAACGAACAGTAATGCATTACTAAAACCCATGACACGATACCTAAGAGCTTTTCTAAAATGATTTTAAAATGCCTTTAACCCTATATTGAACACCCAGTTCACAAGACTCATAACTGCAATGTTATGGTAAAACAAAACAAAATCTATATTTCAAAACAAGCAAGTGGTTTAGTCAATGTATACTGGAAAAAGTTTTGTAAACACTCAAGTCCTCAAGACTAATTAAATTAGTAACTGTCAGGTTGACCGAGTGGTTAAGGTGTTTGACTTAAGATCAAATTTTCTGTATAAGGAAGCAAGGGTTCGAATCCCTTACCTGACATAACTATTGCCTTGACATGGCTTGGCCACACTGCATTATTATGACACTCGGTACACAAACCATAGATATAGTGTATTGTTTAAGGCCACTCCCTTTCTGAACATAGTCAGAGACTGTTGATGGTTAACAATTGTATTAATAGTGGGACATGGGGATAGTAATTAAGAAAAACAGACAATACCCATACAATATTTTTATTAAATTCATATTATAATAGTTACACACTGAATTCAAGTCTATCTCTTTACCATTGTTCTATATAGATTTTTGAACACAACGCTTGTTGTAGATCCTTTTACAACTTTCTCCAGGTACTCTTGCTCTTAAAAACTGAGGAAGCCGCAATGGTTTTATAAACATAAAACCCTCATCCTCTTCTTTTTCATAATTATCATCATCATCATCATCATCATCATTATGAATATTATCATCAAAATTATTATAGTCATTGTCACCATCATTATCATCATCATCATCATCATTCTCAACATCACTAGAACTATCCAATTCCTCTTGTTTGTTTTCCACAGGGACCTCTTGTAGAGTCTGCGTTGCTTTTGATAGTGTTAAGGGTTTTTTGAACGATGGTATTTGTCCTAACATGTCTTTTTGAGGTGATGATGAATGCTTTTTAACAAACAATGCACTATCTTGAGCAGCAATATATTTTTCTTGGACCTCCTTTTTACCTGGGTTAGAGTATTTTGTGTATTTAAATGTGTATTAATTTTGAGATTCACAATGATGTTCTTTTGAAGTAAGTACGTTGGAGTCTTTTGTTTTAATCATTCCTCGACACTTTTTGGATCGTTGTTTTGAACATCGCCAAATAACAGTTCCATCTTTATTGGTTGTTTTTACAATATATGTATATCCTTTATAGAAGACACATGGCTTGCCATGACTGGTTGTTGAGACTTCCATATCAACTAATACATATGAATTAAATTTTAGTAAAGTCACATGAACAATCTTTAGATTACAAGTGATTTACACACACACACTCACACACACTTTCCTAAATGTCAAGATTTATGGATGTTGTTTTCCGCCAACAGCTGCTTACTGCGTATGACAAGGCTGGAGACTGGTAGGTGAGACGGTCTTTCACGATGTGAACACTGTAACAGGCAGTAGTCAACTGACAATATTCTTATACCCTAGTCAAGGTTAACAGGTACTTACTGCGTATGACAAGACCGTACACTCGTAGGTTAGACCGTATTTTTTGTTTGTTGCTAAGGATCCCATATATACCCTAGACATGTTAGTTCTGAACTCTTAGTGGTTAATTGTATATATTGAATTTAAATACACAGCTCATACAAGCACGTTTTGCGGATGGGAGGGGTGAGAGGCTGGCAAAAAAGGAAATGTTTTAGTTTAATGAAACGTCATGTCCTAGTAGGCGTGATTTATAGTAGACGCAATTGATAGTAGACGTAATTGATAGTAGGTGTAATCGATACTAGATGTGATTAATAGTAGACGCAATTGATACTAGGCGTGATTGATAGTAGGCGTGATTTGTAGTAAGCGCGATTTATAGTAGACGCAAATGATAGTAGGCGCGATTGATAGTAGGCGTGATTGATAGTAGACGCGATTGATAGTAGGCGCAATTTGACATGGGCGCGACTCAGATCATTTTTGATATCATAACGTTACAGTGTCAATGTTTATACAAAGTACAAGGTAGAGGGTATTTTAAGACATAACCTCAGCTCACTTAACATAACCTAACTTTACCTAACCTAACTTTGTCACGTGACATGTTCTACAAGTTTAGACTTGCTTTAAGACTGATTATGACGTCATAGATTGATGGGAGGGGTGAGAGGCTGACAAAAAAGGAAATGTTTTGGTTTAATGAAAAGTCATGTCCTAGCAGGCGCGATTGGTAGTAGACGCAATTGATAGTAGACGCGATTAATGGTAGGCGCAATTGATAGTAGGTGTGATCAGGTACTTACTGCATATCAAAAGGCTGTACACTCGTGTGTTAGACACTCTATCTTGTTAAGGACCCCTATATATTCCCTATACAAGGCTATACATGTTAGTTCTAAACACTTAGTGGTTATTTGTATTTTAAATTTATATACAAAGGTTATACAAGCACGTTTTTTCACACAGTAAAACTTTGTCAAATAGCCACATGCGACACGCAAAGTATGTTTCCGCTATCTAGCGGTGACTATGGAAACTACCTGAACATATCCTAATCTAATCCTAGCTAACTTCACCTGACGTGACCATACCGGTTTGTAAGCAACAACAACACACTATGATTCCATGAATTCCAGAGTACTTTTAGATTAATTATCGACTCTCAACTCTTATAACTATGTCTATCCCACTCTGTCAAAAACACGATTTTTTTTTTTTAAATTTTTGCTTGATGTCAATACTAAAGTGATAATGGATTTTCCGATCCTATCACTATAAATTCATTACCCCCACTCTTATCTCGGTCTCGACAACAACCATGCCTATTTTTATTATGTCAGATGATGTAATGTTCGAGTGCAAAGTGGGTGTAAAAGTGAGTGCAAAGTGAGTGCAAAAGTGAGTGCAAAGTAAGTGTAAAAGTAGTTGTAAAAGTGAGTGCAAAGTGAGTGCAAAAGTGAGTGCAAAAGTGGGGTGTAAAAGTGGTACCCTATTTGTAATGGCTTATTTGACAAGTTATTTTGTGGTACCCGATTCGTAATAACTTATTTCACAAGTTGTTTTTGTCAATGTATTTAGAGGATATTTCTCTTGTTCATGGAAAGTATCTCAGCCCTTTTTATGATAGCATAATGCTTACCGTCATGTTTGTAAGCAACAACAACACACTAAAATTCCAAGAATCCAAACTACTCTAAGGTTAATGATGGTCTCTCAACTCCATTCCACGCCTAGTCAAAAACATTATACATTTCAAATTTTTCAAAAAAGGTAAATTGAGAAAGTAGGCTATATATTTAAACTAAAAAATCATATGCTAACTCCAACACCTACGTCTATCCCATTCTCAGTCAAAAAAAAAAAATATATATTCTTAAAATTTTTCCAAAAAATATTTGGAAAGTAGGCTATAATTTGAAAACTAATCATCCTAAAAAGTCATATATAGACTCAAACCAATGGCTTTTATGTCCTTAATCGTTAGAACAAAACATGGAATTTGACATTTTTCCAAATATTGATCATTTTAAAAAATGGGCTATATTTTGTAAACTATGAATTACACAAAAAAATGTGTTTGACATAAAAATGAAAGGTATTTACCCCCTCTACCCACAAACCAAGTCCCAGGTCTCTGGGACAAAATCCAAAAAGGTTCAATTTTGAAAGTAGACGATATTTTGAAAACTAATCATTCTAAAAAGTCATATATAGACTCAAACAAATGTCCTTTAAGTCCCTTAACGTTAGAACAAAACTTAACATTTTTTTCTTTTTTTCAAAAAAAAAGTCCAATTTTCAAAATTGCCTATATTTTGGAAACTAAGAATTAGTTCCAAAATGGCGGTCGTAGCTTAACTCAACCTAACCTAACCCTACGAGGTGTGATAAAAAAGTTCCAAAATGGCTGCCGTAGCTTAACTTAACCTTTGATTGATCCCTGTTGATTGACCCCTTTTGATTGATCTCAGTTGATGTATCCCTTTGGACTGGTCCCTGTTGACTAGCCCCTTTGGACGGGTCCATTTTAAAGGGGGAGTCATTTTTTTACGGGTCCCGGAGGACGGGTCCTTGTTGACGGGTCCCTGTGGGCGGTTCCTTTGGACCAGGGCTGGCATGCGAAACGAAATGCATTATCAATTTAATTTAGCGTCGCGAAATGAAATTGTTCAATGGAATAACATTTCGCTCCTGGCGCGAAATGATATTTGTTACAGACTTTTAATTTCGCTCCTGGCGCGAAATTATATTCATTACGGACTTTTAATTTAGCTCCCGGCGCGAAATGATATTTGTTACAGACTTTTAATTTCGCTCCTGGCGCGAAATTATATTCATTACGGACTTTTAATTTAGCTCCCGGCGCGAAATGAAATTCATTACAGACTTTTAATTTCGCTCCTGGCACGGAATTAAATTCATTACGGACTTTTAATTTAGCTCCCGGCGCTAAATGAAATTTGTTACAGACTTTTAATTTCGCTCCTGGCGCGGAATTAAATTCATTACGGACTTTTAATTTAGCTCCCGGCGTGAAATGAAATTCGTTACAGACTTTTAATTTCGCTCCTGGCGCGAAATTAAATTCATTACAGACTTTTAATTTCGCTCCTGGCGCGAAATAAAATTTGTTAACGACCATCAATTTCGTTCCCGGCATTTAGTCCCCCCCTCCGGCCTGAAATTAAAATGCATGGAACATTTCATTTTGTTTCTGAAATGAAATCTGTTTCTTTTCTTCCCCGAAAGCCTTATTTGTTCCCGCGTCCTACACCTAGCCACCATCTACATTCGTCCCTACCACCCCATCCCCAAAGACTGCATTACTCACGTGTCTGAAGTCCTCCCCCATTTAATTCTAATGGCCGACCTCAACCTTCATTCCCGTTCGGCCCTAGAACTTCATAGCCTAGACATCTACCTACGTCACATCGACGCCACCCTCGTCCATCTCCCAGAATCTACCCGTCCTTCCTCCAATACCACCCCGACGCAGTCATTGCTCATAACTCCCTCCTCCATCTGTTTGACGTGTCTGTCCTGCCACTCAAAGGAGGTGATCATGCCCCCGTTTTACTCAACTTCCCTCTTCCCCCACTACCACCTCCCAGGATGGTCCAGAATTTCTGCACAGCAAACTGGCAGGAATACCGCGCCTACGTCAACAATCACCTCCGTGCGGACCATCTCCCACTGGATAACCAGACGACGCGACGGTCGATGCATATACTGCACACATAGATACTATACTACAACAAGCCTCCCAGGTAGCCATCTCCCTCATCCCAACGACCCCGTGCAGTACATTTGAGTCGGCCAGTTGCAAAAATCGTTTAATCCACTTGTGAATAAGGACCATGTCGTAAAAATATTTATTTAATTATTTTATTTATTTTACCTCATTTTATTTTGTTTTATTTTATTTTGATTTATTTTGTTTTGTTTATTTTTTGTTTTACTTTATTTCGTTTTATTTTGTTTTAAATTGTCTTGTATTATTTGTTTTTTTTATTTTGTTTGGTTGATTTTGTTTTATTTTGATTTCCCAGAAAACAAATGCAAAACCAAAAACACAAAACACGAAGTAAAATGCTAAATTCAAACACAAAAGCAAAAGCAGAATAAAAAAGAAACACAAACCAAAAAGCAAAATTCAAAAACAGCAAAAGCAGAAAACAAACACAAAACAAAAACAAAAAAGACGAAGCAAAATTCAAAAACAAAAGCAAAAGCAGAAAACAAAAAACAAATAACATAAAGCAAAATTCTAAAAAGCAAAAGCAGAACACAAACACAAAACCAAGAAAGAAAAGCAATAAGTCAAATTCAAAAGCAAAAGCACAAAGCAAACACAAAAACACCAACCAAAAGTAGAAAACAACAAACACAAAAGATACGTGAGGCAAAGTCCAGAGAAACGTTTCTCATGAAAATGATCCTTATTCACAAGTTGATTGAACGGGTTTTGTAACTTGACGACTCATTTGCATTTGACTGTTGGCACGGGCTAGAGTAAAATGTGGCTTTTCACCGCTGTCTCAGTCTTACACATGGCTGTGGTTATATGGAAGCTGCTGAGGTATGGGTGGTGCTTAGTAATGACATTCGGGGCAGTCAGTGCCTGTGGATGCTGTGAAGGGTTCTACTCAAAGGGTTAGTACTGCTGTGCTGACTCAGTGAGGAAAGCAATGGCAAACTACCTCACCCCCCTTCTTGTCTAGTAAGCCTCACTATAGCGCTGCCTTGAGTTTTTGTGGGTATCTACCCACATAACCTACCGGCGGTACTTTTTGAGGATCCAACCAGCCTTCGGGCTGACTACCTAACAGACAGACGTCAGGACTTTGAACATCGTACAGAACATTATTTAACTCTCGAAACGAATATACTGTATTTTAATTTCAACAACGAAATTAAATGTTTCATGCATTTTAAATACACGTCGGAGAGCGAAACTTAATGCCGTTTGGGAATTTTATTTCGCCTCGGGAGTGAAATTAAATGTCTGTAACGAATTTTATTTCGCGCCGGGAGCGAAATTATAAGTCTGGAACTAAATAAATTTCGCGCCGGGAGCGAAATTATAAGTCTGGAACGAAATTAATATCGCGCCTGGAGCGAAATTAAAAGTGTGGAACGAAATTAATTTCGCGCCGGGAGCGAAATTAAAAGTTTGGAACGAAATTAATTTCGCGCCGGGAGCGAAATTATAAGTCTGGAACTAAATTAATTTCGCGCCGGGAGCGAAATTAAAAGTCTGGAACGAAATTAATTTCGCTTCGAATTAAGTTTCGCTTTGATTTAATTATGCGCCGACAATCATTATCATTTCGCTCCCGAATATCGCGCTTACGGCGAAATTAAATTATTTTCGTCCCCACAGCCATGAATTTAATTTCGCATGCCAGCCCTGCTTTGGACTGATCCTTATGGACTGGCCCGGGCATTTTATCCAAATTATATCAAAGGGGCCCGCCCACAGGGACCCGTCAACAAGGACCCGTCCTCCGGGACCCATAAAAAAATGACTCCCCCTTTAAAAAGGACCCGTCCAAAGGGGCTAGTCAACAGGGACCAGTCCAAAGGGATACATCAACTGAGATCAATCAAAAGGGGTCAATCAACAGGGATCAATCAAAGGTTAAGTTAAGCTACGGCAGCCATTTTGGAACTTTTTGATCACACCTCGTAGGGTTAGGTTAGGTTGAGTTAAGCTACGACCGCCATTTTGGAACTAATTCTTAGTTTCCAAAATATAGGCAATTTTGAAAATTGGACTTTTTTTTTGAAAAAAATGAAAAAAATGTTAAGTTTTGTTCTAACGTTAAGGGACTTAAAGGACATTTGTTTGAGTCTATATATGACATTTTAGAATGATTAGTTTTCAAAATATCGTCTACTTTCAAAATTGAACCTTTTTGGATTTTGTCCCAGAGACCTGGGACTTGGTTTGTGGGTAGAGGGGGTAAATACCTTTAATTTTTATGTCAAACACATTTTTTTTTGTGTAATTCATAGTTTACAAAATATAGCCCATTTTTAAAAATGATCAATACTTGGAAAAATGTCAAATTCCATGTTTTGTTCTAACGATTAAGGGCATAAAAGCCATTGGTTTGAGTCTATATATGACTTTTTAGGATGATTAGTTTTCAAATTATAGCCTACTTTCCAAATATTTTTTGGAAAAATTTAAAGAATATATTTTTTTTTTGACTGAGAATGGGATAGACGTAGGTGTTGGAGTTAGCATATGATTTTTTAGTTTAAATATATAGCCTACTTTCTCAATTTACCTTTTTTGAAAAATTTGAAATGTATAATGTTTTTGACTAGGCGTGGAATGGAGTTGAGAGACCATCATTAACCTTACAGTAGTTTGGATTCTTGGAATTTTAGTGTGTTGTTGTTGCTTACAAACATGACGGTAAGCATTATGCTATCATAAAAAGGGCTGAGATACTTTCCATGAACAAGAGAAATATCCTCTAAATACATTGACAAAAACAACTTGTGAAATAAGCCATTACGAATAGGATACCACAAAATAACTTGTCAAATAAGCCATTACAAATAGGGTACCACTTTTACACCCCACTTTTGCACTCACTTTTGCACTCACTTTGCACTCACTTTTACAACTACTTTTACACTTACTTTGCACTCACTTTTGCACTCACTTTGCACTCACTTTTACACCCACTTTGCACTCGAACATTACATCATCTGACATAATAAAAATAGGCATGGTTGTTGTCGAGACCGAGATAAGAGTGGGGGTAATGAATTTATAGTGATAGGATCGGAAAATCCATTATCACTTTAGTATTGACATCAAGCAAAAATTAAAAAAAAAATCGTGTTTTTGACCGAGTGGGATAGACATAGTTATAAGAGTTGAGAGTCGATAATTAATCTAAAAGTACTCTGGAATTCATGGAATCATAGTGTGTTGTTGTTGCTTACAAACCGGTATGGTCACGTCAGGTGAAGTTAGCTAGGATTAGATTAGGATATGTTCAGGTAGTTTCCATAGTCACCGCTAGATAGCGGAAACATACTTTGCGTGTCGCATGTGGCTATTTGACAAAGTTTTACTGTGTGAAAAAAACGTGCTTGTATAACCTGTGTATATAAATTTAAAATACAAATAACCACTAAGTGTTTAGAACTAACATGTATAGCCTTGTATAGGGAATATATAGGGGTCCTTAACAAGATAGAGTGTCTAACACACGAGTGTACAGCCTTTTGATATGCAGTAAGTACCTGATCACACCTACTATCAATTGCGCCTACCATTAATCGCGTCTACTATCAATTGCGTCTACTACCAATCGCGCCTGCTAGGACATGACTTTTCATTAAACCAAAACATTTCCTTTTTTGTCAGCCTCTCACCCCTCCCATCAATCTATGACGTCATAATCAGTCTTAAAGCAAGTCTAAACTTGTAGAACATGTCACGTGACAAAGTTAGGTTAGGTAAAGTTAGGTTATGTTAGGTGAGCTGAGGTTAAGTCTTAAAATACCCCCTCTCTGCCTTGTACTTTGTATAAACATTGACACTGTAACTTTGTAATATCAAAAATGATCTAAGTCGCGTCCATATCAATCACGTCTTCTATCAATCGCGCCTACTATCAATCACGTCTACTATCAATTGCATCTACTATCAATTGAGCCTACTATGAAATGCGCTTACTACAAATCACGCCTACTATCAATCACGCCTAGTATCAATTGCGTCTACTGTCAATCACGCCTACTATCATTTGCGTCTACTATAAATCGCGCTCATGTCAAATCGCGCCTACTACCAATTACACCTACTATCAATCGCGCCTACTATCAATTGCGTCTACTATAAATTTCGCCCATGTCTAATTACGCCTACTATCAATCGCGCCTACTATTTTTCGCGTCTACTATAAATCGCGCTCATGTCAAATCACGCCTACTATCAATCACGTCTACTATCAATTGCGTCTACTATTAATCGCGCCTACTATCAATTGCGTCTACTATAAATCGCGCCTACTAGGGCATGACGTTTAATTAAACCAGAACATTTAGTTTTTTGTCAGCCTCTCACCCCTCCCATCAATCTATGACGTCATAATCAGTCTTAAAGCAAGTCTAAACTTGTAGAACATGACACGTGACAAAGTTAGGTTAGGTAAAGTTAGGTTATGTTAAGTGAGCTGAGGTTATGTCTTAAAATACCCTCTACCTTGTACTTTGTATAAACATTGACACTGTAACTTTATGATATCAAAAATGATCTGAGTCGCGCCCATGTCAAATTGCGCCTACTATCAATCGCGTCTACTATCAATCACGCCTACTATCAATCGCGCCTACTATCATTTGCGTCTACTATAAATCGCGCTTACTACAAATCACGCCTACTATCAATCACGCCTAGTATCAATTGCGTCTACTATTAATCACGTCTAGTATCGATTTCACCTACTATCAATTACGTCTACTATCAATTGTGTCTACTATAAATCACGCCTACTAGGACATGACGTTTCATTAAACTAAAACATTTCCTTTTTTGCCAGCCTCTCACCCCTCCCATCCGCAAAACGTGCATGTATGAGCTGTGTATTTAAATTCAATATATACAATTAACCACTAAGTGTTCAGAACTATCATGTCTAGGGTATATATGGGATCCTTAGCAACAAACAAGAAATACGGTCTAACCTACGAGTGTACGGTCTTGTCATACGCAGTAAGTACCTGTTAACCTTGACTAGGGTATAAGAATATTGTCAGTTGACTACTGCTTGTTACAGTGTTCACATCGTGAAAGACCGTCTCACCTACCAGTCTCCAGCCTTGTCATACGCAGTAAGCAGCTGTTGGCGGAAAACAACATCCATAAATCTTGACATTTAGGAAAGTGTGTGTGAGTGTGTGTGTGTAAATCACTTGTAATCTAAAGATTGTTCATGTGACTTTACTAAAATTTAATTCATATGTATTAGTTGATATGGAAGTCTCAACAACCAGTCATGGCAAGCCATGTGTCTTCTATAAAGGATATACATATATTGTAAAAACAACCAATAAAGATGGAACTGTTATTTGGCGATGTTCAAAACAACGATCCAAAAAGTGTCGAGGAATGATTAAAACAAAAGACTCCAACGTACTTACTTCAAAAGAACATCATTGTGAATCTCAAATTAATACACATTTAAATACACAAAATACTCTAACCCAGGTAAAAAAGGAGGTCCAAGAAAAATATATTGCTGCTCAAGATAGTGCATTGTTTGTTAAAAAGCATTCATCATCACCTCAAAAAGACATGTTAGGACAAATACCATCGTTCAAAAAACCCTTAACACTATCAAAAGCAACGCAGACTCTACAAGAGGTCCCTCTGGAAAACAAACAAGAGGAATTGGATAGTTCTAGTGATGTTGAGAATGATGATGATGATGATGATAATGATGGTGACAATGACTATAATAATTTTGATGATAATATTCATAATGATGATGATGATGATGATAATTATGAAAAAGAAGAGGATGAGGGTTTTATGTTTATAAAACCATTGCGGCTTCCTCAGTTTTTAAGAGCAAGAGTACCTGGAGAAAGTTGTAAAAGGATCTACAACAAGCGTTGTGTTCAAAAATCTATATAGAACAATGGTAAAGAGATAGACTTGAATTCAGTGTGTAACTATTATAAAATGAATTTAATAAAAATATTGTATGGGTATTGTCTGTTTTTCTTAATTACTATCCCCATGTCCCACTATTAATACAATTGTTAACCATCAACAGTCTCTGACTATGTTCAGAAAGAGAGTGGCCTTAAACAATACACTATATCTATGGTTTGTGTACCGAGTGTCATAATAATGCAGTGTGGCCAAGCCATGTCAAGGCAATAGTTATGTCAGGTAAGGGATTCGAACCTTTGCTTCCTTTTACAGAAAATTTGATCTTAAGTCAAACACCTTAACCACTCGGTCAACCTGACAGTTACTAATTTAATTAGTCTTGAGGACTTGAGTGTTTACAAAACATTTTCCAGTATACATTGACTAAACCACTTGCTTGTTTTGAAATATAGATTTTGTTTTGTTTTACCATAACATTGCAGTTATGAGTCTTGTGAACTGGGTGTTCAATATAGGGTTAAAGGCATTTTAAAATCATTTTAGAAAAGCTCTTAGGTATCGTGTCATGGGTTTTAGTAATGTATTACTGTTCGTTGACTAACATATACCGTTACACAACATTATTTTAGTGAACTTACATGTTGTTGTTTGAGTCTTTAGTCCTTTGACTGGTTTGATGCAGATCTCAGCGCCTATCTGTCCCGAGCTAATCGTTTCATCTCTATATAGCTACCACACCCTACATTCAAGGCTATCTGTTTAACATATTCTAAACTTGGTCTACCCCTTCAGTTCTCGTCCTCGAACCTTTCTTCCTTAACTAAGTTTGCTATTCTTGGGTGTCTTAGTAAGTGTTCTACCAACCTATCTCTTTACTTTATTAACAGTCGCCAGATACATCTCTTCTCCCCACTCGTCTTAATACCTCTTTGTTAGTAACCCTATTTACCCATCTAATCTTCATCATTCTCCTGTAACACCACATTTCAAACACTTCAATTCTCCACTTTTCTTCTACGCCAATTGTCTAAGTTTTACTTTCATAGAGTGCCACGCTCCAGACAAAGGCCTTCAAAATGACTTCCTAATACCTAAATCTATATTGAATGTCAACAGATTCTGTAGAAATTCTTTCCTTGTCTGAGCTACATAAGAATCCTAATCCTGTCTGGTATAATGTCTTTTTTAGCAAACATAGTCACTCAAAAGGTCTAAGCATTTTTTGTATATAACCCAAAATAGCAAACAGTTTTTCTAAAACCCTACTCATTGGTCAATAACAAGCAGAGTCGCCAAAGTGTTTCGTTGGTAGTTAACTCATGTCTAGTTAATCAATTCCTTTCATATCGTTATCCAATTGTAGTAGTAAGGACTGGTGAACAACGTCAGTTCAACACACTGCTTTACACACAAATGTAGTTAGGCCCTTTGACATAATTTGGATAAATTTAATGGGCCGGTCCATAGGGACCAGTCCAAAGGGGCCGGTCTAAAGGGACCCTTCCACAGGGACCCATCAACAGGGACTTGTCAGCAAGGACCCATCAACAATGATCCGTCAACAATGACCTGTCAACAATGACCTGTCATCAATGACCTGTCAACAATGACCTGTCCACAGGGACTCATCAACAAGGACCCGTCAGCAATGACTCCTCAACAGGGACCCGTCGAAAAGCACCTGTCAAAAAGGATCCATCAAAAATGAACCCCTGTCAAAAAGGGCCCGTCCAAAAGGGGCTAGTCAACAGAGACCAGTCCAAAGGGACAAATCAACAGAGATCAATCAACAGGGATCAATCAAAAGGGGCTATCACCTCAAGGCCTGACATATCCCTCTTTGATTATTGGTTTGCCAATCGACAAGCGTCACTTAAAATACTTTTTGATCACCACTCGTGGGTTGGGTTAGGTTAGGTTACACTACAGCCGCCATCTTTTAAAAAGCCTGCCCTCTTACAAAAGCTATGAGTGGGCATGCGTAAAAAACAAAAAACAAAAACAAGCATGTTAATTCATAGTGGCTATCCACCAAAGACATGTCTCTTGTGTGGAACAACGTTTTATTCCATATCGGCATTCAAACTCTCACATGTTGCAATTGGAAAGAGAGATTCTCTAAAAAATTACATTTTCACCCCCTAGTAGGGGTAGGTTTTATTTTGGGGTGGAAATATGTTGTTCATTGGAAAGGGGGTATCAGCCAGAGTTCAATGACACCTCATTCGTCAAAATCCGACCACGGGTTCGAACTCACATTTTCTCACGTATGAAGCAAAACAGGATGTGACTTGTTTTACAAGGAGGACGGTAATAAGGTCATTTCACAAGTGTTCACATGTATTTCGTCACTTTCCTTTCATATCGTTATTCCATTATAGTAGTGGTGAACAACGTCAATTCAACACACACACAAATGTAGTTAGGCCCTTTGACATAATTTAAATAAATTCATGGGCTAGTCCGTAGGAACCAGGTCAAAGGGACCCGTCCAAAGGGATCAGTCCAAAGGGACAAGGACTCGTCCACAGGGACCTGCCCACAAGGACTCGTCCACAAGGACTCGTCCACAAGGACCCGACAACAATGACCCCGCCAACAATGACCCGTCAACAATAACCCATCCATAGGGATCCACTCCCCCACCCTCTTACAAAAGCCATGAGTGGGCATGCGTAAAAAAACAAAAACAAGCATGTTAATTCATAGTGGCTATCGACCGAACACATGCACATTATGTAGAACAACGTTTAAATCCATATCGGCATTCAAACTCTCACATGTTGCAATTGGAAAGAGAGATTCTCTAAAAAATTCAATTTCACCCCTAGTAGGGGTAGGTTTTATTTTTGGGGTTGAAATATATTGTCCATTGGAAAGGGAGTGTCAGCCCGAGTTCAATGACACCTCATTCGTCAAAATCCGACCACGGGTTCGGGAGTTATCGGGATGCCACCATCTTGTTAGGAGGGGAGGAGGAGGAGGTATCTGAACCCCCACAAAACCACTACTGGCACCAAAGTTGCCGAACAGGCCATATGCCTCAACAGGCAGTACGCCCAAATTTGGGAAGAATATAGGGAGCTACAGGCTAACAAGGCCATTTTTGAGTTCATGGCAGGGCCACCAGCCCAGCCTAGAGAGGTCATAAGCGTAGATACGCTAACGTAGCAATTCGCACGGATGTCCATCTCAGACTCTAGCGAGATACAGGGGAAAGAGTTCGCCGTGGCCACAGTTCAGAAAACGGCCAGGTTAGACTCCAACACACTACAGGGCCAAGCTCACATGAATACACGGCCCTCAGCTCCGGTTCGGGAGGCAACTTTGCCAGGACGAGGGGCAGAACTTACGCCAATCCCCTCGGAACGGACGAACGAGAGGGAGTTGACGCCAGGACTCTCAGGCACACACCGTAACACAGGGAGAAACCGGGAGGTAACCATGTCATGGGCTGAGGACATAGATACCGTGCTACAGCACATTAAGCCCACACAAACCTACACACATAGGCAAACACAAGGGCAGGAGTCTACCGTGGCCATAGGCCAGAAATCGGTTAGACTAAACTCCAATACATTGACACGACAATCACAGACAAATACACGACCTTTACCGCTAGTTCAGAGGGCAATTTTGCCAGACAGGAAGCGGGCACTAGCATGCGTACCCCAGGTGCAAATGCATAAGAGGGTGTTGCCTTCAGGCCCTCAGGGAGCAAAACGCACACCTGTGCACTCTGACCAGCCACAAACACGCAATACACGGGGCATACGAAAGGTTTTATTACCTACCCCACGAGGCCAGGCAGACAGGGAGACACACACCCCTATAAACACTGCTAGGGTAGCGTGGAGCGCAACCAGCCCCTCAGGCACAAGCACACTCAGGCCAATATCCAGGCACTACGACGAAAGTAGACCCAGGCTTACTTTGCTACAAACCCATCCGGAAAATAGTAAAAAAAAAGCACCCCAATGGGTATCAGGGGCCTACGCCTTAGTGACACGGAGAAAGTATTCACCTTCTCGAGCAATGACGCTCGGACGTGGATAACAACTCTCACCATGAATATAACATACACTAATGTCCCTTGCATCACAAACATACACACGAGTAGGTTCTTTTACATGAAGGAAACACTACAATTGATACACAAAGGACAGGTTCCACCCCTACAAACGGCAGACACGCAGAGACTAATGCACAAAACTGTACATTTTACATGTATATACAGGGGAACATGGCTGTCAGAATTATATAATTTGAAATTTTTCTTAATTTTTTCTTGGCCCCTAGCATTTTATAGGCCATCAACGGTTTATAATCGTGGTTAATTCAAAGTATATTCTGGACAATTCAAAGTTTTAATGTACAAAGCCAAGCGGAGGGCAATCAGTTGGGCTACGCGGCTCAGGTCCTGAAAGAACTGTTCCGAATGCAGCCTAAGCAACAAACCACAGCACAGAGCTTAGGCGGGTCTTTCTAAGTAGAAATGACTAAGTTGTTCTATTTTCCGTTCCTACAATTTGCTAGATTCTTTTGTGATGGCTGAGAGCCTTAATAGTAAGAAACAGTTAAGAATTTCAAACTATTTTTGAAAAATAGTAGATTTCTCTGAGACATACCTAGATTACTGCCTTTCTAACGGCGTTAAATGAGTGAATAGTACACTCAGGTTTTACTTCCATTTGAAACTTTTGAAATTAATTACGGTACAATCTTTATAAAGTACCATCGTCTGCTAATTTGCTTTAGTGAACGTAAATCACTATGTAAACATGATACAATTTATTTTCTCTACTCTTTCTTTCTTAATTCGAATTTTGGATAACTCAATTTTTTTACTAATCCCGTGAAGTTCGAACCATCCAAGTTGAACTATATATATTTGATCCATAGGTATACGCTATTTATTACACGGCCTATAGCATGAATTTTTCTCGTCCCCCATAATAGCGCTCAAACTAAACATAAACACCATAGGGTGAAAATCCCAGACTTTGGGAAAACCCACATGTTTCTGGAAGGCACACAGTAAGCTCACATTGCCACAAAACATCAGTAACACTGACAAATCTGTCCCGGAGGCACAAGCCCAAAAGGCAACAGGAATGATTACCCTGGACAAAGACGGTCTCGAACCCGCGACCTCCTGAATACCAGGAATACAAGGTCAGGTAACTATCCAATTGAAGGATAGAACAATAAGGGACAGTCACACTAACGGGAATTCATACGCACAAAATAATAAAACCACCTCCGACACCTAGTCACCAAACACGCAACTAGCGGTCCGGAGACACACATACATAACGACATCTAGCTACCACTAACAGGAATATATTCGCCCCACGCTTACAACAGACACAAAACAGGTAACACACACAGTCATTCACGCCGTTTTCAAAGCTGGATAACTCCCAAAATTAGGGTACGAGGGTCGTTCCGAATGGCACAATATACCCACACTAACGCATATTTTCATACGCGTGTCGCAAGAATACAATACACGTGCCATGGTACATAAAATACTAAAATTGTAATACCAAGGCCTTAGACCAAGGCAGGGGCGAACACATAGAAACACAATACAAACGTGCCAAAAGAGAAAGCTAAACAATGGCATTTTTGGCGCGAAAACACAATCAGAAGCCACACCAGGGACGCACAAATCCCAACAGACAACGCAGACATAAAACACGGAGCATTACACGGGATCGCGATCGACCGACGAAATATTACTTACAGACAATTACACGAGTACCATAGCACAAATAGCATCCATACACCATCCCCTACAGAAAAAAACATAGGGTCCCATACAGACACTGTGCCCCATAGAAGGGAGCCAAGAATGAAAATAGGCATTAGACTGTTTAAATTATATATATAAATGGCATGTTATCACAGAGTACACGCTTTAAACATGCACTAGAGGTGGCAAAGGCATTGCAATAGGGCCGTATACAAGTACATAAGCGGTTGAGCCACAGAAGTATGAACACAGGGAGGTTCTTTAACATACCTACAGGAGCATAGATTCCTGCCAAGGTACTCGCTACAACAGCCTACTCAGGGCATTAGCCACCCCGGGACTACCAACAGGGGCCGTACCGAAAGCGCCAGACTCCTACGGAAACCACAACACACTTTCCTTTGAACCATAGCGCCCAACACCTAAAATACTGGGGATGCCACTCTCACAGACACAAAACAGGTAACACCACATTTCTACGGCCAGAAATCATGCCAAATTAGGATTACCCCGAACATGGGCAATAGACTTCTTAGACATGAATTACAGATAATTACACAAGGCAAAGGTCTTGCGGAAGAAATGTCTACACAACATCGGTAGCAAAAACAGGACAGATTAACACATTGGCCCTCCCAGAATGTTAAACAATGTCAACATACGGACACTGGCAAAAGTCACGTTCCGTCAGCCGCCATACGTAACATCAGAGACTTCCCGTATACAAGGACATGAAAACAAAACACAACAAAACACTGAGTTGCGAATTCTAGCGCTTTGCAACACTGCTGTCGGCAGACACTCTTGTTATAACGGAAGTGACAATGAAATGCAGACATGACCACAAAAACAAACAATAATAATAGCATACAGTTGACACAGGATTCAGCGCTGTTACAATAGGTATAACATCCAGTGATGTACAAATACTATAGGCCGGATTCATCTCAGGAACACAGGAGCATGTTTACAAGGATGTTAACAAGTCACACGCGCCACCTGACAATCAGCCACGCGACACACGATAAGACTTATCCGATAACCGCCAGCATGCGGTAGCGGAACGCAACCACACACACGCAGCTGCGCTAATCACAGTTACGGCCACGTCCTTCCCACACGCGCCCACTAATCAGGGGGAATACACACAGATTCCCTGAGGGAACAACCCCCCCCCCCAATAACTACTTCTCTTCTTGTATTTTTTATCTTTAAAAAACCATCATAGGCGATCAGGACACGTCCATTTACACTCACAACCACTTGCTACCTTAACGTTATAGATAAGAGACCAGATTAGGCCATGACGTCACAGCGTCACCGCACTTACCCATCCCAAGGAGCGGATAGAAAACAGACATTGACCAAGTGAGGATGACAGGAGCAGAGATGGATAGCGCCATCAGGATGGCCAAGATACTAGCTACGGGATACTATCCTAGCACCCCTCTCCCTACATAACCTATCACTAACAACACTATTCAACACAAACAGACACATAAAAACAGCTAAACTACATGCCAAAATATACATCGGGGTTGATAGACTTCATGCGTCTACCCAAAAAGCGGGTACACTACACCCTGGTTCTAAATGCCTACACCCGAGTATTAGGGGTGAGTCGGAATCAGAATTAAGCATAATGCACATCTGTATGTAAAGAGATGAGGCCGCATTTACACTAACAAATATTTTCTTACTAAATAATCCCGCATGCAAGGGACATAGAATTATTATACCTCGGCCCATACTTATCCTCGAATGAGAGCGGATACGCCTCATATCCATCCCCATGCATGGAATATCCCACCCACATACCAGGGATATTATTATTATTACACCTGCATGGAATTTTTAAAATTTTTGCACACCTGGGAAGTACCTACCCCATCCACTCACTGTAAGTACATCCTAGCAGCATCAGCGGCTCTCGGCCTCCGTTAACATGGAGCCCAACGATGCACAACCCTCTCCTACCACGCTTTAAGCCCATTCAGCAAATCACACCCCCGGATCCCAATAACAAGGGACCCAACGCCATACAAAACCTACTAACGCCTCCAGAAAATTCCCAAGGCATTACCGGTGGAAATCCGACATGGCGACTACAGGCCTAAAGTAGTCCATGCATCTAGAAGATTCTACAACCCCAGAACACTTAAAAATTTACATAATCACATAGAAAATTATTTACATATCACACTCATTTAAAAAAAGGAGTGTGATATCACGCTGAATGGTGATGGGATGTGAACGGAGGGAGCGAAAGCTTCACAGAAAGGCAGGGACGGGGCAAGACGCCAACAGATCCTGACACAGACTAAATAACAGACGGAACTACGTAAGGTTGAAGCATTGATGGCCTGGCGCGGGCAAACGCCAAAACCGGGGGTGCGTCTAGCCTACCCCCTCGGCAGAGGAAAGTTACACCCACTATGCTCCACGGTCGTCGAAGCCAAGACCTGCAGGGGAGACTTTTTGACGGACGGGGGGAAAAAAATTTAGCCAGCTCCACACCGGACTCAGGAGATGAACCTAGGGACGACCACATTAGGACTAGACTCCTAGTTTAGTAGGTAAGTTAGGTAGAGCTACCTATGGCGGGAAGTTAGTCTTCTACTCGCAGAAGTGAAGAAGAATCTCAGGATTTAGCGGGACCAATCCTAGATTCGCCAAGTCCTCGTCCCGCGTGACGGGGTGAAGACGACCAAATAAATGATAATCAACAAATAATGAATAATATACATGAAATATGAATTATATGGAATGAATGCGATCATTCGGGTCCGTGCCCACATAAATGGACGACACCGGGTCGCCAGAGCTTAAATGGTCCTGCACCGGGCGGCCAGAGATATTAAATAGGTATGCAGCGGGCTGCCAAGAGGGGTTCTCGTGGGCAAACCCAGCAATGATAAATATATCAACAAACCACCAATGGAGAATGATGCCGACACAGGTAATCACAGCAGCGATGAACAGGGTAGCCGGACAAGGCATTTGCTCTTTAGCAGCGCAGCCGCCCGGGGCTTTATTAATTACTATTTATTAATTACTAATAAGAATGTCGACAATTAGGATTAAGACGGAGGGGACTACGAGACATTGTTGGGTTCCGGTCTCAACAATGTACTACAAGGGCACCCCGCGAGAGAAATCGGACGGACGAGCCAACATTAAATTCTAGTGTTTAAGTTACAGTGCCATTTTAAAGGTCACTTAGATGTAAGCAAATTCAATAACCGCTGTTGCTAAATAATAGCACAGCACATTTCGGCATTAGATTAAGGTCCACTCGGCATGTACAAAAGCATATTCTTACGTTTGAGTACTAATTAACATAACTTAAGGCATTTTTTTTAATTAAGGTAAAACCATTCGGCACCTGGTGACTAAAAATTCGTCACCAGGGTAAGCCCGACAACATATTAATATAAATAGGATTAAGATAAAGCCGTTCGGCACCTGGTGACTAAAAATTCGTCACCAGGGTAAGCCCGACAACATATTAATATAAATAGGATTAAGATAAAGCCGTTCGGCACCTGGTGACTAAAAATTCGTCACCAGGGTAAGCCCGACAACATATTAATATAAATAGGATTAAGATAAAGCCGTTCGGCACCTGGTGACTAAAATCCGTCATCAGGGTAAGCCCGACAACACGTTAAGGTAAACAGGATTAAGTTAGCACGTTCGGCACCTGGTGACTAAAAAGTCGTCACCAGGGTAAGCCCGACAACATATTAATATAAATCGGATTAAGATAAAGCCGTTCGGCACCTGGTGACAAAAATTCGTTACCAGGGTAAGCCCGACAATACATAGGCTAAGCTAGGTTAACATAGGCTAACCTAGAAGTAAGTCAGACTCCAGTGGCGCCACACTTAGTTTTATAAATTAAGCGCTGCCAAGAAAATGTTTCATATATACATGTAATGTATTGTAATGTATTGTAATGTATTGCTAATAACTAATCCACTTTCCCAAACACAGGAAAACCAGGGAGAAACGCATCCACAGATGTACAAAACAGAAAAAGAGTGCCATTATTACATTTCTTGATTTACAGATGACAAGGAGCATGAGCATGCCTACTGTAAATATATTTCCCACACCAAATTACACATACCCTTATCTCTGTCACACAAACATACTGCTCCTCATCGTTCTCCAGTCGCGCCAATAAGGTGACGGCGCCGCGATCAGTGACGTAAGGTGACGTGGGGCACCGAGCGACGCTGACGCAAACACACATATGGATACGCTTGAATAATAAGCAATATACGGTCGCCAGGGGCGGTGCAGAGGTTGTGAGCACCTACCCTCGCTACCAAGGTGAATTTTTCCACCCACGGGGAAAATTTGTGAAAGGTAAGGTTAACGGCATGACCACTAACCCACAGCCATAGGTGAGAGGTACCTACAGCTCAGCGAATAGCAAAGTGAAGGGAGAATGAGTGGACAGACGAGAGCGCTACAGAAGGCCTAGAGAATGAGACAAGGTACAAGGCTCATGAGCAAAGCGGTCTAGTAGTAAGATTATTATTTTATATTATATCATGCTTGTAAAACAAAATGTAAATCCAAAGCGTACACAAATATATTAATGCTCAAGTGCACACCTACGTACATAAACTTCCAATATGCCACGCCATTCAACACTGCCATAATGTCAACACTGAATACACTGTTTTGTTTTTTCCTTTCTACTCTACTAACGCCCAAATTTGTGATGGTGTCCCGTTTCATCCCAAGAACAATAATCCATTATGATATATCCCTTTAACTTATACCCTGGGGCACCTGTTTTTCTATTCTCTTCCATCTTTTAAACAATAAACTGCAGGGAGCAATTTTTGCTCCATACAGCGCCGGACGGCACAACCATCCGTCCAGCCATGGTTTTCTTCCCTCCCTGGATAATAACAACATATATATATATAACGTCAAGACCAAGCATTTTTTGTACCTTTATTATTACTATGTCAACTTTCAAAAATGAACTATTCCAAATTTACTATGTATAACATGTATATCCCACAACCTACCCCTCTGAGCACACGCTGAACTCACATCAACTCAACATCGACACACCTACACCAACACGGAAGATAAGAAGAAGAAGTACAAGGAGCAATCAAGAACAAACCATCACATCGACGCGCCCACTCTACTTCCAGTTCGCGGGGACGCGAACTAATCGATGAGGGGGTCTTGTACAGCCCCGGGGGGCAGTACCCCCTGAGACCCACCCCCCATCTTTTACCAAAACTACCCCAACTGGCAACTCCATAAGTCCAGGACATATCCATACAAGGCAAGAGGCGGCCACCCAGCTTGGGAGGTTAGCCAACTACTTGCAAAACATACTTAAACATCTACATCAACAACTATCTGGGGCAGCTACAGTGACGTAATGCTGACGACGCAGCACCTGAAAGTATAAGAATGGAGTCCTAACTAGGAGCCATTATCTGTTCTACTCTGTGCGTCGCCAGCGGCCCTAGCCGACGTCTGTTCCAGTTTCTTCATCAGGTGAGATTCAGTAGTGCTCAGACTCCTTTATTTTGTGAACAGCTACTCCTAATTTGTACACACCAATTGTATACTTGTCTACATTCCCCAAGAGGGACTTACCAATTTACATCTACTGACCAATAAACACATGGTCAGTAAACTACACTTGCATTTACTAATTACACTCCTCTTCACGTCCTAATACCCCGCCTGACCTTCGTCACGATTGTCCGTGACCGTGGTAGCCAGTAATTGCTTGGTCAGACTCCATTGTGCTCCGAGCACGCGACTCGACTGCCTAGCATCGAGCCGCTGACATAGCACGTTTATTGTTCCGCCCAGCTGGCAGGCCAGTATAGTAGCCTGTATTTAGAGATCCATCCCCCAACAAACACTTACATCTTTGCAGGAACATCCTCTGGAGATTAAACACTAAACAACACACCACACTAGTAAGCTCTCCCAGCTACGGGAAGCTACTCTCATTTAGGAACAATCTTCCAAATTAGCACAGTAACACAAAGCGTGTTTTATCCCAAACCACCCCCCAACCAAGGGATTAAAACAATACTTACAAAATGCAATTGAAATTCTAAATACTTAAAAAATTCAATTGAAATTCTAAATACTTACAAAATGCAATTGAAATTGAAAATACTCACAAAATGCAATTGAAATTCTAAATACTTACAAAATGCAATTGAAATTGATAATACTCACAAAATGCAATTGAAATTCTAAATACTTACAAAATGCAATTGAAATTCTAAATACTCACAAAATGCAATTGAAATTCTAAATACTCGAAAAATGCAATTGACATTCTAAATACTTACAAAAAGCAATTTAGATTGAAAATACTTTCAAAATGGAGTTTAGATCGAAAATACTTAAAAAAATTAATGTAGATTCAAAATACTCACAAAATGTAATTTAGAGACACGGGGAGCCAATTCATAAAAACAGTGCGGGAATCTTAAAAGAGAAAAGGAACGATAATGTAAAGAAAATGAAGAATGAGAGATCAGGAAAGATGAGAGAAGGGCCAATTAAGGCGGGAAAGGAAGAGACTCCCTAGGCCTCAGAAACCCTAATACCGTCGGGATCGGAAGAGAACAAGAGTTGACCAAGAGAGGTCGACAGGAAAGAAGACGAAGAGCAGCCTGGCACAAGTGTGTGGAAGCAATGCCAGACTCAGTTGGGGTCCCGTGGTCGCCAACCCACGTTCCACTAGATGTGAGCCACTGGGGGAATGACTAGTACAGAACAATGTTTTACATATAGCTATTCCTTCAATGTTGCCTATACAAACTGTCATTTGTAGCTCTTCAGTCGGTAAAAATATCACTCCTGGAAATAATTAAATGTATTAGATAATTATCAGCCTATTGTATTATTGCCCCATTTTAATAGTGATAAGTAGGGCCCAGATGTTGATGAAATGTCATCGTTTTACTGAGCTGTTTAAAACAATGCTGAAGTACATAGAAACTCCGGACGGCCCATCCCGCATTTAAATATGTAATTTTATTTTGCATCTTTTTGCATTTTTTATAGTTTTCCATTTTAAGAGCATTTTCTTAAATTTGGTAGATTTTTTTGGTCATATTTTAGAGAAATCAGACTTTTCAGGTCATTTTTAGCCTACTTTCGATTTTTGCAAAAAATGAAAGTAGACTTATGAGATCAACACAGGGCGAAAAAAGTGTGTCTGTCTGTGTGTGTGTATGTGTGTGTGTGAGTCTGTGTGTGTGTGTGTGTCTGTGTGTGTGTGAGTGTGTGTACTCTGAATGTCTGTCCCCCCCCCCTATAAATTCGAACACGGTGAATGCAAATTGAACGAAATTTGGTACAAAGGTAGCACTAGCAAAGGACACCTCAGTGTCATGTTTTATATCGCCGCCATCTTTACTAAAACTGAATGGCGGCCACTCAAACGTTCAAAACGTAAAATCAAATAACGACTAACCAAATCATCCGATCTCTACCAAATTTGGTAACAACATACCTTCGTATAGGATGCGTCTTGTGACCAAATTACAAGGTCGTCCGCCATACCATTTCAGGATGGCGGCCGTGCGAATTATGCAAACTTTATAATCCATATCATGGGACCCACCAGTTCCGATTATCGAGCCGAGAATCGTTTTAACTGTTCTAAAGGAAGAGGCACGTTCGAAATTAAAAGTTTATTTTGTAATACTATAGTGCAGACGTGATTTTAAAAAGCTGAACTGATTCAGTAATAAGACAAGATGGCAGCGGATATCTTGTGCCGGACTTATATTTCACTAATTTGAGTATTGCATGCAATATAGCGTACTGATAAAAAATAAATAAACTTTGTATGAAATGCTTTATATATAAATAATATACTCCAGTGATGAAATCGTTTAGTATAAATCATTATTTGCTAACAAGTTCTATGTAAGTCATTTTAAATAGAACGATATTCGTTGACACAATTAGCTCAGTGGTAGAGCGTTAGCCTATCGCTCAAATGCCTATGGTTCAAACCCGATCAGAGCTAGGTTTTTTGCTTGAAATGTTATATGTTTATTGTTTTGTAATGACTCAGATGTTTTAAAATTAAGCGTTATATTGCGCACATTATGGTGTAAAATATATATTTAATTAAAACATAATTCGCCAGCAGATTTACTCGGGACATCTAGCTGCCAAAAAGGTAACTTCCAGATTTTATTGAAAAGTTTCTTCTTCTGGCCGCTAGAATGCACTCGCTCTGTTAGGATTATATTGTTCGATATTTCACCAATAGATGTCACGACTAGTCTACGTGGGGATCCATTGATTACTATACCATTATCATTCTATGCGCATCGAATTTGAAGAATGACAAGATGATACTACGATACATTTTAACTTTTTATTTTAAAGGGTTTGTAACAGCCTATTTTGCGTTACTTGAAAATGTTATTAAGCGTTATATTGTGCACATTATGGTGTAAAATATATATTTAATTAAAACATAATTCGCCAGCAGATTTACTCGAGACATCTAGCTGCCAAAAAGGTAACTTCCAGATTTTATTGAAAAGTTTCTTCTTCTGGCCGCTAGAATGCACTCGCTCTGTTAGGATTATATTATAGAAAATATCCACATAGTTTGTATACACACGTCTCTGTAGGGTCATGGAAAGATTTGTTAATTCAATTAGGGTTGTGAAAGCCATGCACAACCAGACGTGTAAAGACATGCCTCAACTCAAAGTTGGATGTTGCCCACGGCAGGTCGTAATAATAATAATAATGTTATTGGTTTTACATCCCTTTTAACTACTGCTGATTTTAGAGACACCGGGGTGCCGGAATTTTGGCCCGAAGGGGATCTTTAACGTGCCAGTAAATGTACTGACACGGCTCCCTCGCATTTGTGCACCCTCAAATGCCAGCTGACTGCGCCAGGATACGAACCTGCAACCTAGGGCCCAGCAAGCGAGAACGTTACCGCTGAGCCACGCCGCTAGTCCGGTCGATTATGTCTCCAGACCCATAACATTCTTGATATACTTCTTATCTTTCTTTCTTCAATGATGGTAGCAGTTTTTATCTAGGTTGTGGCGTTTGGTAGAGGTAAATCGTTTCTAAGGTCTTCAACAAAGAATAGTTCTATTATACTCTTTGATAATAACAACGAGTTATAACTATACTCATACATTTAGGAGAAAGTAGGCTATATGTTCTTTACTGAACATCTTGTTTTTTTTTTTTTTCAATTTAGTCATGTCACAGCTTTATATGAGGAAGTTACGTCTCTCAGATTTAAGAAGAAGCTAGTAGCTATGAACATAAACCTTTTGTTAAGTGCTAGAAATCTATTTTGATTGACTTTTCAGTTTGAGCTTCAGATGTCATTTTTGAAATATTAGTGAGTTTATTATTATAAGATCATTTTCTCCATTTTATAGTGCATTTTGTCGATTTTTTAGGTAATTTATTAGTCATTTTTGAAAAATTTAAGTGCATTTTTGAACTTTTTTATTGCATCAACATCCGGGCACTAGTGTTGGGGTAGCGCGCTGCCTCTCACCCGGAGGCTCCGGGTTCGATTCCCGGCTCCGTCAGGGATTTTAGAAACTGGCGTGAGGGCGGGACGGAGTGCACGCAGCTTCGTGAGGACAATTGAGTATCTGTCTGACGGTGAGGCAGCGCCCCGATCACCAAAACCAAGATTAACGTTCGAGGGGACCCGATGAGCTCATCTCGCGTCAGCGGGGAGAGGTCGCTCGGTAGGCCTAGGTCTTCATGGGCAGTAGTGCCAGGTGTTATTAATATTATTGTTATTTTAGTAGTTAATAAAGGAACGTAAAACAAATAACATTATTAGGGGTGTCTGCAAACAATACTAGCCGCAGCACCACGAGGTGGACTTCCTGGAAGAGAAATCTACTGCTTACTAATGAAGGCGAACGAACCAAGGCAAATGATAATGCTTTTAGATGAAATTGTAAACCGTGGGGATTCGAGCCAATCAACTCGGTAATTCAGTAGGGAATCTTAGAGCCGCAAGTAAACAATCCATTCAGTAATTGGAGAGGAATAGACGTTATTTGCCTGTAGGCGTCGAGACAAGTTCCTGTGGGTGGGTGGGCGAGTGATAATCTAACGACACGCCTCCTTGCGCAAACAGGTCATTCTGTAATTGGATGAAATGCATACTGTACCTTCACAAACAAACAGATAATTTAAGATATAGGTATGAGAGTGAGAGGGGCAGACATTGCGACTCTCGAGACGTCAACAAGGTTATTTTAGTTCATTATGCAACGAGCCTATAATGACAATAAATAAGACACAAGTATGTTTCCATGCGAGTGTCTTAATTACCATTATAGGCAAGATGCATACGGCTGTTTAGGTTCGACGATAATTATAACTATTTTATATTCGAACATAAATATTCATAAATATCTGTCGAGATTTCACCAGGTTTATGTACTGAACAGAGCGAATGGGACGCAGAGAATACCTTGTATTTGATCATGGCCTCCTAGAATACCTCACTATGACACTCGCCACGCAGTGAAACTTAAAATAGGGGGCCATGGAAGTGAGCGCAGGTGCGATGCTATCCTCACCTAATTGCTCACACAACGGTTTCTTGAGCTCTGATTGGTGGGAAAAACTGTATCATAATGAAAAAAGTCCTCTCGGCACGCCGGAAGGCGGAGGTAGATTTCACCGGACAAACTTGGGGATAGGCGAAAATAGGCAGAGTATGCAGGTTTTCGTAGAAGGATCAGACCTCATTTATTGCGAGAAGGTATTTTATAATTGCAGTTTAATTAACTTTGTTTTTCGTCATTTTATGCTTATTTTAAACATTTTATTGTCTTATGGGAACGGTAACCTTCTTGTCATTTGGGGTCCATTTTTAGCCTATTTTCAATTTTGAAAAAATAGGCTTATGAGATCACATTTTGTCCGTGTGTGTGTGCGTGTGTGTGTGTGTGTGATTCGTGTGTGTGTCCCCCTAATAAAATCTAAACGGCCGGAGCGATTTCAATGAAACTCGGAAAGTTCATAGCACTATTCCGGGCGACCTCGACCGTGCCCTTCAAATTTTGTTACGACTCACCAATCCAACATGGTGGCTGTGCGAAATATTTCACCAGCATTCAATATCTCCGAAACTATTACCGATATTACCCTGACATTTTCTATGGTGATAGAGGGAACTACTATAAGTTCACTTATGTGACCTTTGAAAACCTGGTAACTACAAAACCAACATAGCGGCCAAGCGAATTTGCGACATTTAAATAGACGTTTCTCGCGATTTGGCCAACCAAACGCAATGAAACTTGGTACAGTATATGTTTATATAAATTTTAATGCACAGACATCTAACTTCGTTCAATTGTTTACATAATCACAAGATGGCGGATGTGCGAAATATTTAACCGGCATTCTGTATCTCTGAAACTATTAGCGGTATCTCCCTAAAATTTTGTACGGAGATAAAGGGCACTACTGGAAGTCCATCTATAAGACTTTCAAAAACCGGTTAACTACAAAACGAACATGGCGGCCAAGCGAATTTGAAAATTTTATATAGACAATTCTCGCGATTTAATGTTCCAAGCGCACTGAAACCTGGTACAGGAAATATATATACACATTGTAATCCACTGGTATCTAATTTAGTTTAATTGTTTACATAACCTCAAGATGGCGGCAGTGCGAATTTTAAAATTAAGTTTTAATTTCTTGTGATGTAGTCATGCGATCGAAGTGAAAGTTTGAATAATGAACCTACGCAATAATTTTCATTTAATGGTACTGCCCCCGTAAATTGAATTATATTGAGACCACGGTGGTTGTATTGGCATATAAGAATAAAGTTATGGCTGTCATAGTTGTGACGTGGATATTCATGACGTAGGCACGGATGACGCATACTCCATGCAAGTAGGCTGGTTGAGCTGAGATTCTTGGTGACGTCATGATTTTGTTCGAGAATGATCTGAGATTTACGACGCAGTCGCAGGGAAACATGGAATTGTGCTAAGGAAGAAGTTACGCTATTGGAGGAAAGGCTCCAACCAATGAATGATAGTTTGGAGGGAGACGGAGATTACTGAAACTACCATATTTAATTACTTTTGGAATGCAGAATTGTGGAAATCCATTTTCAGTTATGGCATTGATTTGGAATTTTGAAGAAATTAATTTTGAGTTTTTGAAATTTGGAAATCCGTCAAGTATAGCCAAAGTTAGAACTTCTAGTAATGACGGAGGAACAAGCTATGGAAGGGATGGATACGCCCCTTAAGAAGTTGATAAAAGGTCTTGCACAGCAGAGAGAAGCTCTCATATCTCATATCTCATATCTCATTTTCTCGTGTCTTATAGTCGTTTTGCTGATTATCATATTGTCAGACTTCGAGTGATTTAGTGAAGCAAGTCGTCATTATCACGTGTGGTAGAGCCCACCGCATCGAACGAGCACGGAGCGTGCAGCAGTACCATTTTACGGTTATTGAAACTAGGCGAAGTTGAAACGCACACATAAACGAGTCTACAAGATTATATATCAAGAGTTAGCTACTGCCTTTATGCTAATTCTATTGTGCAGTACAGTATTGAGGTGTGTAGAAAAGTTGAACATTTTCACGAATATAATTTGGAAGATATTAGCATTTTAAGACTGCAGACAAAAGTGATTTTCTCGCCACCTGAGAAGCAATTTTATAATATCACATTCTACACTACGGCTGACACGTGTATTGCAACCGTGATACAGAAGATTACGTTTGGTGATACAACGCTACATTCTACAATGGAACAATATAATCTGGCAGTTCTTTCAACTATTATTATAACGGAAGTGGAGATGGAAGACTAAAACTTTAATGCAATTGGGACATATATCAGTGGAGTGAAATAGCAGCATGGAACTTCGCTAATCGTCTTTCTACAAAAGCGAGCATGTAGTGAACATCCAACTACACTCATGCATCGTAGTCCAACGCTGAATTATATCAAATGGCAGTGGAAATATTTTCATACTTTACAATTATGAACATTTCTGCGGAAATTATTGCAATAAACTTCATGGCGAATTTCTACCAGAACTTCAGGGAACTATCAAGAGAGGCCAGGGTAGACCCGGCTCACAAAGAAGAGTTTTGCCAGAAGGATGTCTATCGTCTACACGGAGCAGTGCAATTTCCGGAGGAGGAAGCAGTTCTATTCTCCGAGGGCGCTGGTTCCAGGTTCGAGGTCGGAGCACATCTTTACGTTGGTGAAATGGAACTAACAGCAGTCTTCTTTGGAAGTTTTCCTCTAGAACTTCAATCAACAGATAAGGTAGTCGTGAACGTTTCTTGTTTTATTTGAGCCATTTAGCGATATCTGAGCAACCATTTTTCCCATATTTTCTGTCCTATATATTTTGCCCCATATTCTTGCTTGATATTTCTGTACTCAGTACACTTTGATGAGTTATGCTTTTTTCTACGATTTATTAAGACATTGTTATGTCAGTGGCATATTTAAATAATTTTGGATCAAGTCGAGACTGATAAAATATATTCTTTCAGTAATTTGCATATTTTTGTAGTCACGATTTGACTGTAAAGTTAACGATTTTCTATGGCAAATTTGAATTCAGACAGCGTGTCTTTTTAGTAAAGTAATTCTATTCAGTAAATTACTTTGACCAATTTTCTGTCATCCTCAAGAAAGAAGAATGATTAAAAGATTTTAGAGCATTAAAATCTATTACTTTGTCGACGATCTTGGAAATACTAGTCGTTTTATGAACATGATTGCAACATAGACATTTATCGTTAGTTCGGAAATACCATTGCATTATAGACAATTTTATGAAATATGAACTTTGATTACGATTTATTGAGTACACTATAGTAATGGACATTTGATAGGAGTTTTTCTCAATTCTAGATTGGAACAATAATGTTTGCATTCCACAGTCTAATTGTATTCTATTCGATTATTTATGCAGTTTAGATGAACTTTGATTGAAGATAGTATTTTTATACTACGTTACTTTGAAGATATTAATCTCAATTTTGATAGACCAGGGAGGCGTGTCTAATCGTATTTGCTATTAAATTTATTTGTGATTGGCAAATTTTTACTTCATATCGATTCATGAATGAAACCCACGAAGGTTAAATATAATAACAGTTTTTGAAACAATGGATGAATATAAGAATTTTTAAAGAGGAACTATGGATGTATAATCGTTAGTTCAGTGGACGTGTAATAGTCGCTGATGAATAATGTGCTTGAATAAGTGAAGGAGGTTCCCACAGTAATATTAATTAAGTTAATGAATTTATAAGTGGAGGTTTTTTGTATGGATTGTGGAAGATTTTGATGCCATATATATTGAGATATATGATGAATTCTGGGCCTATTTTGTGCAATTTTGTGCGTTTTGAGCGAGGTATTTTTCCGCTGAGTGTATTGTCCAGGTCCTTTGAAAATTAATCATGTGAATTTATTGTTAAAATTACCAAGAGTATTTAAATAATTTGAAATAACGATTTTGAATGGAGGTTACCGTCACAAATAATAATAATTATTAAACCTTATTAAACCTGAATCTAACATTTAAATATAACTAACCTTCATTGGTCGATTATATCAACTTGATTTAAGTAATTATCAACCGGATAAACGTGTGGTTTAATGTATTTCTAAAATAAATATTATTAATATTGTAAATAACTATGTAAATATCTTTAATAATAATTTGAAACGAACGGGATTAATAGAGGCGTGTATAAATTTTTCAATTGTCGTTTGACAATGTTATAAACAATTTAAATTGTTATAAATAATTATGAACATTTCGTTATAAACATTAAGCGTTTTTGTTATTATACTCTAAACAACGCTAGTTAAACAATTGGATTATCCAATTAAACAAGTTTTGGGATTATTAGAGTAATCCATTAATATTTGAATGGACCATTTAAAAGATTTGCGTGATAATATTTGAGCTGAGACGTGAACATTTAAAGTGTTTTGAGAAGGAGCTAGGCTCTGATGTAACTAGCATATGCTAACGTTGGCTGGACAGGTGGGTCCATTTGACGATGCAAGCATGCGACATGGTGTAGGGTGTATCGCAGCTGGCCAGACAACTGTATGACAGAGGCCAAGGTCACCTACATAGCAGCCTTGCAGTTATAAATAAAATGTGATGTTTATGAAAAAGGAAAACAATTGCTATATGTCTCGTCCCAACTCCCTTATCCATTCCAAGTGTATTATTATTATTACGTTCATTTGAGCTAGAAAGCTGAAATTTTGTATGTAAAGTCTACAAGTCCTACAGGAGGACATGATTACATTGACAATGGCTTCTGATTGCCACGTAATTTTTGTTGTTATATTTTGTTAAATTATTCCTTTATGTGAAATAAATTATTGTACAGTTTAAAGTTTCTTGTTTCCGTTTTGGTTCATTTTAAATATCATGGTGGTGGTTATTGTGAGGGCATACTTTTAAGTGATCCAGTTGGCAACCCAGACCCGAGATTATTTTGAATAGGTAAGTAAAAGGTAAGTATGAACCCCCGTATATTTTGGTGTGTTCTACAATAATTTCTTGTTAACTACTGTGCTCTAATCTCGGTAGTATCTGTCAGTGCCATTTTCATTGATGTAGCTGTGCCGCTGCGATTGATTATTGGCAATCCGATTGAGGGGGCGGATATCTGACAGCCTACTATCCGGATAACGGGGACAGTAGGATTGGCGCAATCAACGTGTGGGGCTCGATTGACAACACTGGATTACCAGGTTGAACGCCAGTAGAATTGGCACAATCGAAGTTCCGAGTGCTTGAATAACATTGGACTACCAAGTTATTGCAGTAGAATTGGCAACGCAATTTTGTGGAGTGTTCGAATAACCTTGGATTACCAAGTTATCGATGTCAATGGGATTGTGAAGACTCAAATAAAGAGGTTGATTCTTTGTTAGATGTCTTGGCCAATTATAGAATTTGAGAGTGTGATTATATAGGGATTAAATGTTGTGTTGTATTAGGAAAATTACACTCAGAAAAGATCAGATCTTATACAACTTGAGAGAGGTTAAATAGGCTGTAAACTTAGAAAAATCGCCTATGATCTGGAGTCTTATTTTATTTGACCGGCTTATGACATGTTTAGTCATATTAAAGATAGAATTAAACTATTTGGATTGTAAATGTAAATTATTTGTGTTAGGATATTTTAAAATGAACCAAAGAAATTTGAACATGTGCTTAAGTTTATTTCAACATGAAGTGTCTACGAAGGTTAATTATAAGGTAATTATAAGTTAGATTTAAGACAGAAAATTGCTCAAACATTATATATGGTGAAAAATGTTGCTCAGATGTTGTTATTTTGCTCTGTTTGATGTATGTCCCTAAAGCAGTCTATTATTGAAATATTATTGAGATGGCAGATGAGAGTATTAGGAACATGTTGGAGGAGATGTCCAACAGTTTGTCTGTTAGGCTGAATGAAAGCATGAAGGAGAAGGAAGCTAGGAATACTAGTCGAATGCAGGAGATGATGAAGGAGAATGCTAGTAATTTGTCTACTAGGTTGGATGAAAATTTGAAAGTTATTCAGACCAGTTCTACAAACTTAGAAAATGATATGTCGCGTTTACAGACCAGTACCCAGGGAATCGAGAATGCTGTAACTGACATGCGCACAGACGTGTCCAATGTGCATAAATATGTTTCAGATGTTAAAGTAGATGTTTCTAAGGTACAGAAAGACCTTACTATGTTGAATCTTGATGTTGCTAATGTCCGGGGTGATATTTCATGTGCCAGAGCAGAAGTAATCGTTGTTAGGAATGATGTTGCTACTGTACAAGATAAGGTAGAAGAAGTTCAAAGAGAGATTAAAAATGTTCGAACCGATGTGTCAAACGTTCAAGTAGACGTAAATAATATTCATTCTGATATAAATGAGATGCAAAGCGATATCAATAAGATACAAGTAGAAGTTAATACAGTTTTTGCAGACATTGCCAAAGATCAAACTGATGTTAATAAAGTTAGAGAAGAAATTGAAACTTCAAAAACGCTTTGTACTCGTAACATTAGTGCTTTAACAACTAGGTTGGTTGACGAGTCTGTTAGGACAACAGATTCTCTAGCTGGATTAAAATATGATGTAGAGGTCATGAGAACCCAAGTCTTAGATCATAATCGTTTACTTAAGGAAGACATTGAAGTAGATATTGCGGAAATGTTAACTGCAAATGTAACGGTTTGGAAAGATGAATGGAACAGGTCAAGTGGGGAACATGTCACTCAGATTCAGGAGCGAATTGAACGAAAACTTGCCAGTACACAAGTAGATATAAATAATGAGGTAGTTCAAATTAGAAAGGATTTGAGTATAAGGATGGATTCGCTATCCGAAAAGCAGGTAGAGGATAGAACTCAAATAGGTCAGGACGTGCAAGCATTAAAAACCGCGTTAGAGGAACAAATTCATAAGGTTGTCTCTGATGTCAATGAAACTACGAGCAAACTTCAAAATTTGAAACTAGGAGAAGCTAGCATGATGGAAACGTATAAAGAAGAGTTGATTAGGAAAGTCATCATGGAAATCACAGATAAGTATCCAGAAGGATTGACTTGTGAAGATGATAGGAATTACGTCAGAAGATGTAACCTCGCTACAGAAGAGAGAGATATTAGTCCTGAGGAACGGATATTCAGATTTCGGGAAGAAGAAGAGGATAGGAATATTGAACCTGAATGGAAATATCGTGATAGTGGGAAGAATTACATGGATTCATATCCAAGAAATGTGACAGTCATCCGAAACTTTGAGGACAAACCTCAAAAATTTAGTTATACTGATAGTCTAACACCGATAGAGTATATCAGGAACCTTAAAGACTATTTTATTGAAGCTCATATTCCTAGAGAAAGAGAGATGAGAATCGTAGAAAGATTTCTAGCTGGAGGACCCCTTGAATGGTTCAGAGCATTTCGGTACACTTTTAGTAATTTCGATGAATTTGCAGAGGCACTGATAAAACGATTCTGGTCAATAGAAGCACAGAATTCATTAAGAGCTGAGGTATACTCGAGGAAGTATTCAGGTACTCTTCCAACACGGTACGCTGATTTCTTCACGAGCCAGTTATCGCGCTTGAGATTCTTGCAACCCCCATTGTCGACAGAGCAGTTGATAGATGCTATTTCTCGTATGCTGCCTGTGGAAGTAAGAAGACTTATCATATCGTCAAATATCAGGGATTTGACCAGTATGGACGAATTATTGAGAAGGCTTGACTACACGAGTCCGATGCCAAATTTGGTTCAAAAAGGTCAGAGGCACGAATTCAAAGACATTAATACAGTCTACATGGATCAAGTTCAGCAAACTGATAAGCCTGCTGATGAAGAGAAAACTGAAAATGTAGGTCCTCACAGGAACAATTATTTTCGCAACAACAGATCACAAGGTTACCGTCCATATCAGCAAAGACGAGGCTGGAACAACAATAGAGGGAATTATAGTAACGGAAGAGGTAGATACTACAATAACCAGGGGTACAATAGGAACTACAACAGAAATAACCAGTACCAGAATCGGAATCAGAATTCTCAAGGTCAGGTTATGACACCGGACAAGTATCAAGAGAGAGAGAAATAAAGTCAGCAATATTTGAAGGAATTACGAGAGAAGGAAGCTGAAAACCAGAAGAAAAGACAGGATGGAGTGATCGATCCTGGTCCTTCTACAAGCCAGCAGAACTTGGAAAACAGGAATACAGGACAGAAGAGAAAGTAGAGAGGAGAGAATGCATTAGCCACACACAACCCAGAGAAGAAGAGACTTATGATTAAGGAACATAGAGGAAATATCATACAAGAGTAAGCCAATAATAATTCAATTTCGTGTTCAAGTGAATTGAGATATTTATAACACAGAGTTTAAAAACAATTTGCAACTGTTTTTAAAACGTGTGAAGGGAGAATGCCCCCGTAAATTGAATTATATTGAGACCACGGTGGTTGTATTGGCATATATGAATAAAGTTATGGCTGTCATAGTTGTGACGTGGATATTCACGACGTAGGCACGGATGACGCAGACTCCATGCAAGTAGGCTGGTTGAGCTGAGATTCTTGGTGACGTCATGATTTTGTTCGAGAAAGATCTGAGATTTACGACGCAGTCGCAGGGAAACATGGAATTGTGCTAAGGAAGAAGTTACGCTATTGGAGGAAAGGCTCGAACCAATGAATGATAGTTTGGAGGGAGACGGAGATTACTGAAACTACCATATTTAATTACTTTTGGAATGCAGAATTGTGGAAATCCATTTTCTGTTATGGCATTGATTTGGAATTTTGAAGAAATTAATTTTGAGTTTTTGAAATTTGGAAATCCGTCAAGTATAGCCAAAGTTAGAACTTCTAGTAATGACGGAGGAACAAGCTATGGAAGGGATGGATACGCCCCTTAAGAAGTTGATAAAAGGTCTTGCACAGCAGAGAGAAGCTCTCATATCTCATATCTCATATCTCATATCTCATTTTCTCGTGTCTTATAGTCGTTTTGCTGATTATCATATTGTCAGACTTCGAGTGATTTAGTGAAGCAAGTCGTCATTATCACGTGTGGTAGAGCCCACCGCATCGAACGAGCACGGAGCGTGCAGCAGTACAATTTTACGGTTATTGAAACTAGGCGAAGTTGAAACGCACACATAAACGAGTCTACAAGATTATATATCCAGAGTTAGCTACTGCCTTTATGCTAATTCTATTGTGCAGTACAGTATTGAGGTGTGTAGAAAAGTTGAACATTTTCACGAATATAATTTGGAAGATATTGGCATTTTAAGACTGCAGACAAAAGTGATTTTCTCGCCACCTGAGAAGCACTTTTATAATATCACATTCTACACTACGGCTGACACGTGTATTGCAACCGTGATACAGAAGATTACGTTTGGTGATACAACGCTACATTCTACAATGGAACAATATAATCTGGCAGTTCTTTCAACTATTATTATAACGGAAGTGGAGATGGAAGACTAAAACTTTAATGCAATTGGGACATATATCAGTGGAGTGAAATAGCAGCATGGAACTTCGCTAATCGTCTTTCTACAAAAGCGAGCATGTAGTGAACATCCAACTACACTCATGCATCGTAGTCCAACGCTGAATTATATCAAATGGCAGTGGAAATATTTTCATACTCTACCATTATGAACATTTCTGCGGAAATTATTGCAATAAACTTCATGGCGAATTTCTACCAGAACTTCAGGGAACTATCAAGAGAGGCCAGGGTAGACCCGGCTCACAAAGAAGAGTTTTGCCAGAAGGATGTCTATCGTCTACACGGAGCAGTGCAATTTCCGGAGGAGGAAGCAGTTCTATTCTCCGAGGGCGCTGGTTCCAGGTTCGAGGTCGGAGCACATCTTTACGTTGGTGAAATGGAACTAACAGCAGTCTTCTTTGGAAGTTTTCCTCTAGAACTTCAATCAACAGATAAGGTAGTCGTGAACGTTTCTTGTTTTATTTGAGCCATTTAGCGATATCTGAGCAACCATTTTTCCCATATTTTCTGTCCTATATATTTTGCCCCATATTCTTGCTTGATATTTCTGTACTCAGTACACTTTGATGAGTTATGCTTTTTTCTACGATTTATTAAGACATTGTTATGTCAGTGGCATATCTAAATAATTTTGGATCAAGTCGAGACTGATAAAATATATTCTTTCAGTAATTTGCATATTTTTGTAGTCACGATTTGACTGTAAAGTTAACGATTTTCTATGGCAAATTTGAATTCAGACAGCGTGTCTTTTTATTAAAGTAATTCATTTCAGTAAATTACTTTGACCAATTTTTTGTCATCCTCAAGAAAGAAGAATGATTAAAAGATTTTAGAGCGTTAAAATCTATTACTTTGTCGACGATCTTGGAAATACTAGTGGTTTTATGAACATGATTGCAACATAGACATTTATCGTTAGTTCGGAAATACCATTGCATTATAGACAATTTTATGAAATATGAACTTTGATTACGATTTATTGAGTACACTATAGTAATGGACATTTGATAGGAGTTTTTCTCAATTCTAGATTGGAACAATAATGTTTGCATTCCACAGTCTAACTGTATTCTATTCGATTATTTATGCAGTTTAGATGAACTTTGATTGAAGATAGTATTTTTATACTACGTTACTTTGAAGATATTAATCTCAATTTTGATAGACCAGGGAGGCGTGTCTAATCGTATTTGCTATTAAATGTATTTGTGATTGGCAAATTTTTACTTCATATCGATTCATGATTGAAACCCACGAAGGTGAAATATAATAACAGTTTTTGAAACAATGGATGAATATAAGAATTTTTAAAGAGGAACTATGGATGTATAATCGTTAGTTCAGTGGACGTGTAAAAGTCGCTGATGAATAATGTCCTTGAATAAGTGAAGGAGGTTCCCACAGTAATATTAATTAAGTTAATGAATTTATAAGTGGAGGTTTTTTGTATGGATTGTGGAAGATTTTGATGCCATATATATTGAGATATATGATGAATTCTGGGCCTATTTTGTGCAATTTTGTGCGTTTTGAGCGAGGTATTTTTCCGCTGAGTGTATTGTCCAGGTCCTTTGAAAATTAATCATGTGAATTTATTGTTAAAATTAACAAGAGTGTTTAAATAATTTGAGATAACGATTTTGAATGGAGGTTACCGTCACAAATAATAATAATTATTAAACCTTATTAAACCTGAATCTAACATTTAAATATAACTAACCTTCATTGGTCGATTATATCAACTTGATTTAAGTAATTATCAACCGGATAAACGTGTGGTTTAATGTATTTCTAAAATAAATAATATTAATATTGTAAATAACTATGTAAATATCTTTAATAATAATTTGAAACGAACGGGATTAATAGAGGCGTGTATAAATTTTTCAATTGTCGTTTGACAATGTTATATACAATTTAAATTGTTATAAATAATTATGAACATTTTGTTATAAACATTAAGCGTTTTTGTTATTATACTCTAAACAACGCTAGTTAAACAATTGGATTATCCAGTTAAACAAGTTTTGGGATTATTAGAGTAATCCATTAATATTTGAATGGAGCATTTAAAAGATTTGCGTGATAATATTTGAGCTGAGACGTGAACATTTAAAGTGTTTTGAGAAGGAGCTAGGCTCTGATGTAACTAGCATATGCTAACGTTGGCTGGACAGGTGGGTCCATTTGACGATGCAAGCATGCGACATGATGTAGGGTGTATCGCAGCTGGCCAGACAACTGTATGACAGAGGCCAAGGTCACCTACATAGCAGCCTTGCAGTTATAAATAAAATGTGATGTTTATGAAAAAGGAAAACAATTGCTATATGTCTCGTCCCAACTCCCTTATCCATTCCAAGTGTATTATTATTATTACGTTCTTTTGAGCTAGAAAGCTGAAATTTTGTATGTAAAGTCTACAAGTCCTACAGGAGGACATGATTACATTGACAATGGCTTCTGATTGCCACGTAATTTTTGTTGTTATATTTTGATAAATTATTCCTTTATGTGAAATAAATTATTGTACAGTTTAAAGTTTCTTGTTTCCGTTTTGGTTCATTTTAAATATCATGGTGGTGGTTATTGTGAAGGCATACTTTTAAGTGATCCAGTTGGCAACCCAGACCCGAGATTAGTTTGAATAGGTAAGTAAAAGGTAAGTATGAACCCCCGTATATTTTGGTGTGTTCTACAATAATTTCTTGTTAACTACTGTGCTCTAATCTCGGTAGTATCTGTCAGTGCCATTTTCATTGATGTAGCTGTGCCGGTGCGATTGATTATTGGCAATCCGATTGAGGGGGCGGATATCTGACAGCCTACTATCCGGATTATCGGGGACTCTATGGCCTATACATTTAACAATCCAACATGGCGACCATCCGAAATATTAAGACGATACTGAATATCTACGAATCTATTTTAGCAATCGAACTGCATTTTTTAATGTCCATAGGGGCTATGAACTTAAGTTCACATATAGGACTTTAAATAACCTGGTGATCACAAATCCAACATGGCGGCGACGCGAATTATAAATATTCACATGGACGATTCTCGCAATTTAACCATCCGCGTGCAGTGAAACTTGGGTACAGTAAATCCTTATACGAATGTTAATCCACTGGCATCTAATTTATTTCAATTGTTTCCATAACCTCAAGATGGCAGCTGTGAAAAATTTTAAAATCTCCTTGTTACTTCTTGTGTCCTAAATATGCGGTTGAAGTTTGAATACTACACGTTCACAATAATCTGCATGTAACAGTACATAACTCTAGGACCTACATATATAAAATTCAACATGGCGACCATCCGAAATATTTAGTCGGTTCTCAATATCTACGAATCTATCACAGCAATCAAACTGAAATTGTGTATGTTGATAGTGGCAATTAACATAAGTAGGATATATGAAAATAGGCTGTATAGTTCTGCACGGAACTACTTGTTATACTTGTGGTCACACTGTCCTTATGCAAGGTTTCGACACTGATGTGTAACTATGTAACGGTCAGTTACTTCTTCACGCAAAAGTATACCTCCCGCAGAGATTTTGGTTGGTTCCTCAGTTTAGGGGCTGCGACAACGCGGTCATGTAACCCCGTGTACTTAGGGATGGCTGTATTAGTCTGTAATTCAGGTAAGGACTGCAGACGGTCAATTTCAAGCAGTAGTTCCTAATGTTGCTACCAGTTACTACCGTCAACGACACCTACTTGTGAACTTGGCTACTAGATGCCACCGCAAGCAGCAACTCGCAACGAACGTTGGAACTTCCCCTCCAAAGGAAAGCATACTGAGGGATTTTTAGCGCTCTTAGAAAATCCGACGACTTCGGCCGGCTTTGAACTCGCGACCTTGGGCATAGACATTCAGCATGCTTGCTACCTGTTACGTCACCGATGCCGCTTCACACTTAGTCAGATGGAATTCTGAATATGATCTCGTGCAAGTGCGTTATTTTGGCAACGTCTGATGGCTCATCCCTCATCAATTTAGTAGTGTTTCCATGGCAACCTGTGATAGCTCTTAGCATTTTCTTATAATTCCGAAATCATTTTTCTCATCCCTTGGCATAATGGTGGGTCATATCAAAAATTATTTCAGACAAAAGTTTTAGGTAATTATTAGGGGAATATTGTCCATTTCGTACGGTTTTTATATTGTGCCTATTAAGAGAGATATGATTAATGTTTCCCGAAAAACCCACTTTTTCCCACCCCTTTGGTCAATGATTGGTGCTATAAAAAACTCTTCAAACATAAATTTTTGGGCTTTATCCGGCACATAGTATGAACATTGAACGGATTCGATATTTCACATATTAAGAGAGTTATAGCAATATTCCACCTTTTCGAAAAAAGCCCCCCATTTTCACCCCCTTCTACCGATTTAGCCCAGTAACGAACTCGACCGAGATTTTATAGGTATACATATTCGCTAAGAAATTCAAAGTGATTGGTGCAAAATTACGGCAGTTATCGTATCCACAAGAAACATATATATATACATATACATACATAAATTATATATAAACTTTTGAACTGACGGTGGTTTTGGGGTCTGGGGGATGTGAAACGCGAAGATATGTCGAAATTTTCCGGAAGTCGAAACATGGTACCCATTGCAATAGTTAGCTTTCTAATGAAATCTACCTCTGGTTTGTTCCTCAGTTTAGGGGCTGCGACAACGCGGTCATCTAACCCCGTGTACTTTGGGTGAGTGTAGAATCTGTCTGATAAACGGTGTGAATTGTAATGGCTGTATTAGTGTGTAATTCCGGTAAGGACTGCAGACGGTCAATTTCAAGCAGTAGTTCCTAATGTTGCTACCAGGTACTACCGTTAATGACACCTAGCTGTGAACTTGGCTACTAGATGCCACCCCAACCAGCAACTCGTAACGAACGTTGGAACTTCCCTTCCAAAGGAAAGCATACTGAGGGATTTTAACGCTCTTAGAAAATCCGACGACTTCGGCCGGCTTTGAAACCGCGACCTTGGGCATAGATATTCTGCATGCTACCAGTTACGTCACCGAAGCCGCTTCCCACTTAGTCAGATGTCAAAGTCAACCCCTGGCACCATCCAGCCCATGACGGGCTAAGGCCGACCAAGCGACCGCTGCCCAGCCATTTGGACTGCAGATATTGGGGTGACGCGTGATCAGCGCGTCGGGTCCCCTCGGCCGTTAATCTTGGTATTCGTGATAGGGGTGCTGTCTCACTGTCAGACAGCTACTCAATTGTCCTCACGAGGCTGAGAGCACCCCGTTCCAACCCTCACGTCAGTTTTAAAATCCCTGACGGAGCCGGGGATCGAACGCGGGGCCTCCGGGTGAGAGGCAGGCGCGCTACCCCAGCACCACGGGGCCGGCTTAGTCAGATGGAAATACTGAATCTGATCCGGTGCAAGTGCGTTGTCATGGCAACGGCTCATCCCTCATCAATTTAGTAGTGTTGCCATGGCAACCTCTGATAGCTCTTGGCATTTTCTTATAATTCCGAAATCATTTTTCTCATCCCTTGGCGTAATGGTGGGTCATATCAAAAATTCTTTCAGACAAAGGTTTTAGGTAATTATTAGGGGAATATTGTCCATTTTGTACGGTTTTGATATTGTGCCTATTAAGAGAGATATGATTAATGATTCCCGAAAAACCCACTTTTTCCCACCCCTTTGGTCAATGGTTGGTGCTATAAAAAACTCTTCAAACATAATTTTTTGGGCTTTATCCGGCACATAGTATGAACGTTGAACGGATTCGATATTTCACATATTAAGAGAGGTATAGCAATATTTCACTTTTTCGAAAAAAGCCCTCCATTTTCACCCCCTTCGACCGATTTAGCCCAGTAACGAACTCGACCGAGATTTTATAGGTATACATATTCGGTGAAAATTTCAAAGTGATTTGTGCAAAATTACGGCAGTTATCGTGTCCACAAGAAACTGATATACATATATATATATATATATACATACATAAATTATATATAAACTTTTGAACTGACGGTGGTTTTGGGGTCTGGGGGATGTGAAACGCGAAGATATGTCGAAATTTTCCGGAAGTCGAAACATGGGACCCATTGCAATAGTTAGCTTTCTAATGAAATCTACCTAACTTGTACTAAGTTATAATGAGCCTCATTATGATACAGTTTTCTGACATATAATATTTACATTCCGACATCGTCGAACATAAAACACTTCATAGGTTAGTGGTCTCTATATTAACCACCTGCTATATTGTCAAAGATGCTGATGGTTGAATATTTCAGCCATATGCCAAAGAAATCTATTTCAGAAAACCACTATCTTGTTGACCTAAGTTATTTGATGAAATTTATTTATTTTACAGAAACAATTAAAAATAAAATATGATGAAAAAATTAAAATTGAAAATAAATATGCTGGTAAAAGTTAAATAAATTATCATATTAAATTACAATCAAAATTAAGTAAGCTATTACAATTAAATAGTACATTATGCAACGAGCCTATATCGGCTATAATTAAGACACGAGTATTTTTATAAAACGAGCGTATGCGAGTTTTGTATTTTCCATAAGAGTGTCTTAATTACCATTATAGGCGAGTTGCATACGACTGTTTATGTTCGAAGATAATTATAACTTTATTATATGTTTTAACATAAATATTCATAAATATCTGTTGAGAGTCAGCCACTTGAATTTTGTGATCGCCTGATCGGAGAGTGTGCGCTGGGTGTGATATCTCTGTCTTTCAAGATCTCTGAACGATCGACGCATGCGCTCTGTGTGCTTGCAATGCCATATTATGCAGGCCATATGTTTACATATGCCGTCCCTCAGTAATATTGTCACCGGAGTCGTTTGAAGGCAATGCGCTGTGTAGAAATTAGTGTTGGTGATATTAAGATACAGTGCTATTTCTTGTGTCATATTCGCCAGTTTATTTACGCGAACATATGGACGGTGCATATTCCATGTCGGTAATTTATTCTAGTTCGATGTTGTGTTTATGTCCGACATGTTGGATTTTGAGCGCATGCGCGAAGGTATCGTTACCTAATTGGTCAATGAACGAGCTCTGATCGGCTGGAGAAACTGTATCGTAATGAAAAACAGTGTTATAATGACTATCATTATGATACAGTTTTCTGACACATAATAGTGAGGGTCGAACATAAAATAAATAAGCTTACAATATTAGAATTATAAAAAAGATCATAAAAATATTGCAAAAAATAAATATAAAAATATATAAACATAAAAACGGAAAATATATGACAAATTAAAGTTTATAAATTGAAATTAGGTTAACAATAATTAAATACCGTACATACAAATAAAATATATTAATAATAGTTCTGCCCAGAAAGCGTTACGATCACTGGAGCGTATGACCTCGTTGTTCTGCCCCTTAATGTAACAATAACTAACTAATATACAAGGGTACTACGCCAACTCATCATCACCGATTTCCTCCAAATTTATGGTAAATGCAGGGTTTGACAAGAAATTAAAATGACGGGAGTGGAAGCTCCACATGGCCAAGCGTTTAGAAAATATAGTATTTTTGAAGCGTCTCCAGACTGCGGTTAGCACAGCGGAAATGTATAGAATCTGAGGGTCGTGGGGTCGAGTCGCTATGCGGAATATTTTTCGTCTTGCTTTTATTTTTAATTTGTACGTTACTTACGCTGCAAATAATGCTCAATATACAGCGTCAGCAAAAATAATTTAAGCGAAACTGGTCATCCAAGTGTGTTTATTGATCTCTTGTAATAGCCGGGCGTTGTCGGTAGCATGCTGAACTGCTATGCCCAAGATCACGAGTTCAAACTTGGCCGAAGTCATACTAAAAATGGTACATTTTTTGTTTTAATGTTTCTACAGGCTCTTAGATGCCATCTAACCTATCCCTAAAAGGTTCGCAAACGACTTCAAGCAGTTTCATTGTCCTCGGATTTGTTTGCGCTGATACATAAGAATAAACATTGAGCTGTTGCGTATGGTGAACAAAGTAGTAGGTATTTTATTTTTATTTTTTTAGCGTATGTCCGAGGACATATTCGGCTCGTCAGTTTTGTAGCTGCTTCGAGGCGGACACCCAATGGGTGAGCTACAAGTACCGTCGCGTCTGGAGTGTTGTCTGGGGAGGAAAGTTTGAATGTAAGGACGAGGAATTGGAAGGTAGCGGCTGTGGCCTATAGTTAGGGACCAACCCCGGCATTTGCCTGGAAGAAAGATGGAGAAACCACAGAAGACCATCTTCAAGGTTGCCGGCGGGGGGATTCGAACCTCCTCGCCTCCCGGGTGTGAGCGACTGCCAGCAGTCATGTCGTCACGACCACGGCTAACTCACCCGGTAGTAGTAGGTATGTAAATACAATAGTGATGCAGTTATTTAACTCAGTCTAATTTTTTAAAATCATATTTTAATAGAATTAGAATCTATCTCCGTGTCTCGTACGGTTCTGTGTTTTTAAGGCTTGTATACTAGCTAAAAATCCAAAGCGTCTTACTGAAGAGGAGAGAAGAACAACTTGGAAGAGACTCAGATAATTCCGAGGAAGAATTTATAGAGGAAAATTATCACGATACAGAATAGCCTTAACTATTCTGCTTATAGAACAGTAGATTTAATGTGTAAAATGTTTAGGAGTAGTAAATAATAATATTAATAATAATAATACTATCGCATGGCCTCGGGTGCTGGGTGCAAGCTTTGTTATTTGCCAACCAGTGGATAGCTTGCATGTCGAATTTTGCTGGTCCTTGTAGCGCTATGGAAGTCAAGGAGGTTATACATCTAAGCTCCTTGACACTCTAGCGCTTTCTAGTGGAGCAATGAGGAACTTTGTGTTCGCGAAAATTTTGCCACTATGAACACGGCCTACTGAATTCAAATGGGTTCTTTAACATGCCAACAACGTATGATGGGCGTATCGTGATTCTTGCCACCTTTCAAAAATCACTTACCACGGCAGGAGCGAACCTGCAATCTTGGGGTTAGTAATCCGACGCGATAACCACTCACTCACCGTGGTAAGCTTTAGGAAAAGTGATTTCATGGCATTATTCTCCTGGTGTAGCCTACAATATTCACCACGCGTGTACTTATTATATACTAGCAGAAGTACCCATTCTTCGAACGGTCTTCGGTAGTAATAACCAGACGTAATCAATTGAGCTACTGTTGCAATGGAACCTGTTTGTCGACAAAGAAAAATGATTAGTTAAAATATGCTCTGAAAGTAAATTTACCTAACTTGTACTTCCTGGCGTGAAAATAAAATTGAAAACCTCGTAGACGAAACGCAATACACGTCAAATAAAACTGACCTTCACGGTTATGTCAAGTCCCCATCCAGAGGAAGACTCCTTTAATAAATTATAAAGGTTTGTGGTACATAAAAATTCAGGTTTTTTAGACTCCAATGGTCCAAATTCCTAAAAGAAAAAAAGAACTATTTCAATTCAGGAATTTTTGAAAGTAATGTTTCTGTTTGGAGATATAATAGACCTTCTGTATGACATAACGCACATTTAAGTCGAGTGAAAAAAATCTAGGGTACCCCCTGACCCTTAAGCGTATTGATGAATTTTACAGTTTTAGTTGATTCCGTAATAACCTTATAGCCATTTGCAAACATTCACCAAAATTTAATAAATGGAGTGGCTTTACTTCTTGCAAAAATAGATGGAAAGTTGGATGTCACCTTTTGAGATACCGTTGTCATGGTTACTGGCTTGAATTCCTTCATCAGTTTATTACATTAAATTAGTTTTCTGGGAATATCTCAGAAACTGTTGGTTTTAGAGCCTTAAAATATAGTTTTCGGGGACCCTTTACGGCTATTTAGGGGCACCGAGGTTTGTTTCTGACACCAAGGGGCTGAAAATAAGCTTTGTCTCGTCGTTGTAGGCCGTAGTATAATAAAAATAATGATAATAATAATATACTAGTTGAAACCCGTCAATACATGACGGCCAATAAGAAAATATTTACTGAAGAATTTTATTATATACGTTTTTTGTACAATTATTTTTTGGCACTATTGAAACTTTAAGGGCGTCAAAAGATTGCCCTCTAGACACTGCAACATACTGCTGGCCATGATTGAAAACTTGATGAGGCAAATTGAGACCTATACGTTCCATAATTCCCCCTTGAGCTTTATTGATTGTGATAAAGTATGCCAAGCGAATCGGAAAATGTTGCCTCTTAAAAGAAAATGATTGTTTTATCCGGTGGTGTTAAATCAAGTCGAAGGATTAGACCTTTCTGCCTAATTTTAACTGCACTTATTTCCAAATCCAAGCATTTTCATGCATATTTCATATAATTAATATGGCATTTTAACTGCACTTATTATTTCCAAATTCAGGCAATTTTCGTACATATTTCTTATAATTAATATAATTAATATGGTAGCATTTAGATGCCCTTAGGAAACTTCAGATTTCTCAGGAGCATATCTATGGGTCAATCGTTTGGAGTATGTGGAAGCAAATCACTTAATTCCAAGGAATTCAAGAATTCTGAGGAGTCAAATATATACAACTGGCCGCAGGAACCGTCGCTTATAATTTTGGAATATACATTAACGAAGTTCTCTCTTAAATTCCTTGAGATATCATTTCCAGTGAAAAATTGTTGCAGTCTGTCAAATATTTTATATTTAGGAAGATTAATTTTGCCATTACAACACCAACGGTCAAAGTAACCAGGCGTAGATTTCTCGCTACAGAAATACAGTGCAGAACAATGTTTACATTTGTTCGTCAAGGACCATACACTGTACGGCATAATATCTGGAATTGTTTCTGAAATGGCATTTTTATATTAGATTTTAAAAGTGGCTTCGTATTTTCTACGATTTCCCACTTTTTTGTGGCTAATGTTCTTTTTTGTCAAATGGGTATATTTATTGCAGCATTTCTCTCCAAATTAACGTCATATTCAATAACACTATAGTGGCCTGCATCAACGCAGCCGCCAAATATTAAATGGCAAATAATACTTCCATTGCCAAAGTCAACAGCGTGGTTAGACTCATTGTTATGTACTCTAAACAAATGATCAATAAACAATAATATTCACGTATACAATGAAGTTCAGATACTTTCATTCTCAAGTTTGTTGCTGATGAGAATGCGATGATACTGATCGCCAATAATAAAATCCTTATAATTATTCTTGCCAGCAAAAATTTTTGCAATTTGCTTGCAAACGCAGCTCAGGAGAACATCCTGCATTTTGGAATAAACAGTACGAAACTGCTCTAAATAAGCGATTTCCATCACCTGATGTAGGTACAATCCTTTGCATTTCCATGACAGTAAATTAAGCAAGGGAGCATACTTCGCCAACTACTGGAATGAGCATAGACTCACTTCGACAGCCACCGTAATGGAGGGAGTTTAAGAGTTAGACTATATGCTCAGTGCTTGTCAAAAATCGTATTAACATAGGGAAGCCCAATCTGAAGGCTACATTCTGAGCTATCGCCCCGGATTCCAGGTTCGATCCCTGGTTTGCCAAGAAATTTACTTCTGGTCTGAGGGCTGGAACGGGGCGCACTCTTGAGGCAAAACTCAGGAGAGCAAGGTTAGATTCCTATCTCAACAATCTGGGATGTGGTTTTCCGTGGTTTGCCACGTCCACTGCAGGTAAATACCGGGATAGTTCGTAACTTAAAGCCTCGGTCGTCAATTCCTCATTCCCCACTTGAATTACAAATGCACACATCAGTACAGCCATCACAATAACACAGGTTATCAGAGAAAATTTTACACACACACACACCAAAATAGATGGGGTTGAATGACCACGATGTCTAGAGTCCATCAAATGAATTATATTCGTCAATTGTCTCTCATGGCGAAAGCGATTGTGGCCATCTTTTATTTAATAATTTAAAAGTATATGGCAATGTAAATCGTGGAGAATTCCTTCCTGTACGGGAATAACGAAAGTAAAATATGTTAAGACAATGAATTACCAATAGCCAGAAAGAATAATTAGGAAATAAAAATACATGTCTGAGGTGAGACTCCTTCGACTATGCAAAATTCATTCCTGGGTCCGCAATGTTACCCCTGAGCCACCCAGTCAACAGACTTCTAAACCAATATTAGGTTACTTAAACAACAAACGAACTCAAATGCCTGTTGAAGTTCTTCAATCCCCTCTTTTTAATTCTCAAAAAGATCACACTACGATACGGTGAATCCTTTATCCACCATTTCTCTCGAACTGTAATTCTGGTCTGAGGGCTGGAACGGGGCGCACTCTTGAGGCAAAACTAAGAAGGGCAAGGTTCGATTCCCATCTCAACAATCTGGGATTTGGTTTTCCGTGGTTTGCCACTTCCACTGCAGGTGTAATTCTGGTCTGAGGGCTGGAACGGGGCACACTCCTGAGGCAAAACTAAGTAGGGCAAGGTTCGATTCCCATCTCAACAATCTGGGATGTGGTTTTCCGTGGTTTGCCACTTCCACTGCAGGTAAATACCGGGATAGTTCCTAACTTAAAGCCTCGGTCGCCAATTTCCCATCCCCCACTTTAATTACAAATGCACACATCAGTACAGCCATCACAATAACACAGGTTATCAGAGAAAAATTTGACACACATACCAAAGTAGACAGGGCAGAGTGACCACGATGTCTGAGTCCAACAAATGAATTATGTTCGTCAATTGTCTCTCATGGCGAAAGCGATTGTGGCCATCTTTTATTTAATAATTTAAAAGTATATGGGAACGTAAATCGTGGAGAATTCCTTACTTTATGGGAATAATAAAAGTAAAATATGTTAAGACAATGTATTACCAATAGGCAGAAAGAATAATTGAGAAATAAAAATATATGTCGGAGGTGGGATTCGAACTGCTTCCATTGCGCGATGCATAAAGTAAGAGTTTTGAACGCTACCGTCTGAGCTACCGAATCACTGGTAGAATAAAGCAATATTAAGGTACTTAAAGAACATTCTCACTCAGCAGTCAGTATAAGTTCTTCTACATTTCCCGTCGTTTATAATATTCTATTCCTGTTCATATCGTGGAAACTTCATAATCAATATTCCCCTCCTTTATTATAATTCTTTTAAATAACTATTACATTCAAACGCGGTGGACATCCGCCATGTCTGTCATTAACCTAGATGATTCTGCGCATGCGCTTGAGCCAATAATTTTGCAGTTTTGTTTGTAAATTTAAAAATATGTGGTAACATATTTGTTTATTTTAAAAACACTCTGCAAGTCTACAGGCCTACAGCTTTCGACAGATTGCTCTACGAAGTGAATCGGTTCTACCGTTCCCTCAAACTCGCGGTAACAAAAATCAGCTTAGTGTTTTAAATATATAGATGAATATAGGGATGTGGACATAATAGACCTCCCGTACCACACCCGCACGTGTAAATCGCGTGAAAAAAATCTAGAGTACCCCTTGACCCCCTTAAGCGCATTATATGACATTGATGAATTTTACAGCTTAATTTGTTTCCGTTATAACCTTATAGCCGTTTGCAATCTATCTCAGTGTAATTGTATTGCGTCGTACAGCAATAGATGGACCTGTGAGATTCCATTGCCATGGTTACCGGCTTGCATTATTTCGTTATTGTATTAAATGAAATTAGTTTTCTGGAAATATCTCAAAATCTGTTGGTTTTAGGGCCTTAAAATGTGGTTTTCGGGGGCCCAAGTCTCGTTTCTCACATTGCGGGGCTGAAAAAGAGCTTTGTGTCGCCCTTCTACGCCTATATCAGCAAGTATTTTAAGGGGTAGGCCCCCTTTTATGAGAGGTACAGAGTATAGTTACATCAATGATTAGTGTCGTGCCTCTGAAGGATATCTGTACCAAATTTTACGTTGATCCACCCATCCGTTCTCGAGTTATAAGGGAACAACCACTTTGTCCACAGACAGAAAAACAGACAGACAAACAGACAGACAGACAAAAAAAAATTGTTCGTGCGCATCCGTCATAAAACAGTCTGAAACGCGTAAATAACGCAAATTTCCGTAGAAATTCAGAAAAAACAGACAAACGTTCATTTTATATATAGAGAGAGATAGAGATTAATAGGTGCGTGTTGTCAAAGGTTAAGAGCGTTAAAATCCTTCAAAATGCCTTCTTTCGGAGGGGAAGTAAAGCCGGCGGGCCCATGTCATATATTTATGGCATGTAAAAGAACCTACACTTCAATTGGTAGGCTAGTGAGTAAACAAAATTTGTAGGTTATTTGGTTAGAAACACTCTATCAAATTCCAAAGTTCGTCGCTAGGTGTCAGTGACAGTGACTTCTTTGGTAGCTTAAGTTGGAACTACTGGATATTAAATTGATGGTGAGCCTACAGGCGTTCAATTAAAATACCCTGCTATGGCCATTGGCCATTGGATTTGGCAACCACCCATTACAATTGGATACAATCATGTTCACCGATTGAAAAACATAAACAAGGCAACACTGAAAATTGTCTTCCAACATGATAGTTATTATCTTGTGTCAATGTGATGGTTTGGTTACCCCTGTGGTCACACCGCAGAATGCCCACCACTTATGCGGGCTATGTTATGAAATACACACACACACACACACACACACACACACGGGTTAACACATGAAATGCAATATTGTGGGCGTCTCTGAGGTAAGCCCGTAATCATGTGCTGCTTTGAACGTTTCAGTTAAACCATCTATGTTCACTTTCAGTATTGAAACCAGCACAATCAACAAACCAAATTAATTTATTGAGATCTTTAGACCCTTTGAATTAAACCTCTAATTATAATTGGCCAATCATCTACAAATTTTTTCTAAAGAAAGGATTTTATGGATTAAAAAAACATGTTGGGTTGGGCAACATAAGAAATGTTTGTAAATACAAAAAAAAAAGATACGAGCCTTACAGTAGTCGCATATGATGTGTAACATCTGACTTGTTATCCTACTCGTATACTACACAGCTTGGACATTATTAAAATGTTAATTTACACTCCATTTTCATACTGGTACTATGATGAATGTATAGATTGAATTGGAGATATGCCACTGTCACATTTGTGGCGCAGCGGTCAAGCTGTTAATCTCTCACCAAGGTAGGCCGGGTTTGATTCCCGGTCAATACATGTGAGATTTTCGAATTGAAATGCCATGTCCTGTGGTTCGCATTCCACGTAAAAGGGAGGTACCGTGGATCATGATCGTGAGATTAACGGACACGCAAAACTACAAGCTTTCTTCCTTCCTTTTACATTAATAATTCATAATAACAAAGTGACACACAACGTCGACTGTACTCTCAAATATTGTGAGCACATTCCTCAGTAACTATAACATTCATTATTCTCAAGGCTCTCATACAGTTCGTCGTAAACAATCAAAACATGGCTTCCTACAATCATGAAATGACCTAGTCTCACATATGATGAAAGTATAGCTTTTATTCCACTCATATAACAACATTCTGTTATGCATTTAATATTTGACTACTCACCCACAGCTTGACAATAATGCCGTTTACTTAAATATCATTTGTCGTCTTTGTCCTACCCCATGTGATATTCAACTTTGAACGTGAAGCTTCATAAACTGCTCAATGACAAATGAAAGTCGGTGAAACATTTGCCACTGTGCTCGTCAAACCAGTGCCTGCTAAATGCACTGCCTACTGTATTGCCATAACATTCTCACGCTACAGAGCACACACTGCCTTGTTTCCAATACACACATTTTCAATTGTACATCCAGCTGGCAGTGCGTCTTCACTTCCGTCCGATCCACTTCCGTTCGATCCACTTCCGTCCCATTTTGCAGGCAGTGTGTCTTCACTTCCGTTCGATCCACTTCCGCTCGATTCACTTCCGTCCCATTTTTCTGGCAGTGCGTCTTCACTTCCGTTCGATCCACTTCCGCTCGATTCACTTCCGCCCCCAATTTTCAAAATCACTTCCACAATACTATCCAGTAACCGAGCGGAAAGATGTTACACATCAATAAACTGTCTGAGCAATTTAACACTTCGTATTCATCCAGCACGATGAGTAGGCTATTTAGTCATTCATTCAAGGGTAAATGTAACCTGTCTGACGTTGTGGGTTTGTCAGTCTGTCGGTTGTACGTCTGTCTGTCGGCTTGTCTGTTTGTATGTTTGTCGGTTATGGGTTTGTCCATCCGTCTGTCAGGTGTAAAACTAAGCCTATACAACAAATGTGGGCAGTTTAGTTGCTCTTTAACTGCTTCTTTCTGAGAAAAGTGTATCTAAAGAAATAAAAACATGCTCAAAAATATTTTTCAGGTTAAATTTAAAATTCATTTTAAATAAATCGGGCATTTGATTCATAGCCTACCAATATTCTTTCCCTGGGTGCAGGATATATCACTAAATACAATGAGTGTGAAGTTTCAATGCTTTGAAATTAATGGCATGGGAGAAAGATGGTCTCAAATTTAATTGTAATACTGTGCTCAGTTTCAAGGTGAGTTCTACAAGGTGTCTTCAATTCGTAGGGGAAATTTGTAAATACAACATTAAAACGTGTGTACACCATTTTTTCTCAGCATGATTATTATATGCATGACCATAGGTTTAATAGCTTAACATAGGCTTGCCTCCGTTCACCGGAAACACATACTAAGAGACCCAGGAATATCAAGCTTAATTATGGAAGGAAGGGTCGAGGACAAAAACTGTAGGGGTAGACCAAGGTTAGAATATGTTAAACAGATTGCCTTGGATGTAGGGTGTGGTAGCTATGTAGATATTAAACGATTAGCTCAGGACAGGGAGGCATGGAGAGCTGCTTAAACCCAGACAAAAGACTGAAGATTCAAACAACAACAACAACATATGATGAGTTGGCCTGTTTGCCATCTCTTGATGAATGCAGTATATTTGCATTTGTCTGTTGGCACAGGCTAGAGTAAAATGTGGCTTTTCACCGATGTCTCAGTCTCACTCATGGCTGTGATTATATGGAAGCGACTGAGGCATGGGTAGTGCTTAGTAATGACATTCAGGGCACAGTCAGTGCCTGTGGATGCTGTGAAAGTTTCTACTCATAGAGTTAGTACTGCTGTTCTGACTCAGTGAGGAAAGCAATGGCAAACTAACTCACTCTTCTTCTTGCCTAGTACGCCTCAATATAGCGCTGCCTTGAATTTTAGTGGGTATCGATCCACATAACCTAACGGCGGTACTTTTTGAGGATCTGACCATTCTTCGTGCTGACTACCTAACAGATATGATGAGTGCATTGTTAACATCTCACAGTGTTAAATTAATCATTCAGAATCTCAAGTCGGGCTTATTTTACTGTACCGGAATCTCAGCCAAATTTAATTGTTTGCAACCCGAGTTGCAGGAAGAGATGTTTTATATTTACGCTTGCAATTAGCAGGTAGGCAGCTCGCAGTGCAGTAGTGATGGTCCAGTTGCCGTCAAGGCTCGGCGAACACGCTCAAGCTCCCGCTTGACCATCAGACGCAATTACAGAACAGCCCTGCAGTAATGAGGAGGTGGTTCAATTGTTGTCCAGTACACTCAAGGTTAATGACCCATGAATACCACTACAACAGATTTTGGACCGGATTTCCTATTCAACCACACCCGTACCACCTTCATTATGTATTTATTCGATTTTAGTTTGCAAACCGAAGATAGTTTCACAGAAGTTTTTCTTCTCCACTCACTTCTCTTTTATGGTGTGTTGGTTGGTTTCTTAGATTAGAGACTGCGACAATGCGGTCATGTAGCCCCACGTACTTTGGGTGTGAGCAGAACTTGTCTGATAACCTGTGTTAATTGTGATGGCTGTTTCAGTGTGTGTTATCTGTGATTCAGGTAAGGACTGCGGACGATGTTTTTGATGTGTAATATTTTTCCACTCGGTTACTGGATATTTTTGTGGGAGTGATTTTGAAAAATGAGACGGAAGTGGATCGGACGGAAGTGTGTAAGACGCACTGCCAGTTGGATCGCATCCCTCCTGGCTGCTTTAGCTGGCACTGGTACCATGTGGAATGTTTATCACATACGGATTACTTTGTCAGAGAATCACGAAGGCAGTGCGAGAGTAGAAATATCAAGTAGGCAGTGAAAAAAAGAGAGTCTTGGAATTTTTATGTATTATGAGAGTATAAAAAATAAAAAGATTTTTTGTGTGTTGATGAATGTCAAGGATAACAAGTAGTTCCGTGAAGAATTATACAGCATATTTTCATATATCCTACTTATGTTAACTACCACTATCAACATCCAAAATTTCAGTTTGATTGCTGTAATAGATTCGTAGATATTAAGAACCGACTAAATATTTCGGATGGTCGCCATGTTCGATTTTATATATGTAGGTTTTAAGTTATGTACTGTTACATGAAGATTATTGTGTATGTGTAGCATTCAAACTTCAATCGCATGAGTAGGACACAAGAAGTAAAAAAGAGATGTAAAATTTCGCACAGCTGCCATCTTGTGAATATGGAAACAATTGAAATAAATTAGATGCCAGTGGATTAACATTCGTATCGGAATTTACTGTACCAAGTTTCACTGCACTTGGATGGCTAAATTGCGAGAAACGTTCATGTGAATATTTATAATTCGCGTCGCCGCCATGTTGGATTTGTGATCACCAGGTTATTTAAAGACCTATAGGCGTACTTAAGTTCATAGCCACTGTGAACATAAAAAAAATTCAGTTTGATTCCTATAATAGATTCGTAGATATTCAGAGCCGTCTCAATATTTCGGATGGTCGCCATGTTGGATTGTTAAATGTATAGGCCGTAGAGTCATGTACCATTAAAGGTAAATTATAGCGTAGTTTTATTATTCAAACTTTCACTTCGATCGCATGATTACGACACAAGGAATAAAAATTTATTTTCGAAATTCGCACAGCCGCCATCTTGAGGTTATGTAAACAATTGAACTAAATTAGATACCAGTGTATTACAATGTGTATAATCATTTCATGTACCAGATTTTATTGCGTTTGGAACATTAGATCGCGAGAAAGGTCTATTTAAAATTTTCAAATTCGCTTGGCCACCATATTCTTTTTGTAGTTAACCTGTTTTTGAAAATCTTATTGATGAACTTCCAGTCGTGCCCTTTATCTTCGTATTAAATTTTAGGGTGATAGCGCTAATAGTTTCAGAGATATAGAATGCCGGTGAAATATTTCGCACATCCACCATCTTGTGGTTATGTAAACAATTCAACGAAGTTAGATGTCGCTGCACTACAATGTGTATGAACATATATTGTAGCAAGTTTTATTGCGTTTGGTTGGTTAAATCGCGAGAAACGTCTATTTTATAGTCACAAATTCGCGTGGCCGCCATGTTGGTTTTGTAGTTACCAGTTTTTCAAAAGTTACATACGTGAACTTCTAGTAGTTCCCTTTATCACCGTAATAAATTCCAGGGTGATATCGGGAATAGTTTCGGAGATATTGAATGGTGGTGAAATATTTCGCACAGCCGCCATGTTGGATTAGTGAGACGTAACAAAATTTGAAGGTCGGGGTCGCCCGCAATAGTGCTATTAACTTACCGAGTTTCATTGAAATCGCTCCAGCCGTTTAGATTTTACTAGGGACACACACACACACACCTCACACACACACACACACGCACACACACACGGACAAAAGGTGATCTCATAAGCCTATTTTTTCAAAATTGAAAATAGGCTAATAAAAACGGTAACAACTTCAAGGTAGGATAACGTGTGAGATGTTACTCATCATATGCGACTACTGTAAGGCTCGTATCTTTTTTTTTTTTTTGAACTAGTTCCTACCTTTGCTACCAAATACTACTGTCCACGACACTTAGCTGCAGACGTGGCTACTAAATGCCATCGCAGTCAGTACCTGGAGGTGAACGTTGGAACTAATATAGCGTTATCATACTAACCTACAAATGTTAGCTTCCACAAGTGTAGTTAGTGGAAGGTTTTTTTTCATGCCATAAATCTATGACATTGAACCACCAGCTATACTTCCTCTCTGAAGGAAGGCACAATGAGGGATTTTAACGCTCTTAAAAGATCCGACAACTTCGGCCGGGTTTGAACCCACGATCTTGGGCATAGAAGCCTCAGCATGCTACCAATTACGCCTCCGAAGCCGCTCTTCTCTTTTATGCAATTTTTTCAACCTAATGTAGGATTGGCAGCCTAGGTCCTTCTTGACTCATCCTAGTCAGCCTCTAGCTTGCTTTTTAGTCGGTCAACGAGTTAATGTGTCCAATTAAACTGGACAGGTGTGTGTTTGGGTCTTCAATCTATTGACTGGTTTGATGCATCTACAATGCAATGACATGGATGACGTACTCGACACTTTCTTTCTTTGTGGCCATTGGCTGCCACAACCACGGTGTTGGGGTAGCGCGTCTGCCTCTCAACCGGAGGCCCCGGGTTCGATTCCCGGCTCCATCAGAGATTTCAGAAACTAACGTGGAGGCTGGAACGGGGTTCACTCAGCCTCGTGAGGGCAATTGTGTAGCTGTCTGACAGTGAGGCAGCGCCCCGGTCATGAAAACCAAGGTTAACGGTCGAGGTGACCCGATGCGCTGATCACGCCTCATCCCAATATTGCAGACCAAATGGCTGGGCAGCGGTCGCTTGGTAGGCCTAGGCCCTTCATGGGCTGTAGTGCCAAGGGTTATTATTGATAATAATATCTTATTAAAACCGCCTAGTAAAACACTAAAGAAACGTTTAATTACATTATTAATCGTACATGTTTCGGTATTTCATTGATACCTTCCTCAGTGTGATTGATATTAAATCTTAAAACTAGTTAACAAAGCCAAAAAGCAATGGGTATCCTTACAAAAATTGTTTTTAATCATAAATGGACAAGCTTGCAAATACTTAAAAGCCATGTATTAAAAGTGATAGTAAAAATGATGCCATTAAAATAAGAGATCTACCTTATAAACTGCCTACGTCAATACTCCAATAATTTTGGTTGAAAACTGTAGTGACAGAAGATGTCGCTGTCAGGAGAATGAAGAAGCGCAGAGGATGTAGGTCAAATTGTCGCCTCAAACGGAAAAAAAATTGTAATACAGTCCTCCAACCTAAAACTTCAGTCGATTCTCTGTTGTTTTAGTTGTTTAATGGGTAAAGCAATGTGCAGGCTATTTACCAAACACAGCAATCAAGCATATTACACAGTGTCGACTTCAGGTGGAATACTGTTATGAGGAACGTAATAGTTTACCGTATTACCTTCTCCTAAACTTCGATGACACTGTTGGTTCTTATTTGTTGGCTCTCTCTGCTATATTATATGTGTATTGGGCAACACAATGAGCAGATTATTTATTTAAAACTATACAATAACATGTTGGTAGATTGTGACAACAAAACAAGCAAATCAAAGTGAATAAAGAAGCGACTGTGAAGAACGATCTAAGAAGCCGAGATGAAGCAAAAGTTAAATGGATAAAATCGTATGCTTTAGTTGACTTGGTAAACGTTATAGCGCTGTTACAAGTCGTGAATCGTCACTTGTACAAGAAAAACGACACGCTTTGTAACATATCATGCGTTATAATACATAGCAAGTTGGAGTTAGGTTACCAAAGCGGGATATTAAGATAGTTATAAAAGTAAAATCAAATGTTTTAATGTTGTTATTGACTGCCACAAAGAAGATACTTGGACGCTGAGCAGGGAGAACTGACTCTAGACAACATCGTGGATGTTATGCTGAAAGATCAAGAATCCTGGGAACAGGTAGCAATATTTTGCGTCAAAGGAAGAGGGATCTAGATTCTTATGAGCGATATAGGAGAATTGAAAGCAGAGGAGGAAGCATAAGTGGCTTCACGCACGACGACGCCCTGAAGTAATACAGGAGCGGTTCCAGGGTGGATATAGCCTACACGTCGTGGGAGAAGGGTGTGTGATTTTTAGTGGGTAAGAATCCGACACCCTTGTAGAGTGCGGGCCCCCACAAGTGCCTCGGGCAAAACTTTCCACATTTTCTCGTAAGGAAGTGTTATGAATGGTATTATTTATAGTCGTATAATTCCTAATTTCTTCTTGTTGTTTCGTATAGGCCATCTAGGGACGACATGCAACTATTACATATTTTTAAGTGGGCTTTGATGTTTGCCCTGTAGTTACACATCCTCTGGCTGTGTTGTTCCCTCCACCCCTGTGTCCAGAGGCACCTGTCTTCTTTCTTGGTGGTTTGTCCTGGAATCTCAATTGCTGAAGCATCTTCCTGAGAGATGTGAGGTATTTTAAGTTTCTTTCCATCCCTTCAAGTTCTTGCAGATCTTTGCTCACTTCCCACAACCTTGGTGATTTGGTATTCCACTTTTGCTAGTAACCGAGGAGCTGGTTGGTCAACCTGGTAGGATGATGCATCCTGTAGACGTGTCCATAAAATGCTAGACGTCGGTTTGTAGCAACATCCGTGATTCTTTCACAGTACGTGTAGAGCTCTTGATTAGGTCGCCTTCTGTATGCATTCCCTTCCTTTACAGGCCCCAATATCTTCCTCTATTCCTATTTTATTATAATATTATGATTCTTCTACGCATTATTCGGATATTTAACTCTACAAGGACCAGGGAGAGGGGGGGGGGGGTTGTGCTTGGAGGCCCGCAGTTAGAATAAATTGCTTTTCCGTAATGGGATATATAGTTTTAAATTGCTCAGAATAAATATTGTTATTTGAGTCATAAGTTATCCATTATATTATAATAAATTATTTTAAAGAGAGGTAATCAAAACCGCTATGGGTCTATGAGGCCCTTCCTTTGTCCAAGTGAGGACCAATCTGTCTACTTAATAAACGAATGGCCCTCGGGTAGAAGGGGGAATGCCAGTCAAAATGTAAAATCGAGATATCAGCGCGATCTGGTGGGCCTCATTGCGACGTATTGAAAGTACAATTGTGTCTGGCTAAGAACAATGAGGGAAGTGAGAAAGTGACGTTTCAAATTGACGCGTACATTTAAGTAATGAAACATTAAAACTAGTTTCCTGAACATCTTATTATACAGGGTCGTCGGAAAAGGTTGCAGCAATTTCAACAAGTAGTTCCGTGAAGAACTATACAGCCTATTTTCATATATCCTACTCATGTTAATTGCCACTATCAACATACAAAATTTCAGTTTGATTGCTGTAATAGATTCGTAGATATTGAGAACCGACAAAATATTGCGGATGGTCGCCTTGTTGGATTTTTATAGATGCAGGTCTTAAGAGTTATGTACCATTAAAGAACAATTATTGCGTAGGTTCATTATTCAAACTTTCACTTCAATCGCATAATTTCGACACAATAAATAAATAAAAATGTAATTTTAAAATTTGCACAGCCACCATCTTGAGGTTATGTGAACAATTGAACTAAATTAGATACCAGCGAATTACAAGTTTCATTGCGTTTGGATAATTAAATCGCGAGAAAAGTCTATTTAAATTTTTCATCTTCGCTTGGCCATCATGTTCGTTTTGTAGTTAACCGGTTTTTGAAAGTCTCATAGATGAACTTCCAGTAGTGCCCTTTATATCCGTACAGAATTTCAGGGTGATGCCGGTAATAGTTTCAGAGATATAGAATGCTGGTGAAATATTTCGCACAGCCGCCATCTTGAGGCTATGTAAACAATTGAACGAAGTTAGATGTCGATGCGTTACAACCTGTATAAACATATACCGTACCAAGTTTCATAGCGATTGGTGGTTAAATCGCGAGAAACGTCTATTTAAAAGTCGCAACCATGCTTGGTCGCCATGTTGGTTTTGTAGTTACCAGAATTTCAAAAGTCAACGCACAAACTTCCAGGATGATATCGGTAATAGTTTGGGAGATAATGAATGCTGGTGAAATATTTCGCACAGCCGCCATATTGGATTGGTGAGACGTTTCAAAATTTGTAGGGCACGGTCGGGGTCGTCCGGAATAGTGCTATGAATTTACTGAGTTTCATTGAAATCGCTCCAGCCGTTTAGATTTTATTAGGGACACACACACATACACACACACGAATCACACACACGCACACAGACAGACACACGGACAAAAGGTGATCTCATAAGCCTATGTTTTTCATAAATGAAAATAGGCTAAAAATCATATCTCCCGTTGTAAGTGAGATAAATTAATAATTCGACCTGAAAACTAATCAGGAACTCATCGAGTTTTAGTTTTAGATGTGACTGTACTCCGTCCGTGACCTTCAGCCGATGCGCAGAATGAGTGCGCGACAGGAAGCTGCCATGCCGGTCCTATTCAATGGCCTCCTAGAAGCCCTGACTTGACACCTCTCGATTTTTCTTTATGAGGATACGTGAAAATCATTGTATTCAGTGAACCAGTCAGAGGTATGCAACATTTAAGGCAACGCATCACCGCTGCTGTTGCTACAATCACGCCTGAGATGATCCAGCGCATTTGGGCCGAAATTGACTATCGACTGGATGTTTGCAGAGCAACCAAGGGAGCGCACAAAAAAGCATTATCAGGTATGAGAAAAAAAACTGTTTAAGTTGGGGAAATTTACAAAAACAATACTCGTTTTAATATCGCAAATAGTTCCTGAGCTATGCTCTTTTGAAATTGCTGCATCCTCTTTCACTGACACCCTGTATAATACGCTAAGGAGTATGTTTCACAAAACTCAATCTTCTAAACCAGAGGGAGTTAGAAGGTGTTGTTTGTACCAAAATCTTCCAAATCATCTCAGTAATACAGGAAAAATCTTGCATTTCTTGAAAAGTTAACGGAAATATATTTATCTTATATATAAAAGTGAAAGTCTGTATGTATGTATGTGGGTGGGTTGGTTCCGTATACAAATCTACACCGTTCCACCAATCTCAACCAAATTTTGCATACACATAGTTTAGGACCCAGAAAGAACCGCTGGCTACATGCATTTTCGATAGTCTTTCTCATTCTTCTGATTTAGGCCCTTTTGCACTCAAGCACAGGCTAATCAAATCATAAAATATACTCATCAAGGAATGGCAAGGCAGATAGTTTCCATGGCAACACAGATCAAGTCGAGACATGGCCGACTGGATGCCAGTAGCGCTATGCACTACCGGTATAGAAAATGAGGAGCTTTACTTGAAATCCCGTTAGTTACTTAACTGCTCACACAGCACTGTCAACCGAGTATAGCATAACAATGACTTGACACTATCTACTAGATATTTGTCAAATACCACTCACTCACTCACTCACACATTCATCACGAAATCTCAGAAACCACCCTACGGATTGGAATGAAATTTGGTATGCAGCTTCCTCAAGGGCCACAAACGCCCACTAAGAAAGGGTTTTTGGATATTCAGGTTCTAAAGGGGTGTTAAGGGGGTAGACCTGCATTTCATTGAATAGCAATATCTCCCGATTGGTTTCATTGGGGGATGTGATACTCGGAATATAAACTCACCATTAAAAATAAGAAGACGTGTGTCTGAGGGTTTTTCGATGTGGTGTATATTATGAGGAGAAATGGGTTAAAAGTGAGGTTTGAAAGATTCATAACGGAGCCTGTATCTCTTAAACGACATAGGCGAGGAGTGTGAAACTCAGCGGGAAAAAATCAGCATAAAAATAAGTAAATAGGTGTTTGACCGTTCTTTCATAAATCCAATTTAAGGGGCCCATGGGGAGGGGTGAAATTCTGGGGAAAAAAACAGGAAAGAAAGTGTCCTAACCGCTTGACTCACTCGCTCTTCAAACTCAGGGGGAAAAATTGCTTAAAAATAAGTAAATATGTGTTCGACAGTTTTTTTGATAAATCAAATTTAAGGGGTTCATCGGGAGGGGAGAAATTCTAAAGAAAAACAAATTGAAAGAAAATGTCCTGACTCACTCACACACTCATCATCGCCCAGCCAAAAATATTGAAGTTGGAAACATGGCATTTTCGGGATATGTTCGTCGTATGTCAAAACCATACACTAAGGAAGGATTTTTGAATATTCAGGTTCTAAAGGGGTTTTAAGGGGGTTAAACCTGCATTTCATTGAATAACAATATCTCACGTGTAGTTTCATTTGTGTATGTGATACTCGGCATATAAACTAATCATTAAAAATAAGCAGACATGTGTCTAAGGGTTTTTCGATGTGGTGTATTATTATGAGGTGAAAGGGGTGAAAAGTGGGGGTTGAACGATTCCTAACGAAGCGTGTAGGCCTATCTCTTAAACGACATAGGCAAGAAATTTGAAACTCAGCGAAAAAAAACAGCTTAAAAATGAGTAAATCGGTGTTCCACCATTTTTTCATAAATTAATTTAAGGAGCCAATGGGGTGTGGTGAAATTCTGGGGGGAAAAAGGAGAGAAAGTGTCCTAACTGACTGACTAACTCACTCACTCACTCATCAAACTCAGGGGAAAAAGACAGCTTAAAAATAAGTTAATAAGTGTTCAAGCGTTTTTTCATCAATCCAATTTAAGGGGCCCATGGGGAGGGGTGAAATTCTGGTAAAAAGAATTGAAAGAAAATGTCCTGTTTGACTCACTCACTCATCACGCCCAGCGAAAACTATTGAAGTTGGAAACATGAAATTTTGGGAATATGTTCGCTGTGTGTCGAAAACGTCAACTAAGGAATGATTTTTGTTTATTCGGGTTGTAAAGAGGTGTTAAGGGGGGTAAACGTACATTTCATTGAATAACGATATCTCATGAGTTGTTTCTTTGGGGGATGTGATATTCGGTACATAAACTAATCATTAAAAATAATCAGACACATGTCTAAGGGTTTATCGATGTGGTGTTAATTATGAGGTGAAAGGGGTGAAAATTGGGGGTTGAGTTATTCTTAACGGAGCGTGTATCTCTGAAACGACATAGGCGAGAAGTTTGAAATTCGGCGGGAAAAACAGCTTAAAATACAAGTAAATAGGTGTTTGACCGTTTATCATAAACCCAATTGGATCCCTTGGAGAGGGGTGACAGGGGGGGGGGGGGGGCAGGAAAGAAAGTGTTCTAACTGATTGACTCACTTACTCATCAAACTCAGGGGGAAATCAGCTTTAAATAAGTAAATAGGTGTTCGACCGTTTTTTCATAAATCCAATTTAAGGGGCCTATGGGGAGGGATGAAATTCTGGAAGAAAATCGTCCACTAAGGAAGGATTTTTGGATGTTCACTCTCATCGACCAATCAAAACTATTAAAGTTAGAAGAATGATATTTTGGGGATATGTTTGTTGTGTGTCGGAAACCTCTACTAAGGAGGGATTTTTGGATATTCAGGTTCTAAAGGGGTGTTAACGGTTTTAGACTTGCATTTCATTGAATAACTATATGACACGACTATGACGCGAGCGAAGCGAGGCTAAAAATGAGATGGTGTGTGTGTCTGTGTATTACTCAATCACGGAAGTACCACTGGTCCGAGTTACATGAATTTTACATGGAAGTAGCTGATTTACCTGGTTAACATATAGGTTACTATTGATTTCAATACTTTGCACTATTTAAAGATGGCGACCATTTTTAGTGACGTCACTTCACCCTTTGGTTTCAAACTTTCATTATTCCATTTCAAATAAAAAGAGAACGCTAAGAAATAGCAAACTTTTGATGGCATATACGAGGTTTAAAATTACATTTTCTATCCGAAATGTATCTCCAACGGTTAGCGAGTAAAACCTAAATTTGTGCTATAAAACACGGTCAACGCCGAGCGGTGTAGTTGGACAAAATGTTCCACCCTTATTCTCCCTCTGCGCAGCACCTCGCCTATCCCCTGTTTTAACTGTCACCTTCACATTTTAATTTATTTATGACGCGTAGCGAAGCAAGGGTACTTGAGCTAGTTTGTTTATAAAGTGCTTTTAAGCAAATAATCGAGACGATAACCCCTGGTAGAACTGTTTCGTGTACAGCCCGCATAGCACCAGTGCCAGGCAGGTAGTCTGTACACATGGAGCGCACACAACCCATTGTGCGTGAGTTCTCGGATGGGTCCGCTAGTTTTATAATTATTTGATATTCCCCCTTTTTCCTGTGGACCCTTCAAACACGTCACGACCAAGGTTGTTTGTGTTAAGTGTTTGAAACATGTGTGTGTCAAACATAGCAAGAAAACTGTAATCTGTTTACAATGTGAGCCTAGAACTGACACTGACACTGACTAGAAACATGATCGTGTTTGTTATTATTATTAACTTAGGGAATGGCATGGTACAACTACAGGGTCATTATATACTGTATGTGCACCCCGATAAAATTATAAAATTAATTAAAATTAAAAAAAATATATATACAGGGTGTATCTTAATTATACCGACAAAATAATCAGGGACGCTCTGTGTGATATGTAAAAGACGATGCCGCAATCGGATTGGCGGAGAAAATTTTTCCCTCCGAGAAAATGGGGTTTCTTTGTTGCTTCCGGGCGATTCAAATCTACGAACTCGCCGTATTTGCTGAGCCAGGCAGCAAGCCGCTGGCCACTGCTGTGCTTCAGGCAAGGGAAGGGAGTGTGATAGAAAGAGACAGAGATATGCTGGCGGGCATGCGGCAAACCGAGGCGATCGAGGAAACTTGCGCATGCCCGCCAGCATATCTCTGTCACATTCTATCACACTCCCTTCCCTTGCTTGAAGCACAGCAGTGGCCAGCGGCTTGCTAACTAGCTCAGCAAATACGGCGAGTTCGTAGATTTGAATCGCGCGCCCGGAGGTAACAAAGTAACCTCATTATCTCGGAGGGAAAAAGTTTCTCCGCCAATCCGATTGCGGCATCGTCTTTTACATAACGCGCAGGGCGTCCCTGATTTTGTTGTCGGTGTAATTAAGATACACCCTGTATAAGTAAATTAAGATTACAAAATTAAAATTATAAAAATTAAAATTACAAAATTATTAAAATTACAAAATTTAAAATAATAAAGTAACTAAAAATTACAAAATTAAATTAAAATGACAAAAATTACAAAGTTAAAATTACAAATGTAAATTTTAAAAAGTAATTTAAATTTACAAAATTAAAAGTAAAAATTTAAATTACAAAATGAAAATTTTAAGAATTGATTTTTCAAAAATTAATTTAAACTAATAAATAAACATAAACATTAAATTAAAATTACAAAATTAAAATAAAATAACAAAATTTAAAATAAAAAGGAAATTAAAATTGAATTAAAATCACAGAATTAAAAAAAAATACAAAATTAAATTAAAATTTGCATATTAAAGCTTTCACGGCCCGGATTATTATACAAATAATTCATGCTTTTGGGCTAAAGCCGTGTGTATTTCGTTTATGTTTCCTTATATCCAACTAACCCTCCCCCTCCCCCCCCCTCCTCATTCTTCGAGGAGTTTCTATATTTTCACACCGCCCCCTTTACCTTCTCGTTACTTACTACTCTGTCCGCCGTTCCACCATGGTCCATACAGTAATTTCTGGCAGCTGCTCTCTGGTGACGAACAGAGGAATTTATCTATATTATTAGCCTACTTTTCACATTTTGCAAAAATGAGGAAAAAGGAGACTTATGAGATCGATCCGGGAAAATGTGTGTCTGTCTGTCTGTCGGTCTGTCGGCCTGTCCTTCTGTATGTCTGTCTGTCTGGCTGGCTGTGTGTGTGTCCCCCCCTATCAACTCCTAAACGGCTGCAGCAATCAAAACCAAATTTAGTATGAGTAAAGATGTGCACCGGAATATCTCACGTCCATATTTGAAAATGATGTCAGTGCTACCAACTGCTGAAAAAACGCGCTAGAAATTTGAGCTCCATGTTGGATATCTTGCAAGGTATACATGAGAGCTATTCCAAAATTGGCACACATGTAGATAATACTATTTCAGTTTAATTTCCAGGAGGCCAACCATGACAGTGCTGCCAAAATAATTTTATGCCTTCTGATAGGTCCAATGTTTAAATGCATGTAACTTCTACACTAACAATTGGATTTCAACCAAATGTTGTATGTAATATCTGTACATAAACAGATATGACTAGGCGTATTCTTAAGAGCCACCAGGGCTGCCAACTATTAATAATTGCTCTCTCTATTTTTTATCCAAATACCAATATATCAGAAAGTATGCAAGCCAAGAGCTTTAAACTATGCACACGTATATTCTGACATTTTAGATTAATTTGGAGTAACTTATATACGTCAGTCCTACCAACATGATTATACGCCTGCTGATAGTACCAATTTTTAAATACATGTAACTTCTATACTATCAGTTGGATTTCAACCAAATTTCGTATGTGCTATGTGTACCATAACAGATATGACTATAAGTATTTTAACAGCAATCAGGGCTGCCAACTGTTAATAAATGCTGTCTATATTTTTTTACCCTAATATCAATATATCAGAAAGTATGCAAGCCAACAGCTCTATACTTTGCACACGTATAGCACCTGATATTCTAGATTAATTTGGAGTAATTAATACAAGGCAGTGCTGCCAACATGATTCTATGCCTGCTGATATGTCCAACTTTAAAATACATGTAACTTCTATACTAACAAATGGATTTCATCCAAAAATTGGCACAACAAGATATCATAATATTTCAGATTATTTCTGACCAGCACACGCATGGTATTGTTGGCAACATGCTTTTACGCGTGCTGATAGATCCAGTGTCTAACTGCATGTAACGTCCATTGGACTTCAACCAAATTTTTTATTCTGTACCTAGAGATGGAACAAAGAATATATTCAGTCGCCAGGGCTGCCAACTGTAGTGTTCTATTAGGCTACATTATACCAGGTATATTTTGAACTCATTAGATATTTCGATATTACCAACTTAATTTCGTCATTATTCTAAATAAGTTCATATACTGTAGAATAATCATTGGCATGAAAAGTAGGCTGTATAGTTCTTCACGGAACTTCTTGTTTTGTAATCTCATTGATATACTTTTTTTGGCCACATTGTTTATTTCCATTGAAAAAGGAGGCAAGGTTTCTCCGAAACGTATGGTTTAATTAAAAATGCACACGGCATTAGCCCAAAAGCATGAATTATTTGTATAATAAATTAAAATTACAAAAATTTAAATTCCCAAAATTTCAAAATCAATATTTCAAAGATAACTTTAAATCAAACAAGATGTTCAGTAAAGAACATATAGCCTACTTTCTCCTAAATGTATGAGTATAGTTATAACTCGTTGTTATTATCAAAGAGTATAATAGAACTATTCTTTGTTGAAGACCTTAGAAACGATTTACCTCTACCAAACGCCACGACCTAGATAAAAACTGCTACCATCATTGAAGAAAGAAAGAAAGAAAGAAAGATAAGAAGTATATCAAGAATGTTATGGATCTGGAGACATAATCGACCGGACTGGCGGCGTGGCTCAGCGGTAACGTTCTCGCTTGCTGGGCCCTAGGTTGCAGGTTCGTATCCTGGCGCAGTCAGCTGGCATTTGAGGGTGCACAAATGCGAGGGAGCCGTGTCAGTACATTTACTGGCACGTTAAAGATCCCCTTCGGGCCAAAATTCCGGCACCCCGGTGTCTCTAAAAGCAGCAGTAGTTAAAAGGGATGTAAAACCAATAACATTATTATTATTACGACCTGCCGTGGGCAACATCCAACTTTGAGTTGAGGCATGTCTTTACACGTCTGGTTGTGCATGGCTTTCACAACCCTAATTGAATTGACAAATCTTTCCATGACCCTACAGAGACGTGTGTATACAAACTATGTGGATATTTTCGATAATATAATCCTAACAGAGCGAGTGCATTCTAGCGGCCAGAATAAGAAACTTTTCAATAAAATCTGGAAGTTACCTTTTTGGCAGCTAGATGTCTCGAGTAAATCTGCTGGCGAATTATGTTTTAATTAAATATATATTTTACACCATAATGTGGACAATATAACGCTTAATAACATTTTCAAGTAACGCAAAATAGGCTGTTACAAACCCTTTAAAATAAAAAGTTAAAATGTATCGTAGTATCATCTTGTCATTCTTCAAATTCGATGCGCATAGAATGATAATGGTATAGTAATCAATGGATCCCCACGTAGACTAGTCGGGACATCTAGTGGTGAAATATCGAACAATATAATCCTAACAGAGCGAGTGCATTCTAGCGGCCAGAAGAAGAAACTTTTCAATAAAATCTGGAAGTTACCTTTTTGGCAGCTAGATGTCTCGAGTAAATCTGCTGGCGAATTATGTTTTAATTAAATATATATTTTACACCATAATGTGCACAATATAATGCTTAATTTTAAAACATCTGAGTCATTACAAAATAATAAACATATAACATTTCAAGCAAAAAACCTAGCTCTGACCGGGTTTGAACCATAGGCATTTGAGCGATAGGCTATCGCTCTACCACTGAGCTAATTGTGTCAACGAATATCGTTCTATTTAAAATGACTTACATAGAACTTGTTAGCAAATAATGATTTATACTAAACGATTTCATCACTGGAGTATATTATTTATACAGGGTGCTTCAAAACTCGACGGCAAAATTTCGGGAATGGGTTCCTCACAGTAAGATAAGAAACAAATGTTATGACAACATGGGTCTGGAAACGGATACTTTCAGATTTATTCACACGTTTGTACATTTTCACCGTATCAGCAGGTATCACAGGAAATGTTCAAAGTGACGGCCTTCCGCTCGAATACAAGCCTCCGCTCGTCGTCGCATGGAATTACGCACGCGATCAAAAATTCCTGGTGTAGTGCGTACTGCCTGACAGGTGGCCACTATGCGCTCGCGTAACGTAGCTTCATCAGGAACAGGATTCGCATACACGAGCGACTTAAGGTGTCCCCACAGGTAGAAGTCCAGGGGGTTCAAGTCCGGAGAGCGTGGTGGCCACGCAATCGGTCCTCCTCGACCTATCCAGTGCCCAGGGAATGGGTATTCAGGTACCTGCGGGCCAACAAACTGAAATGTGCGGGAGCACCATCATGCATGAGAAACATTGCTTGACGGACAGCAAGTGGCAGGTCGTCCAAGTACTCAGGCAATTGTGTCCGCAAGAAATCCGTGTAGTTCTGTCCAGTAAGCCTACGCGGAAGAACGTACGGTCCCAACAAGGAATCACCAACAATGCCTGCCCCGATGTTAATGCCGAACCTCTCTTGATGAGAAGATGGGATGATCGCATGTGGATTTGCATCACTCCACCTGTGCTGATTATGGAAATTCTGTATTCCGTCTCTTGTGGAGTTCGCTTCATCTGTGAACAACACATACGCAGCGAAGTTCGCTTCATCTGTGAACAACACATACGCAGCGAAGTTCGGCGTCACGCCGCACTGTTGTAGGCACCACCGGCAGAACGTTGCTCTTGCCGGAAAATCCGCAGGCGACAAGGCTTGTACACGCTGCAGATGATACGGATACAACAGGTTTCCTCGTAGCAGTCTCCAGATAGTCGTGTGTGGCCTATTCCGCTGCAAGCCTAACCGCCGAGTGCTGACTTGAGGACGTTCAAACACAGCGTTGAGGACGGCTTCCTCCTCCTCAACTGTTGTACTGCTTGACCGTCCCCCGGTTCCTGGTGGACGTGCGAATCTCCCGTGTTCACAGAGGCGGCGATGGATGGATTCAAATGTCTTTCGGTCCGGCAGTCTGCGCCTGGGGTATCGTTCCCGATACAAGCGACGTGCCTTCGTAGCATTCCCATCCGCCAAACCATACATGTAATGCATGCTCGCAAGCTCTGTGTTCGTGTACATGCGCACGTCAGAGCGGCCTGCAAACCACAAATAACAGTACAGTACTGTACAATGACTGTTAACCACGGACAACTTACATACGGCTACTTCAATGACCTTCACTTACTTACCTCCGTTACGTACGAACGCAGACAGAAAACCACAATCCAAATCACAGATGCCAGACGTGTTAAACAGACCGAAACTCACACTTCACTTCACTACATTAATCACTAATCACAGATAACAGACGTGTTCTCGGCAACGGCTAAACCGTAAGACGATCCCATATCATGTATGAGAGCTAAGGTCTTTAATACGACGCACATCACTTCCATTCACAACATGCCTACATGTACCATTTGTAACCGGTTTCGCGATTTCTTTTACACCAAACAGGACATGTAATGTACATTTATGTACTAACATTCATTCATTCCTGCCAAGGGGAATAACTCCGGAAGTATCCGTTTCCAGACCCATGTTTTCATAACATTTGTTTCTTATCTTACTGTGAGGAACCCATTCCCGAAATTTTGCCGTCGAGTTTTGAAACACCCTGTATATAAAGCATTTCATACAAAGTTTATTTATTTTTTATCAGTACGCTATATTGCATTCAATACTCAAATTAGTGAAATATAAGTCAGGCACAAGATATCCGCTGCCATCTTGTCTTATTACTGAATCAGTTCAGCTTTTTAAAATCACGTCTGCACTATAGTATTACAAAATAAACTTTTAATTTCGAACGTGCCTCTTCCTTTAGAACAGTTAAAACGATTCTCGGCTCGATAATCGGAACTGGTGGGTCCCATGACATGGATTATAAAGTTTGCATAATTCGCACGGCTGCCATCCTGAAATGGTATGGCGGACGACCTTGTAGTTTGGTCACAAGACGCATCCTATACGAAGGTATGTTGTTACCAAATTTGGTAGAGATCGGATGATTTGGTTAGTCGTTATTTGATTTTACGTTTTGAACGTTTGAGTGGCCGCCATTCAGTTTTAGTAAAGATGGCGGCGATATAAAACATGACACTGAGGTGTCCTTTGCTAGTGCTACCTTTGTACCAAATTTCGTTCAATTCGCATTCACCGTGTTCGAATTGATAGGGGGGGACAGACATTCAGAGTACACACACTCACACACACACAGACACACACACACACACACACAGACTCACACACACACATACACACACACACACACACACACAGACTCACACACACACATACACACACACACACAGACTCACACACACACATACACACACACAGACAGACACACTTTTTTCGCCCTGTGTTGATCTCATAAGTCTACTTTCATTTTTTGCAAAAATCGAAAGTAGGCTAAAAATGCTGTTAACAAGTGTTGATTGGCGTATAATTTAAACTTTTAATTCATCTATTAATACGGTTATTTAAAACATTTGTGCTATCAATGGCAAATGTATTTGCATTATAGGCTAAGTGTACAAAATGCATAACATTGCAACACGCTAAGCCTGAGACCAATGTTGAGGTGTTTATTGATTAATAAATTCCCCAATTTGTTCGGTGATCCTTTTCTGAGCCAACCTACATTTCATATCCAGTATTCGTCCATCACTAGTTATTTTGCTTCCTATATAGCAGGTAGCAGAAGTCATCTACAGTGTCATTATGTATGTGCACCTCGATAATCACGGCAAGCCAAGCCAGCTGTGACTAGCGCAGATTGCGGGCGAGCATACGCGCACTCCGTTGACTCATATCGTTAGTTCACACGTGTTTTGTCATTCATATGGACGTGTATCTGCAAAGCTGAGACGGTAGTGTTGCACGTTAGTGAGTATTGTGAGTACTGTGATTGTTGGTCATGTCTAGACCCCTATTCACATTCCACAAAAGTGTGTATATCCATAATTCGTATTTGAAAAGAAGAAAATCATGTTCTGAAAGAGACGAAAATTTCGAATGAAGTTTCCAGGAAGACCTGTGCCTAATGCCTCAAGATGGCAGCTGTGCGAAATATATCACGGACAATATATATCTCCGAAACTATTATTGATATCACCCTGAAAAATTGTACGGTGATACAGAGTACTGTTAGACGTTCAGCTATGAGCCTTTCAAAAGCCTCTAAAATACAAAACAAACATGGCGGCCAAGCGAATGGGAGACATTTTAATAGACTTTTCTCGTGGTTTAACCATCTGAGTGCAGTGAAATATGGTAGAGTAAATGTTTATACACATTTTAATGTACTGTCATCTAATTTATTTCAATTGTTCACATAACCTCAAGATGGCGGCTGTGCGCATTTTTAAAATTAAGTTTATATTTCTCGTGTATTAGTCATGCGATCGAGGTGAACGTTTGAATAATGAACCTACGCAACAATCGTCATCTAATAGTACATAACTCTATGGCCTACATAAAAGAATCCAAAATGGCGACCAACCGAAATATTTAGAAGGTTCTCAATATCTATTAATCTATGATGGCAATCAAACTTAAATTTTGTATGTTGATAGTGCCTATGAAGATAAGTTCATCTATAGGACTTTCAATAACTTGGTGAACACAAATCCAACATGGCGGCGTAGTGAAAAAAAATATTTAAATGGACGTTTCTCGCGATTTAACCTTCCGAGCGCAGTAAAACTTGGTATTGTAAATGCTTATACAAATTCCAATCCACTGGCATCTAAATTATTTCAATTGTTTTCATAACCACAAGATGGAAGCTCTGCGAAATTTTAAAACCTGATGTTCATTTATTGTGTCCTAATCATGCGATTGATGTTTGAAAACTACACCTACACAATAATCTTCATGTACATAACTCTAAGACCTACATAACAAGTAGTTCCGTGAAGAACTATACAGCCTATTTTCATATATCCTACTCATGTTAATTGCCTCTATCAACATACAAAATTTCAGTTTGAAGGTTGTGATAAATTCGTATATATTAAGAATCGTCTGAATATTTCAGATGGTTCGCAGGTTGGAGTTTTTTATGTACTATTACAATAAGTTTTTTGTGTACGTGTGGTATTCAAACTTCAATCGCATGATTAGAACACAAGATGTAAAAAAGAGATTTTAAAATTTCGCACAGCTGCCATCTTGTGATTATGCAAACAATTGAAATAAGTTAGATGCCAGTGGATTAACATTTGTATAAGTATTTTATGTGCAACGTTTCACTGCACTCGGATGTTTTAATCGCGAGAAACGTCCATTTAAGTATGTATAATTTGCTTCGCCGCCATGTTGGATTCATGCTCACTAGGTCACTGAAAGTCCTATAGGTGAACTTATGTTCATAGCCTCTATGAACATTAAAAAATTCAGTTTGATTGCTGTAAAAGATTCGTAGGTATTGAGAATCGTCTAAATATTTCGGATGATCGCCATTTTAGATTGTTATATGTATAGGCCATAGAGTTATGAACCATTAAAGGAAAATTATTGCGTAGGTTCATTATTCAAACTTTTACATCGATCGCATGATTACGACACAATAAATGAAAACTTAATTTTAAAATTTCGCACAGCCGCCATCTTCAGGTTATGTAAACAATTCAACTAAATTAGATGCCAGTGCATTACAATATGTATAATCATTTACTGTACCACATTTCACTGCGCTCAGAGAGTTAAATCACGAGGAAAGTCTCTTAAAATGTTTCAACTTCGCTTGGCCGCCATGATCGTTTTGTACTTTACAGGTTTATGCAAGTTACATAGATAAACTAGTAGTAGTTTCCTTTATCACCGTACAAAATGTCAGGGTGATATCTGTAATAGTTTCGGAGATATAGAATGTCAGTGAAATATTTCGCATAGCCGCCATTTTGAGGTTATGTAAACAATTGAACTAAATTAAACTCCAGTGCATTACAATGTGCAAAAACATTTGCTGTACCAAGTTTCATTACGTTTGGATAGTTAAATCGCGAGAAAAGTCTATTTAAAAGACTCAACTTCGCTTGGCAGCCATGTTGGTTTTGTAGTCACCACGTTTTTGAAAGTCTCATAGGTGAATTTTTAGTAGTGCCCTTTATTACCGTACACAATTTCAGGGCGATATCGGTAATAGTTTCGGAGATATTGAATGCTGGTGAAATATTTCGCACAGCCGCCACGTTGGATTGGTGAGACACAATCGAATTTGAAGGGCACGGTCGGGGTCGGCCAGAATAGGGCTATGAACTTACTGAGTTTCATTGTAATCGCTCCAGCTGTTTAGAAGTTATTAGGGGGCACACACACCATCACACACACACGCACACACACACACGGACGAAAGGTGATCTCATAAGCCTATTTTTTCATAGAATGAAAATAGGCTAAACATTCAACATGGCGACCATCCGAAGTATTTAAACGGTTCTCAATATCTAAGAATGTATTACAGCAATCAAAGTGCAACTTTGTATGCTGATAGAGGCAATTAGGATATATGAAAATAGACTTTAGTTCTTCACGGACCTACTTGTTTAGAATGGGCAACTTAAGACCGCCTTGATCATCTGTGTAACAACCGATCCTTGATCTTTGTAGAGTTAAGTTGACCTGCTCACAGACCTGCAGTTCTCAACCACTCTACACAAAGTTATTCATCCGGTACATATTCAAAGAACCTCGCCTCATACGAACATCTATCAATTATTGAAGTTATACCGTATTCACGAACGATTTTCCACTCCAGTAACTGTAACACAATTGTGCGAGTAAGTGGCATGAAATTAACTAATCCTATACGTACAACAATAGCCCGCGGCGTGTCCAGCATCATAGTTTAAAGTGCTCGGAGATCAATGACACCAAAGCCGCTCGTAACAGCATCCACTGGCCTGTGACGTACTGACGAGGGAAGTACCCCAGATCGAACGGCGAAAACCGACTGAAAGTGGGTTTAAAGTATACAGTTGTATCTATGTCCATAGCTATCAAAGCCATTCATCTGTAAAAGTACGTGTTTGGTCGCCAGCGCCTTCTGAGTATGTGATATGTGATCACCGTGGCATTTAAATTTGGACTACTGTATTGCATTGTAAATAATGGAGTATGCCTACATGTTGCCCTTGTTAAGTGTGCGTACTGTTCCATTCCGCTGTGTTTTAATGACTTCATTGAAACTCCACATTTACACTTCGACGTCGAATGAAGGACAACACAGTAGTCTATCTTCTATTGTGGGAAAGATGACTATGTCATCACGGTACTGCATGTGTTAAGATTTCTTTTGCCAGATGATACTGCACCACATCTGATTCTTGTTAATATCTAAATGGTCCGAATTGCCTGTTGCACGGTAGTTTCTGCTGCGAATTGTGTTTCTGCAATCTTTGGACGCCGTAACTTCCAAATATTGATTGTACACTAATGCGGGATTTTACAGATAAATGCCCGTGGTGGGTAGTACAGACATATCTTCGTATGTTAAGCGCACTGCCGGTCGGTTTTAGCCGTTCGAGCTGGGGTACGTCCCTCGTGAGTGGTAGAGTTGTACGTCATCAACATGTCCACCTTCTCGACGTAAAACTAGAGCTTTTTATAAGTGGAGTATAAACAGAACGTTATCCGCATCCGCCCCGCATCCGCCCCGCATCCGCCCCGCATCCGTACGTTTGTTATCTGATCCGTTGACAGTACAATTATATTTTTAATTTCTTCTTCTTCTTCTTCTTCCTCTTCTTTTCGAATCACCCACTTTTGGGTACGTCAGATCAATCACTTCTTAGATTCTTGTGCTGTCCTTCTCTCCCAATACCTCTTCATTCTATCTCATCTATTCTTTCTTTCCTCTTGTGATATCTGCATCGATCAAGTTTACACCTCGCCGCTGGTTACCCGTTCTTAGCTCTGCTGAGAGAAGCAAAGAAGAACCGGTCATCTACCTCATTACCAGTTCACCAGGAATGTTGTTACCCATCGCCGCAACAACTTCGATCTAAGAGACCAGCAAGTGTATTGGCCGGCTGACTCTTGAGTGACAATTTTAACCTAAACCGGAGCTGGCAGGAAGAGTGGTCTAATTTAACATCTGGTACTAATGCTCATGAGATAAATCCAACTCGGAAAATGAATGGATTTGACCTCCCAAGAAAACTATGGTGTCGCCTCAACAGACTGAGAACTGGGCACGGGCGCTGTAATTTCTTGCGCCATAAGTGGGGCTGGATGGATTCTCCAATGTGTGAATGCCGTGAAGAGGAGCAGACCATGGACCATGTCATCCTGCGTTGCCCTCTTCATTCCTACTCCGGAAGCCCCAGCGACCTGTTTAATCTATCATAAAGTGCTGCTGTGTGGTTGAAGAACTTGGACCTGGACTTATGAATTCCTTGTTGTACTCACCATACGATTAAAGAAATAAATCGGTTTTCTGGAGACGGCTCTGGCTTGGAACTTCTTGGTGTTGTCTTAGGTCACGGTTTTGGCTGCACCATTCATCAACATGATTTCAGTATCTGGAGCTCTCACAGGTCCTTTTCTACTTCCGTAAACCAATTAGGTTTGATCTTTTTTTGTAAAAGAAGTCAAGATTTTCTTGGTTATTCGGACAGGATTCATCCTGTAGAAGTGTCCATAGAAATCAATCCTTCTTTTCCTTACGGTATCTGAAAGACTCTCCGACTTCACATACAGGGTGTCGTTTCTATAGAAAACTTGTTTGTTATTTTGGAATTTAGGACCTATGAACTTCCTCAAAATGTTTCTCTCTTTGAATTCCAATTTTTCCATTCGCCCTTGTCTCCTCAAGACTAGTGCTTCAGCTGCAAAGAGTGTCTTGGGCTTAATTACGGTGTTATAATGCCTGATTGTAGTGTTCCAGGAGAGGGTTTTCTTATTGTATGAATTTTTGGTTTTCTGAATGGCTACTTCCATTTTGATTCTTCTCGCCTCCATTGTTTTTCCTTCAAGGTTATCCATTCTTAATTTATTAGATAATGTATTAATTAATATCCTGAACTATCACCAACAGCTAGATTACAGGTACTATGTGGGATCGTTTAGTTCTTTAGTTCAAATAACATTTTCAAATAACTTACAACAGGCTGTTAAAAAAGCATTTATCGTATTATCAACTTGTCATTCTTCATATTCGATGCGTATAGAATTCCAACGGAAGGCAAACCGATGGAGTCCCACATAGAACAGTCATGACATCTGACGGAAAAGTTTCGCATAAGATAATCCTAATAGGATGAGTGCATTATAGCGTCCATAATAGGAATCCTACGCACAATCCGTAAACGTCGTCTCGCATGGTGGGGGCACACAATGCGCCACTCCAATTCAATGAGAACTGTGGCAGAAGGGTTCATTGAGGGAAAAATATCCACGAGGAAGACCTAGAAATACCTTCCTTAAACAAATGATAAACGACACCCAAACACAGAATTATAATTCAATGAAGGAAGCGGCAATTGACAGGACGATCTGGACATGTTTTTTATGGCAACTGACCAGTTTTAGGACTGCAAACCAATGATGATGATGAATAGGAAATAACAAATATTGACGAGTTGCATTATCTCAACTAATACTGCAACTAAATAAGTGTATATATTGTAAATATTTTCACCCATACTCGCAGACATAGATTTTATAGCCTAAGTGTAATGGATCTGATGATGATCGCTTGACGATCGAAACTGGTCATCCAAGTGCATTTATTAATCTCATATAATTATTTTCAGGTTTAGGGAATAACCAATCTCATTTGGGTACAATCGTGTTGACCGACTGAAAAGCACCAAACCTTTGTGCCAAAAGGTAAAGGGCCCGGAAAGGTTCCAAATTATGAGACTTGGAGAGCTGTAATCAAACTAAAAGATACATTTCGAAAATCACTTCCAGATAAAATACAGTTCCGGAAAAACAGCCCAAAATCTCTACTTCATCTTAATCTTCTTCTTTTTCTTCTTAATATTTATTTATCTAAGCGAACATTCCCCTACAGAAGAGCGATCCAACTTGATAACATGATGTCATTTGGAGGTGTGTGTCAACCCAAAATCTCTTCATTCGCGAGGAATGCTCCCTCTTCCTCTCATCCGTAGACTTTTTCCCAGGTTGTCGTAATGATCTTGGTTCAAACGATTTTCGTCTGGCACTCAGTTCGGTCTTCGAAATTTTCTATGTTGATTACTTGTGAGTCTCTCTGTACCTCTTTAAGCAATTCTGTGCCGCATTTGCTCTGTGTTATGATACCAAATAGTTTCTTTGGCAATCTGGAGGTGGCCGTCCTGTGGATGTTAGTGTAAATTTGGCTCTGCGATTTCTAATTTCGTCTGTTATCGTATTGGTCTTTTGATAGAGTTCTGTACTAGGTCTCTTCATCCAAATGCCGTTTCTGTTGATTGCTCCGTAGATCTTCCGGAGAATTTTTCGTACCTGTTTTTCCATTTCCCTAATCTTGGAATGACCATCGATTACTATTGTTTCAGCGGCATATGTTGCTTCTGGAAGAATAACTGTTTTATAATGTCGTAATTTGGCGTTCGTCGAAATGCATTTATTATTATTATTATTATTATTATTATTATTATTATTATTATTATATACTGTATATATAATTCGTTGAGGCCATCTAGGACCACGTTAAGTCTTGCTACACTTGGCAATTTGCTTCGCTTTTCTCTGCGCTCTGCTGTCCAGGTGGTAATGCCCCCGTAAAATGAATTATTTTGGGATGAAAATGGGAATATTTTTCGAAGCCCATGATAAAATTTAACCAAGCAATATTGAGGCTGGATGTTGGCAGAAACCAGTCAAGAGGCGACGTTGAGCAGGAGGGATATTCCGTCACGTGATTGTATTGCGCAATGGAAGTTTCCAGAAGCTTAGGATCGACCTAGCAACAGCGAATAATCCCAAGAATTGTTTAAACATTGTTATAAATTATCCAATTGGATATGAGCTTACAGCCAATATGAAGAAGTGTTAGAGAAGACGGGAGTTCTAGCAACTAAATTTTTATGGGTATTTAACACATTTAAGCCCCTTGAGAGTGAATTTATATTATGGTAAAGAGAAGAATATGATAATAAAATATTGGAAATATTTTATAAGTCAATAGCAGGTCGCTATTGGAAGGAATAAGCAATTTTCTGGAGCCCCCGCGAATTTGAGAGGGAACGCAAAATGGCGGCGAGAATCGGTAGACTTGGAGGGGAGACGCCAAGCGTCGAGGCTCTTTATTATCTGAATGTTAGAGAGGTCAGACGCGTTTTGCCGGAAGAGAGAGGAGTTCCGAGTGTTTCACCGAGCTTGTAGAAGGTTGACTCGTGGAGACAAGGTAGAAGCGAGGCGAGAGTTAGGAGATTACCGCGCCTTGAAACTAAGTGAAGTTGCGATGAACTTATATGCCGCAATTACTTCGGTCTGATCCACATCAGAGACATTATTTCGACTACAGATTGTAGCTGACTATCGTATTTAATATATTACGAACTTTGAAAAATTGAGAAAAGTATTTCAGAAGATATAAACGTTTTTGTGAAGCGTGAGAAAAGTGTTTGTTTCCAGCGCGATAAGACACTTTTGTTCGAGCGACTACAGCGCATGCACCAGACACAAGTGAGTAAGAGTGAATGTTAGCATTGCTTTTGTGGAACTATATAACACCAATAGGATGAAGATGTATTCTATGTTGAAGAACATTATTAAGTCTGCTAATATGAGTTTAATTATGGACTAAATTAGTATGTGCGCCAGGGATATAAGCAGATAGAAGCGATATAGTCAGCGATGGAGCTTCGTTAAAGGAGTTTGTTCATGAATATCTACTTGATGAGCGAACATGAGACTTGATGTACAACTGTATTCTAGTGCATTATTGTCAGACATGAGCTCGACATTAACACCTGCGACTACAGAGCGATGTTCATATTCCATCTACATGAATGTTCGTTATGCGAGTGAGGTCCACGACTTTCTTTTCGAATGTCTTTCGAAATGGGAAGCTGAACTATTGACACTGCTCGTTGTTTTGATGAAACTGTACTGTGACGGAGTAAGAAGAGACATGAAGATTATCAATAGGTCCGGGGTAAACCCGGTCACAATGAAGATGATGATTGGAGGCCCGCAGTTCAATCCCGGTCGGAGCTTGCTGTTTTCCAGTAGGAGAATTCGTTCCTTTCCTGAGGTCACGAGTTCTTGGAGACGAGCTAGGATCCAACCCGTATCTTTGGAAGATGTAACAACTGAGTATTTTGTAATACTCTATATTGAGCTTCTAGACTTCCAGACCAGGTAGCAGTGTTCACTATCCTAGTAGTTAGAGCTTTGTAGTGGCATTTTTGAGCAGATCCTTTATCCATATTTCGACACAATATTTACTGTATGTACTCCATGCATAGTCATTTTATTCTTCGAGATTATTTGTAGTGATCGACTTTCGACGTTTTTTAGCTTTGTCTGTTTGAAATCCAGTTTCTGAACTGAGCTTATTTTTCTTGTTCGAGGAACAAGCATTTTGTTATTTCCTTTAAGGATTAGTAATTTATTTTCGACGTTTATGAATTCATTTTGAATTCAGGTGATAGACATTTTCATCTATGTTACCGATTAAATTAATTTTTATTAGTTTAATTTGGGCATTTTATCCGTCGAGAAGAGACATCAAGAGAGATGATATTGGTAGTGATATATTGTGAAATATCATGGCATCATTTGGAAGAGAAACATTTAATGTGGAAACGATTATTATCGTTAGAACTCATAGACATTCGTTCAGAATGGAGATAATACGAATATGACTAATTGTATGTTTTATTGAAGAAAGCCATGAACTTTCAGTCATTTAAAATAATTTGAATTTAGAATCTTCTTGGAAGGTTTATTATTATCCGACGTTAGGGAAGTTCTTGTTTGATATCCTCGTCGTGATCGATTCTTGTTGGACACACATATATAATTTTGTGATTAAGTATTTACGAGGAGTAATATAATGTCACGTTGTAGACATCATATTCCTTCATCGGTAAAAGTTGAACCCAGAAGTGTGAAGTTAAGATTCAGTATTTTTATTAAATGTATACACAACAGTTTAAATTTATCTGAGTAACGTTTTAAAAGTAATAGTGAGGAGGTCTGTATCGATTAGTCCAAAGGTCATTAACATGTATAGATTAATGGTTTAACAATTGATGTTATCGTTCATTAGACCAGCGATTGGTGTGACAACGCTGAGGAATTATGCCCTTTTTAAGGAATGCCAGTTTGAATGAAGTGAAGGTGATAACCCTTTGATAGTGGTTATACAGTATATATATATATGTAAGTAATTCCGTGTTTAGTTGGCACACGAGGGTTTTGCGAAGGTGTTTCCGCCCTTTTATATTACAGTCATTGCGTGGGCATGACTAGGTTTGGCAAGGCGCAAAGGTGTGAGTTGACAGTACTCCTTATTTTATACACGGCTTTGGATTAGAGAAGACAGGAGGTTCACGATTGAAATTGAAACGGGAAATAGACATTGATATCCGTTATGTTGTACTATTATTAAGATTATTAAGCCGAAGTATGTAACGACATATGTTTCACCTTGAGTGGTCGAACGTATTTAATCTATTATGAATAATAATAATAATAATAATGTTATTGGTTTTACGTCCCTTTTAACTACACTGGCTTTTAGAGACGCCGGGGTGCCGGAATTTTGCCCCGAAGGGGATCTTTAACGTGCCAGTAAATCTACTGACACGGCTCCCTCGCATTTGCGCACCCTCAAATGCCAGCTGACTGCGCCAGGTTTCTAACCTGCAACCTTGGGCTCAGCAAGCGAGAACGTTAACCCTGAGCCACGCAGCCAGACAAATCTATTATGACACCAGATCAGAAAGGAGAGAATGGTGGTAGTATTTCTGAAGCTGTAGGAGCTTATGAGAATCCCAATTAATTGTATTTGACATAACTGTGAGGTCAGAGCTCAGGCTCATGTGTATATAGACGCACCTTATTTTAAAGGATTATAGCCTATGCTATTAGTGTCATTGTAAATTTATTCAGTATTAACTTTGTTTATTTGCCAATCGAGTGTATGATATGTTAGGTATAGGAAGTTTATTGATTGTTTAGCGTAGTGGTTAGCGTATGAATGCTGATATGACTGGATGTGGTTTGTTTCATGTTCAGTGTGAATGAATTGAACTCCATTGGGACGTCACAATGCGAGAGTATGAAAGGAAGAGTGTATAAAAGTTTTGTTTCATTAGCATGTAGGAAGTGTGTATGATTCACATTTTTGTCTGACGTGAATCTGTTCCATTTTTACATAGCTTGTGATTCGATGGAGAGGTGTATTTGTGGGCAAGGTTGGAATAGCGAGGGTTTGTTTGAAACTCGTTTCCATCCAAGACCAATGTTCGGCCGCGCACAAATGTGGAGAGTTATTGCGGACCGACAGGCAAGCAGCTTTTTAAACCAGCCATCTCTGGGAATGTAACGGAGTTTGTTATGTCATCAGACACGTGGCGAAGGTCGCGTGCTCTTAGCGCCCAGATGTTCATTGTGAAGCGCGCCAGAGGAATGTAAAACACACAGGGGTTTCTAATTGATGTATAGCTTATTGTAATGACACAAGCTGCCCCAAAATTTGTCACAGCGTTCATGGAATGCAATATTATCAATGGCGTAAATGTGAAGAAGAAGAAGAAGAAGAAGAAGAAGAAGAAAGGGAGTGCGCTTTATTTACTGTATGAATGTTTAGATTTAGTTTACACCGTTGTTATTAAATTGTTCAGTTTATTGGAAGCCGCGTCGTTTTGATTTATTTTAGATATAAAGAGATGCAACTGTGAAACCCATTATAGGTCCAGAGGCTGACCACGAGATCCTCGAGAATGAAAGGTAGGTGTTCTACTTTGAGCTAAGTGCATTTTTATGTAATTCACAGTTGTGTCGTAATTTCCGCCACGTATATTCATGAGGGTCTTGTTGGAGTGGATCTTTGACTAGTATTTGCGCCGGAGCTGTCAGGGTCTACGAATCCAGCCTTGCTTCGGATATCCAACAGACCGCCTCTACAATATACGGGGATAGTGGAAAGATGGCACCCTAGACTTTGGGGCCACGAAAATAGCCTCGTGAGGCCATTTAGATGCTATCCAGAAGACAACTTAACTTTTAAGTTTGTGGGATTAATTAACCATATCATCTGTGATGAGCTAGAGTGTAATTATATAGGTAATTTGCTTTGTTTTTAACAAAATTGCACTCAAATGAAGGACCAGATCTAATGGATAGCCTGAGAAAGAAGTAATAGGTAATATTTTTGGAAATGACCTATGATCTGAATCTATTTTCATTTTACCGGCTCATGGTTATTGATAGCCATGTTAATATCAAGCTAACTTGTTTAATGACGATAAATGTAAATGTTCTTTATGGTAGTATATTTAAAATAAATCACACGCCAACGTTTTAGGAACTGGTATTTTAGAAATAGAACTTATGGTAATCTAACATTAAGTTAATGTTAAGGCAAGACGATAAGATGCCCAAATACATGGATTGAAAGGATGCTCTAAAGTGTTGCTGTATTGCTCTATTTGTTTATATTCCTATAGCACTTTTTATTATTGAGATTGTTGTAATGGCAACAATGGCGACGGAGGATGTTCGGAAGATGATGATCGAGATGAAGGAGAGTTTGTTGGAGAAAATGGACAGTAACTTGAAGGAGAAATTAGACGGTGTTGAAAATCAGATTAAAGAGAGTCTGAAAGTAAATGTCATTGATTTACAGAGAAAATTGTACGAGGCGATGAAGGACCGAGAGCAGCTGAAGAATGATCGCCAGGTAGATCTTGACACGATTGTTGTCAAGGTGGGTGAAAGTTTCAAGGGAGATATTCAGGGTATGCAAAATTCTTTACAGGGATTGCAGACCAGCTCCGCTGAATTGAAAGAAAATGTTTCCATTGTTCAAACTGAGGTTACTCTTGTGAAATCCAATGTTGCAAGTGTACAAACTAAAGTAAAGGGTGTGCATTCTGATGTTGCCCTGGTTAAAGATGATGTTACTCTTGTTAAAGATGATGTTACTCTTGTTAAAGATGATGTTACTCTTGTTAAATCAGAGGTTGCCAATGTAAGGTCAGATGTGTCCCATGTCCAAACAAAGGTAGATAAGGTTCAGGAGAACGTTAACAACATGCAGATAGATGTTAATGTCCAGACAATATAACTAGTGTACAGAATGATATTGCTAAAGTACAGTCGGAAGTTAATTCTATGTTTGTCGATGTTAATAAGGTCCAAGGGGACATAGATAAAATAAGAAAGGAAGTAGAAGAATCTAAGACACAATGTTCTGAGGGTATAGATGCTTTGAGATCGCAATTTGTTGACGATTCTCTAAAGACTATTGTTTCGTTAGCTGAGTTGAAAACTAACGTTGATACTCTGCGTAATCAGGTGATAGACCACAATAAGATCTTGAAGGCGGACATAGAAGTTGATATAGCCGAAATGTTAAAGGCGAACGTAGTTATTTGGAAAGATGAATGGGATAAGTCGAGCGCAGAACTTATTAAGTTAATACAAGGTAAAGTTGACAGTAAGCTTGCCAGACCGCAATTACAAATAAATCGTGATGTAATGTCTGTTAGGTCAGATCTAGGGAAGCGTATTGATCAACTGATACAAAGACAGGTTGACGATAAGAATCAATCGGTCGAGGAAAACCAAACTTTGAAAGAAACTTTAGAAATTCGTAGTAAACGTTTAGACGAACGAATAGATACAGTAGTCACAGTCGTGAATGAGATTAAAGAAGGAAAATCCACTAATATTGAAGAATACATTAGTAGGAAATTGCAAAGTCTGAGCTTAGGAGACGTTGCAGATCTTGAAGTCTATAAGGAGGATCTGAAGAAAGAAATAGAGAAGCAAGTGAAAGGTTGATTACGGAGATAGAAGATAGGGAGAAGATAGAAATTGAGGACTATGAAAATCGTCATAGAAAACTCAGTATGGAGCCCGGAGATAGAGAAGTGAGGCCAGAAGAAAGGGTATTAAGATACAATGAGAGACTCGAAGATAGAAGTAGAGAGCCCGAAGGAGAAAGGAGGGAATATCGTCCCAATTTACAAGATACTCAACAGAGAAACGTGACGGTAATTCGTAACTTTGAGGACAAACCACGTAAGTTCACAAATCTCGATTCTTACACCCCAATTGAGTATATCAGGAATATCCGTGACTACTTTGCGGAGGCTCACATTCCTCGAGAACGGGAGATGAAGATAGTGGAACGCTATATGGGAGAGGGCCCCCTTGAGTGGTTTTTCGCCTTCAGGTACACATTTGTGGACTTCGAAGAGTTCGCTGAAGCCCTAATGAAGTGTTATTGGTCTATAGAGGCGCAGAACAATTTACGCGCAGAAGTACACTCCAGGAAGTATTCGGGCACATTACTGACGCGGTATGCTGACTTCTTTACGACACAATTCGCCCGGTTACGTTTTTTGCAACCCCCACTATCTACGGCACATCTAATAGATGCTATTGCCAGAATGTTGCCAGTTGAAGTGAGAAGACTGATAATTTCTTCAGGAATCAGTGATTTGGCCGGCATGGACGAACTTCATCGGAAATTGGATTACACTAGTCCAACGCCCAATGTCGTAGCTAGAAACCAACGTCAGGACTATAAATAAATAAATACTGTGTTTATAGATCAGACACAGCAGACATAAAGAACAGGAGGAGGGTAACTTATGTCCAGAGAGAAATAATTATTTCAGAGATAGGCGATCCAAACCAAGGTATAGGAGATTCCGTGGTGGCCGTCCCTATCTACAACAACAAGGACGTGGAAACTATCAGGAGAATCTTAGGAGCGGTTTCTTCCATAACAATAATAATTATAGGAACAATAATAATTATAATGGTCGAAACAATCGCAATAATCAGAACCAGAACCACGATAGACCACAAAGAAATGAGGTTATGACTAAAGAGGATTATGACGAATGCCATCAAGAAGGAAAGCAATTCTTGAAGGAACTAAGGGAAAAGGAAGTTGGAAACGGAAGTAATTCAAGCTTGAGCGTGGATCCTAAACCCGGTACTAGCCAGCAAGGAATCCGTGAAAATGACGCTCAGGAACAAAAAAAAAAACTTCATTTTCGAAACGGAACTAGATGGAGAAAGAAATTCTACTAAACCGCACCAGATTCTAATAAATGAAGTATATGAAGTGACGGATGAGGATCTATTGTCAGAAGGATGAGGATGGAAGAAGGCATTATATCGCTTTCACGGGTAGGAAGTTGAAACGACATGAGGAGAATTACTTTACAGCGGAACTGGAGGCGTTAGCCTTTGTTACAGCTCTCCAGGCTTGGAAGAAGATCTTGATCGGTCATCAGATCATTATCGTGACCCACCACAAGGCGTTGCAGTTCATACTATAAACTGAAATATCGAGTGATAGGTTAACACGATGGGCCCTTTTCACTCAACAGTTTAACGCAACTATTGCCCACCAGCCAGGGAAAGATAACTTACTGGCTGATGCATTATCGAGAAACCCAATTAAAAATGTGCAGATTAATCATGTACAATTGGAGCAAGAAGATCTAGAAACCGTTAGGAGATTAGCCCGAATCGGTGTATCACAGAAGAGATACGCTCCAATAAGGAAAATGTACAGGTTCTTAAAAGGTTTCATGGACATAGCAGATGATGATTATATCGCAACCCAAAGACGATCCCGCCACTTTGTTTTGAGCGGAGATCTAGTATGCAAGTATATTGACGCCGAGCATACAAAACTCTGCATAGTTGTGCCCCCTAATTTGGTCTCGAAATTAGTGTGGTTAGCACACCACTCCATAGGACACGGTGGTTTAGATAAGACTCTCAGTACACTCAAAGAGAGATTCACCTGGATCAACATGAGATCCGCTATTGTGGGGATAATAAGATCTTGCGATGAATGTCAAAGAGAGAAATTCAAATCTGAGTTGTTAAAGGGTAAACCAAGGCCTATAATACCTTCTAAACCGCATGAGTTGATGGCGGCGGATATTTTTGGCCCCTGTCATAAGGGTTACCAAGGGAACCAGTTCTTGTTAGTAACGGTGGATGGTCTTCTCCAAATTTATTACGATGGACCCAATGCAGAAAGAAAACACAAGAAATGTAGTGAGCAGGTTGGAAAATTCTGTTTTTCGGAAGGCTGGAAGACCAGAGTATTTGTAATCTGATCACGGAGCCCAGTTTACCTCAGCGGAATTTGAAGCAGATATGAAAAGATTAGGGATAAGACACATATTTTCCAGCGTGCATTATCCTGAATCAAATTCCAGTGAAAGATATATGGGTGAATTTAGTAAATTCTGTCGCATTTTCTGCCCTAATGATCAACCCAGTTGGGTTAAGTATGTGCCTATCATTGAAGAATGTTTGAACTCCACAGTTCAAGAGAGCACGGCAGAAGTTCCAATGGTCTTACATTTAGGAAGGAAGCCAGAAAGACCATGGGACAACACATTTAATTTTATTCCTCAAGATCCAGATGTAGGAAGACAGGAGAAGATAGACAGAGCGAAGGAAAAGCTCCAGAAGGCGGCCGATAAACGCATGAAGAGAGTGGAAGGGAAGAGATTTAGTAAGCCCTTAGAAGTAGGAGACATGGTATTACTGCGCCGACATGTCAAAGCGGACGTAAGCAAGAAAATATACCCGAAGTTCGGAGTTATATTTATTGGTCCGTTCCGAATAGAGACTGTCTATGGAAATAATTGTTATGAGCTGTATGATGAAGAGAACAATGTCATTTTGGGAAAATACAACGCAAAGAACTTTAAAAAAATATTTTAAGAAAGTAGGCTAAAAAATAATTCATTTTCGAGTTCAGTGACATGTCTAAGGTCCTGATTCGAAGTGATTAAAAACAATTTTTCAACCGTTTTTAATTTGAGATGGGAGAGGAATGCCCCCGTAAAATGAATTATTTTGGGATGAAAATAGGAATATTTTTCGAAGCCCATGATAAAATTTAACCAACCAATATTGAGGCTGGATGTTGGCAGAAACCAGTCAAGAGGCGACGTTGAGCAGGAGGGAAATTCCGTCACGTGATTGTATTGCGCAATGGAAGTTTCCAGAAGCTTTGAATCGACCTAGCAACAGCGAATAATCCCAAGAATTGTTTAAACATTGTTATAAATTATCTGATTGGATATGAGCTTACAGCCAATATGAAGAAATGTTAGAGAAGACGGGAGTTCCAGCAACTTAATTTTTTATGGATATTTAACACATTTAAGCCCCTTGAGAGTGAATTTATATAATGGTAAAGAGAAGAATATGATAATAAAATATTGGAAGTATTTTATAAGTCAATAGCAGGTCGCTATTGGAAGGAATAAGCGATTTGCTAGAGCCCGCGCGAATTTGAGAGGGAACGCAAAATGGCGGCGAGAATCGGTAGACTTGGAGGGGAGACACCAAGCGTCGAGGCTCTTTATTATCTGAATGTTAGAGAGGTCAGACGTGTTTTGCCGGAAGAGAGAGGAGTTCCGAGTGTTTCACCGAGCTTGTAGAAGGTTGACTCGTGGAGACAAGGTAGAAGCGAGGCGAGAGTTAGGAGATTACCGCGCCTTGAAACTAAGTGAAGTTGAGATGAACTTATAGGCCGCAATTACTTCGGTCTGATCCACTTCAGAGACATTATTTCGACTACAGATTGTAGCTGACTATCGTATTTAGTATATTACGAACTTTGAAAAAATTGAGAAAAGTATTTCTGAAGATATAAACGTTTTTGTGAAGCGTGAGAAAAGTGTTTGTTTCCAGCGCAATAAGACACTTTTGTTCGAGCGACTACAGCGCATGCACCGGACACAAGTGAGTAAGAGTGAATGTTAGCATTGCTTTTGTGGAACTGTATAACAACACCAATAGGATGAAGATGTATTCTATGTTGAAAAACATTATTAAGTCTGCTAATATTAGTTTAATTATGGACTAAATTAGTATATGCGCCAGGGATATAAGCAGATAGAAGCGATATAGTCAGCGATGGAGCTTCATTAAAGGAGTTTGTTCATGAATGTCTACTTGATGAGCGAACATGAGACTTGATGTACAACGGTATTCTAGTGCATTATTGTCAGACATGAGCTCTACATTAACACCAGCGACTACAGAACGATGTTCATATTCCATCTACATGAATCTTCGTTATGCGAGTGAGGTCCACGACTTTCTTTTCGAATGTCTTTCGAAATGGGAAGCTGAACTTTTGACACTGCTCGTTGTTTTGATGAAACTGTACTGTGACGGAGTAAGAAGATACATGAAGATTATCAAGAGGACCAGGGTAAACCCGGTCACAATGAAGATCATGATTGGAGGCCCGCAGTTCGATCCCGGTCGGAGCTTGCTGTTTTCCAGTAGGGGAATTCGTTCCTTTCCTGAGGTCACGAGTTCTTGGAGACGAGCTAGGATCCAACCCGGATCTTAGGAAGATGTAACAACTGATTATTTTGTAATACTCTATCTTGAGCTTCTAGACTTCCAGACCAGGTAGCAGTGTTCACTATCCTAGTAGTTAGAGCTTTGTAGTGACATTTTTGAGCAGATCCTTCATCCATATATCGACACAATATTTATGTACTCCATGCATAGTCATTTTATTCTTCGAGATTATTTGTAGTGATCGTCTCTCGACGTTTTTTAGCTTTGTCTGTTTGAAATCCAGTTTCTGAATTGAGATAATTTTTCTTGTTCGAGGAACAAGCATTTTGTCATTTCCTTTAAGGAATAGTAATTTATTTTCGACGTTTATGAATTCATTTTGAATTCAGGCGATAGACATTTTCATCTATGTTACCGATTAAATTAATTTTTATAAGTTTAATTTGGGCATTTTATCCGTCGAGAAGAGACATCAAGAGAGAAGATATTGGTAGTGATATATTGTGAAATATCATGGCATCATTTGGAAGAGAAACATTTAATGTGGAAACGATTATTATCGTCAGAACTCATAGACATTCGTTCAGAATGGAGATAATACGAATGTGACTAATTGTATGTTTTATTGAAGAAAACCATGAACTTTTAGTCATTTAAAATAATTTGAAGTTAGAATCTTCTTGGAAGGTTTATTATTATCCGACGTTAGGGAAGTTCTTGTTTGATATCCTCGTCGTGATCGATTCTTGTTGGACACACATATATAATTTTGTGATTAATTATTTACGAGGAGTAATATAATGTCACGTTGTAGACATCATATTCCTTCATCGGTAAAAGTGGAACCCAGAAGTGTGAAATTAAGATTCAGTATTTTATTAAATGTATAAACAAAAGTTTAAATTTATCTGAGTAACGTTTTAAAAGTAATAGTGAGGAGGTCTGTATCGATTAGTCCAAATGTCGTTAACATGTATAGATTAATGGTTTAACAATTGATGTTATCGTTCATTAGACCAGCGATTGGTGTGACAACGCTGAGGAATTATGCCCTTTTTAAGGAATGCCAGTTTGAAAGAAGTGAAGGTGATAACCCTTTGATAGTGGTTATATATATATATATATATATACAAGCTGACCCGGCAGACGTTGTCCTGCCAATCAAAGAAAGTGTTGTAACTTTGTTTCTTGAAGTGCTTTTGGATACACAATATTTTTTTCAATTTCTGTTAACTGTCTCTAAACTATCGTGAATTGAATTAACTAATTTAGAAACATTCGTTGGAGCGTGCACAACAACTCTCCATAGTTTCATCGCAAACGGATAAATGCCATTTAACGCATACGGGATTTGGATTAAATGATTCGTGCGCTGTCACTCATTTGTTGAATCTACTCGTGCTCTACCAACTGTGAAATGGATTTACTAAGTTAGAAAGCTTCACGTAAGTGTACACAACAACTCATCAAAGTTTCATCGCAATCGATGAATAGTATATGAACGCATACAGGATTTTGTTGGAACGCTTCGCGCGTCGTCACTCATTTGTTACATCTATTCGTGCACCACCAATATTGTGGATTTACCAATTTGAACACCTTCCCTGGCGTGTACACAACAACTCATCAAAGTTTCATCGGAATCGGATGGATGAAATATGAACGCATAAGTGATTTTCTTTAAACGATTTGCGTGCCGTCACTCATTTGTTGAATCTACTCATGCGCTGCCTATTGTAAAATAGATTTACTAAGCCTGAAACCTTCTCTGGCTTGTACTCAATGATTCACCAAGGTTTGATCGCAATCGGATGAATGCTATATGACCGCATACGGGACATTGCGGAAACGATTCACGCGCCGTCGCTCATTTGTTGAATCTACTCGTGCGCTACTTATTAAAAACTGGATTTACTGAGACAGAAACATTTCCTGGAGTGTACATAACAATTCACCAATGTTTGATCGCAATCGGATAAATGGTATATGGACGCATACGGTACTTTGTTAAAATGATTCGCGTGCCTTCACACATTTGTTGAATCTACTTGTCCGCTACCTATTGTAAAACCTTCCGTAGGGTGTACACAACATCTCACCCAAGTTTCATCGTAATCGGACGAATGGTATTTGAACGCATACAGGACCTTATTGAAACGCTTCGCGCGTCGTCGCTCATTTGTTGAATCTACTCGTGCGAAACCTCCTGTGAAAAGGATTTACTAAGTTAGAAACCCTCACGTAAGTGTACACAACATCTCACCCAAGTTTCATTGCAATCGGATGAATGGTGTATGAACGCATACGGGACTTTGATTAAAAGCTAGCACGTCGTTGCTCATTTGTTGAATCTACTCGTGAGCTACCTAGTGTAAAATGGATTTACTAAGTTAGAAACCCTCATGTAAGTGTACACAACATCTCACCCAAGTTTCATCGCTATCGGACGAATGGTATTTGAACGCATACGGGACTTTGTTGAAACGCTTCGCATGTCGCCGCTTATTTGTTGAATCTACTCGTGCGCAACCTCTTGTGAAATGGATTACTAAGTTAGAAGCCTTCACTTAAGTGTACACAACAACTCATCAAAGTTTCATCTCAATCTATGAATGGAATATAAACTTATACGGGATTTTGTTGAAAAGCTTCGCGCCTCGTCACTCATTTGTTGAATCTAGTCGTGCGCTACCTAATGTGAAATTGATTTACTAAGCCAGAAGCCTTTCCTGGAGTGCACACAACATCGCACTCAAGTTTCATCGCTATCGGACGAATAGTATTTGAACTCATACGGGACCTTTTTCAAACGCTTCGCGCGTCGTCGTTCATTTGTTGAATCTATTCGTGCGCTATCTATTGTAAAATGGATTTACTAAGCCAAACACCTTGCCTGGAGCTCACTCAACATATCACCCAAGTTTCATGGCAATCGGATGAATGGTATATGAACGCATACGGGACTTTGAAACGCTCTAACGTGCAGAGACAAACAGTAGAATTCGACATCACTGTCACCTTTGGTATAAAACACAACTTTTCGCCACGGACGTTGTATATGTAATGGCGGTAGTTGCACAGGTTGCGACCAGGTGGCTCTAACGTGCAGAGACAAACAGTCCAAAGACATCAGCTTTCACGAAGGCCAAGGCTAGTGGTTTCCATGACGACTGTTTTTGTCTGTATATTGTGGTTCTAAAATTGCGTGTAAATTGTGGTTCTAAAATTGTGTTCATTCCACCTACTGGGTCAGATTGTGAATCTAAACCATACATGGACCCACCCTAATATACATACCAAATTCCATCAAAATTGGTTCAGTCGTTTAGGAGGAGTTCAGTCACATACACACGTGTCGAAGAATTATATATATAAAGATATATATATATATGTATATGTAATTCCGTGTGTAGTTGGCACACGAGGGTTTTGCGAAGGTGTTTCCGAATTTTATATTACAGTCATTGCGTGGGCATGACTAGGTTTGGCAAGGCACAAAGGTGTGAGTTGACAGTCCTCCTTATTTTATACACGGCTTTGGATTAGAGAAGACAGGAGGGTCACGATTAAAATTGAAACGGGAAATAGATATTGACATCTGTTATGTTGTACAATTATTAAGATTATTAATCCCAAGTATGTAACAACATATGTTTCACCTTGAGTGGTCGAACGTATTTAATCTATTATGACACCAGATCAGAAAGGAGAGAATGGTGGTAGTATTTCTGAAGCTGTAGAAGCTTATGAGGATCCCAGTTAATTGTATTTGACATAACTGTGAGATCAGAGCTCAGGCTCATGTGTATATAGACGCAACTTATTTTAAAGGATTATAGCCTATGCTATTAGTGTCGTAAATTTATTCAGTATTAACTTTCTTTATTTGCCAATCGAGTGTATGTTATGTTAGGTATAGGAAGTTTATTGATTGTTTAGCGTAGTGTTTAGCGTATGAATGCTGATGTGACTGGATGTGGTTTGTTTCTTGTTCAGTTTGAATGAAATGAACTCCATTGGGACATCACAATGCGAGAGTATGAAAGGAAGAGTGTATAAAAGATTTGTTTCATTAGCATGTAGGAAGTGTGTATGATTCACATTTTTGTCTGACGTGAATCTGTTCCATTTTTACATAGCTTGTGATTCGATGGAGAAGTGTATTTGTGGGCAAGGTTGGAATAGCGAGGGTTTGTTTAAAACTCGTTTCCATCCAAAGCCAGTGCTCGGCCGCGCACAAATGTGGAGAGTTGTTGCGGACCGACAGGCAAGCAGCTTTTTAAACCAGCCAGCTCTGGGAATGTAATGGAGTTTGTTATGTCATCAGACACGTGGCGAAGGTCGCATGCTCTTAGCGCCCAGATGTTCATTGTGAAGCGCACCAGAGGAATTAAAAATACACAGGGGTTTCTAATTGATGTATAGCTTGTTGTAATGACACAAGCTGCCCCAAAATGTGTCACAGCGTTCATGGAATGCAATATTATCAGTGGCGTAAATGTGAAGAAGAAGAAAGTGAGTGTGTTTCTATTTACTGTATGAACGTTTAGATTTAGTTTACACCGTTGTTATTAAATTGTTTAGTTTATTAGAAACCGCGCCATTTTGATTTATTTTAGAATAAAGGAGATGCAACTGTGAAACCCATTATAGGTCCAGAGGCTGACCACGGGATCCCCGAGAATTAAAGGTAGGTGTTCTACTTTGAGCTAAGTGCATTTTTATGTAAATTACAGTTGTGTCGTAATTTCCGCCACGAATATTCATGACGGTCTTTTTTGGAGTGGATCCTTGACTAGTATTTGCGCCGGAGCTGTCAGGGTCTACGAATCCAGCCTTGCTTCGGATATTCAACAGACCGCCTCTAGAATATACGGGGACAGTACCTTGTCTTCTTTTCGGGTTCGGTGTCTCATCTGGGGTTAGGCCATTAGTCAGTATCTTTTTGCGGAAGAGATATCTATTGAAGGCGTCATCGGGGTTTAAATGCATACTATTATTATTGCTGTTATTGTTATTATTGTTTTATTTTCATTAATATACTCTCTGCATTATTGTCATAGTACTACATGTTCTTAACTAATTTCATACAATTGTGTAATTATAATATATGGTATTTTTTTCCTATTTATTATTTGCTGATTGGTGATGGTCCTGATTTTCTTTCATTACTGTAAAGTCCAAAGAGTTCACGAATTTTGAAAATGGTTTAAGATATTTTCTGATTTAAAAAAAGATTTATGAATCTGCTAGTAACCTTTTATAGAAACCCTGTTTAGTAAAACTTTCCTCTCTCTATTCACTTCACTACATTGAAATATTATATGGTCCACTGTTTGGGGTCCTTCGTTACAGGAACACTCGGGGCTGCGTACAATTTTAAGGCTGTGTAGATTCGAGTTGATATATACATGTCCTGATATTAATGTCATTATTATTATTATTATTATTATTATTATTATTATTACGTAATTGGGAGAGATGGGCTTGAAAATGTCAGAAAAAATAGAGAAAAATGCTTAGGAAAATCCTGGCCAAAGATAAAAGATGGAGAGAGAAGATTAAGACCAAACAAGGAATTGTATCGGAAAACTGAAAGTGTGGTTGAAAAAGTCACTGCGCAGCTCAAAAAACTAATCTGCACAGCTCAAAAAGTCAATGTGAAGCTCAACTGATGAAGAGGAGATTACAGTTCAATGGACACCTCCTCAGAATGGATGGCAACAGACTGACAAAATGAATTTTCGAATTTTTCAGGAAGAGAAAGACAGAGTTCAAATGGTTTCGAGAAGTGAGAACGGCCCTAGTTAAGATAGGGGTACAAGAAACGACATAGCAGATAGAGAGACATTTAGACGACTAATTAAGGAGTACCGAGCCGGCCCCGTGGTGTTGGGGTAGCGCGCCTGCCTCTCACCCGGAGGCCCCGGGTTCGATCCCCGGCTCCGTCAGGGATTTTAAAACTGACGTGAGGGTTGGAACGGGGTGCACTCAGCCTCGTGAGGACAATTGAGTAGCTGTCTGACAGTGAGACAGCACCCCGATCACGAATACCAAGATTAACGGCCGAGGGGACCCGACGCGCTGATCACGCGTCACCCCAATATCTGCAGGCCAAATGGCTGGGCAGCGGTCGCTTGGTCGGCCTTAGCCCGTCATGGGCTGGATAGTGCCAGGGGTTGACTTTGACTTTTGTTTGTTTGAATTAAGGAGTACCGAGGTTACCAGGAGAAGGGGGAGGAGCCGGTGACAAAGAAAAGAACCTACACAGAAGAGGGGAGTAGGAGAAAGGATGAGAAGATACTGGCAGAGAGTCAAGGCAGAGAAGGCAAAACATAATGTCAAGCGTGGTCTATTGAAGGCCAAGACGAAAATTATTATTTTCGTTTCGGTCATCTGGGGACCACGAGCCAATTTCAATGCTTTGTCCTTTGCTGTTCCTTCTTCTTCCTCCAGTATTTATTCATCATCTCACTATGTTTCCTCTTCCTTTCCTCGTACCATTTCGAGACGGTTTTCTTTCCCTTCCTCCCTTGGAATCCTTCCATTTTTTAGCACTTTTTGTCTAAAAATATCTCTCTGTGGGATATATATTCTTCTCTGATATTGTTTCTTTCCTTATCCTTTTTGACTTCTTGTACCCAGGTTGTTGTTGACTTCTTGTTCCAAAGGAATGTGAAGATATGTTTGGTTAACCTACTGTCATCCATCTTGTACAAGTGTCCAAAAAATAGCAATCTCCTCTTCCGCATTGGTTATGATATGTTTTCTATTTTTCGATATATTTCATCATTACTTTTTAATTTTCAGAATTTATTTTTACATAATAGTTTCGGTCTTCTATGGACCACGTTATTTCAACTGCCTATTCCCTCGTTCTTTCCCATTGACCCAGTGTTCGCGCATTCTTCTTCGGTGAGCTTCTTTTCGTTCTTCGGTCCACTTCTTTCCGGTTCTCAATATGGGTTTCGGCTGTAAACTCTGGATTTCCCTAAGTTTCTTCTTCAAAGTGTCACGTTCCAAAATGTCCTCATGTGATATCCCCAGTTCCTGTAGGTTTTTTCCCCTCTGTAAACCAGATCCTTTTGGTTTTCTTTCCCACAAATTAGGCACAGATTCGATTGGACAATCTTCCGGAGCTCATTCGTGTTAAGTGGCGTGTGGTGTACGTTATTTTCCCCACATCTAGGTAAAGTTCATCGTTGTGTCGTCTTCTATACTCTCCTCGTTCCTTGACCGGGCGCAAGATCTTTCTCAAAATCATCCTCTCTTTGGCTTCCAGTTGTTCTGCCAGGCCTTTCTTATTCATCGCCAGGCATTAAGAATTATTATTATTATCATTATTATTATTATTATTATTATTCAGAACCTTAACATTACCATAAAACGCACTGTTTGACCATTAACATTCTAGTTGCATTCATTCGAGCCAGCACATCTCTTCTTAAAGACCCGGTCTGGACGCAGGCTCGTTTTCCTACTTATTGGATTTTTTAAATCCCCTTTGTGGCCAGTAGAGTGCTGCACCTGGGTAACCACAGAGTCAGGCGATAACGAGCATGGTAAGGGAACCAATAAGAACGTTCTCTGCAAGCCAAATTTAACCCCTCACCAGCCTCAAACTCCAGACTCATCGAGAAAAAAGCGTGAGCACGAGCGGAAAGGGAGAAAGCAATATCGGATAGGAAGCTGTAAGATTACCTGTTCCACTTCGACGCACCTCAGACTGGTGAAGCATTAAAGCTTTTGTATGCACCGTCAGCTGGAGGTAAGTCTGTGGTCTAAGGCTATACACAGATCAATCAAGGGATCTCCAAACATCCTATTACAATAGCGTGACTGACCACCTATCGGTAATCATAATATGATGATAACTAGCGGACCCCTCGCATGTTCATAAACCACACATTCCCCAATAGGTTTATAATGAGACACTTAAGGAGAACGGTTGTTAGGTTTTTATTTAAACCAAATGATTATAGAACACTATTTACATTTCAGTTAAAATTCCAAGTTCTACGTTCCCTAACTTAAGAAGGCAATCACTGAAAAAATGGATCATCATAACACTCACCAGTTATTCGATATTTATGAAACAATACGATTAGAGTACTCATTCATTTGTTTTACTGTTTATGAAATCCATGGAATATGATAAAGGAAAGATCTCAGAATGATAAAATGACATGAAACAGGCGTCACAGCGGCCAAAATGTGAAGTGGACAGAAATATTATGGAGCGTATTTTCCTACAGCAACACTATCTGCAAATCGCATACTTCGTACTGTTTTAAAGTTATTTCTTTAAAGAAATTATAGATATTTATGAAATTAGAGTGCAATTCGTCACTGCTAATGTCTATTCTCTTTCATTTGAATGCTCATTTGTCACGATCGGTCGCTTGTGAGCGCCGCCGGTGGGATCTATACTGCTGAATTAATATATATGATAATTGTTGTATTAAGGGGCCTAACATATGGTTTATCGGCCCCTAATGGTTTGGGTATTAGAGAAAAATGTAAATGATATGAAACTAAACCTTTAATTAAATACAAACCTACAAAGTAGAAGAAGAAATGGAAAACAAAAATAAGAATAAGGGAAAGAAATGACAGGAGGAAAGGAAATGCCCTCAACCCTCGAGGAATGAGAACTAAGGGACTTGGAGGAAAGGAGAGCAAGTAAAGGCAGATAGGAAAGGTAAAGAGGAGAGGGACAGGCCCAAAGACAATGGAAGATGGAGAAAAACCGTACCCAGCTCAGGAAGCCCTCGGGGTCACCAATTCCCGAACTCTCCAGCTGTGAGCTCTTGAGGGCGTAGCACAATCCGGGGTGCACCATGTGTGATGGGGCTACACACACCTTGCCATCATAAGGCCTTGTGCAGAAGGCAGGAGGTTCAATGAAAAGAAAAGAAGAAGTCTAACAGAGAGGAGCTCGTCAAAAGTAAATGGAAGCAATGCCGGAACCAGCTGGGATCCCGTGGTCGCCAACCCACGTCCCACAAGTTGTGAGCCCCAGGGGGATATCGGTAATCAAAAATTAGAAATGGATAGACAGTCAAAATTCGCGACTCGCGAAATCACTAACAATATTTAAAACAAATTAACATTGGTTTAAAACATGTTTTACATAAAGAATAACATATAATTACACGTTTCGATTCGCGAACACTCGCGAAAAATCACAAAAATCTATGACTCGCGAATTTAGCATCATTTTATAGTCATTCGCGATATATCGTAATTTTTCGGCAATTAATAGATAAATTAAATAAATTTGAAAAGTTAAGGTTGTCTTTTTCATAATATTTATTAACCAAGTTCCGAACCAGAACAGTTTTCTGTCTTGTCATATCTGAAACAAGTTGTTCCGTGAGGAACTCAAGCCTATTTTCATATATCCTACTTATGTTAATTGCCTCTAATAACATACAAAATTTCAGTTTGATTGCTTTAATAGATTCGTAGATATTGAGAACCGTCTAAATATTTTGGTTGGTTGTCATGTTATATTTTAATATATTAAGGCCATTGAGTTATGTACTATTAGGATTAAAGAGTACGTTCATTATTCAAACGTTGATTTCGATCGCATGATTAGAACACCAGAAATGAAAACTGAATTTTAAAATTTCGCACAGCTGCCATCTTGAGGGTATGTAAACAATTGAATTAAATTAGATGTCAGTGCATTGCAATTTGTATAGTCATTTGCTGTACCAAGTTTCTCTGCGTTCGGATCGTTAACTCGCGAGATAAGGCCTATTGTTGTACCCCTAGGGTACGCCACCATCATCCCCTAATACTAATACCCCCGACAAATCCAAATGCCAAACACTTAATTCATAAATCTACAAATACATTTACAGAATTATAAACCCAATAAATTATCACCTCTATGAACTCAGGTAGCCTCGTGTCCCAGCCAACGACCCCAGGGAGGGCTATGACTTAGGAGAAATGTGCGGATTCCGCAGACGTAGCATGAGGCGTCTATAAAAACTCCGGGAGGTCATGCCCCCGGATCAGTCTGTCTCAGTGCTACCTACGTGATGAATCCCTGTCGGAAGCCGAAGGGTAAGTGTCTCAAGCGATCACCACACACACAGTCATACTACACTCCCATCCCCCTGTGCTTGGATTGTAATAATTATCTATTTTTATTAACTGAACTGCTATTTGTCCGAGTACCTCAAAATCGAGGTACTCATTAAATTCAAACATAATAGAAGTCACTGGTCTTTTCTTTTCTTTAATTAGCTGATAAGATCCAACCCTCTTAGCTTCCCCGATAGGTAGGATCTAGTATTAACTCTACTATTTAATTGTTTCCCCTCCGTGGCTTAGGCGGCAGCACGCCGGCCTCTCACCGCTGGTTCCGTGGTTCAAATCCAGGTCACTCCATGTGAGATCTGTGCTGGACAAAACGGAGGCAGACGGGTTTTTCTCCGGGTACTCCGGTTTTCCCTGTCAAAATTTCATTCCAGCAACACTCTCCACTATCATTTCATTTCATCTGTCATTCATTTAATCATTGCCCCAGAGGAGTGCGTCAGGCTTCGTCAGCCGGCACAGTCCACATCCTCGCCGCTAGATGGGGGCTTCATTCATTCCATTCCTGACCCGGTCGGAGACTGGAAGCTGGCTGTGGACTTTCATTTTTCATTTAATTGTTTATTGAAGTCAGCAGAGCGTCACAGCACAGCGCTGACACAAGCAGGCTCACTATTAGCTCGCCTGCTTACGACTTACATTAGACCGCTGGGTACCGTTATCGCGCATAGAGTAATAATTAAATTACCCTCCCTTACGCACTCACACCAGGAACTACCCCACCAAGCAGTCCATTGGGGAGTTCTCCTTGCAGATCGTACTGACGATCGCAAGCCTCTAGATATTCAATACCTCTTACAAGTAATTGCCAAGCTTTCCCCCTAGACACATTTATTTCATCCCTTAGGTTAATTCTTTGTACAGGCTACCCTCACAGGTACCTTACAAATGGTAGAGGCGCCAGGTACCGCGACGTTGTCATAAGACAACGCCTAAAGGAGTGCATAGAACGTATTCCGCGGAAAAGATCCCTAGAACCTAACCTCTTTCTAGCCAAGCAAACGCCACCCAAAATTGGGAAAAATTTTTGAAGTAAGGGTCCAATAATATTTTTGTACTCAACCCAAGCCCGCCCCGATAGATAGTACATTTTTAAACGCCACCCTTACCTAGCCATACACAATTTACATCCCCATAGATACGCCCTTACAGAAGGACGTACAGTAGAGATCCATGCTCAAATACCAACCTATTAATAAGGTCAAGCATGCAATCAGAGATACAGCACACAACCTCGCCGTTACCACCAAACCACTACGCCCTAAAATTATAGTTAAAATCCCGGACTTAATAACAGAACACAACGCAGGCCAAATACTTACCGAACTTGAGGACGCAGTTATAAATCTTAAGCTCAAGTACCCAAACGCTATCAGACAAATACGCCCCCTCACACGAGCACAGACAGAGAACGCTCAACAGTCGTCCTCAGATAGCGGTGATAGTGAGGAATTAACCCCCACATTACCGTACGCTATTTTACAACACATTAGTGACACGCAGCAAACCTACAACGGGTTGCAGGTTCTGTTACAACAGTTAGACGAAATTCCACACAATTCTTCGAACGGGGGACTAATCGAAGATATACACGCCATTGCCTTAACTCTAGGCGACAATATTAACAAGGCGCTTTCCACACTACAGGCAGTTAACATTGAGCATAACTTGTCACTGGATAATATCCAGGGTACTGAGCAATTCAACCCTCAGGACGCTCCACACTCTACCTCAAACACCCAGGCACCTCCCAAAGCGGAAATATCTATATAACACCAGTTCAGGTTCACCAGCAACCCCTAAGCCACGCACACTCTAACGTTGCATTAAATAACAGCGACCTAGATTCCCCAGTTGAGCGTACCCCCTTAATTACCCCCCAACACTTCCTACAGCGCGGGCATGGCCATGCCTACAAAGTATCCAATGATACAACCTGTTAAATACCCAGGTGACAAGCAGGACCCCGAGGAATATTTGAGAGCCTTCAATCGAACGGCTACGATTAACGGCTGGACAGCTGAGGATAAGAAACGCCTCTTACCAGCCTACCTCACTAAATCGGCCCTCACGTGGTACGAACTCCATGAAACCACCTTGGCCGATGCCACGTGGGAACAATTTTCAGCCGCCCTCGTCAATACATTTCAACTAACCCCTGATGAGGATGACTTGTATGACAAAATCCGCGCTCGCACACAAGGTCCCACGGAAGGTACACAGGCATACATTAATGCCAAATAATTAATGTGTTAGAGGTATAATAGGGAGATGGCAGACAGGCAGAAAGTACGGCTCCTTATGTAGGGAATGCGCCCTACCTTGGTGCACAAGCTCTGCACATTGCAAAGCAACACCGTACTAGAGATACAGGCCAATATTAAATTTATCGAAGAGGGCAATAAAATGACTCAAAAAGCCGTGGACCAGCACATCCGCACGGATAACGGTGATTGGCAACAGCAAATCCGCGATCTGACCAAACAGGTGCAGGAGATGCAAATTACAGCCATCCACGCTAGCCCTAAAACCCGCCTTCGTAGGGATGATCCTCGGGATACATGGCGATCACCAAGGGGCGATCAACAGGGTCATGGTAGACCTAACCACCCTCATTGGCGCAATTCACCCCCTGTAAGAGAGGCGAACTATTATTCGCAATACCAGGAGGAAGTGTCACGCCGTAACGAATCCCATCCCTTCCCGCAGACACAGTATCTGGCAAATACTCGCCCACGCGGCAATCCATCCCCAGATCAGACACCAAACCGTCATCCCCAATATAGGGACGACCGAACTTGGCATCGTAACCAAAACACCAGGTACACACGCCCACTCAATACCCCTCAATACCGTCGGCCAAACACTCCCCCGCAGCAGGAACGATATGAGTCTCAATACGAAAGGCCTCCCCCAGCATACCCTCAATACGCCCCTGTCCAACGAGAAAGGGGACCGGAGGACTATCCACTGCCCCACCACCCCCCACGGAATTCAGGAAGGCATTCATCCCCACGAGATAGACGGGTATTACTTCCCAACCCCCAATATCAGCCCCGGCCAAACAATTGGCAAGACGAGGCGCCCAGGGGTCAGCCTCGCTATACAGACAACAGAGGATATGCCCAGCCAAAAAACTATTAGCTAGGGAAGGGCCAGCACCCACTCAATCGGATAACCCTTCCCCGGTAACCATTAAGCATTCCACTCAACCCTTGCAGAACAATTGCCCTGTCAGATCCAGTAAGCCGCAAATCCCCCCAACTTCCGCCCGCCAGAATACAGCGCAGGAATACCTCCCCGATCGCAGCTCCAGGCGCATACGTTCAAAGGGAATGGTAATTGCCTCCTTCGGGCACTCAGTTTCCTGCTCCATAGAAATGAGGACCAGCATAAAGAACTCAGAACACAACTAGTCATGTATGTTATGGCACACTGGGACGAGTATAAACATTTCCTCGCCGACGGTAATGATGCCTTATTCCCCAATAAATATGCATATGGGGATTACATGCATCGAAATGGCACATACGCTGGAGCGACGGAGGTTACCGCTCTAGGCCACGTCCTTAAGATTAATATCCTTGTCTATACCCTGGACAAGATGGAACCCACTTTTTCTACAGTAGGCTATGACCAACATCTGTACCTTTTGTTCACGGGCAATCCGAATGCGGGTCATTACAGCCCTCTTACTATCAAATCGCCTCACACACCTCCACTCTCCGCCCCTCAGGTTGGAAAAGAGGACACTAAAGGCACATTAACAACTGGCAATAAGATCACAACCCCTAAGGACGTTTCCACAACCAGCGTAGTTAAACTACCCGTGATACGCCCACCCACATTGATTTCACCCGCGGACCCAAGCGGCCCGACCACTAAACCAGGCACGGCGAAGCCGGTGAGTTGTATCGCTACTGGCAATACTACCTCCACAGAAAGCCGGCTGTAAACCCACAACCACTCACACACACCGGCCCTTTAGAACACCCCTCCCAAGGCCAGGCTTCACATCCCGGAACAGCAAACATCATTCTACATATTTATCCATTCACCGACAGCTCAAGAGAAAGCTTAGGACACTACACATGGCAAACGGGCATGACACAGCTGAATTGCGACTCCCAGTTTCACGGGTCTCAGCAAAGCGTGTCAGGTTCAGTGATCAGACCGCAACTCCGCGTTTGCTCAACACAAGTAACAGACCGGCAGAACACACAGTCTCGCAAGCTGCGAAAAATAACGATAAACATAATTCACCGTCCCAAGATCCCACAGCACCGATCATTACTTACACTCTTAACAACATGTATACTGCACAGGACGGACACAATATTACAGCCCTCTCTAGCCCGGCCAAAATTAACGGGTATAAAATTCAGATCTTACTAGACACGGGTTCAGCTATTTGCTGTGTCAGCTGTAAGTATATTAACGGCGAGCGCATACACAGGATGCCTCTCAACACTCGCCTTGTGACTGCTAATTCCCAAACCATTTCATGCTTAGGCACTACCGACATACATCTCCAGATAGGTTCTTTTGAAACTAGCTATCCCATGTTTGTAATTAAGGACCTTTCCGTTCCTGGTATCATAGGCACGAACTTTCTTGCCAAGTTCGAAGCGAACAATAGCTTTGTCACAAATGAAATGCGATTAGTGAACGGAGACCTTATCACTACACACCCGATATCATACGCCCGGAATACATACAATCCACGAGCGCAGCGAGTCCCGCGCGCGCACCAGGTCTCTCCTTTGGTTACCATATCTCCGCCAACAAACACAAGTGCTAACACTGCCACGCCCGCCACTGGGGACACACAGTCACTAACCCCAGAGCAGAATAGAAAGCTTACAAACCTCTTGGAAAAATAGAAGGATTTTTTGCACATTCCCTTGCCGATTTAGAAGTGACCGACTTAATTCACCACTGTGTCGAATTGACCAGTGATGCTCCGGTTCACCAGGCACCTTACAAGTTTAGCGCTAAGGAGAGACAAGCCATAGAAACACAGATTCAGGAGATGTTGGAAGCCGGCATCATCCACCCCATTGTGTCCAACTTTAGTGCCCCGGTAATCCTTACCCGTAAACCCGATGGTTCGCATAGGTTTTGCACAGATTATCGACGCCTTAATAGACTAATTAAGAGTGACAATTACCCGCTACCACGCACAGACACTTATCTAGAGACCTTAAGCGGAGCTAAATATTTCTCGATAATGGACTGTTATTCCGGATTTTATTCGATCCATGTCTATGAACCCGATAGGCATAAATTGGCATTTGTCGCCGAAAACGGCCTCTTCGGTTATGCCGTACTCCCAATGGGTTTAAAGAATGCCAGTCAGACATTCCAAAATTTGGTAGATAAGTCATTAGCGGGCCTCAAATACCGCTCGGTATTAACTTATATAGACGACATAACAGTCTTCTCACAAACATTCGAAGAACACATCATACACTTGAACGAAGCTTTTGACAGTATTAGGCATGCTAAATTGAAGCTAAAGCCATCCAAATGTCAGTTTGCGAAAACGAAGGTCCACATTCTCGGTCACAATGTTAGCCGCGACGGCATCACACCTGCCCCTGCCAAAGTCGCCGCCATCACCGACATTCCAATGCCGGAAAACATTAAACAGCTACGTTTTTTTTGGGCCTCGCAAGTTATTACCGTCGTTTCATTGACGGATTTGCACAGATAGCTAACCCCCTGACCGAGCTTAAACACGAAAAAACGCCCTTTATAGTCACAGAAATACATAGAGAGGCTTTCGATAAACTTAAACACTTACTCACTACACCGCCCCTGCTCCAGCATTTTCAGGAAGGTAGGCCCACTTTCGTACATGTGGATGCAAGCCAATGTGGCATCGGGGCAGCCCTGATACAAGAGGCCGATGATGGCAAACAACACCCAATTACATATGCTAGCCGTAAACTTACACCGGTAGGAACCAGATATTCCGCGACCGAAAGAGAGATGCTCGCATTCTCTTGGGCCGTAAATTACTTCCGGACATATCTATATGGTATCCACTTTACGTTAGTTACGGATCACGCCAGCCTTCTTTACTGGGATAAATTCCAAAATCCCAATTCCCGGCTTAATAGGTTCATATTTAAATTATATGACTACACATTTGAAGTTAAGCACAAGAAAGGTAAGGCACACCTTGATGCAGACGGTCTCTCGAGACTACCTGTACTCACCCCCCTGACGAGGATATCACTCATGCCTGGGACTCCTTACCCACATTTGCCGTCACTCACATTGATCTAAAACAAGAGAAATTAAATGATCCCCAGTTGGGACAAATTAGGATTGCCTTACATAATCGCGGCCAGGTAGACAGTAAAACTGTCCGCTTATCACGCAGATTTTTTATGGATAAGGACGATCTCCTTAGGTACAAATCCACGGCCGCGCATGACGTCACACCCGTTGCCCTTCCCACTACACACCGAAACCACGTAATGAGGGAATATCACTGCCCACCCCTTAATGGAGCACACTTTGGAGTCCATAAAACATATTTGCGCATTCGCAATAAGTACTATTGGGAAAATATGAAAAATGACATCACAGAGTTCATTAAAACTTGTCACACATGCCAGAGGTACACACACCGACCTGGTAAACCCCATGGCTTACTCCACCCCATCCCCGTAGGTGAACTTTTCCACCGCATAGGCATTGACGTTAAGGGTCCAATTACAACCTCAGACAAAGGTAACAGATACATACTGGTAGCAACCGAGTACCTTACCTGATACATTATCACCAAAGCGGTCCCAAAAGCTAGCGCACACCAAATCGCAGAGTTCCTCATGGAAATAATTACCAAGTATGGTATTTTCCACACATTATTATCCGACAGAGGAACGGTTTTCACATCTAATGTCATTACACAGCTCCTCAAATTGCCTCACATAAAAGCCTATATAGCCACTAGTTTCAGCCATCAGACGAATGGGTTAACTGAAGCTATGAACAAAATCCTTGGCGGCGCGATAGCTCGTTTTACTAACGACAAGGGCACTGACTGGGATAATTACCTCCCAGCAGTAACATTTAGTTACAACACATCCTTGTCGCAGGCGACCAAACACACCCCGCACTTTCTTTTACACGGATATCATCCGCGCAGTCTGGTCGACAACATTTACATCCCACAGGGTACACTCCCTAGCAACGCTCAAAGGTTGCAATATTTGTGCACAGCCCGTGACACCGCGCGACATATTATCCGCACTTCGCAAAACAGGCAGAAACTCACATATGATAAAACCCACAAACACCAGGAATACAAACCCGGACAGCTCATTATGATATGGTCACCCACTCGCATTAAAAACGTGTCCGAATTTCTCATCCCGAAAAGGACAGGTCCGTTCAAAATCCAGAGGAAACTTTTGGACCTAAACTACCTCGTCAACATTAGGTAGAACCATAAAATTATTAAGGACACGATTCATGTACGGCGTATGAAACCCTACCATTCCCGGAAAACCACCCCCACACCTCGACCATCCGTGGCTAAGAAACGAAAGCGTTAGATCATCGGTATCAGGTATTAAACTATATTTTTCCCACACATATGTCAAACCCAGGACCGTACAAGTCACACAAGCGCGCTATGCACTATGGCTTATAATAGCCATCCTCACAACTAGCAGTCACCGACAGTTCCCCACAGTGCATATATACGAAGCTTAATTATAAGTTTGCATGTTTAGTTATAAATGATATAATAATATGTACAGTGCATAAATGTATTTACAAGTAATATATTGTAGACACGGCCTTACATATGTGATACACATTGATTAGCAAGCGAGGTCAATTCTCTCCCGCGACACACGGAAGCAACGTGAGCCGTAACGCTCAGTCAGCAATAGACGATCACTCCATACCAACAGCTCTTTCCGACAAGTCACGTAGATAGCCACGCGCCTACATAACCATGCGTAAGGCAAGTCATTTACACAACTGGAGGGCACATAGAAAACCACGGAAAGATTCCTTTACCATAGGAAACTATCTAAACATATCATATTCATACAATCTCATACAGAATGCACACTTTAACCAACTTAACCGCACATAGATATCCATACACGGTCACGAGCATTAGGCGACCGACTAAAGATCAACTCACCTTCCATAAGGGACGATACATTAAGGCACCCTTCCCATACAACGGTAGTCACACCACACAAGTGATATGCAACGACACATAACTTAATTGTTTATATATATATATATATATACCTTCGGCAGCGACCGATAACAAATTCGAACACAATAACCAGATGTATTCAGTGATAGGCGAACGCATACATCTCACACAACACTAGAGGGATTAACAGTCCCATGGTTAATGCACACATTTAGGAAATTAGTACACAAAATTTTTACTTGCACAACTTTAGAAAGTGCACGGATTCCTACAGTCACCCCATATTAAGGTGGGATGACAGGCCAATCCGATACATTAACACCGAGTAGACCACTCAGTTTACACATATCGCCAAACATAATACATTACTGAACATACAATACAATTTCTATAGCGAACGCCATTACTCCAGCAGTCGCGAAAGCAAATACAGAGTTACAGACACCACAATAACACAGGTCTATGGACCTAAGCACGTCCTTTAAACTGCCTAAAATGAATACACTCCTCTGTTAATACTCTCATAGGTCTTGGGACCTAAGCATGTCCTTTAAACTGCCTTACACGAATACGATCTTCTATTATTACTCTCATCGTTAATAAACGATTCACACTATATTCTAGGCCATTGATAGCAGCCTAGTACAATCACTACCGCCGAACATTCCAAGATGATAGATCTTTATATCTTACCATATTTCAGCACCGACATAGGCTCGTGCCGACAACACAATAACACAGGTTAGCGGCCTTCCCCACAGGCCAAAGCGGATTAACACTCATCACGTGGTGTAGCGACATTCAATATAATTCCGCACACAATCGCACTATTACACAGGTGGACTATTACCAACACGGCCAGCAGGAATTGATACAATTACACAGGTTATCATACCGTCACAGCATCAGACTATATAGGTCAGCTGAACAAACAGTTAGGACTCACTGGGAATAAGGATAATTTATACTTACGTAAATTACAAATCCCATACACTATAATCCAACAGATATTTTTTTAATATATATCAATCACTTCACATACTAAGTACTGAAACTGCTCATAGACAGTGAGTCAAGCTCCGCATACAATGCCGGATGCGAGAACTGCTCACACACCTTCTCGACATACGAGACGCCGGAACTCCAAGACTCACACGTTATATACAGCACGCATGCCGTTATCACATACTCCTTTCCATATATTTTTTTCTCCTCACAGGGGATCTTTAAATTTTATTTCTAGTACACAGTGGCATTGACCACCCAGTACCGTCATAAAGACAGACAAAATGAACAGTTTTCACACAAGGCGGCTTTCATATTAGCCGACGGAATAGGAAATTCGTTTACATTACAATTATAATTATAATCATCTCATCCAAGCCGACGACCGATTGGACTCCTAGAAATATCTAGGGGATTGGGGCTATACCTCTAACAGTCGACGTAGGGAACCATTTATCATCCTTACACTAAGTATAAACTGTTCATAATGATCTAATATATGACGACATGATATTCGGTAATAAATTCACGAAATAATTTCATAAATGCCACAAGGCTCCAATGGGACCACAAATCCTTATGTTATATCCCCTTTAATTCACATCTACCCAGTAGATACACAATTAGCATTAAAGTCATAAGTTGGCCACATTAAATAACATATTTTCGTTTTGAGGCAACGTGACATAACATGGCACATACCAATACATATGTCCATTAGTATCACAATAACGCCATGGCCCATAAATGTCCTAAAGTAGACCTAAGGCGTAATTAAGTCCAGGGCAGGTTAAGTCCTACCTTCCTAGGTCAAAGCACTATAGGATGCGTATCAGCCATGAGCGCGTAGATATAGATATATTCGGCACCTAATACGTCGATGGTCCATAGCTGTTCAACGGGTCCCTAAGGCGTAATTAAGTCCAGAGCAGGTTAAGTCCTACCCTCCTAGGCTCACGATAAAGAATAATTATCGACCATGGACATAGACATGCCGAGTTTTATAGATAACGATTAACAAAAGCCCAATGATTGTATTTAATATATAAAAACTAAATATCCACTTGATTCCACAAACATAAGATACGCAAAAGGAATACATCATCTCCACACCAACACATTCAGTTACGGGAATACAGTATATAGATCTCAATTCCATACAGCAGAATGCCAGGTGAATATAGCCCATTATGCTACTCCACGGACAGTCCAACATTACGGAATACAATATTCACTATGCATTTACATATTACTGCACCCCGCATTATTTTTTCATTTTCCCGAAGTAAGCGGGAGTAAACCACGGAAACACTTGTCCTACAGGGTGACACCCAACATTGCTACACCCTCATGGAATCACTACATGCATCCACACATTCACAGTACAGTATAATACAATTTGTTAATTAGGTACAGGAAAAACTAAATATTTTTTATATACACCATTTTGTATTTTCCCGCAGTAAGTGGAAGTAAACCACAGACTTGTCTACAGATTGACACCCAGCATATTACTGCGCCCCACATTATTTTTGAATTTTCCCGAAGTAAGTGGGATCAAACCACAGAAACACTTTTCCACAGAGTGACACACAGCATTTTTACATCCACAAGGAATCGCCATATGCTTCCGTACATTCACAATGCACTCCAGCATACTCCATAAATTGTATACACGATGCACAGTATTTCTATATATATCATTTGCCACATTTGAGTACGCTATGATGACAGCGTAATCCCACTGGTGTTCTCCACCAGAGGGACATGCTTTGTTTCCCGATACACAGACGGGAAGTCACTAACTTACACCCATATTATATAATACACAGGCTGGATAGCATATGACAATGCATAAATGACAACCACTCCATTCGACACCCAACACGTGTTTTTGACAGTTCATCTACTGTATAACAACAAAGCGCCATGCTTTACACCCACTCTTAGCGCAAAGGTACAATCAGCGTAGCGCGCCGATAAACATGATCTACAGCAGCACGCCAGCCAATAAGCACTTTAAGCCCCGCCTTGCAGTAGCCGATATCTGATACCTTCCGTACAACTACGTTATCACAAGTCACACCTATCACGTGACAGGTAACTCGCCAGCAGCCATCATTTACTAACCGTTCATCCTCTTGCGCGCTGAATTCAAATGACAGTGAGGTCGAGACATATAATTCTCGGAATATACCATACCCACTAGGGTAACCAAATATTTTTCTTTCAGCTCACACCCTTTATCCCTCACTACTTAACACCGGGACAGCATATTTCGAGCATGAATCCATTGTTATCGGTGATATACACACAGCGCCTCGTCACAAAAATACACCTTATTTTATCTTTCATCGGGCTTCAATAAACATTTTCCCTCGAATACACCCTTATATGGACACACCCTCCGACATACGCAAACACGGGCATGTTTCCGTGCTCACACCAGTAAATAGATCTACTTCCCAATTAGGAGGTTTTAATTTATTTTATTCGCGGTACAGCGATATTGGACAAAATATTCTCTTCCAGAATCGGACGAAACAACTCATCTACAGCGATAGCGCATTAATATCCCCCCCCCCCCGCGCATTTTACCCCTCTTGAACTCCACAATTAAAACACCACATTTAGTGGAATTTCTAGCCCCATTTACCACATAGATGACATTCACATATACCATTCCCCCAAATACTAGTATGGCAATACACACTTATGGATCCCCCACATTTCCGCAGGGCGGATAGGATATTTTTGCAGCAATAAGTCCCCCTATAGGAAGGACTTAGGCCACACATCTCGCGCATAGAGATGTAACCTGCTTTAGAATATATGTATATCTGTAAGACAGAATCTCTAGCTTAAGGGATTAAATTATTTAATAATCATAGATGACCAGTTTTAGAATATAGGCTTCCTAGTATATAAGTCTAGAGTATATATTATACGAGTGCAGACAGCAGTCTATTATTAGTACGGCCAGATGCCATATATTGCGACTAGTGCATCCAGGCTTAAAAGCACATCTCCCTCCCACTATACACTATTAACACTATACAATTACACATTTGTACAATTGTTCCCTATTAATGCACGGCACTTGGTAATCATGCAATTAGCAGGGTGTACGACATGCTATATCGATCATGGCTAAATGTTAATAAACATTCGGAACTTTAAAGCCAACAGCTTAGCGTTCCAGGCATCACCTGCTAACACTAATGCATGAATTGTTTTATTTTTAACCAGCATTTTTACCCTGCATGCCACTTTAGAGCATAAATGCCACCCTACCTCCTTTAGTACGGTATCTAACAACCAAACTGAACACCCAGATCCTAACCAATAAAATCCTCACCCACACCGGTCGAGAGATCCTGCCATTTAACGTTTCCCAACATCCCCAGAGGACCACGATACCTTGGCCCTATCTTACCATCCATTTACCCGCTACTTACAAAATTCTAACATACTTACAACTTCCCAACGGGAATACCCTTCCAAATCCTTGACTTACCCACTAACATATGAGAGGGGATTATACGCAGCTGAAAAAACAGCCAGAAATCTGACAGCCAGGCGCAACGAATGTGCACTGTGCTACCACAGTCATCCCCCCCCCCGTATAACTATAACACCCCACACAACACAATACCGCTGGACACTATATTTTCATGGTTTGTGCACGAAGGTGCACTATGATAGAAGTGACCCTATTTTCCTGGGGAGAATAGGAATTGGTAAGTTGTACCCAGGACTGAGGGCAAGCATAGCCCAGGACCTGACATGATAAGACTTCAACGTTGACGACCGACGGGAGGTCATAGTGGTGACGTGTTAGGGTGGGCAAGCGCCCGTGCTCGAGGACGTACCTAGCCTGTCTCCCCCAGCACGGGGTCCGTTATACCCATTTTTATGCCCTATCGTCGTCTAAGCTATACCTGCGGATGGAGGCTTGATGGTTCGTTGAGGAAATTAACTACCCCCGCTTCGGACAGGATACATCCTCCTTCCCAAGACTACCCACTTGACTTGACGATAGTTAGCATGTAAGGTTAAGTAATTTCGGCTCTATGCGCGGAGCTAGTGACCTGGTTATCACACACTGGTGAAGAAAGACGAGGATATAATTTCCCGGGCCAAGGTATGTAACACCGATAATTTCCTCTGTTCATGCCCCCGTAGAACAATTCATCAAGAAAGAAGAGGATATAATTTCCCGGGCCGAGGTATGTAGCACCGATAATTTTCTCTGCTCATGCCCCCGTAGAACAAAGCATCAAGAAAGAAGACGATATACGACGAACCTACGGTTCTCTCCCTGGCCGAGGTTACAACTACCGTTGAGCGCTCTGGTTGTGCCCCAGGGGAGGAATGTATTGACATTGCCTGGATGGCAGTATATAAGTGCCGAATGCGGTCTTACGCAGATGCGTGAGCCCGATTGGAACGGTCCATATCGTTCACGTGAATGTCCTTCACTGGAAGGTCCGAAAGCATTAAGAAATAGAAAGATATAGGTAATAAGGAATAAAGGATGAAGTAGCACAAAGATATAGGAACATGATGAATAAGAAATACAAAGGTATAGACAATAATGAATAAGGGATGAAGTAGCAAAAAGATATAGGAACATGATGAATAAGTATAAAGTAACGCAAAGGTATAGGAAATAATGATCAAGGAATAAAGAAATACAAAGGTATAGACAATAATGAATAAAGGATGAAGTAGCACAAAGATATAGGGACATGATGAATAAGTATAAAGTAACGCGAAGGTATAGAAAATAATGAGTAAGAAATAAAGAAATACAAAGATATATGCAAAAATGAATAAAGAATGAAATAGCACAAAGATATAGGATAATGATGAATCAGAATGAGGAAATGCCAAGGTATAGGAAATAAGGACTAATGAATAAAACAAACATGAAGGTATATGAAAGCATAAAGTAACGAATGGCCAGTATTAATTTTAAGTCTATATTTTATACTTATATTTATGTCTTAATTTTTCAGCGCAGGTTGAAAACCTGAAGCGCCAAATCCTGACACAGCGCACATAGTGGTGCATACTTTGCGCATATGCATCGGAAGTAGTTCCATTTTGGGCACTCGCCGAGGCACCAGAATACAGTGAACTCACATGATATATTTGCATGATAGTATGCAGATGCCGAGGGTGGACACCCTCTATTGTGATTTTATGTGTATTTTTGTCCCAACAGATGGCGACATGATATATCCAATAATATATGTGTTTTTTTTTTTTCAATACACAAACTTCCCTCCCCCACATTTCACACTCACACGGCCAATACACGATTTCCCCCCCACACATGATATATATTTCCAGGTGTACATCCGAACCACGTTGGAGATATACATGTGGGATATCCCCCCACTGGAGGTCGGATCAACGATAACAATATGACACCTGCAATGAGAGGTGCACTACGGCCACACATCTCGCGCCTATTTATGTGAAGGACGAGTTGTGCTGCCAAGATGACTTCGCTCTCCCACAGGGAGCGAGTCATACTATCGACACGTAATTAAATAGCCTGCAGGTCTTAAATAGTAGTTTACACATAGATATTAAATAAGAGTGCACTCAAGGTAGTATTATAATTGACAGAGTACGGTATTTTTGTAGATACGAGCATATAATAGTATGATAGTTGCGCAAATTGGGTATTATTAGGATATTGTTATTGTTAATAGAGTTAAATAGTGTTCTAAATGACTAAATATGGTATTGTTATAATAAGGTTATTGTTGCGAGAGTATGAAATTATTATGATTGATTATATACACATTGTTTTTCCATTCTATTCTTTTAAACTCCCAGTTGTACAAATGTCGCATTTCTTCCCCACAATAAAACATTTATAAATATATTCCCTTAATCTACACCCTGCGACATTTCTTTGTTTCTTTCACTCCACCCTATCTCTCTCACACACGTGCAGGGCACGCGAGGGCAGTTTTTCAACCGCACCGGAGGTACGTTGATTGTATATCCTCCCCCACCCCTAGGAATATTTTTTCCTCTCGTTGTGTTCCTGCACCCCTTTAGTTGAATTGGCGATGATATATGTTTTATTGTTTATAATGTTTTAATGTTTTGATTATATATGTACTTTATAATTTGTTATACGTTCCAATAGGGATACATGTTGTCTCCCGACAGTATAATCATGTTATCGTCAGTATGAATATTAACAGAGCATATATGTTAAGCTTCACACCCTAATGTTTCCATTTTTCGACACCACACTGTAAAGAAATATTGTTCCCCTCACCATATACACCTACACATTATCGCTGAGCAATACCCGGAGGCACACAATACACAAGGCACTTCTACACAGCCTTCGACCTTCGACGATCACTCTCATACTACAAATTCTATATCTACCCCATTACTCACCCCTATCTACCACGAGGCTACCCACACACCCCAACGACGGCACCTACACATTTCCGGACAAAATTCAAAGAAGAGAAGAAAAGAAGAGAGAAGAATTACAAGAAAGAAGAAGATGCCCTATTTTTCAAAAACCACCCCACGTCTTCGTCCAGTTCTCGAGGACGATAACTAACCCAACAAAGGGGGTTGTTGTACCCCTAGGGTACGCCAAATACTAATACCCCCGACAAATCCAAATGCCAAACACTTAATTCAGAAATATACAAATACATTTACAGAATTATAAACCCAATAAATTATCACCTCTATGAACTCAGGTAGCCTCGTGTCCCAGCCAACGACCCCAGGGAGGGCTATGACTTAGGAGAAATGTGCGAATTCCGCAGACGTAGCATGAGGCGTCTATAAAAGCTCCGGGAGGTCATGCCCCCGAATCAGTCTGTCTCAGTGCTACCTACGTGACGAACCGCTGTCGGAAGCCGATGGGTAAGTGTCTCAAGCGATCACCACACACACAGTCATACTACACTCCCAACCCCCTGTGCTTGGATTGTAATAATTATCTATTTGTATTAACTGAACTGCTATTTGCCCGAGTACCTCAAAATCGAGGTACTCATTAAATTCAAACATAATAGAAGTCACTGGTCTTTTCTTTTATTTAATTTGCTGATAAGATCCTACCCTCTTAGCTTCCCCAATAGGTAGGATCTGGTATTAACTCTACTATTTCATTGTTTCTTGACGTCAGCAGAGCGTCACAGCACAGCGCTGACACAAGCAGGCTCACTGTTAGCTCGCCTGCTTACGACTTACATTAGACCGCTGGGTACCGTTATCGCGCATAGAGTAATAATTAAATTACCCTCCCTTACGCACTCACACCAGGAACTACCCCGCCAAACAGTACATTGGGGAGTTCTCTTTGCAGATCGTTCTGACGATCGCAAGCCTCTAGATAATCAATACCTCTTACAAGTAATTGCCAAGCTTTCCCCCTAGACACATTTATTTCATCCCTTAGGTTAATTCTTTGTACAGGCTACCCTCACAGGTACCTTACAATATTTAAATGTTTCAACTTCGCTGGGCCGCCATGTTCATTTAGTAGTTTTCAGGTTTTTGAAATTCACATAGGTAAACTTCTAGTAGTGCCCTTTATCAGAGCACAAAATGTCAGGGTGATATGAGGAATAGTTTCGGAAACATAGATTGCCGTGAGATATTTCGCAAAGCAGCCATGTTGGATTGGTGATACATAATAAAATGTGAAGAGCACTATCGTGGTCGGCCAGAATAGTACTATGATCTTACCAAGTTTCATTGAAATCGCTCCAGGCGTTTAGAAGTTATTAAGGACACACACACACACGGATGTACACACAGACAAAAGCCAATGTTTTTCATAAATTGAAAATACGCTATAAGTCCACAAGGTTTGGAATGTTGTCGCTAGAGGGTACGCGTTCAAATGGTTCGTATATAACTAATTATTACTGACATAATAACTTAATAAAGCAGTTTCACCCAAGAATGTTTCAAATTCACACATATTAAGAATGTTTACCCATAATAAACAAGAATGCTAGCCCCTTTCATTCAAGTAATGGATTAGCCACTACATATTTGAAAGAAAGAGACAAAAAATAAACATACACAATGACAAACGAATGACGACTAACACTCGCAAACTAACAAAAACAAATAAACAAACAATCAAAAGACAAACAGAAGAACGGTCAAAGAGATAAGTAAATAATGAAACAGACAGATACACAGATTAAAACACCAATATAATATAAATCTCTACTTAGTATAAAACTAAGTCCCCGTTTCTTGGATGGTCCGGGTAATCTCGGGAACAACTGGATGGATTTTTATGCGGTTTACGCCATCCTGAAAAGGATATCTCGAGAATGATTTCTTTAGAAAATGATTTATTTATGACCAAAGAAAGCCCAGCAGTAACGATTACAGTGAATCGAGTCGAATAAAGCCCACCGTCCGTGTGCCTTTTAAGATTACGCTGCGTAAGCCGTTAGAATATCTATATACAATGAGTTTAAGAATTTATCAGCATGATAAATTCTACAAAAAAGTTCATCACAGCATATTTCTAACTTCAATCCATCGCCCTCTACAAGTGATTTTACTTTTTCATTTCTTCCTTCAATCTCCATTCAATTACTAGCTTCGGAGACAGTTTACAAGCTAAGCTAGCGAGCGAACCTATCACACCAGTTTCAGCCTTCGTTCCGCTGAATACACAGTCTCTTTAGATTGGACGGAAAGGGCATTAGTGTTTCATGCACCTTGCATTTAAATTACGCCTGACAAGAATTCGTTGCACATGCTATCTCCGTGATAATATAATTAATAGTCCAATCAGTGATGTTAACCCATCATGCCGAGAAAGAAAACGGATATAGTTCGTAGTTCATTGAAATCGAGAGAAAATTCGCCTTTCAAGGTTACACTGGGTTAACCGTTAGAGATACTGGGTGAAGACAATCATGCAATCAAAGAAAAAAACACGAACATTAAAAGAGATATTTAAATAAACAAACAGACATATACACAGATAAAAACAAAAACAATCAACAGAAAAAAGAGACAAATAGTCAAAGAGATAAGTAAATAAACAAACAGACATATACACAGATAAAAACAAAAACAATCAAAATAAAAAGAGATGAACAGTCAAAGAGATAAGTAAATAAACAAACAGACAGATACACAGATAAAAACAAAAACAATCAAAAGAAAAACAGACAAACAGTCAAAGAGATAAGTAAATAAACAGACAGATACACAGATAAAAACAACCAGAAGAAAGAAGAGACAAACAGTCAAAGAAATAAGTAAGTAAACAAACAGACAGATACACAGATAAAAACAACCAGAAGAAAGAAGAGATAAACAGTCAAAGAGATAAGTAAATAAACAAACAAAGAGATACACTGATAAAAACAATAAAAATTAAAGATATAAATAAGCAGACAATCGAACAACAAACAGGTAAACAATCATTAAACAATAAATCAAACGACAAACAGATTAAATAGACGTATGAATAGTCGGACAATCAAACAGATAAACAAAGAAGATAATATGATAAATTACTAACAGACGATGAAGTACAATCATAAGACACACAGACTAATAAATAAAAGCAACAATAATCAATATGATACATACAAAATAAATAGATAACCAAATAAATAGGCGGGAAATCGTACTAAGCCGTGACTTTGGTGAACCAGAAAGGATATTACATTCTACGAGAATGTGTTCAAAATATCCACCATGCGCCTGAATGCACGCCTAAACACGCCCTTTCTTTCCGTGCGAATTGACCACTTAGGATCACGCAACAATTTTTTTCTTTTTATTTTCCTTCGCCTGGAGTTTCCTCTGTCTCCAATATTCCTTCATGCGTTCACTGCCATGTTTCCTTTGTTCTTCTGTCCAAATTCGTCCACTTCTTCCATCATCTTGAAACCGTTCCAGATTTTTCTCTTAAATCCACTTCTTTCTAGCATCAGAGACTCTGTGAGGTTCAACTTTTCTAAATCTTTCCTAACTTCCTTAGTCCACGTTGGAGTGGTCTTCTTCATCCAGAGATAGTCGAATATTTGTTTTGTTAATCTATGTTTGTGCATTCTGTATACAGTAAGATGTCCGAGGAATGTCAGCCTCCTCTTCCGCATAGTCTCTGAAATTCTTTCCATGTTCTAGTAGACTTCTCTGTTGCTCCACAGTTTCCGTCCGTCTTCAGTCCGAACTGCACCCATGACTTTTCTTAGAATTCTCCTTTCCAAGACTTCCAGTTTTTCGAGGCTATATAGCTCATCGAGAGGCATTCACTGACTAAGAGACATTCCGTTTTGACGACAGTGCTATAATGCCTTATTTTGGTATTATTGATTGTCGAAAATGTACAAATACACCGAGCTTTGCAGGTATTCAGCGTTAAGTTATATAGTAGGCCTACATGTAGATGCTACGAGACCGAATGGATGGTATACGCCTGACTTCACAAGTAATCTTAAATGCTAACTATACCCCTTCTCCTCAATCCTTGCCCTTGACAGGACATGGTGGCACTTCAGTTTGCGTGTCTTAAGCATAGGTGCCCACACAGCACACCGGTTGCACGCCGTCGATGGCGATTAAGGGGGATGACTCTCCAGGGTGTTTCAGTAAGAGCGTGCACAACAGATACCTCCAATCCGGTCCGCTTCACTGAACACATCGATATAGGGAACATGTGGTCTCCGAGGCCAACCAAAGGTGCTATGGACGTAAACATGTGTAACATGGATAAGGCGTCCTGAGTAGTAAGTTATGTGCATTGCTTATTGACAGTTTACTAGGCTTCAAAATTTTCAAAGTTCAAATTATACGCCTATCAATACAAGGTGTCCGGGTTAAAGGTATAATAATATAAAATTTAACAACTTGAGAAGTAGTGGAAATATTTATTGGCGGTTTGGTTCAGATTTTAGCTCTGCGAGCGAAAGCACACAGAACACCTTCTTCTGTGGAGTCCACATGACTACTGGTGCACTGCTCGTGAACTATGCAGTTACGGGAATATGCATGTGGTATCACCGCAAGCCAGCACAAAAAATATTTTGAGTTACCCTAGTTGTAGAAACAAACCGCCAATAAATATCTCCATTATTTCTCAAGTTATTAAATTATATATTAATATATCTTTAACCCGGACACCTTGTGCTTACACAAATACAGGGTTATCGAAAAATAATGCCAACATTTTAAAAAAATGACAGCACCGAAACCCTTTATGTTAAATGTGTAATTCTTTCACTGAACGCCATCTGGTTAAAGTAAGTTTTGTTTTGAAGGGGACATGACCTTGCCATGCGCACACTAGATGCGCAGTAGCCAAGGTCGGCTGGCGGCGTGAGCGCGCCAATGAAGTCCTGACCTCACCCCTTTGGATGTTTTTTTTCTGGGGGTTTATTAAACACATTGTGTATGCAGAAAAAATTCGGGATTTGGAGCATCTGTGGGAGCGAATTTCTGCCGCAATCTTGACATTTACTCCTGAAATGATTGCACGTACCAATCCAGCCATTGGGAAAGCGTGCGTTCAATGCGGATGTTGGTGGTCGGCCTGGCCTAGATTTTTAGCCTACTTTTCACATTTTGCAAAAATGAGGGAAAAGTAGACTTATAAGATCGATCCGGGAAAATGTGTGTGTGTCTGACTGTCCTTCTGGCTGTGTGTTTGTCCCCCCTCCCTATCAACTCCTAAACAGCTGCAAAAATCGAAACCAAATTTAGTATGAGTAAAGATGTATACCGGAATATATCACGTCCATATTTGAAAATGATGTCAGTGCTACCAACTCGTGAAAAAACGCACTAGAAGTTTGAGCTCCATGTTGTATATCCTAGAAGGTATGCATGGGAGCTATTCCAAAATTGGCACACATGTAGATAACACTATTTCAGTTTAATTTCCAGGAGGCCATACATGACAGTGTTGCCAAAAGAATTTTAAACCTCTGATAGATCCAATTTTTAAATGCCTATAACTTCTAGATTATCAATTGGATTTCAACCAAATTTTGTATGTAATATGTGTACATAAACAGATATGACTGAGTGTATTCTTAAGAGCCATCAGGGCTGCTAACTGTTAATAATTTATCTCTATTCTTTTATCCAAATACCAATATATCAGAAAGTATGCAAGCCGACAGCATTAAACTATGCGCACGTATAGTACCTGACATTTTAGATTAATTTTAGAGTAACTTATATACTTCAGTTCTACCTACATGATTCTAAGCCTGCTGATAAGGCCAATTTTTAAATACATGTAACTTCTATACTATCAGTTGGATGGCAACCAAATTTCGTTGTAACATAACATATATGACTATAAGTCTTCTTAAGAGCAATCAGGGCTGCCAACTGTTAATAAATGCTGTCTATATTTTTTTAACCTAATATCAATATATCAGGAAGTATGCAAGCCAACAGCCCTATGTTTTGCACACGTATAGGACCTGACATTCTAGATTAATTTGGAATAATTAATATAAGTCAGTGCTGCCAACATGATTGTATGCCTGGTGATAAGTCCAATTTTAAAATACATGTAACTTCTATACTAACAAATGGATTTCGTCCAAAATTTGCACAACAAGATATCATAATATCTCAGATTAGGCCATTTCTGACCAGCACATGCATGACATTGTTGCCAATATGCTTTTACGCGTGCTGATAGATCCAATGTCAAGATCCAATGTGTATTAGGCTACGTTATACCAGTTATATTTCGAACTAATTAGACAGTTCGATATTACCAACTTAATTTCGTCATTATTCTAGATAGGTTCATATACTGTAGATTAATCATTGGCATGAAACTTAATTTTAAGAAAAGTAGGCTCTTTAGTTCGTCACGGAACTTCTTGTTTCTCTACAGTCCCTGTTTCCTTAAACTGATTAAACCATCGAATGACAGCTTTGTAAACAGGTGCAGTTTGTCGGGCGGTGCAGTCATTGCGCGCGCGCCCCAGGCCAACCTTGGCTACTGCGCATCTAGTGAGCGCATAGCAAGGTCACGTCCCCTCCAAAACAAAACTTACTTTAACCAGCTGGCGTTCAGTGAAAGAATTACACGTTTAACATAAAGGGTTTCGGTGCTATCATTTTTTTAAATGTTGGCATTATTTTTAGATGACCCTGTACATCAATTATATATTGTGCATCTTTCGACCTGACATTGAGGTCTTCTTCCGCTCAATTAAGAATAAAATGAATTAAGAATAAAATAAAATACTAGAAATGTACTTAGGTCTAATTTTTGTTTGATATGACCAAAAAATTTGTGATGAATTGTAATTAAAAGAATGACATAAAATATTCAAAATGGATATTCTTACAATGTAATGAAAAATGAAAATCCACAGCCTGCTTCCAGTCTCCGACCAGGTCAGGAATGGAATGAATGAAGCCCCTATCTAGCGGCGAGGATATGAACTGTGCCGGCTGCCGAGGCCTGACGCACTCCTCTGGGGCAATGATTAAATGAATGACAGATGAAATGAAATGATAGTGGAGAGTGTTGCTGGAATGAAATGTTGACAGGGAAAACCGGAGTACCCGGAGAAAAACCTGTCTGCCTCCGTTTTGTCCAGCACAGATCTCACATGGAGTGACCGGGATTTGAACCACGGACCCAGCGGTGAGAGGCCGACGTGCTGCCGCCTAAGCCACGGAGGCTTCTTACAATGTAATATTAATTGTAAATAAAATAAAATATAATATTGGGCTTCACATTATTTTTTTCAAAATACAGGTACACTATTCCTCTAGTCACCTCAAGACCTAAGCGGACCCTTTAATGTTCTGGTTTGGGAAGAGGCTAACGCGCCAGGGAAAACTTCCCACGTTTCCTGCTTGTTTTTGGCGTACAAGGTTTGCCAGCTCATGTTGCTATGTTTCCAGAAGCTGGGCAGATTACTATTCAGAATTTCCCTTCGAAAAATAATTTACACGTTAATTGGAAGCTTCGCCAACTTTGCTTTATATGTGATGCAGTGTGTGTGAGAATATACAGTAGTTTTATTGGTATTTGGAACGATAGGCACAGTAATTCAAAACTAATTTGACATTATATTACATTATTAGTTTTGTACAAACCTTGTTTGAGCGGCAAAAGAGAACCCAAGTAATTCGATTTTATGGCGAATCAGGCTCAAAAGTTGGAAACTTAACTACAAAATCAACCATAACATTTAAAAATGATATAACCAATACTACTTCACATAACAATTCACCTGTAAGGAGGCTTTGCAGTATTTACAACGATGCGGTTCGTGTAAACTGGAAACTAGATTGTCTCTCAATCAGACCGTTCTTGGATATTATAATCCAGTCACTCTAATTCATACTTGAAATAAAATTATCACACAAAACAGAATCAACAATGTATATATGTGGATAGGCCTGTTCCCTAGTTATTAATGTTACCTCTCAGTTTACTATGTAATCATTTCAAAACCTGTTTTTATATTTGACATTAGATCAAATTTAGAATTAGTTTTTATATTATCTTTAGATTAAGCTTGTTACTACTATGCATTTTGATCTGTGTGAACTTCCTACTTTTAAGAATTAAAAGCAAGGAAGGAAGCTTGTAGTTTAACGTGACCGTTAATCGCTGGATCATGAGCCACGGGACCTCCTTTTTACGTGGAATCCGAACCACAGGACATGGCATTTCACTTCGAAAATCTCACATGCATTGACCGGGAATCGAACCCGAACCGCCTTGGTGAGAGACATACAGCTAGACCGCTGAGCCACCACGCCCCTTGAGCCCTCTAGTGAACCATCGACAAATAAATAAATAAATAAATAAACACTGTTACGATTGCACAAATTTCCTCAAGTAGACAAAGCAGTAGAGTTTGAATCTTATCTTATACTAGCTGTACCCGGCATGCGTTGCAATGCCAATCAAAGAAAGTGTTGGCGTTGTAACTTTGTTTGTTGAAGTGCTTTAGGATTCCCAATATTTATTTATTTTCCGTTAACCAGATCTTAACTATTGTAAAATTGATTTACTATCTCAAAAAAAGCATGGGAGGGCGCTCAAAAACTCACCAAAGTTTCATCGCAATGAAATGAATGGTATATGAACGCATACGGGACTTTCTTGAAACGATTCGAGCGCCGTCACCCATTTGTTGAATATACTCGTATGCTACCTACTGTAAAATGGATTTACTAAGTCAAAAACCTTCCCTGGTGTGTACACAACAACTCATGAACGTTTCATCACAATCGGATGAATGGTATATGAACGCATACGGGACTTGGTTGAAACGATTCACGCGCTGTCGCTCATTAGTTGAATCTACTCGTGCGCTACCAATTGTAAAATTGATTTACTGAATCAGAAATCTTTGCGGGAGTGGAAACAACATATCTCTAAATTTCATTGCAATCGCATGAATGATATATGAACGCATACGATTTTTTTTTAACGAAACGCGCGTCGTTACTCATTTGTTGAATCAACTCGTGCGCTACCTAATGTAAAAATGATTTACTGAGTCAGAAACCTTTCCTGGAGTGTAAACAACAATTCAACCAAAGATTCATAGCAATCGGATGAATGGTATCTGAACGCTACGGGACTATGTTTAAGCGATTCGCGTGCCGTCGATCATTTGTTGAATCTACTTGTGCGATACCTATTGTTAAGTGGATATACTAAGCCAGAAACCTTCCCTGGAGTGTACACAATATCTCACACAAATTTCATCGCTATCAGACGGATGGTATATGAACGCATACGGTACTTGGTTGAAACGCTTCGCGCGTCTTCGCTCATTTGTTCAATCTACTTGTGCGCTACCTATTGTAAAATGGACTTACTAAGCCTGAAACTTTCCCTGGAGTGTACACAACAACTCATCCAAGTTTAGTCGCTATCGGACGAATGGTATATGAACGCATACGGGACTATGTTGAAACACTTCGCGCATCGTCGCTCATTTGTTCAATCTACTTGTGCGATACCTATTGTAAAGTGGATTTACTAACCCAGAAACCTTCCCTGAAGTGTTCACAACATCTCACCCAAGTTTCATCGCTATCAAACGAATAGTATATGAACGCATACGGGACTTTGTTGTTACGTTTCACCCGTCGTCGCTCATTTCTTGAATCCACTCGTGCGCTACCTATTGTTATGTGGATTTACTAAGCCAGAAACCTTCCCTGATGAGTACGCAACAACTCACCTAACTTTAGTCGCTATCGGACGAATGGTATATGATGGCATACGGGACTATATTGAAACACTTAATCACAAACTTACCACATATTTCCATTTTTGATGATGATGATGATAGTGATAATGGTTGTTTTAAGGGGCCTAACATCTAGGTTATCGGCCCCTCACGTTTGGGTGATCGTGAAGAAGAAAATGAAATGTAAACGATAACTAAAACTAACTACTGATTTATATACTAGAAGAAAAAATGGAAAACAAAAGGAGAATAAGGCAAATAAAGGACAGGAGGAAAATAAAATGCCCTCAACCGTGGAAGAATGCGGATTGAGGGACTAGGAAGGAAGGAGAGCCATAAAAGGCAGATAGGAAAGTGAAAGTGGAGAGGGTCCGCCCCAGAGGTAATGGATAAAAGAGGGAAAACCGGACCCAGCTCAGGAATCCCTCGGGGTCGCCAACTCCGGAACTCACCAGCCGTGAGCCCCTGAGGTTGCAGCAATATCTAGGGTGCACCAGACGTGGTGGGTTACATACACCCTGCCTCCTTGAGGGCCTTGAGCGGAAGGCAGGAGACAACATGAAAAGAAAAAGAAGGCTGACCCCTCGCAGAAGAAGGGTATCAGAAAAGATGCGACAAGGGCCAATTAAGGCGGGAAAGGAAGAGACTCCCTAGGCCTCGGATGCCCTAATGCCGTCGGGGTCGGAAGAGAACAAGAGTTGACCAAGTGAGGTCGACAGGAAAGAAGACGGAGAGGAGCCCGGCACAAGTAAGTGGAAGCAATGCCAGACTCAGCTGGGGCCCGTGGTCGTCATCGCACGTCCCACTAGATGTGAGCCCTTGGGGGAATTTTTTCCACTTTTAGGCACATACATAAATATATATTTCTGAAACGTTAAGCACATAATTATTCGCGCCCTGAACATAACACATAACAGGGCCAAATCAGCCAATTAAGAGGCGGCCTTTTGCCCAGCAGCGCTCGCAATGGGGTGGCACTTAAGTACCCAGTGTTGTAAATTACTCGTATCGTAGCTTCAACCCAGTGTGCTACTCCCTCCCGTGTTGTGGTCAATCAATTGAAAGTGAAACATTAGTATCATTTCAAATGATCTTGTCGACTTCATCGTTAACGGTAACGGCCGACAGTAGTGGCTACGCTGGCTAAAGCGCAGTGTTAGGTCATGGGGCCAAGCTTTCTGCTAACTCGGTAGACGCGTGGGTTTGAGCCCCACCGTCGGCCGTCCTTGAAATGGTTTTCCGTGGTTTCCCATTTTCAACACCAGGCAAATGCTGGGACGGTACCTTCTGACAGGCCACGGCCGCTTCCTTCTACATCCTTCTCCAATATCATTCACCTTAATCAATTCCATCTCTCATCCCGACGCGCAGGTCGCCCACGGGCGTCGAATAGAAAGACCTGCACTAGGTCTCTGAGGAGACCACACGAAAAAAAAAAACACGGTAACGGCGTGTATGACGTCATCATGTTCTTCAGTGCATATGCACCGAGTCAGAGATTACTCCTGGGGTCTGGCATTATGCGATACGGAGACGGCAAGTGCGTGACGTCATGCAGCAGAGTGCACCTCCCGCTCTCCGTTCCCCGCGCGGGAAGCCTAAGTTAATGGGTAATGGAGTCTGTTGAAAGAGACCTGGGACCCTCCTGAACCTTTCTAACATGTGTAGCATTTGTAGCATGCGTCATTTGAAATGATATAAGTCTAGTCTCTCAGGCTGACTGTATCTTTTTTTATGATTAGTTATTGTAACATGAAATCAAATAGAAACAAAAGAAAACATGCAATAAACAAGTAGTTCCGTGACGAACTAAAGAGCCTAATTTTCTTAAATATAAGATCCATACGAATCCATCCTATGGTCTCGGGTGCTGGGTGCAAGCTTTGTTATTGACGCCCAGAGGACGGCTTGTATGTCGAATGTAATGCTCCATGGAGCGCTATGAAAATCAAGGAGGTTAGATATCTAAGCTCCTTGACACTATAGCGCTTTCTAGTAGAGAAAGGATGAACTTTTTGTGTGGCGGAAATCCCGAGATTAATATTGCCATTATGGACACGGTCTACTCAATTCAAATGGGTTCTTCAACATGACAACAACGTATGAGAACGTGTAACGAGATTTTTGTCGCCTTTCAAAAGTCACTTATCATGGCCAGGAGCGAACTTGCAAGTTTGGGGTTGGTAGTCCGACACCATAACCACACCCCCACCGTGGCAAGCATTCATACCGATGATTGATCTATATAGATCGATTCGGAAGATAAAGGCGTCGACCAGATGGAGAATGGTGTTCTTTGTTATGGTCCTGTCTTTTGAAAACCGACTCAGTTAAAAGACGTTGCTGACTTTCCATAGCTGTTCTTCTCCAGATTTCTTCTGACCTTACTTCCAAGAAGAGGATGCCAACAAGTATCGTGTTAGTCGTTTTGACCACGCTAAACACAGAGACCCCCAATCTGGTTGGTTGGTTCCTCAGTTTAGGGGCTGCGACAACGCGGTCAAGTAGCCCCGTGTACTTTGGGCGTGTGTAGAATCTGTCTGATGACCAGTGTTAATTGTGATGGCTGCAATAGCGTGTGTTATCTGTTTTTAATTCAAGTAAGGACTGCAGACGACAATTTCAAGTAGTTCCTACTGCTCGATTCTAAGCTGCGTGAACCTGAGAGGAATGTGCATCGCAGACGATGAGTAGTGGTGTTGACGAGTGATGAGGTTTCTCGGTCCGTGCATAGTACAGAACCAAATACATTGGTCGGTGACTCACTCAGTCATTCCCAACACAACAGTGGTTTGAGCAACGGCCGAATGTTAGCAGTATTGAAATAGAAAGGAATACCATATATCACGGTGGGCTGTTGACAGATCCTACTCTTCACGCCTGACCCTTCCCTGCTCTTTCTCCTCACCCGCAAGTTCATAGAGCTTGGACTCAAACAATACTTTCGCTACCAAATGCTACCGTCCACGACAACTAGTTCTGAACTTGGTTACTAGTTGCCACTGCACCACCACGACGAACGTTGGAACCTAGTCAAATATAACCCATAATTAACTTCACACAAGTGTAATTAGTGGAAGGTTCTTTTACATGCCATAAATCTATGACATGGGCCCGCCGGCTTTACTTCCTCTCCGAAGGAAAGCATACTGAGGGATTTTTAACATTCTTAAAAATTCGACGACTTCGTCCGGGTTTGAACCCGCGACCTTGGGTATAGAAGCTCAGTATGCTACCCACTACGCCACCGAAGCCGCTACCCCCAGTCTTAAATCATATTCTTATAATAATTTCCTCCAGTATGGTTTTCTCTTCGCTTCAATGCCGCATAGAATTTCTGTGCTTGAACTTGATTTGAAGTTAGTAATTCCCTTTACATGAATGTTCTCGACAACAGAGTTCATGGAAGCGTGTGGTTAGTGTATAGAGGAGGGGAGGATATTTTAACAACGGTGGGGGAATGGATAACTAGCAACATTCCTTTGTACCGCGGAATGTGGACAATGTGACCATGTTTAATCCTTGTCAACGTGGCTTTTGACATGAGCCGTGTTGACGTGAAGTGCAGCACGCAACTATAAACTAAATGTGTCCCACTATACAGTATTTGTCGCACTCAAGTGTTAGTGAATAGAAGCTACGGATAATGTGCCAACTTGCTTCGCTTCAGAGCAGACTGTGAAGCAGTCGGGGAAATATGCTGAGCGTCCTGAAGGATTATGGTATCGAGGAAAGATTGCTATAGGCAATCAAATAGTACATTATGCAACGAGCCTATAATGGCAATTTTCATACGAGTGTCTTAATTACCATTATAGGCGAGTTGCATACGACTGTTTATGTTCGACCCTGACGAAATGTAAATATTATATGTCAGTGCTCAAGAAACAGTTGTGTGACCAATTAGGTAAGGATAGCATCACACCTGCGCTCACTTCCATGGCCCCCTATTTTAAATTTCACTGCGTGGCGAATGTCATAGTGAGGTATTCCAGGAGGCATGATCAAATACAAGGTATTCTGGGCGTCCCATGCGCTCTGTTCAGTACATAAAACTGGTGAAATCTCGACAGATATTTATGAATATTTATGTTCGAACATAAAATAGTTATAATTATCGTCGAACATAAACAGTCGTATGCAACTCGCCTATAATGGTAATTAAGACACGAGTATGTTTATAAAACGAGCGTAGCGAGCTGTTTCTTGAGCTCTGCTTGGTGGGAGAAACTGTATCATAATGAAGACTTTTACTATAATGAGCCTCATTATACTACAGTTTTCTGACATATAATATTTACATTTCGCCAGGGTCGAACATAAAGTATTTATAATGGTTACCGGTCTCAGCGTGTAGCGAAAGTTGATGGTCACACGAGTTCTTCATTTTAAATTGTTGGAGAACTGAGGTAAGACAGTACATTTTCAACGTCAATGTTTACAAGGTACATTTCATGAGAAAGCTATCTATTGCAATGGGAACCATTATTTGGACATCCTCATTCTTCGAGGAGCCTCAACTTTTCCCCCTGACCCCCTTTTCCTTCTCCTTCCTTACTACTCTTTCCGACGTTCTAATTAATATGGCGCGTCTTTCTACCAAGGTCCATACCATGGAGAAAAGAATAAGAGGAGATGTCCTGAGCTCGTTTGAGTGAAGCCAAGCGCTGCAACCAAAGTGGGCGTAACCTTAACTCGTATTCGGTGTTCTGAGACTTGCATGAGGTATTGTGCTTATTTCGGCCCTGGTTTTTATCGCGTTCCGGTTATGCAACTTTGGAAACGAAATAACAGTAGTGATAAGTTGTAAAAAAACTCTTCAATTCTAATCTCAGCATGTGTACCCTATATACCAAAAAAAAACATTCCTCTGCAAATCCCAAATTATCAAACGGCTGTCGGTCAATAAGTACGGTAGGCGTACGTAATTAATCAATTCGAGGCTAATCGTCAAGTTTCTACCCCCCACAAAGAAAATACCGTACGGTACCGAAAAGTAGACTATATGCTACCGTATACCGTATTTTTGTGCAAATATGCGTCCTTTTTTAATTGTTCTCTTTATTAATTTTAAGGTTCGTATTCTTGAATATCAAAATGTGTACGACCAACGAGTGAAAGTGGCTGTGCTCGAAATTAGGTCTAATAACTGACGAATGCCTCAACATCAAAAGTAACATAATACTCAATTTGGCGTAAATACCGTAATTAATTCGGCATCATTAGTTGCCAAGACGTTCCTTCTTTGGTATAACTCGCATCTTCAGACACCTGCATTCAATTTAATCAGTGTTTCAGCGTATTATTACGTTTCGCCGCGTCTTCCTTACAAACCTAGCCTCGCAAAGGTGCTCTCATATTTATATTTAAATTGGCTTTTAAAATGATAACGCAGCTTATTTGTGCCAAGTACCGTGATGTACAGAGTGTATTCTGCCTATGCAAGAAAAAATCTTGACTTGTCATTGCAGTTTTATGTCGCTAAAAGCCAAGGCTAGTTGGAGTGGTTTACGGCTTTAAGCATAGGAACAGCTATTTTCTTGCTCCCCAAAGTGGGCGAGCCGTTTGGCTTCAGCAGCTTGCAGTAGGCAGCGCAGCGAAGGCATCTCCTTCCGTTCTTTCCTCCATGGTCCATACAGTAGTTTCTGGCTGCTCTCTGGTGACGAACAGAGGAATTATTCTAGTTTTTTGTAAGCTCATTGACACACATTCTTTGGCTTCTGTTTTAATTCTATTGAAAAATGAGGAAAGGTTCCGCTCGAAACGTCTAGAATTTTAAATTGTATTTTTAACCGGCAATACACCAAAAGTATGAATCATTTTAATAATATTCCGGGCCGTCAAAGCCTTAATCTACCTATATAGACACAATTGTCAAAATAGCTTATCTTCTATGTTTTTGCTAAAGTGGTAAGTGATTTTTGAAAGGTGGCAAAAATCACAATACGCATGCCATATGATGTTGGCATGTTAAAGAACCCATTTGAATTAAGTAGGCCGTGTTCATAATGGCAAAATTAATCACGGGGTTTTCCTCATTTCTCTACTAGAAAGCGCTACAGTGTCAAGGAGCTTAGATATCTAACCTCCTTGACTTTCATAGTGCTTCAAGGAACAACAAAATTCGACTTGGAAGCTGCCCTCTCTGTGTCAATAACAAAGCTTGCACCCGGCACTCAAGACCATACGATATTATTATTTTTATTATTTTTAGCCTACTTTTCACATTTTGCAAAAATGAGGAAAAAGTAGACTTATGAGATCGATCCGGGAAAATGTGTGTCTGTCTGTCTGTCTGTCTGTCTGTCTGTCCTTCTGTCTGTCTGTCTGTCTGTCTGTCTGTCCTTCTGTCTGTCTGTCTGTCTGTCTGTCTGTCTGTCTGTCCTTCTGTCTGTCCTTCTGTGTGTGTGTCCCCCCTATCAACTCCTAAACGGCTGCAGCAATCAAAACCAAATTTAGTATGAGTAAAGATGTGCACCAGAATACCTCACGTCCATATTTGAAAATGATGTCAGTGCTACCAACTGCTTAAAAAACGCACTAGAAATTTGAGCTCCATGTTGGATATCTTGCAAGGTATGCATGGGAGCTATTCCAAAATTGGCACACATGTAGATAATACTATTTCAGTTTAATTTCCAGGAGACCAACCATGACAGTGTTGCCAAAATAATTTTAAGCCTTCTGATAGGTCCAATGTTTAAATGCATATAACTTCTACACTATCAATTGGATTTCAACCAAATTTTGTATGTAATATCTGTACATAAACAGATATGACTGAGCGTATTCATAAGAGCCACCAGGGCTGTCAACTGTTAATAATTGCTCTCTCTATTTTTTTAAATCCAAATACCAATATACTGTATCAGAATGTATGCAAGCCAACAGCTTTAAACTATGCACACGTATATTCCGACATTTTAGATTAATTTTGAGTAACTTATATACGTCAGTTCTACCAACATGGTTATAAGCCTGCTGATACGACCAATTTTTAAATACATGTAACTTCTATACTATCAGTTGGATTTCAACCAAATTTCGTTTGTGCTATGTGTACCATAACAGATATGACTATAAGTATTGTTAAGAGCAATCAGGGCTGCCAACTGTTAATAAATGCTGTCTATATTTATTTTACACTAATATCAATATACCAGAAAGTATGCAAGCCAACAGCTCTATACTTTGCACACGTATAGCACCTGACATTCTAGATTAATTTGGAGTAATTAATACAAGGCAGTGCTGCCAACATGATTCTATGCCTGCTGATATGTCCAATTTAAAAATACATGTAACTTCTATACTAACAAATGGATTTCATCCAAAATTGGCACAACAAGATATCATAATATTTCAGATTATTTCTGACCAGCACACGCATGGTATTGTTGGCAACATGCTTTTACGCGTGCTGAGAGATCCAGTGTCTAACTGCATGTAACGTCCATTGGACTTCAACCAAATTTTGTATTCTGTATCTTAAGAGATTGAACTAAGAATAGGCTATATTCAGTCGCCAGGGCTGCCAACTGTAGTGCTCTATTAGGCTACATTATACCGGGTATATTTTGAACTAATTAGATATTTCGATATTACCAACTTAATTTCGTCATTATTCTAGATAGGTTCATATACTGTAGAATAATCATTGGCATGAAAAGTAGGCTGTATAGTTCTTCACGGAACTTCTTGTTTTATAATCGTTTCGGTCTTCTATGGACCACGTTATTTCAACTGCCTTTTCCTTCGTTCTTTCTCATTGGCCCAGTATTCGCGCATTCTTCTTCGGTGAGCTTCCTTTCGTTCTTCGGTCCACTTCTTGCCGGTTTTCAATATGGGGTTTGGCTGAAAACTCTGTATCTCCCCTAGTTTCTTGTTCAAAGAGTCACGTTCCAAGATGTCCCCATGTGATATCCCCAGTCCTTGTAGGTCTTTTTCCACCTCAGTTAACCAGATCCCTTTGGTTTTCTTTCCCACAAAGTAGGCCCAGATTCGATCGAACAATCTTCCGGAGGTCATTCGTGTTAAATGACCATAAAAGGAGAGTCTTCTTTTGCGAATAGTGTCCGTATTATTATTATTCATCCATTCCATCTCTCATTCTGGCGTGCAGGGCGCCTTCCAGGGTCGACTAGAAAGACCTGAACTCGGCCTCTCAGGAGGCCACACGACAAAAAAAAATATCATTAAAATAGGGAAACTTAGGTTCTGGAATGGCCTTGTGCTAAAATTGAGTTCATTGTGAGTCATTTACCCTCCGTGCCATTACAGGAAACGAGCTCAGGACATTGACAACACCTGGTTCGGCTCCTCACCTGCAGACCCAGTTACCGTAACAGCTAACGAGAATTATTGTCTTCGTGACCGGACATAATTAGTACAGTCGCAAAAACACCCACATAGACAATGTGACCACGTGCTCAACATCATAATTAAACCACAGTGATTGTCGACTGGTTGGCTGGTTACATACACTCAAAAAACAATTGGTGACCTTGAATATTTAGGCTGCAAAGTAATTCATCAAAAGGTCCACATTCTGGTGTAGCGGATTTAAATAAGGTAGTTATTTAGGTTTCAAGAATCAGAACTACGAGGTCATCTGTCCCTAGGTTTTAATAGTACATTATGTGACGAGCCTATAATGGCAATAATTAAGACAGGAGTATGTATATAAAACGAGCGAAGCGAGTTTTATAATTTCCATACGAGTGTCCTAATTACCGTCAACTTCTGGCAACTTTATGCACATTATGTGGAAAAATGTGTGAACGGTACCACATAGAATTCTGTACAAGAAGAAGAACTATGCCCATAAGTGATTATGCAAATATGTAACCCATCAATGTAACCTATATTTAAGTTATGCCTATTTGGCTGTATTAAATATATTATTAATTACCATTATAGGCGAGTTGCATACGTCTGTTTATGTTCGACGAAAATTATAGCTTTATTTTATTTTATTTTATGTTCGAACAGAAATATTCATAAATATCTGTCGAGATTCAGTCACTTGAATTTAGTGATTGGAGTGCAAGCGCTGGATTTGCTGTCTGTGCTTTACAAGTTCTCTGACCCACGCATGGGTTCTGTCTTCCTGCCGATCAGCCCCAGCATTCACTCCGTCACCGAGATCGAACGAAATTAACGCCCTGTGTAGAAATTCGTGTTGGGGATATTAAGGTACAGTGCTATTTCTTTTCTCATATTCGCCAGTTTATTTACGCGAACATATGGGACGTGCACTTTCCATGTCGGTAATTTATATAGAAAGATGCTGTGTTGCTAACTTCTGGACGTAGATTCATAAATTTCGTGCATATGTCATAGTATTATCTTGTTTCCAGAAAGGTTCGTGCTGATTTTGTCTTTGTGTTTGGGATTGTAACTACAATGGTTGATCCGATATCCAATTTGAATTTCAAATCATGTAATTCAAGTCCGACATTTTGGATTTTGAGTGAAGGTATCCTTACCTAATTGGTCAATGAATTAAAATATTGAGCTCTTATTGGTTGGAGAAACTGTATTGAAAAGTAGTACTTTAACGAATGTTATTATGATACAGTTTCTGACATAATAATAATAATAATAATAATAATAATAATAATAATAATAATAATATAAAGTTCGCAATCACCATCCCAAATCATCGGGTGAAAGAGTGACTCTGGGTGATCGTGGAATCGCAGACGGTTTGAAAACCAGTTTGCAAGAGAGATCGTCAGTCTGAGAGAGTATTGTCCATCCCTCAGGTGCAGGTTTCGACAGGAAGGAAACATAGTGAGTTTGGTTATTATCACACTCAGCTCTTGACTGGGCACGGGTACTCTAGTCTTATCAAAAGAAGATGGGGAAAGTGGATTCACCAGATTGTATCTCTCGTGGACTGTGGGTCCAAAACAGACAGTCTTCAAGAGCACATTGAAGTGGTGATAACTCCTGACAATATCCTTTCGGTGATGCGACAAAATGAAGGAAACTGGAAGCTGGTAGCAGATTTTGTTAAAAATATCCTCCGAACAAAGAAGACATATCTGGATCGCAACTTATGATTAATCACTATGGAAGAGTGCCCTACGGGCAAAGATAGAAACGGCTCTAGCCTAAAGTAATGTGATAATAATATTAATATCGTATGTCAGGTCTGCTGGGAGCAAGCTTTGTTATTTGAGGCCAAAGGGCAGCTTGTATGTCGAAATTTGTTGTTCCTTGGAGCGCTATGAAAGTCAATGTTGTTAGATATGTAAGCTCCTTGACACTATAGCGCTTTCTAGTCGAGAATGGGGGAACTGTTTGTCATCATCATCATCATGAACCGGCTCCAGTTTCCCGGGTGCGGTGAATGAGCGCTCTCCATTTAGTTCTTTCCAAGAATGTTTCCTCCTCCATGATTTGCTGTACATCCAGGCCTCTCCCTGCAAGATCGTTTCTAACCTGGTCGATCCATCTCTTCCTCGGTTGACCTCTTGGTCTCTTGCCTTTTAGTTCTTTCTCAAACCACACTCTAGCTGTTCTTTGTGTGTCCATTCTCTTGAGATGACCGAACCATTTCAGCCTGGCTTCAACACAGATCTCATTAAGAGATTGTTCTACTTGAACAAGCTGGCGTATCTCATCATTTTTAGCCTATTTTCAATTTTGAAAAAATAGGCTTATGAGATCACCTTTTCTCCGTGTGTGTGTGCGTGTGTGAAGTGTGTGTGTGTGTCCCCATAATAACTTTTAAACGGCTGGAGCGATTTCAATGAAACTCGGTAAGTTCATAGTACTATACCGGACGACCTCGCCCGTGCCCTTCAAATTTTGTTACGTCTCACCAATCTAACATGGCGGCTGTGCGAAATATTTCACCAGCATTCAATATCTCCGAAACTATTACCGATATCTCCCTGGAATTAATTACGGTGATAAAGGGAACTACTAGAAGTTTATCTATGTGACTTTTGAAAAACAGCTAACTACAAAACCAACATGGCGGCCACGCGAATTTGCGACTTTTAAATAGACGTTTCTCGCGATTTAACCAACCAAACGCAATAAAACTTGGTACAGTATATGTTTATACACATTGTAATGCACCGACATCTAACATGGTTCATTTGTTTATATAACCACAAGATGGCGGATGAGCGAATTATTTCACCGGCATTCTTTATCTCTGAAACTATTAGCTGTATCATCCTGAAATTTTATGCGAAGATAAAGAGCACTACTGGAACAAAATCTATAAGACTTTCAAAAAGCGGTTAACTACAAAACGAACATGGCGGCCAAGCGAATTTGAAAATTTTAAATAGACCTTTCTCGCGATTTAATGTTCCAAACGCAATGAAATCTGGTACAGGAAATGTTTATACACATTGTAATGCACAGGTATCTAATTTAGTTCCATTGTTTACGTAACCTCAAGATGACGGCTGTGCGAATTTTAAAATTAAGTTTTTATTCATGTGTCGTAATCAAGCGATCGAAGTGAGAGTTTGAATAATGAACCTACGGAATAATTTTCCTTCAATGGTACATGACTCTATGGCCTATACATTTAACAATCCAACATGGAGACCATCCGAAATATTCAGACGACTCTGAATATCTACGAATCTATTATAGCAATCAAACTGATTTTGTTATGTTCATAGGGGATATGAACTTAAGTTCACCTATAGGACTTTAAATAACCTGGTGATCACAAATCCAACATGGCGGCGAGGCGAAATATAAATATTCACATGGACGTTTCTCGCAATTTAACCATCCTTTTACGAATGTTAATCCACTGGCACCTAATTTATTTCAATTGTTTCCATAACCACAAGATGGCAACTGTGCGAAATTTTAAAATCTCCTTATTACTTCTTGTGTCCTAATCAAGCGATTGAAGTTTGAATGCTACACGTACACAATAATCTTCATGTAACATTACATAACTCTAGGACCTACATATATAAAATCCAACATGGCGACCATCCGAAATATTTAGTCGGTACTCAATATCTACGAATCAAACTGAAATTTTGTATGTGGATAGTGGCAGTTAATATAAGTATGATATATGAAAATAGGCTGTATAGTTCTTCACGGAACTACTTGTTTATTTTGTCCCTCCTTGTCTTCTGAATCATAGTTCTTAAAAACTTCATCTCCACCGCCTGTAGTTTACTGATATTTTCTTGGATTGGGTACAGATTTCTAAGCTATATGTAGTAACAGGTACAATGAAGCTCTTGTAGAGTATTAGTTTTGATCTTAAAGGAACTTGCTTACCCCAAAGAAGCCCTCTCACGAGATGATAAAATTGTGCTCCATGTTGAACTCTACTAGTGATTTCTGCAGATGATTATTCACTATGGAAGAGTGCCCTACGGGCAAAGATAAAAGCTCTTAGTGTTGGGGGAAAATACCGAGATTAATTTTGCCATTATGAACACGGCCTACTGAATTAAAATGGGTTCTTTAACATGCCAACATCGTATGACATGCATGTCGGGATTTTTCAAAATTGACATACACGGTCAGGAGCGAACCTGCAAGCTTGGGGTTGGTAATCCGACACATTAACCACTCACCCACCGTGGCAAGCTGCCATTGAAGATAATTCACTATGGAAGAGTGCCCTACGGGCAAAGATAAAATTGCTCTAGCCTGAAGTAATGTGATAAACGGTTCCAGACTAGTGTTCGGAAGTAACGGAGGAAGGGTGGGGGGGGGGGGGGGGTTTAGTCGGTAGTCTGCCACTCAAGAGCCCGACACTATGTGTGTAAATGCATTTCTCCTCCAAAAATATAAATAAATAAAAACTATTATTATCCATATTACTGCATTGCCGTTCCAACATAGTCTAATAATTCACTAGTTTTTTTTTAAATTTTGCAGTTCCTTTTGGCTATTCAATAAAAATTCAATTCATAATTCAGAAGCATTCATCACGCATTTTCCGCGCAGTGAACACGTAATATTATATTATTAATTGTGCACTGGATTTTACCATCGGGAATGAATCCGAATGGTTTTGTTAAATCAATGATAGACAGCTATATTCCGTTGTAACGCATCGCTGCTTCTATTTATTCTAAAATACAAGAATTGTGTGTGAACCAAACTTAGAAAAATAGCCGTAACTAATAACTAGGGCTGTACAAATGCGTACATAGCCTAGAATAATTCGAATTTTTTGAATAATTTCGAATATGAATATTTTGGCACATTGGAATATTTGAAGTATTCATATTAGTGAAATAACCCGAATATTCAGTCCACATAGCATGATTCGACGAACAAGTCAAATCATTAGAATATTCGAATAATTATAATAAACATAGAAACAAACAAAGCATAAGGGTTAAAAAGAGTTAAAGAAAGAAAGAAAGAAAGAAAGAGATAAAGTAAGAAAGAAAGAAAGAGATGAGCAAAGAAAGAAAGAAAGAAAGAAAGAAAGAGATTAAGTAAGAAAGAATGAGATGAGCAAAGAAAGAAAGAAAGAAAGAAAGAAAGAAAGAAAGAAAGAAAGAAAGAGATGAAGAAAGAAAGAAAGAAATAAAGCACGAAAGAAAGAAAGAAAGAAAGAAAGAAAGAAAGAAAGAAAGAAAGAAAGGGAGAAAGAAAGAATGAGATAAAGAAAGTGATAAAGAAATAAATAAAAAGATAAAGGAAGAAAGAAAGATATAAATAAATAAAGAAAGAAAGAAAGAAACAAAGAAGGAAATAAATAAATAAATAAAGAAGGAAGGAAAGAAAGAAAGAAAGAAAGAAAGAAAGAAAGAAAGAAAGAAAGATAGAGATAAAGAAAGAAAGGGATAAGGAAAGAAAGAGATAAATAAAGAAAGAAGAGAAGAGAGAGATAAATAAAAGAAAGAAGAAACAATGAAAAGAAGAAAGAAAGAAAGAAAGAAAGAAAGAAAGAAAGAATGAAAGAGATAACAAGTGATGCTTGATTTGAATGTATTTTTTTATTTATGTATAAGAGCTTTTGTTGTTGATTTTGTAGGGGCTTTGCAACATAGTGATCATGTATCCCCGTGTGAACTTGGGGGTGTGTAGACTTTTTCTGATAACCTGTATCACTGTGATGACTGTACTAGTGTGAATTGTATTTATGTCTACTCCTTATTATTACTATTCCCGTTTTCAACGAGGTCAGGATCAGAATTAAATTTCTTGGCAGAGTCGGGAATCGAACGCGGGCCTCCATGGTGACAACCCAGATTGCTAGCCACTATGTAACGACACAGACTTATCTATAAGACTCTATCAGGGTTCAAACAATACGACTAATGGACATATTTCTTAACATAAATACTTTAATTTTCATCTACGAATCTATATATATAAAAATCAATTTTACGTGATAGTTTGTCTGTCTGTCTGTGGGTATGTCTCCTATGCGTTCACATACCATTCATCCGATTACGATGAAACTTGGGTGAGATGTTGATTACACTCCAAGGAAGGTTTCTGACTTAGTAAATCCATTTTACAATAGGTAGCGCACGCGTAGATTCAACAAATGAGCGACGATGCGTGAAGCATTTCAACAAAGTTCCGTATGTGTTCATATACCATTCGTCCGATAGCGATGAAACTTGGGTGAGATGTTGTGTACACTTACGTGAAGGTTTCAAAATTAGTGAATACATTTCACAGTAGATAGCGCACGAGTAGATTCAACAAATGAGCGACGACACGCAAAGCGTTTCAACAAAGTCCCGTATGCATTCATATACCATTCGTCCGATAGCTATGAAACTTGCGTAAAATGTTGTGTACCCTTCATGGGAATTTTCTGGCTTAGTAAATCCACTTGACAATAGGCAGCACACGAGTAGATTCAACAAATGAGCTACGATGCGCGAGGCATTTCAACAAAGTCACGTATGCGTTCATATACCATTCGTCCGATAGCGATGAAACTAGCCTGAGATTTTGTGTGCACTCCATGGAAGGTTTCTGGCTTAGTAAATCTCTTTAAAAATAGGTAGAGCACCAGTAGAATCAACAAATGAGCGACGACGCGCGAAGCGTTTCAACAACATCCCATATAAGATCATATACCATTCATCCGATAGCGATGAAACTTGGGTGAGATGTTGTGTACACTCCAGGGAAGGTTTCTGGCTTATTACATCCATTTTACAATAGGTAGCGCACCAGTAGATTCAACAAATGAGCGATGACACGCGAAGCGTTTCAATAAAATCCCGTATAAGGTCATATACCATTCGTCTGATAGTGATGAATGTTTGGTGAATTGTTGTGTACACTCCAGGAAAGGTTTCTGGCTAAGTGAATCTATTTTAAAATACGAAGCACACGTTTAGATTCAACAAATGAGTGACTACGCGCGAAGCGTTTCGACAATGTCCCGTATACGTCCACATACCATTCATCCGATTGCGATTAAACTTGGGTGAGATGTTGTGTACACTCCAAGGAAGGTTTCTGGCTGATTACATCCACATTACAATACGTAGCGCAAGAATAGAATCAACAAATGAGCGACGACACGCGAAGCGTTTCAACCAAGTCCCGTATGCATTCATATACCATTCGTCCGATAGCTATGAAACTTGGGTGAGATGTTGTGTACACGTCATGGAAGGTTTCTGGCTTAGTAAATTCACTATACAATATGCAGCGCACAAGTAGATTCAACAAATGAGGGACGACGCGCGAAGCTTTTCAACAAAGTCCCGTATAAGGTCATATACCATTCTGCCGTTAGCCGTGAAACTTGGGTGAAATATGGTGGACACTCCAAGGACGGTTTCTGGCTTAGTAAATACATTTCACAGTAGGTAGCACACGAGTAGATTCGACAAATGAACGACGACACGCAGAACGTTTCAATACAGTCCCCTATGTCTTCATATCCCATTAGTCCGATAGCGATGAAACTTGGGTTAGATGTTCTGTACTCTTCAGGGAAGGTTTCTGGCTTAGTAAATCCACATTACAATAGGCAGCGCGCGAGTAGATTCAACAAATGAGCTACGACGCACGAAGCGTTTCAACAAAGTCACGTATGCGTTCATATACCATTAGTCCGATAGGGATGAAACTTGAGTGAGATGTTGTGTACACTCCAGGGAATGTGTCTGGCTTAGTAAATCTACTTTACAATAGGCAGCACATGGTTAGATTCAAAAAATGAGCTACGACGCGCGAAACGTTTCAACAAAGTCCCGTATGCTTTCATATACCATTCGTCCGATTGCGATTAAACTTAGGTGAGATGTTGTGTACACTCGAGCAAAGGTGTCTGGCTTAGTAAATCTACTTTACAATAGGCAGCGCACAATAATTAGATTCAACAAATGAGCTACGACGCGCGAAGCGTTTCAACAAAGTCCCGTATGCGTTCATATACCATTCGTCCGATAGCGATGAAAGTTTGGTGAGATGTTGTGTACACTCCAGGGAAGGTTTCTGGCTTAGTAAATACATTTAACAATGGATAGCGCACGAGTAGATTCAACAAATGAGCGACGACGCGCGAAGCGTTTCAACAAAGTCCCGTATGCGTTCATATACCATTCGGCCGATAGCGATGAAACTTGGGTGAGATATTGAGTACATTCTAAGGAAGGATTCTGGCTTAATATATCCACTTTACAATTTGTAGCGCACGAGTAGATGGAACAAATGAGCGACGACGCGCGAAGCGTTTCAACAAGGTATGTGTTCATATACCATTCGTACGATAGCAATGAAACTTGGGTGAGATATTGAGTACACTCTAAGGAAGAATTCTGGCTTAGAGTATCCACTTTACAATAGGTAGCGAACGAGTAGATTCAACAAATGAGCGACGACGCGCACACCGTTTCAACAAAGTCCCGTATGTGTTCATACACCATTCGTCCGATAGCAATGAAACTTGGGTGAGTAAATACATTTCACATTAGATAGCGCACGAGTAGATTCAACAAATGAGTGACGACACGCAAAACGTTTCAAGAAAGTCCCATATACATTCATATATCATTCGTCCGATAGCTATGAAACTTGGGTTGGATGTTGTGTACACTTTTGGGAAGGTTTATGGCTGAGTAAATCCACATTTCAATAGGCAGCGCACGTGTAGATTCAACAAATGAGCTACGACGCGCGAAGCGTTTCAACAAAGTCACGTATTCGTTCATATACCATTCGTCCGATAGCGATGACGCTTGGGTGAGATATTGAGTACACTCTAAGGAAGGATTCTGGCTTAGCAAATATACTTTACAATAGGTAGCGCACGAGTAGATTCAACTAATGAGCGAAGGCACGCGAATCGCTTCAACAAAGTCCCGTATGCGTTCATATAGGCCTACTATTCATCCAATTGCGATGAAACTTGGGTGAGTTGTTGTGCACACTGCAGGGAACGTTTCTGATTTAGTAAGTCCATTGTATAATGGGTTGCGCACGAGTAGTTTCAACAAATGAGTGACGGCGCACAAACCGTTTCAACAAAGTTCCATCTGCGTTCATATACCATTCATCCGATTGTGATAAAACTAGGGTGAGTTGTTGTGCACACTGCAGGGAAGGTTTCTGACTTAGTAAATCCATTGTACAATTGGTAGCGCGCGAGTTGATTCAACAAATGAGAGACGGCGCGCGAATCGTTTAAACAAAATCCCGTAAGCGTTCATATGCCATTCATCCGATTGCGATGAATCTTTGATGAATTGTTGCGTATACGCAAGGGAAGGTTTTTGACTTAGTAAATCCATTTTATAATAGGTAGCGCACGAGTTGATGCAACAAATGAGTGACAACGCGTGAAGTGTTTCAGTAAAGTTCCATCTGCGTTCATATACCATTCATCCGATTGCGATTAAACTTTGGTGAGTTTGTTGTGCACTCTCCCACAAATGTTTCAAAATGAGTAAATCCATTTTACCATAGCTTAGAGGCTGTTAACGGAAATTGAAGAAAAAATTGTGCATCCAAAAGCACTTCAAGAAACCAAATTACAATGCCAACACTTTCTTTGATTGGCATTGCAACGCATGCCGGGTACGGCTCGTAATTCATATATTTGTACTGTTCGATTTATTTTATTAATCTATTAATGGAAATACTCGAGCACTTCAATTATTCGAATGATTAGAACAACCGAAATATTTGAACAACTGCTTTGTTGAAACATTTGAATTCTTCGAACATAATTCATCTTAATTTCGAATTGGAAAATATTCGAATTAATAATCGAATATTGGGATATGGGGGATGGAGTTAGGATGCCTTATATGAGAAAATCAATAATTGTGATCGTTTCATTATTTATTGATTTTGGTTAGGAAAGATTTATTTAGTAGAATCACACCAAGAATACGCTACTAGTAGGTGTGGTTTTGAATGGCTTAATCAGTTTTTTTATTATATCTACTCCAAAGTAATTTTGATAATTGAAGAATTTGCTTAGCGGGACGGTGTTAGGGCACATGACAATGAACATGAAAATCCACAGCCTGCTTCCAGTCGACCGACCGGGTCAGGGAATGGAATGAATCAAGCATTTGCCGGCTGACAAAGCCTGTCGCACTCCCCTGTGGCAATTATTAAATATATGACAGATGGAATGAAATGAGAGTGGAGAGTGTTGCTGGAATGAAATGGTGGCAGGGAAAACCGGAGTACCCGGAGAAAAGCCTGTCTGCCCTCGCTTTGTCCAGCACAAATCTCACATGGAGTGACCGGGATTTGAACTACGGACCCAGCGGTGAGAGGCCGGGATGCTGCTGCCTAAGTCACGGAGGCTTATGCACATGACCATACCTAGAAGAATTGCTGAAGTATAAAGTGCGTCTTGATTCTGAGCTTCGTAACTTGTGATAAAATTTGGGTCCATACATGGAATATTCTGATAACGCTGATTGGAGTAAGTTTTTTGACATTTTGAAAAGGCTTTGAATCAAGTAAAGGGAAGGAGGGTGGTCTGAAATCTATACAGAAACAAGACAGTAGATATTTGAGCCAAAAGACATGAGAGAGAAGCTGGTATTCAGAGAGGTGTAAGGCAAGACAGTAAAATATCAACCATACTTTTCAATCTATACATTGAACAATCATTGAAGGAAATTGAAGAAAAGACTAAAGTAGGAGTAAAGATTCATAGAAAAATAATTTTAACTCGGAGATTTTCTAATGGCATTGTTTATCTTATCCGACACACCAGAGGATTTGAATGAGCTTTTAAATGGCATGAACTCCGTCTTGAGGAAATAATTCATGATTTAAATCAACAAAATAATGTGAAACAAAATAAATAAATAAATAAATAAATAAATCAGAAACCTCCATGGACGTCGAATTGTTAGATGAAAAGCTCAAGGAAGTAGAAGACTTCTGATACTTAGGAAGCAAAATAACCAGGAATGGACGAAGCAAAGAGGATATAAAAAGTAGGTTGGCTCAGGCAATAACAAACTTACTACAGAAGAGGAATCTGTGGACATCGAATATGGATTTAGGTAATAGAAAGTCATTTTTGAAAGCCTTTGTCTGGAGCGTGGCGCTCTATGGAAGTGAAACTTGGACTGTTTGTGCAGCAGAAACGAGGAGAGTAGAAGCATTTGAATTAATAATAATATCGTATGATCTCGGTTGCCGGGTGCAATTTTTGTTATTTTCGCCCAGAGGGCAGCTTGCATGTAGAATTTTGACGTTCCTTGGACCGCTATGAAAGTCAAGGAGGTTAAATATCTAAGCTCCTTGACACTATGGCGCTTTCTAGTGGAGAAACGAGGAACTTTGTTGGCGGAAAGTCCCGAGATTAAGCATTTGAAATGTGGTGTTATATGAGAATGATTACAATTGAAGACCGGGAGAGGACAGACGTTTCTGGTGACTGCTAATCAAGAAAAGAGATAGGTTGGTAGGACACATACTAAGACACCCACGAATAGCAAACGTGGTTATGAAAAGATGGTTGGAGTTCAAGAACTGAAGAGGTAGACCAAGGTTAGAACATGTTAAACAGATCGCCTCGGATGTAGGGTGTGGTAGCTATGTAGAGATGAAGCGATTAGCTCAAGACAGGGAGGCAAGAAAGGCTGCACCAATCCAGTGAAAAGATTGAAGATTCGAACACACACATGGCAAGTGCTAATCCATACGAAATCAGCAAACATTTTTAAGCCGTCACATGTTGTACTTAATGAGACACAGTGAAGCAGAGAGATCCATTAAATGGACCAATATCATAGAACAAGCTTCCATTTAACTGATATTGTAACGAAATTCAATTAGTGAAGACCAGCTCCAGCGTGAAATAAAAATAAAAGGGAACTCTACAGAATGTTGAAGAGAACATTTCTTTACGAACGAGAATTGGAATGAGTTTATTCCACCGGAAATATACAAGAGATGAATTGATTCATTTCAAGTTAATTTAGGATACTATATTTGAAGAAAGAATGGCAAGTTACCTGGTAAAATAAGTCACTCGTGCCGCTGTTAAGGGTATACGAAAAGTGATTTTTGGAAACAAATGCCATTTTTCTTTTTTGCATAATATTAAACTGTGGAGTTTGCTCTTTTAAATGACATATAAATCATGAGGATACTATGCGTAGAAGTATTTTATTTTAACCCTTTACAGCATAGCAACATATCACTTTTCACCTATGTATGTAGGGACAGAGTAAGTTTTACGGCAAACAAACATACCAGTGATGCCTTGTTTTTTCTTTTACATAACATACGACAAAACAGCCTGACAACCAAAGGTGCTCCTTCCACCCCGTCAACATCCACGCGTACCAATCATCAATCAATCAATGTCTAAAGGCAATGCCTTGTCGATTCAACCATTGTCTTCTGTCTTCAGCTTGTCTTTTCATCTCACAATAGGAACCACATCTTACGTTTTGTATCAATGCTTGAAGGAATTGCTTCCCAGGTCGACCTCGTCCCTTCTTTCCTAAGACCTTTCCTTCTAGTGGATTGGTTAGAAAGGTATTATGACGCACGGTGTGTCCAATGAATTTAGCTGTTCTTCTATGTACTGTTACCATCAGCTGTTTCCTTCCCTGGATTTCTCGCAGTATACTTTCGTTTGTTCTTTTTTCAGTCCAACTGACATTTAGCATTCGCCTCCGGACCCACATCTCAAACGCTTCAAGCCGTTTCCTATCCTGTTCTCGAATTGTCCAAGATTCGCATCCATATAAGAGTACGCTCCACACAAATGACATCACAAATTTTTTCCTAATCTCAATATCTAGATGTATATTGGTCAGAAGAGTTCTTTTGTTGCTGAATGCATGTTTGGCAAGCGCTATTCTACTTCTTATCTCTTTGCTGCAGCGGTTATCAATTGTGATTAAACTTCCGAGGTATGGGAAACTGGTGACTTGTTCCACTACTTTGTTAGCAAGCCTGATGTTGGTGTGATTTCGCTCAGGAGGTTTACTTACAACTAATATTTTTGTCTTCTTCACGTTAATGTTTAGGTATAAATCTACTAAATATGATGACAGTATATTCAGCATCTTGGATAATTCCTTTTCTGAGTCTGCAACCACTGCTATATCATCTGCAAAGCGAATACAATGGATTTGTTTTCCATTTATTCTAATTCCTTTTGTGTTCGTTTTGAACTTATTTATAGCCCATGCGTACCAACCACCGTTTATTTTCCGTGGGCCCTACCCATCCAGTTACCACAGGCTTCTGGAGTACCTGGAGACCTTTTCAGGACTCCTTTGTATGAGTATTCTATACTATCTGAATCTGTTTCTGGGTTATTTTGAGAAATATTCATGAGAAAATTTGCAAAAAATTTTGCATTATTTTAAAAATCCATATTTTCTAAACGGTACCCTTCTTTTAAGAAAATAGTTTCAGTACTATGCCAACACATTAGTTTATAACATATAAAACAAGTAGTTCCGAGAAGAACTAAATAGCCTATTTTCATATATCCTACTAATATTAATTGCCACTATCAACAAACAAATCGTCAGTTTGACTGCTGTAATACATTCGTAGATATTGAGAACCGTCTAAATATTTTGGATGGTCACCATGTTGGATTTTTATAATATAGTCCTTAGGTTTATGAACTATTACATGAGAATTATTGTGTAGGTGTTTTATTCAAACTTCAATCGCATGATTAGGACACACGATATAATAGCGGGATTTTAAAATTTCGCTCAGCCGCCATATTGTAGTTATGAAAATAATTTAAATGAATTAGATGCCAGTTGATTAAAATTTGTATAAGCATATAACTTACCGTATCAAGTTTCACTGCGCTCGGATGGTTAAAACGCAAGAAACGTCCATTTGAATATTTAAATTTCACGTCGCCGCCATGTTGGATTTGTCCTTGCCAGCTTATTGAACGCCCCATGTATGAACTTATGCTTATAGCCTCTATGCACTTACAAAATTTTAGATTGATTTCTGTAGTAGATTAACAGATATTGAGAACCGTATAAATATTTCGGATGGTCGCCATGTTGGATTTTAATATATGTAGGCTATAGAGTTATGTATCTACTATTAGATGTTGATTATTGTGTACGTTCATTATGCAAATGTTGATTTCGATCGCATGAATAGAACACAAGAAATAAAATATTAATTTTCAAAATTCGCACAGCTGCCATCTTGAGGTTACGTAAACAATTGAACTAAATTAGATAACAGTGCATTACAATGTGTATAATCATTTGCTGTAGGAAGTTTCATTGCGTTTGGATCATTAAATAGTGAAAAAAGTCTATTTAAATCTTTCAACTTCGCTTGGCCGCCATGTTCGTTTTGTAGTTAATCGGTTTTTTAATGTCTCATAGATGAACTTCTAGTAGTGCCCTTTATCTCCGTACAAAATTTCATGGTGATACCGGTAATAGTTTCAGAGATATAGAATGCCGGTGAAATATTTCGCACAGCCGCCATCTTGAAGTTATGTAAACAATTGAACGATGTTAGATGTCGGTGCATTAAAAGGTGTATAAACATATACGGTACCAAGTTTCATTGCGTTTGATTGGTTAAATCGCGAGAAACGTCTATTTAAACGTCGCAATTTCGCTCGGCCGCCATGTTGGTTTTGTAGTTACCAGGTTTTCAAAAGTCACATAGGTTAACTTCAAGTAGTTCCCTTTATCACCGTACAAAATTCCAGGGTGATATCGGTGATAGTTTCGGAGATATGGAACGCTGGTGGAATAATTCGCACAGCCGGCATGTTGGATTGGTGAGTCGTAACAAAATTTGAAGGGCACGGTTGGGGTCGCGCGGAATACTGCTATGAACTTACCGAGTTTCATTGAAATCGCTCTATCCGTTTAGAAGTTATTAGGGGGGGGGGCACACAAAAATCCTCTCTCACACACACGGACAAAAGGTGATCTCATTAGCCTATTATTTCATAAATGAAAATAGGCTAAAATCAACTCTTTTTTTTATACCAGAAGGTATACAAACTAGCCACAGCACCCATCTTATGCATTAATTCAATTTGAACGATTACAACTCATTTTATATGGGTATTTAGCATAACCTATTTACTCTCAACCAATATGTTACCTTAAACCACACAAAATATTCGATTAAGGTTAATTTATGACATTTTGTGACCCATAATCTCTGAAACTATTGACTAATTCTACATCTGTGTGTCTTAGTTCACTGATCTTGAATGAAGAAGGTCAACATTGGAATGCGAGACATATTTTATCTTACCTATGGCATTTAGGGGTGTGTGAAATATTGTGTTTCACTCAATACAGTACAGCATCAATTATACTACTAAGGAACTCTTTGTGGATTGACATAAATTACTTCTATTATAGCTTGCAACGGTGGGTGAGTGGGTATCGTGTCGGACTACCAATCCCAGGCTTGCAGGTTCGCTCCTGGCCATGGTAAGTAATTTTTGAAAAGCGACAAAAATCTCGGCACGCATGTTGGAATGATAAAGAACCCATTTGAATTCAGTAGGCCGTGTTCATAAAGGCAAAATAAAGCTCGGGATTTCCCGCCTGCACAAATTTCCTCCTTTCGACTTGACAGTTTTATGCTGCTGCCGCCTGTCACTGGGCCGATAGGCTCGCTCGCTATCTAGAGCGTTAACACTTTGCAAACACTTTTACTAAATTAAGTCATGAAAACTAAACAATGAAATGTTGGAAAACTGGCATGTAGTCCAATAATTTGCACACCTGTGTAAAACAAAGTGCTCGATTCTTGGATGTCACAGGTAATCTCTCCATTCAGTAAAGGATATCTCGAGGATGATTTATGTAGCAAATCATTTATTTATGATGAAAGGAACCCGAGCAGTTACTATTTCAGTGAAAAGGTCAAAAAAGAAACGGACCGTCCGTGTGCCTTTTAAACTTACACTGGGTTAACCATTAAAAATATCTATATAATATGAGTGTAAGCATTGTTCTTCTTGAAAGGTAATACAAAACATTCCATGACAGCATATCTCTATCTTCAATTCATCGCTCATTGTAAGTGTTTTTAAGTTTTCATTTCATCCAACAATCCCCATTCAATTAGTAGCTTCCACGACAGCTGTTAACGCTAGCTAGCGAGTGAGCGAGCCTATAGGCCCAGAGTAGTGGAGTAAGGTGGGTTCTGCCTCCCCCCCCCACTACTCCCAATGCGAGCCAATAACTCCCGAACCCGTGGTCGGAGATTCACGAATGAGGTGTAGTTGGACTTGGGATGACGGGGGCTTTGCTATGGACCACTCGTAATATTTCTGAAAACATTTTTGAAAATTTTTGTTTTCGAAAATAGGTGATAGTTTGAAAACCAAAGATGATAGAACCTTGTGCTATGACTCAAACGAATGGTCTTTATGACATTTATTTTCTATAGTAAAACTTTTTTACTTTTTATGTTTTTTGAAAACACTCGAATTTTGAAAATTCTATATTTTGGAAACTAGGAACTCTACAAAAACGTTTATTTGACATAAATGAAAGGTCCCTATTCCTCCTACCCCCAAAATAAATTTCAAGTCTCTAGAGCAAAAATTTGTGTTTTGTAAGTAGTGTGGTAACACGGGTTCTGCTTCCAAAAGCAAGTTGTGAGCCCCTGCGACCTTGGAATGGAAGGAGTCATGCTAGGAGGGCGTGCTTGGATTCGTTTTTTTGTCTCGTTGTGCTCTTTACGGGAATGTAGGTGTCGAAAGGGTGAAAATTTGGAAACATGTTTTTTTGGGGTAAAACCGTGTTTTAAACGTTCTGCTATATCTCGCGAACCAATTATGCTAGAGGCGTGTACGACGGGTCCAAGGACTCGGGGTGACGTCCTCTTTGCTAAGGACTACTCGTTATATTTTTTAAAATTTGGAAACTCGATTTTGGGGTAAACACGTGTTTTTTGTGATTTTTCCGATATCTCACGAACCAATAAAGCTAGAGACGTGTACGAGTTGTCCTAGGACTCGGGCTAACGCCCCCTTTCTAGTGTGGTAGATATTTGTTTCCAAAAAATAATTCACAAAGGGCCTAACGCCATACATGTTGAAAAACCTTTTTTCTTTTTCTTTACCTGTTTATAATGTTTATGAAGCGTGGTGGTTGAGAGAGACGATACTGCTGGGTGTGTGTTTCAACGAACCTGTCGCTAACCACGGTGGCTGTGTTCAATAGATCAATCGATATTTCGACGAGTCGGTTTATGACAGAGCGAGGGTGCGTTTTTTCACACATTTTACCTTTGACGTGTAAACGGTGATGAGAACTTGGTTCTATGTTGATCGAAGCGAGTAGAAAAAACAAACTTGCAGACGAGCAGGAGGTGAATGTCATTTGAGCTTATTGGAAGGCGTTGATCTGACTTGACAACAGGTGCAATGGAAAAATGACCAAGACGCTTGAAGGTGAAATAATCTGACCATCGTGGTGGCAGGGAAGAGCGAAATGCATGTGAACATGTGTGAAACCACATGTACGCTAAACAAGTTACATCCTGTTTTGCCTTTACGTGACAAAATGCAAGTTCATGTGAAATTTGATCTACCTCAGGTGTTCGCCTGGGACGTTAGCAGTCCACGTGCGCGATAACTGTTAACAAGTTACATCCTGTTTTGCTTCGTACGTGACAAAATGCAAGTTGACGTGAAATTTGATCTGCCACAGGTGTTCACCTTGGACGTTAGCTGTCCACGTGCCTGATAACAGAATGTTCAAAGCGTGGGAAAAAAAGATTATACATGCACCGTAACATATATAAAGACATGTCGTTATCATTTCCACTCTCACTTAGGTGACTACCTTTGAACACACTGCGTTGCATGAAACCCCTGGTCTTGTTTAACAGTTTTGGTGTTGGTGGAAAATACTTAACCTTGTTGTGGGGTAGGTATATATTTATTCATTTATATATTTATTGATTTTTATATAAATACAAGCAATTATTTATTGATTAGGTAATTAATGATTTTATTTATTTATTTGTTTGCAGATAACGTGTATAGCCTACCTGTCGTGTGTCTGTGGGAAATATATTAAAGAAAGAGAAAGACAGACAGCTAGAAAAGGAAACCATTTCCACACTAGCCCACGAGACGGGAATATAGCAAAGCATTACACGTCAAGGTGAGATTTGTCTTTTTTATATATATAACCTGTTTGATTTTGTTTTGTTTATGAAATGCATAAACTATATGGAATGGATATACTTTTGGTGGTTTATTTTATTTCTTTTTAGAGTGTTGGAAAACGCTTGACCTTTTTTGATAACCAGGAACGCGTGTGTTTGAGGCCACTGTTCAGCAGTCTACAGCTGAAAACTCAGGTGAGAGTGTTCTTTCAAAATAATGTATTTTACTGCTGCGGATACGTTAACTTGGGAACTCATAAACAGTTGTTTCAAATCGCGTGTGTGCTATGGCCGCGTAGTGAATGTTAGAAAAAGTTTGATTCCCAAAGAATGTTTAGATTCTAGTTTTGAAATTTTTTAAATTTAAAATTTGTACAGTGCAAAGGTTGCATACGGCTTTAAAGGTGAATACAGAACTGGTGTGCGATTTCATATATAAAAAGAAGGACGTAGAGCATAAAGAGACATTTTATATTTGCAGTAAAATGCAAGAGCTATTGATAGCCGATAATCTGAACGAGTGGTATCAAAGCCATGTGGTGAATGCCTTGCTATCAAAATTTGATAAACTGCAACAAGGACCGAGTGGCCTTGCCTTAGACAAAATTCATCATTTACAAATCAACATTTGTCATTTCAACCCGTTGAATGCTGGGTCTAGCTATATTAAAACACCGCCAGTCATAGCTTCGAAAAAGGCTGTGGTGAATATTGAAAATTTTGATGATGAATGTTTTCTGTGGGCTGTGGCTGCGTATTTGCAGCCAGCTCAAGATCGTAATGTTAGCAGACCAGCAAAGTACAAGGCCAAGTTTGATGAATTAACCCTCAAACTGTGTCGTGGGGTCGTTTATGGCACCGCTTCTCAAACTTACTTTTATTACAGTGGGCAGTTTTATCCTAGAATTTTTCCCTTCTATGTATCTTCCCGTCTACTTGCCTTTGTTTCATAGCCAGACTGGCAGGCGCCTGCACAGTTTTCTTTCTTTGTTATTAGCATGCGGAGCGGAAGTGGTGACACTTTTGGCACCGTGACACAGTTCGCGTTCTGAAGGCTGTGTGCGCGCGCTACTCTTACTAGTGCTGTTTGTAACTCTGTGAAGGAAGCAGTTGCTGTGCAGATGCAATGGCATCGTTTCAGGAGAGTGGTATTTCGGTTTCACATCCTAATTTTTCGAATGTAATTGAGGAGGAGCTAGACATTGTGTTGAATGAGGACGATGAGGGAAGTGTTGAAAGTGACCGTGATGACCAAGATGTTGACTTCAATTCTGAACACGAGTCTGCTTCCGAGCAGGAATATGACTCTGATGAAGGTATTTCACATAATACGGAAGAAAACTCACAGTTAGTGGAAGAAAATCCATCAGCATTTTACGGTAAAAACAGGTAAAAACAGGTACAAGTGGTCCTCTGTTGAACCTTGTCGTAATATGAAGACACCTGCCCATAACATTGCTGTCAAAGTACTGCCCCCGTAAATTGAATTATACTGAGACCACGGTGGCTGTATTGGCATATGTGAATAAAGTTATGGCCGTCATAGTTGTGACGTGTATATTCATGACGTAGGCGTGGATGACGCAACGCTCGAGCAAGTAGGCTGGCTGAGCTTAGATTCTTGCTGACGTCACGATTTTGTTCGAGAAGGATCTTAGATTTACGACGCAGTCGCAGGGAAGCAAGTAAACGAGCTGAGGAAGAAGTTACGCTATTGGAGGAGAGGCTCGAACCAATGAATGATAGCTTGAAGGGAGACGGAGATTACTGAAACTACCATATTTAATAACTTTTGGCATGCAGAATTGTGGAAAACTATTTTCAGTTATGGCATTGATTTGGAATTTTGAAGAAATTAATTATATGTTTTTGAAATCTGAAAATCCGTCAAGAATAGCCAAAGTTGGAACTTCGAGTAATGATGGAAGAAGAAGCTATGGTAGGGATGGATACGCCCCTTCAAAGTTGATAAAAGGCCTTGCACAGCAGAGAGTATCTTCTCACTTCGTGGTTTTATTCTGACTTGTTAGTCTGACTTGGTGTTCTGATAGAACAAGCATATCGTCATAAGCAAGCGTGGCAGAGCCCACAGCATCGAACAGTATTGGGTATCCAGCAGTGCAATTTTACTGTTACTAAAACTAGGCGAAGTTGGAGCGCACACATAAACGATTCTACAAGTTTATCTATCAAGAATTAGCTACTGCATTTATACTAATTCAATAGTGTATTACAATATTGAGGCGTGTGCGAAAGTTGAACATTTTCATTATAATACTTCAGAAGATATTCGCATTTAAAGACTGCAGAGAAAAGTGTTTTTCTCGAATCCTGAGAAGCACTTTTAATACCACATTCTACGCTACGGCAGACACGTGTATTGCAACCGTGATACTGAAGATTACATTTGGTGATACAATGCTACATTCTACAATGGAACTATACAATCTGGCAGTACTTTCGACTAACATTATAATGGAAGTGGAGATGGAAGACTAAAACTTTAATGCAATTGGGACATACATCAGTAGTGTGAAGTGGCAACATGGAGCTTCGATAATCGTCATTCTACAAAGACGAGCATGTAGTGAACATTCAGCTACACTCATGCATCGTAATCCATCGCTGAATTACATCAAATGGCAGTGGAAATAAATTCATACTCCACAATTATGAACATTTCTGCGGAAATATATGCAATGAACTTCATGGCTGATTTCTACAAGAACTTCAGGGAACTTTCAAGAGGGGCAAGGGTTTTTCCCAGCACACAAAGAAGAGTTTTGCCAGAAGGATGTCTATCGTCTACACGGAGCAGTGCGATTTCCGGAGGAGGAAGCTGTTCTATTCTCCGAGGGCGCAGGTTCCAGGTTCGAGGTCGGTGCACATCTATCCTGTGGTGAATTGGAACCAGCAGCAGTCTTCTTTGAAATTTTCTTCTAGAACATCAATCCAACAGATAAGGTAGCCGTGAACGTTTCTTGATTTATTTGAGCCATTTTAGTGAGATCTGAGCAACTATCTTTCCCATATTTTCTGTCATATATTTGATTGCCCCATATTCTTTTGCTAGATGTTTCTGTACTCTGTACACTTTGCAGCTTTATGCCATTTTCTTCGATTTATTGAGACATTATTATGTCATTTGCATATTTAAACATTTTGGATCAGTTTATATTGAAGTTAAATATTCTTTCGAGAATTTGAATTTTTCTTCTAGTCACGATTTGACTGTAAAGTTAACGATTTTCTATGGCAAGTTTGAATTCAGACAGCGTGTCGTTTTATTATATAGTAATTCTTTCCAGTAAATTACTTTGACCAATTTTCTGTCATCCTTAAGAAAGAAGAATGATTAAAAGATTTTAGAGCGTTAAAATCTACTACTTTATCGACGATCTTGGAAATACTAGTCGTTTTTATGAACATGATTGAAACACAGACATTTTTAGTCAATTCTGAAATACCAGTGCATTATAGACAATTTTATGAAATATGAACTTTGAATACGATTTATTCAGTACACTTTAGTAATGAACATTTGATAGGAGATTTTCTCAATTCTAGATTGAAACAATAATGTTTGCATTTTCTGGTCTATTTGCATTCTATTCGACTATTTCTGCAGTTAAATGAATTTTGCTTGAATATAGTATTTTTATACTGCGATAATTATGATGAGATTAATTCATTTTGATAGACCAGGGAGGCGTGTCTAATCGTATTTGCTATTAAATTTATTTGTGACGGGCAAATTTTTACTTCATATCGCTTCATGAATGAAACCCACGAAGGTTAAATATAATAACAGTTTTCGATACAATTGATGAATATAAGAATTTTTAAAGAGGAACTATGGATGTATAATCGTTAGTTCAGTGGACGTGTAAAAGTCGCTGATGAATAATGCCCTTTAATAAGTGAAGGAGGTTCCCACAATAATATTGATGATGATGAGGAATTTATAAGTGGAGGTTTTTTTGTGTGTATTGTGGAAGATTTTGATGCCATATATAATGAGATATATGATGAATTATGGGCCAATTTTGTGCGTTTGTGCGAGGTATGTTTCCGCTGAGTTGTATTGTTCAGGTCCATTGAAAATTATTCATGTGAAGTTACTGTTAAATTTAACAAGAGTGATAAATTGATTGAATTATAGATTTTGAATGGAGGTTACCGTCACAAATAATAATTATTAAATCTTATTAAACCTGAATCTAAAATTTTAATATAAGTAACCTTCATCAGTCGATTATATTACCACGATTTAAGAAAATATCAACCGGATAAACGTGTGGTTAATGTATTTCAAATATAAATAAAATATAAATAATGTAAATAACTATGTAAATATCTATAATCATAATTTGAAACAAACGGGATTAATAGAGGGGTGTAAAAAATTTTCAATTGTCGTTTGACTCAGTTATGAACAATCTAAATGTTATAAATAATTATTGAACACTATGATATAACATTATGCGTTTTGCTATTAACTTTTAAACAACACTAGTTCGATAATTGGAATAAACATTTAAATAATATTTGAGATTAACAGAGTAATCCATTGCAATGTGAACGGAACTTGTATAAATTTTGCGTGATAATATTTGAGTTGAGATGTGAGCATTTAAATTGTTTTGAATGAGAGCTAGACTCTGCGTTGGCCAGCATATGGTGACACTGGTTAGGCAGCTGCGTCCATTTGACGAAGCAAGCATGCAACACTGCTTAGGGTGTATTGCAGGTGGCCAGATAACTGAATGGTAGAGGTCAAGGTCATCTACTTAGCGGCCTTGCGGTTATTAATAAATGTGTGTCAATGAACTAAATTATGAAGTTCATGAACAAGAAAGCAAATGCTATATGTCTCGTTCCAGCTCCCTTATCCATTCCAATGTGCATTGTTGTTATTATTACGTTCTTTTGAGCTAGAGAAAGCTGAATTTTTGTATGTGAAGTTTACAGTCCTACAGGAGGACATGGTTGCATTGACAATGGCTTCAGACAGCCATAACTATTTTGTTGTTAAATTTTGTTAAAATATTTTTTTTTCTTTATGTGAAATAAATTATTGTGCAGTTTAAATTTTCTGGTCTTCGACTTGGTTCATTTTAAATATCGTGGTGGAGGTTATTGTGAGGGCATACTATTAAGTGATCCAGTTGAAAACCCAGACCCGAGATTAAATTGAATAGGTAAGTAAAAGGTAAGTATGAACCCCGTATATTTTGGTGTGTTCCACAATAATTTCATGTTAACAACTGTGCTCTAATCTCGGTAGTATCTGTCAGTGCCATTTTCATTGATGTAGCTGTGCCGGTGCAATCGATTATTGGCAATCCGATTGTGGGGGGCGGATTTCTGACAGCCTGCTATCCAGATTATCGGGGACAGTAGGATTGGCGCCCAACGTGGGGATCGAATAACATTGGATTACCAAGTTATCGATGTCAATGGGATTGTGAAAACTCAAATAAAGAGGTTGATTCTTTGTTAGATGTCTTGGCCAATTGTAGAATTTGAGAGTGTGATTATATAGGGATTAAATGTTGTGTTGTATTAGGAAAATTACACTCAGAAAAGATCAGATCTTATACAACCTGAGAGAGGTTAAATAGGCTGGAAACTTAGAAAAATCGCCTATGTTCTGGAGTCTTATTTTATTTGACCGGCTTATGACATGTTTAGTCATATTAAAGATAAAATTAAACTATTTGGATTGTAAATGTAAATTATTTATGTTAGGATATTTAAAATGAACCAAAGAAATTTGAACATGTGCTTGAGTTTATTTCAACATAGGGTGTTTATGAAGTTAGTGATAAGCTAATTATAAGTTAGATTTAAGACAGAAAATTGCTCAAACTTTATATATGGTGAAGGGCGTTGCTCAGATGTTGTTATCTTGCTCTATTTGATGTATGTCCCTAACGCAGTCTATTATTGAAATATTATTGAGATGGCAGATGAGTGTATGAGAAAGATGTTGGAGGAGATGTCCAACAGTTTGAAAGCTAGCATGAATGAAAGTGTGAGTTGGATGGAAGCTAGGAATGCTAGTCGAATGCAGGATCTCCAGACCAGTTCTGCAAATTTGGAAAATAACATGTCGCGTTTACAGACCAGTACACAGGAGGTCCAGAATGCCGTGACTGACATTCACAAGGATGTCTCAGATGTTAAAGTAGATTTATCCAATGTCCATAAAGATGTTTCAGATGTAAAAATTGATGTTTCCAATGTACAGGGAAAAGTTGATTCAGTCCAGAAAGACCTTTGTTAAATCTGGATGTTGCTAATGTCCGGGGTGATATTTCATGTGCTAGAGCAGAAGTAATCGTTGTTAGGAATGATGTTGCTACTGTACAAGACAAGGTAGAAGAAGTTCAAAGAGAGATTAGAAATGTTCGAACCGACGTGTCAAACGTTCAAGTAGACATACATAATATTCAGTCTGATATTAATGATATGCAAAGCGATATCAATAAGGTGCAAATAGAAGTTAATACAGTTTTTGTAGACATTGCCAAAGTTCAAACTGATGTTAATAAGGTTAGAGAAGAAATTGAAACGTCAAAAACGCTTTGTACTCGTAACATTAGTGCTTTAACAACTAGATTGGTTGACGAGTCTGTTAGGACAACAGCTTCACTAGCTGGATTAAAACATGATGTAGAGGTCATGAGGACCCAAGTCTTAGATCATAATCGTTTACTTAAGGAAGACATTGAAGTAGATATTGCTGAAATGTTAACTGCAAATGTAACGGTTTGGAAAGATGAATGGAACAAGTCAAGTGGGGAACATGTCAATCAGATTCAGGAGCGAATTGAACGAAAACTAGCCAGTACACAAGTAGATATAAATAATGAGGTAGTTCAAATTAGAAAGGATTTGAGTATAAGGATGGATTCGCTATCCGAAAAGCAGGTAGAGGATAGAACTCAAATGAGCCAGGACGTGCAAGCATTAAAAACCACGTTAGAGGAACAAATTCATAAGGTTGTCTCTGATGTCAATGAAACTACGAGCAAACTTCAGAATTTAAACCTAGGAGAAGCTAGCATGTTGGAAACGTATAAAGAAGAGTTGATTAGGAAAGTCATCACGGAAATCACAGATAAGGATCCAGAAGGGTTGACTTTTGAAGATAAAAGGAATTACGTGAGAAGATGTAACCTCGCTACTGAAGAGAGAGATATTAGTCCTGAGGAACGTATATTCAGATTCCGGGAAGAAGAAGAGGATAGGAATATTGAACCTGAGTGGAAATATCGTGATAGTGGGAAGAATTACATGGATTCATATCCTAGAAATGTGACAGTCATCCGAAACTTTGAGGACAAGCCTCAGAAATTTAGTAATACAGATAGTCTAACACCGATAGAGTATATCAGAAACCTGAAAGACTATTTTATTGAAGCCCATATTCCTAGAGAAAGAGAAATGAGAATCGTAGAAAGATTTCTAGCTGGAGGACCTCTTGAGTGGTTCAGAGCATTTCGGTACACTTTTAGTAATTTCGATGAATTTGCAGAGGCACTGATAAAACGATTCTGGTCAATAGAAGCACAAAATTCATTAAGAGCTGAGGTATACTCGAGGAAGTATTCGGGTACTCTTCCAACACGGTACTCTGATTTCTTCACGAGCCAGTTATCGCGCTTAAGATTTTTACAACCCCCATTGTCTACAGAGCAGTTAATAGATGTCATTTCACGTATGCTACCTGTTGAGGTAAGAAGACTTATTATATCGTCAAATATAAGGGATTTGACCAGTATGGACAAACTATTGAGAAGGCTTGATTACACGAGTCCGGTGCCAAATTTGGTTCAAAAAGGTCAGAGGCACGAATTCAAAGACATTAATACAGTCTACATGGATCAAGTTCAGCAAACTGATACGCCTGCTGAAGAGAAAACTGAAAATGTAGGTCCTCACAGGAACAATTATTTTCGCAACAACAGATCACAAGGTTACCGTCCATATCAGCAAAGACGAGGCTGGAATAACAATAGAGGGAACTATAATAACGGAAGAGGTAGATATTATAATAACAATGGGTACAATAGGAACTACAACAGAAATAACCAGTACCAGAATCGGAATCAAAATTCTCAAGGTCAGGTTATGACACCGGACAAGTATCAAGAGAGAGAGAAAGAAAGTCAGCAGTATTTGAAGGAATTACGAGAGAAGGAAACTGAAAACCAGAAGAAAAGACAGGATTTAGTGATCGATCCTGGTCCTTCTACAAGCCAGCTGGGGAACTTTGAAAATGGTAACACAAAAAAAAACGCCGATTTCTCAACGAAAGTGAGAAACAATGAATACATTGCCACACCACACATAATTACTATCAATGAAATTTACGAAGTAACTGATGAGGATTTATTAGAAGAGAGAGGAATCGTCAAAGAGGAAAGACCATGTGCCTTACCTATTATTTCTGTACTGATAGATGGCCAACAGTACAAAGCTCTTATGGATACCGGCGCAATTATTTCTATCATTTCTGATGAATGCTATCAAAGTCTATTACAGGGAGAAAACATGACAATTTTACCCGCTTCTACCGTCAAAGTGAGAGGAATTTTCCAAGACAAGGCAGTGAAATGCAAGATCCAAGTGTTGTTGAACTTTGAAATTAATGGAAGGAATTATGAACAGATCTTTATTGTGGTGAACAAGATCCATTTCGACATTGTGCTAGGAATCGATTTTATATCGAAAGTTGGAGCCATTATTGATATGAAGAATAGGATTATTAGCTTTAATGATGGGTACATGATCACAGAAGAGATCGATGAACAGGACGTGAAAAACAGTCTGGAGATAGACCTTAGGGAAGAGACTTTAAATACCATTATCAATGAAGTGGAGAATCTAACAGAAATACCCAGTAGAAAAACTGAAGGATTTGAAGAAATTCAGGGGGAATTTGAGGATTTGATAAAGGAATTCCAAGATATATTTGATGAAAAGCCTGGATTGATTAAAGACTATAAGTATAAGATAAGGCTGACCGATGGAACCCCTTGCCAAAAGATAATATACCCCATACCTGAGAAATACTACCAAGAAGTACGAGGGTTGATCAGAAAAATGGAGGTAGACGGGATTATAAAAAAAGAGGTGTCGTCTTACATAAACCCCATCACTGTAGTCAAGAAAAGTAATGGTCAGATACGTCTCTGTCTCGATGCTCGGACCATCAACTTAAAGATTCTTCCAGAAAATGACCGACCACCTAAGATTAGAGATCTGCTTAGGAAGTTCAAAGGGAGAGCATGTTTCAGTGTTCTTGACATGACATCTTCGTTTTACCAAGTTCAACTGGAAGAAGAAAGTATGCAGTACACTGGATTCTTATTTGACCAGACGTCATGGGTCTTCCAGAGAATGCCTTTCGGAATGGTCAACAGTGGACCAGCACTTATTCGAGCACTTGATAGCAAGCTCACTGACGAAGTAAAGGAAAATGTAATCTGCTACATTGACGATTTAATTGTATCTTCACCCAACGCCGCAGAACATTTAGTGCATTTGAGAAAGTTGTTTGAAAATTTAAGGAAGGCCAATATTAAGGTCAATTTTGGAAAATGTCAATTCATGAAGAAGGAGATCAACTACTTGCGGCATTCTATTGATAAGGATGGATATCATCCGAACATGCAGAAAGTAGATGCGATCACAAGGTTCCCAAAGCCAACTAAGGTGAAACAAGTCAGAGAATTTGTAGGCGCATGCCAATTCATCAGCAGCCACTGTCCGAGATACTCTGAAATTATGGCTCCTCTGTATGACTTACTCAAGAAGAATAATAGATGGAAATGGAGTACCGCAGCAGACGAGGCTTTTGAGAAAGCAAAGGAGATGCTCAGAAACAACGTTAAACTGGAGTACCCAGACTTTGAGAAGGTGTTCTATATTGAGTCTGATGCATCAAGAATAGGCATTAGTGCAGTCTTATACCAAAAAGACGAGGCAGGCAACAAGCACTACATTGCGTTCACTAGTCGTAAATTAAAGAAACACGAGGAAAACTACTTTACGACAGAACTAGAAGCGTTAGCTTTTGTAACAGCTTTGCAAGCGTGGAAGAAAATGCTGCTGGGACACAAGGTTATCATTATTACAGATCACAAAGCACTTCAGTTTATGCTGCAAACTGACATGTCTAGTGATAGATTGACACGTTGGGCTTTGTTCACCCAACAGTTTAACGCCACTATTGTCCATCAGCCTGGGAAAGACAACTTACTGGCTGATGCTTTATCACGTAACCCTATCAAAAATGTGCAGATACACCATGTACAATTGGAGCAGCAAGATCAAGAGACCGTTAGGAGGTTAGCCCGAATCGGTGTGTCACAGAAGAGACACGCTCCAATCAGGAAAATGTACAAGTTCCTTAAGGGTTACATGGACAATACTGATGTTGACTATGCAGCTACACAGAGAGATTCACGACACTTTGTCTTGAGTGGAGACGTCGTATGTAAGTATGCTGACTCTGCGCATACGAAGCTCCGAATAGTCGTGCCACCTAAACTTGTAGTCAATTTAGTGTGGGTAGCTCATCACGCAACTGGACATGCCGGTCTGGATAAAACTCTTGATACTCTTAAAGAGAGGTTTATTTGGACTAACATGCGTTCCAGCATTGCTGATGTCATTCGTTCATGTGATAAATGTCAAAGAGCAAAGTATGCTTCCGCTCTATTAAAAGGAAAACCTAAGGCTATGATTCCCTCTTAACCGAATGAACTCATGGCGACGGACATATTTGGCCCCTGCCCGAAGGGATACCAGGGTAATCAGTACCTATTGGTTACCGTGGATGTCTTCTCGAAATTTGTAACAATGAGTCCCATGCAAAAAGCTAACACGAGGAACGTTGTAAGCAGACTGGAACATGCTGTATTTCCAAATGCTGGTAAACCAGAGTATCTACTATCGGATCATGGAGCTCAGTTTACATCCTTAGAATTTGCTGCAGATATGGAAAGGCTTGGTATTAAGCACATATTTTCAAGCGTGCGCTATCCGGAATCGAATTCTTCAGAAAGATTCATGGCTGAATTTTCGAAATTTTGACGAATATTCTGTCCGAATGATCATACCAGTTGGGTGAGATTTGTACCCCTTATTGAGGAGTGTCTAAATTCTACAGTGCAGGAGAGCACAGGAGAGGTGCCAATGAGACTTCATCTAGGAAGAAACCCAGAAAGTCCGTGGGACAATCTTTTCAACCACGTTCCTAGAGATCCCGACCTAGGAAGGCAGCAGAGAATTGACAGAGCGAAAGAACAACTCCAGAGAGCAGCACAAAAACGACTGAAAAGAGTAGCTGGAAAACGTTTTGGTACTCCCTTAGAAATTGGAAATCTGGTATTACTACGCAGACCTGTCAAGGCTGACGTGAGTAAGAAAATCTATCCCAAGTTTGGAATAGTATTTATGGGTCCGTTCAGAATTACGAATGCTTATGGAAACAACTGTTATGAACTCTATGATGATGAGAATGATGTCGTATATGGCAAGTTCAATGCTGGAAACTTGAAGAAATATTATCCAAGAGTAAGCCAATAATAATTCAATTTCGTGTTCAAGTGAATTCAGATATTTGTAACAGAGTTTAAAAACAATTTGCAACTGTTTTTAAAACGTGGTGAAGGGAGAATGCCCCCGTAAATTGAATTATACTGAGACCACGGTGGCTGTATTGGCATATGTGAATAAAGTTATGGCCGTCATAGTTGTGACGTGTATATTCATGACGTAGGCGTGGATGACGCAACGCTCGAACAAGTAGGCTCGCTGAGCTTAGATTCTTGCTGACGTCACGATTTGGTTCGAGAAGGATCTTAGATTTACGACGCAGTCGCAGGGAAGCAAGTAAACGTGCTGAGGAAGAAGTTACGCTATTGGAGGAGAGGCTCGAACCAATGAATGATAGCTTGAAGGGATACGGAGATTACTGAAACTACCATATTTAATAACTTTTGGCATGCAGAATTGTGGAAAACTATTTTCAGTTATGGCATTGATTTGGAATTTTGAAGAAATTAATTATATGTTTTTGAAATCTGAAAATCCGTCAAGAATAGCCAAAGTTGGAACTTCGAGTAATGATGGAAGAAGAAGCTATGGTAGGGATGGATACGCCCCTTCAAAGTTGATAAAAGGCCTTGCACAGCAGAGAGGATCTTCTCACTTCGTGGTTTTATTCTGACTTGTTAGTCTGACTTGGTGTTCTGATAGAACAAGCATATCGTCATAAGCAAGCGTGGCAGAGCCCACAGCATCGAACAGTATTGGGTATCCAGCAGTGCAATTTTACTGTTACTAAAACTAGGCGAAGTTGGAGCGCACACATAAACGATTCTACAAGTTTATCTATCAAGAATTAGCTACTGCATTTATACTAATTCAATAGTGTATTACAATATTGAGGCGTGTGCGAAAGTTGAACATTTTCATTATAATACTTCAGAAGATATTCGCATTTAAAGACTGCAGAGAAAAGTGTTTTTCTCGAATCCAGAGAAGCACTTTTAATACCACATTCTACGCTACGGCAGACACGTGTATTGCAACCGTGATACTGAAGATTACATTTGGTGATACAACGCTACATTCTACAATGGAACTATACAATCTGGCAGTACTTTCGACTAACATTATAATGGAAGTGGAGATGGAAGACTAAAACTTTAATGCAATTGGGACATACATCAGTAGTGTGAAGTGGCAACATGGAGCTTCGATAATCGTCATTCTACAAAGACGAGCATGTAGTGAACATTCAGCTACACTCATGCATCGTAATCCATCGCTGAATTACATCAAATGGCAGTGGAAATAAATTCATACTCCACAATTATGAACATTTCTGCGGAAATATTTGCAATGAACTTCATGGCTGATTTCTACAAGAACTTCAGGGAACATTCAAGAGGGGCAAGGGTTTTTCCCAGCACACAAAGAAGAGTTTTGCCAGAAGGATGTCTATCGTCTACACGGAGCAGTGCGATTTCCGGAGGAGGAAGCTGTTCTATTCTCCGAGGGCGCAGGTTCCAGGTTCGAGGTCGGTGCACATCTATCCTGTGGTGAATTGGAACCAGCAGCAGTCTTCTTTGAAATTTTCTTCTAGAACATCAATCCAACAGATAAGGTAGCCGTGAACGTTTCTTGATTTATTTGAGCCATTTTAGTGAGATCTGAGCAACTATCTTTCCCATATTTTCTGTCATATATTTGATTGCCCCATATTCTTTTGCTAGATGTTTCTGTACTCTGTACACTTTGCAGCTTTATGCCATTTTCTTCGATTTATTGAGACATTATTATGTCATTTGCATATTTAAACATTTTGGATCAGTTTATATTGAAGTTAAATATTCTTTCGAGAATTTGAATTTTTCTTGTAGTCACGATTTGACTGTAAAGTTAACGATTTTCTATGGCAAGTTTGAATTCAGACAGCGTGTCGTTTTATTATATAGTAATTCTTTCCAGTAAATTACTTTGACCAATTTTCTGTCATCCTCAAGAAAGAAGAATGATTAAAAGATTTTAGAGCGTTAAAATCTACTACTTTATCGATGATCTTGGAAATACTAGTCGTTTTTATGAACATGATTGAAACACAGACATTTTTAGTCAATTCTGAAATACCAGTGCATTATAGACAATTTTATGAAATATGAACTTTGAATACGATTTATTCAGTACACTATAGTAATGAACATTTGATAGGAGATTTTCTCAATTCTAGATAGAAACAATAATGTTTGCATTTTCTGGTCTATTTGCATTCTATTCGACTATTTCTGCAGTTAAATGAATTTTGCTTGAATATAGTATTTTTATACTGCGATAATTATGATGAGATTAATTCATTTTGATAGACCAGGGAGGCGTGTCTAATCGTATTTGCTATTAAATTTATTTGTGACGGGCAAATTTTTACTTCATATCGCTTCATGAATGAAACCCACGAATGTTAAATATAATAACAGTTTTCGATACAATTGATGAATATAAGAATTTTTAAAGAGGAACTATGGATGTATAATCGTTAGTTCAGTGGACGTGTAAAAGTCGCTGATGAATAATGCCCTTTAATAAGTGAAGGAGGTTCCCACAATAATATTGATGATGATGATGAATTTATAATTGGAGTTTTTTTGTGTGTATTGTGGAAGATTTTGATGCCATATATAATGAGATATATGATGAATTATGGGCCAATTTTGTGCGTTTGTGCGAGGTATGTTTCCGCTGAGTTGTATTGTTCAGGTCCATTGAAAATTATTCATGTGAAGTGTTGTTGTTTGAGTCTTCAGTCTTTTGACTGGTTTGATGCAGCACTCCATGCCTCCCTGTCCTGAGCTAATCGTTTCATCTCTACATAGCTACCACACCCTACATCCGAGGCAATCTGTTTAACATATTCTAACCTTGGTCTACCCCTACAGTTCTTGTCCTCGAGCCTTCCTTCCATAACTAAGCTTGCTATTCCTGGATGTCTTAGTATGTGTCCTACCAATCTATCTCTTCTCTTCATTAGCAGTCGCCAGAAACATCTCTCCTCTCCCACTCGTCTTAATACCTCTTCGTTTGTAACCCTATCTACCCATCTGATCTTCATCATTCTCCTGTAACACCACATTTCAAATGCTTCAATTCTCCTCTTTTCTGCTGCACCAATAGTCCATGTTTCACTTCCATAGAGCGCCAAGCTCCAGACAAAGGCTTTCAAAAATGACTTCCTAATACCTAAATCTATATTCGATGTCAGCAGATTCCTTTTTTGTAGAAATGCTTTCTTTGCCTGAGCCAACCTACTTTTTATATCCTCTTTGCTTCGGCCATCACTGGTTATTCTGCTTCCTAAGTAACAGAAGGCTCCTACTTCCTTCAGCTTTTCACCTGCCAATTTGATCTCCATAGAGGTTTCTGATTTATTTCGGCTGCATTCCAGTATTTTTGTTTTACATTTATTAATTTTCATCATGAATTCTTTCCGTAAGACGGAGTCCATACCATTCAAAAACTCATTCAAATCCTCAGGCTTGTCGGCCAAGATAACGATGTCATCAGCAAATCTCAGAGTTGAAATTATTTCTCCTTGAATCTTCACTCCCACTTTATATTTTTCTCTAATTTGCTTCATTGCTTGTTCAATGTAAAGATTGAAAAGTATGGGTGATAAGTTGCAGCCTTGCCTTACACCTTTCTGAATACCAGCTTCTCTCTCATGTCCTTCAACTCGAATGACTGCTGTCTGGTTTCTGTACAGATTGTATATCACCCTCCTATCCCTGTACTTGATTACAATCGATTTCAAAATGTCAAACAATTTAGTCCAATCAACGTTATCAAAAGCCTTTTCTAAGTCTACAAAAGCCATGAACGTTCTCTTATCTTTCCTTATTCTACCTTCCAAAATCAGCCTAAGACTTAGTACAGCTTCCCTTGTTCCTACATGTGATGTTACTGTTAAAATTAACAAGAGTGATAAATTGATTGAATTATAGATTTTGAATGGAGGTTACCGTCACAAATAATAATTATTAAATCTTATTAAACCTGAATCTAAAATTTTAATATAAGTAACCTTCATCAGTCGATTATATTACCACGATTCAAGAAAATATCAACCGGATAAACGTGTGGTTAATGTATTTCAAATATAAATAAAATATAAATAATGTAAATAACTATGTAAATATCTATAATCATAATTTGAAACAAACGGGATTAATAGAGGCGTGTAAAAATTTTTCAATTGTCGTTTGACTCAGTTATGAACAATCTAAATGTTATAAATAATTATTGAACACTATGATATAACATTATGCGTTTTGCTATTAACTTTTAAACAACACTAGTTCGATAATTGGAATAAACATTTAAATAATATTTGAGATTAACAGAGTAATCCATTGCAATGTGAACGGAACTTGTATAAATTTTGCGTGATAATATTTGAGTTGAGATGTGAGCATTTAAATTGTTTTGAATGAGAGCTAGACTCTGCGTTGGCCAGCATATGGTGACACTGGTTAGGCAGCTGCGTCCATTTGACGAAGCAAGCATGCAACACTGCTTAGGGTGTATTGCAGGTGGCCAGATAACTGAATGGTGGAGGTCAAGGTCATCTACTTAGCGGCCTTGCGGTTATTAATAAATGTGTGTCAATGAACTAAATTATGAAGTTCATGAACAAGGAAGCAAATGCTATATGTCTCGTCCCAGCTCCCTTATCCATTCCAATGTGCATTGTTGTTATTATTACGTTCTTTTGAGCTAGAGAAAGCTGAATTTTTGTATGTGAAGTTTACAGTCCTACAGGAGGACATGGTTGCATTGACAATGGCTTCAGACAGCCATAACTATTTTGTTGTTAAATTTTGTTAAAATATTTTTTTTTTCTTTATGTGAAATAAATTATTGTGCAGTTTAAATTTTCTGGTCTTCGACTTGGTTCATTTTAAATATCGTGGTGGAGGTTATTGTGAGGGCATACTATTAAGTGATCCAGTTGAAAACCCAGACCCGAGATTAAATTGAATAGGTAAGTAAAAGGTAAGTATGAACCCCGTATATTTTGGTGTGTTCCTCAATAATTTCATGTTAACTACTGTGCTCTAATCTCGGTAGTATCTGTCAGTGCCATTTTCATTGATGTAGCTGTGCCGGTGCAATCGATTATTGGCAATCCGATTGTGGGGGGCGGATTTCTGACAGCCTACTATCCGGATTATCGGGGACAGTAGCAACAATAAAAGGGAAAGCGAGACAGCTGGGAGATACTTGTACACCACTACAAGTATGGGAATGTTTATTTTGTGATGATATGGTGGAAACTGTAGTGAAGCACACCAATGAAAAGCTCACAACTTAGAGTACGGTTTTCTAAAACAGACAGAACTGAAATGAGGGATACAATAAGTATCGAAATAAAAGCATCGTTTGGTCTCCTGTACTACAGTGCTATTTTCAAATCAAATAATGAAAGCTTAGACTCCTTGTTCGCTACAGATGGTAGTGGTAGAGATATATTCCGGGCGACCCTGTCTATGAGAAGAGTTCTCTTTTTGATTATTATTTTGCGGTTTGATAATCAGTTGGATCGTTGTGAGAGGAGATGTACAGATCCTGCTGCCGCCATTTCGTGGATGTTCAACAGAATGGTAGAAAATTCCCAGAGTCTTTACAACATCGGATCCATGGCTTGTGTGGACGACATGCTAGTAGGCTTCCGAGGTCGCTGCAAATTCAGGGTGTATATGGCCAATAAACCACAAAAATATGGTCTCAAAATTATGATCTTGTGTGATGCGCGAACAAACTACTTTCTAAATGGATATATCTACACGGGGAAGGATAGTGATGGGATTGGTTTGAATTTAGAAGAAAGAAAGTTACAAAAACCAACGCAAAGTGTAGTGCGGCTTGCTGAAGTGATAGCCGGAACTAATCGGAACATCACCACTGATAACTATTTCAGCTCAATAGAGCTTGTTTCGGAACTAAAACAAAGAAAGTTGACTTACGTTGGGACCCTCAAGAAAAATAAGCGGGAGATTCCGCCACAATTTCTTCCTAACAGAAGGCGTCCTGTGGGCTCATCAGAATATGGATTTACCAAACATATCACGCTGCTTTCACACGTGCCCAAAAAGGGTAAGGCTGTAATTTTGGTGTCGACTATGCATCATGCTAGGTGGATGGACCCAGAATGTAACAAAGACGAGGTAATTGCATATTACAATAACACAAAAGGTGGAGTAGACACACTGGACCAGAAGTGCGTTACGTTCGACACTGGTAGATGTACACGCAGATGGCCTGTGGCTATCTTTTACACGATTCTCAATATAATAGGAGTCAATGCTCACATACTGCACACCTCATTCAAAGACAATAAGGTCATTACTCGTTTCCAATTCTTAATACTTCTGGCAAAGCAACTGACTGAGCCCTATCTCAAAGAAAGGCTGGTGAATACTCGCCTACCTAGGGAGCTTAGGCTGACAGTATCTCGTATTTTGAAGACGCCACTTACAAAGGGCACTGCACAAGATAGCGAAGGCCCTTCAAAGAGGAAGAGGTGTGCGATATGCCCTAGATCCCAAGGGAATAAATCTAATCAATACTGTGAAGATTGTGACCGACCAGTGTGCCAGACATGCCAATTTGTAGTCTGCCGGGAATGCAGAGGGGACGATTGAAAGTGAAAGTTCAGGTGTTGTGAAAATTTGTGGTGTAGGACATATGTGTGTAATTCTAGTTATTATCTATTATTCCATGCCTTAGGTATATGAAAATATACAATCCATATACTTTATTACAATCTTTAACACCAAAAGTCCGTTACATTTATCTATGTGTATAAAAGTACGTGTGGTTTGCAGTGACTTGGAACTTTGTTTTTCGTCAATGTGTATACTCATTTCAGAGATTTTTCTATATAGGTTTGTTTACTGATGTTAGATAGTGTATTATAATAAATACTGTGTCAATCAAAATCGAAATACCAGAGTTATGTCCTAGAATATATGTGGTGCCATTAGTGGCACCGCGACACAGTTTGTGTACTGATATTGTCACGACACAGTTTGAGGGATATAACAAACTTTAAATTTAACTCGAGTGTCGTTCCCTATGGACTTAACCGAGATCCATAGGTTTGAACAAGATAATCAGGACTTTTCGTTCATGGTGTATGGCCTTGATGGTGATGAGATTGCGGGTCCTCTTTATGCCACAAAAGAACCGAAACAACACCACATTCATCTTTTATATCTGTCTTACGGAGAGGTGAATCACTATTGCCTCATTAAAAGCCTGAGTAGATTGCTAAGCAGTCAAATGTCTAAGGACAAGCGTTCAAAATATATTTCTGATCGTTGATTGCAATATTTTAAAACCCCTACGCTTTTGGAACGTCATAGGGTAGATTGTGTTACTCAGGAGGCGGTGAGATTGATATTGCCACAAGGGGACAAGGCTGTGTTAAAGTTTAAGGACATTCACAAGCATGATACTGTCCCCTATGTGGTGTATGCAGATTTCGAATCTCTCACCACACCCATGGCGAGATGTGAACCAGATCCCACCATCAGCTCAACCACATCCATTCAAAAACATGAACCCTTTGCCATAGGATTTAATGTGGTGTGTGCCTATGACCCCACTCAATCCGTTTACAAATACCGTGAGGGGCCAGACTGTGCCAAATGGTTTTTGGATGAACTTGTCAAGTTGGCCGACCATGTACAGAAATTACTGGACCACCCAGTACCCATGAGCCTATCTCCAGAACAGCAGCAGCAGTATGAGCATGCCACGACATGCCATATTTGCGAAAAGCCTATTTTAAGTGGAGAGGAAAAAGTCAGAGACCACTCGCACTTTACGGGAGAGTTTCGTGGAGCTGCGCATAGTAAATGCAACTTGAACTTTCCAGCTCCTCGTTTCATCAGTGTCTTTTTCCACAATCTGGCGAATTATGACATTCAGTTTTTGATTCGTGAATTGGGCCATGTCAACAAGGGCTCGTTTACCATTATTCCTCAAAACCATGAGCGTTTTACAGCCCTCACATGGTGGTTGAGAGACTTTAGCATTCGATTTTTGGATTCCTTTAAGTTTATGGCATTCTCGCTAGACAGCCTTGTGAATGGCTTGAATGAGGAGGAATTAAAAAATACTAGAATGCATTTTAATGATCCTGAGCAATTTCAATTGTGCATTCGGAAAGGTATATTCCCGTATGATTTCTGCAACAGCTGGGATGTGTTAAAGCAAAGAAAACTCCCACCACAAGAGAAATTTTACTCCAAACTAACACGCAGTACCGTTTCCGATGAAGACTATGCACATGCATGTCAAGTTTGGCGAGTGTTTGGCATTAAGACGCTAAGTGAATATGCTTTGCATTACCCAAAACTGGATGTATTGCTGCTCACTGATGTGTTTGAAAAATTCCGTAACTTGTGTCAACATATTTACGGTCTTGACCCGGCTCACTATTATACGAGTCCTGGACTCTCGTTTGATGCCGCTTTGAAATACACTCAAGTGGAATTGGATTTACTCACTGACGTAGACATGGTTCTATTTTTTGAAAAGGGCATTCGTGGCGGCTTTGTGTCGCTTAACCAACGCCATGCCGAAGCGAACAATGTCTACATGCCTGATTATTCACCAGACAAACCAGAATCGTACTTAATGTACTATGACGTGAATAATTTGTACGGTTACGCCATGAGTCAGCCTTTGCCCTAAGGGAAGTTTGCTTGGCTGACAGACAAACAAGTGTCAGAATTTGATGTGAACATGATTAGCCAAGAAACAGACCGTGGATATGTGCTAGAAATGGATATTGAATATCCCTCATCCTTGTATGATGAACATGCCGATTTCCCACTCTGCCTTGAGCAAATGGTCCCCCCTGACAGTAAAGTAAAAATTGAAAAACTCATGGGCACACTTTACAACAAAAATCGGTATGTGCTACATATCGAAATGTTGGTGCAATGCCTCGCCCAAGGCTTGGTGTTCAAGAAAATTCACAGGGGTATTTCTTTTGCTCAAAAAGCATGGCTTGAGCCATACATGCGACTCAACACAGAGCACCGACAAATGGCAACACAGCAGTTTGAAATTATTTTTTTTAAATTAATGAACAACTGCATCTATGGCAAGTCTATGGAGAATGTTCGCAAATACCGTGACATTAAATTGGTGAACGTCTGGGAGGGACGGTGGGGTGCCCGGTGGTACATTGCCAAGCCAAATTTCAAATCGATCAAAATTATCGATGAGGATTTGGCTTCTATTGAAATGAGTAAGACCAGCATGACCATGGATAAACCCATTTACTTGGGTCAAGTCATTTTAGACTTTTCTAAATCGGACATGTATCGATTTCACTATGAGTTTGCCAAACGCCATTTTGAGAACGTCTCTCCTTTGTATATGGATACGGACTCATTCATTTACCACAATCGCCACTGCAACCCCTATGACGTCATGAGGCAGCATAGTGAAAGGTTCGACACCTCTTGCTATAGCTCTGACAACGTGTTTCAGCTGCCCATAAAAAACAAGAAGGAAATGGGCGTTTTAAAGATGAATGCGGTGATTCCATTATGACGGAATTCGTAGGTTTGGCTTCGAAAATGTATGCTTACCGCACACTAGACTATAAGGAAGCCAAAAGAGCAAAAGGTGTAGGTAGTGAACCGTTTTTATCAGGTTCATTTGTTTTGGTCATATTATTATTATTATTATTATTATTATCATCATTTCCTTCATGTCGCATTATTGTGACATACGTTTCTCTGTCTCACCTACTGCGTTCAAACTTTGTAATTCTGCGTAAATGTTTCGCCAGATGGTGAAACTTTTCACCCCTACTGACACAGTTTTACCATTGGTTGAAGCATAACTTGTTGCTAAGCTTTGCTTCTCCCATTGGCCCCCTTTATGTTCTGGAGAGGGGGTGTTCTACGACTTATTTTTCTCGAGAGCGTTACTGCGTTCCCTTAGAGAAGGTGGCTTCTCTTCCATTTCTGACCGTCATGTGAAACGGTCACAGCCGTGTGTGTCGGGCTTTCGCCCGTGCCCAACGCAACTAAGCGTAAGTACGATTCGATCACTTGATTTATCTGGCATGCTATCATTTTTGAATTTCAGTTTATCCATTTTTTATTTTATTTCTGTGTCTCCTTTGATTCACTTACAATTTCCCTTTCTTATGATGATGTGAATTCGATCCATGAACCCAAGTCCCTTCGCCTTTGTTTACGTTAGTTTAGCGAAGCCTCTGTGTTTATTTGTCATCCCTACCTTTCATGTAATCGGTTTTATTTTTACTCAAATCTCTCAGGTCTGAAATATATGCTATTTTTCTACGAGGCTTAATTATGCTCTGTATTGCGTCACCACCTGGTTCGGCGTTCTTTTATGACGACCTCCAGTGGATTGTCACATCAGAGCCTTGTTTTTATGGATGGAATCGGCGAAGTTACGGAGCTGAGTCTCACGTCTTCAGTCAGATCCTCCCTCTGTTTTATTGAAATGTATGTGAGCGATGGTCATCGTGCTAATCACTGTCCATGCAACCGACAGTAGTGGCTGCGCGGGCTAAAGCGCTGCGTTAGGTCAAGGGGCCAAGCTCTCTGCTGACTCGGTAGACGCGTGGGTTCGAGCCCCACCGTCGGCTGTTCTTGAAATGGTTTTCCGTGGTTTCCCAATTTCAACACCAGGCAAATTCTGGGACAGTACCTTCTGACAGGCCACGTCCGCTTCCTTCCACATCCTTGCCCAGTTTCATTCATCTTCATCAATTCCATCTCTCATCCCGACGCGCAGGTCGCCCACGGGCGTCGACTAGAAAGACCTGCACTCGGCCTCTCAAGAGGCTACACGACAAAAAAAACTGTCCATGCGCCGCATTACTTTCTTTGTTTCATCGTATGTCGTTGTGATTCGGCATTTCTACCTCTGTGTAAGCCTACATCTTCCTACGAAGCATATTTCTTAGCTGATTGATTTTTTTTCTTTTATTTCCTGTGCCGGTAATGTCACGTAATTTAATGTAATTTTCATTTCCTTTATTTTTTTGTGTTAATTTTGTGTTGCTTCCTCTGGCTTCGTTATATTACGTAACTCCGTGTCATCCCCCACCCCCGTTTCCTACATACGAACTCCTCCCATCCCCACCACTTTCACCCCCTACCCCATGATTTCACAACATCATGAGCGTTTTAGTTCTGTTCTTGGCGCGGGGCATTCTAGTCTAGGTCATCCTCGTCAGTAGAGGTGTTCTCTTATTCGACCCGTTCATACTCTCTATCTTTCTTTTTTTTATTTTAAATTTTGGTTATCGAGTCGCGCTTACGGTTTAGTTGCACATTGATTGTAAATACATTTTAATTAATCTTGTTTCATCTTTGTTTGTGCTTAAGTTCATTTATACACTTTTCTCTTGATATTATTTTTGTGTACCCCTTTCTTGGGTACCATCTTTAGTCATTAATTTTATTTGTTATTAAGTGATTTTAATACCTCTTCAAGTTTACCTTTCATTTTGTGTTTAGATTAATCCTTACTCTTATGCGCACCTGTTTTAGTTTGCTTTAAATACATTAGTAAGTAGTTCACTTTGGTTTCGTCCTCTTTCATTTGTAATTTTAAGTTCCCTCATCTCTCGTTCGATTTCGTCGGTCTTGGCTTCGTACTGTAACGCAGTCACGACCTACACGCTTCTGGGTTCTTCGATCAATTAGATAAATTTAATTCCGCTTTTGATTTGTTTTAAAGAATTCATTCGTTTCCTTTTTTGGAAAGTATCTTTCTTTCGATCCGGAATCTTGGGCCCAGCACGCATCGAAAGAGACATCCTTTCCCCGCTCCTTAGCGATCCTGTTTACGTTGTTGTTTTCGCTTCCACTGTATTCCTCATGTCTCTGCTATTTTGTTTAACGTAAAAGCACAAAACGGTGCAGTAGGGCAGTGGTAAAATCGCTACGTGTTGATGACTATCTAGCAGTTTTACGCACTGGCAAAGCTATGTCTCACACACAGTGCAGGATACAATCCAGCAACCATCATTTGTATCTTGTGGAACAGAGAAAACGCACCCTCGCCTCCATGGATAACAAGCGTGTGTGGGCTGATGATCTGCTCACCAGCCTGCCCTGGAGTTGTGATCACAAGGAGGAGGAGGAGGTGTGATTTCATTGTTTAATCGTTTATGGCACATAGCTTTATGTAACTTGTAGATTTAGTATTTTGTAAATATTGTTTTTTTGTCATTGTAAATAGTAGATTTTGTAAATAGTGGCAACCCACTTGGACCTTTTGCTCTTTAAAACAGTTCTATGCAAACTTTTTTTATTTTTATTTTTGATTGGTGAATAGTTTGATTCTTTTAAGCTGTACAAAGTTTTTCTTATTGTAAATATGAAATAAGTAAGATTTTTAGTAACTTTAATAATTAGTATTTAATTATTTTTCGTAATGTAAATGATAAACTAAAAAAGTTCTTTTGGGATGAGTGTGCATGTCGAGAATGTGCTTTTGGGAATAAATAAAGTGGTTGTGTTTGTTCCCAAAGATAGGTGTGAATGTATGAGTAGAGAGAGAAAGCTCGTGTGTATGGTTGATCAGAGCAAACACGGTGAGGTAGGGTGGGCGGGTGGGGAGGGGGTAAATGGTCACTTATATACTTATTTAGTTTTGTCATTAGTTTTTTTTTCATTGAAATGTGGCAGACAATAGACATTATTTTTGTAAAAACAGTCTTACCTGCAGTAGTCGTAGACCTCGACGTTTCTCCAAACACCCATAAACACATTGAAGTATTATCAAGGTCAAGCACTTGCATCAACATCATTGTCAAATCTCAACTTTCGACATACACCAAATGGAAAAATGTGAAAACAGCAAAATGGAAAATCCATGTTTCCATATCACCAAAAAAACTGGAAAAATCCATATCATCAAAAACGCAAAACTTGAGACGAACTTTTATAAAATCTGTAAATTGCAAAATGACAAATGGCAGTGTGTGAATTCATCATGTGTGAAATGTGTAAAATGAAACATAAGCCATCAACATCAAGATTTCTTAAAATTAAAAATAACAAAACATCGTGCTCTGGTAAACCTTTGTTTTTATTTCATAGTCATAGTGAATTGACAAAAGAAAAATAGAATACAAACAAATCCCAATTCCTCACTCCTCAATGTTTATGTCCATGCATCATCAACTTTCCTTTCATAGCACTCGTGACAATTAGGGCTGCCATCCTTTCACCCACTGAGGCATCACTGGATGTGAAACGTTGTTTAGCTTTCTTCAATAACAATTTATCTGCCACATGTCTTTAACCAGGATGACTATGGCGATAAGAAAGGTCATGTTCCTTGCATGCTTGATCCAAAAGATTAATGGGTACATCACCACGTTGTAAACGTTTTTCGAGACGAGTTCCAGGGCCGCAAAAACGATAACCTGGAAGATGGATTTCGAAAGGTAAGTATTGAATCACTTTGTCAATGACGCCATTGCCAGTACAGGTCTGGCATATCCTTTTCCATCGATGGTAAAAAGGTTTGGTCTTCCTCCTCCTCTGTGGGCGATGTTTGTGTTTGTTGTTGTTGTTGTTGCTTTTTCTCGCCATGACACCCGTAGAATGATTCAACAAAGTCTTTACATGGACTTTTATGACCGTGATACAGTTTCACTAGCTGGCAAGTCGCACACTGACGCATAGACGGTATTTTTGCCATGGCCACTTGCTTATGGTGATCGTAATCCGTACAGGGTTGCAATTCACTCAACACAGGGTCTTGAGTCCATGATTTTGGTACATGTTGCCAGATTTCTTTGGCCGCATTGGCGGCCACATAATAAATGAACGACTTGGGGAGCGCCAAGAGTTCCTCTTTGGTAAAACTGTCTAGTTTCTTTTTGCACACAAAGAACGTGCCGATGGCTTTGTCCGTAGCATTCCCTTTCTCCATGGTATCACGTGCTGTAGATGTTTACATGTCGCTTGTAGAAATCTCACTGGCGTCATTCACAGGTAAATCTTGAGTTATAATTTTGTTCAACAACTCCCAGCAGGCATGGGTGGTTAACCAATGAAAGAGGTGCCACGCATGCGATAGGGCTGTATGGGTAATGTTGCCACAGGAACAAGTATCCATGAGCGTTTGCAGGGAGGGACAGCCCAACTCCATGAGGTCGATACATTGGCAGTAAGACGCCAAAAATGGTTGCAACCATTCATTTTTCATTACCTTTCACAAATACCACATTGGCCGAGGACAAGTGTGCTCTCATGACCACGTCCAAATATTTATAGGAAATGGTTCCCTGATTCCAGTCTAGTTGCCTATGATTTTCAATCCACTGGGTTTGTTTACGGTCTTTTTCACACAACAAATCAAAAGCATGGGGTGGTTTAAATAGCAAATGCGTAGCTTGCGATATCCAAAACGTGGTACAATCGATAATGGCCACTTCTTTAAATATAAATTTGTTGTCACCAATTGTAAACCCTTGGCAATCCACAATGAGTGTGCGCAACATGTTGACGCTTGCCTGGACCAAGTTCAACTGACGACTGACTGACGATCAATGACTAAGGTGTGATCATGACATGGACTTACCTGCCATGCTAGTTCCAAAAAAAGGTTAGGGTAGGACAGAGGGACATGCAAAAATAAGAATTTAAGAATTACATCATTTTATTATCATAACACGTCTTACAGGCTTTTGTCATTTTGGGATAAGGACGATACCAACTGATACAACAATATAGTCTCTTGTGTTTGTAACGACCATAACACCGATGATGTCCCAATGTCTCTAAACTAGGCGTTTTTGATGGTGAGCTGCTCACCGAAGCACCATGGACACCATACGGTCCACACGTATCGTAACTTGTTTTTTCATCACTCAGAGGCACAAGTGAGGGATAGCTTGAATGACAGGGTATATTTCCCACTTCCATTCTGCACAGGTAGGGGCAGGTGGGTGACCAGCGCTGATGTTCCTGCGTGGGTTCATCGCCCTCCTGCCATTGGTCTATGATGATGGGACAAAAAGCACATTTCACTTCATCTCTTGTTTTTAAATAGTAGAATCCTGCGGCCGCCAAGGATTGAGGGTTTATGAAAGGCACCGGCCACGTGGCATAAGTCTTGAAACGTTGTTCCTCAGACTTTAAATTCATGGATGTGATGTCTCTTGAGGCTTTAAAGCAAGACATGACTGAGCGGTTTGACGTGGGTTGAGCTGTTATTTATACACTCGTCACTTGGTTGGACAGTGGATAATAGTTGACTTGTTTGGGATGAATAATCAAACAGTAGGCCGTCGTAATGGCTGGTACATTGTCATGCGTTTTAAAATCTAGTCGAATGTCAATATTAGATGGCTTGACAGACTCTTCCAGGTAAGAACAGTCAAATAAAATCAGTGGCGCTCTTGCCTTAAACGCTTGGGGTAGCAGCATGGGGCCGTTCGCTGTTTGATAATATGACCATCGAAATTTAGAAAACAAGTCGTACAGAGGGCCAAACTTATTTTTTGAAAAATCCAAATCCAGTCCTTCATAGGGAAACACGGCTCCGTTGAAGAAAAGACGTGCATTTCTCAATTGCAGGTGATCAAATTGCGTGGCATCTTTGGTTTGTTGATACTTGCGATTCGTTTGAAAACCCACGATCAGGTAGAGAGGTCTCTCTGTATAGCGAGCTGTTTTTACAGACAAACTGTGTGTGTTGGTGGTGGGCAATAGCGGATACTGATGGAGTGCCCAGCTTCTAAATTCCATGGGTAGAGGCATATCCCTCTTTACCATTTTGAGAATGTCCAGTTTTTTGCTATCGTCAAGAGTCACATGGGGCACTTACCATAGCAAGCGTTGTAGTTGAATTTTTGAATCGATGGGGGCATTGTCGGCTCCCTTGAGTGCATTATTATCACTCCTGTCTCTCACTAGGTAAAGCACTTGCCTTGCGTTGACCACAATGCGTTGATGATCTTCGGCAAAGCCTAAAATCAGTTTAAGAGGTAAATATCCAGTAAAGGTCCCATCACTGTGTACCATCCAATCATTGGTCGAGTCAGGACACCAACCTGCCATGCAAAGTGTTTTACCTTCTTCCTCACTATAAGAGGGGTATAGTTTCATGACACTAGAAATGCCCACATTTCGAGTGCTATCCACCACGATATCGTTAATGACATACCCCACTTCAGAAAAGAGAAAGGCCAAACCATGGTTGGCCAACTTGGATGTGGTGGGTGTAGAGCCATCGGCTTTCGTGAGCCGACCTTCAATCTGAATGACACGTTCATGCGGTAGGGTGTAAATATCTTGGTTGTTGATAAATTGAATTTCATCATTGTTATTGAGTCCAGGTGTTTGAGCTTGATAGGAATGGAGATCAATTCTTATAACTCCTGGTTGCTCCTCGATGCGGTTCGCTATCTCTAGGATAGAATTCATTATGAGGGTTGACGTGGTAACCCAAATGCTGTAAAATCTGCTTGTCTTGAGATGTTAACGTGTATTCACGTGGCAAACAACTAACACCATTCCTAGACGGTGTTGTTGCTTTATACACAAACTTCATTGTGGCTTTAGCACCAACTTGTAAGTCACTGGTGTGGTAGAATCTAGATCAATGAGTTGTTGATCTCTATTGATCAGTCTTAATGTTATATTACTAATACTATCGACAGCCACAGAATGAAAAAGCACCACTGGAGGGTTTTCACGAATAATATACCCCTTGGGCGATGTCACAATAAAGTCATAAAGCGAATGCGATGGTTCTTGATTGGTGTACACTTGGCTAATAATATTACACGTCACCGACACATGATGGTCCTCAATGAATTTCACTTCATGGTCCGAATCATGTTTTTTGTTGGGCTCCAACACACGTGGTTTAAATCCTAGTAATGAGCCAATGGAATCGGGACGTGTTTTAAAGTCAATGTTGAATGTGGAGAAAATACTGCAGCGATGAGTATTGCCATTTCCTACAAGTTCAAACTTGCGCGTTCCATCGAGAAATGACTTTAAACCATATTGATTGATCAACACCACATAAATGTGTTCATAAATATTATCAATCGTGTATCCACCAGAGTTCAGAGTGAGCACAGAATCATCATAGTAAAACTTGTTGTTCACATTTTCACGTATGTTGTATATTCGATTGTACGTTTCAAGAGAAACAAGTCCTAAACCATAGGGTTTTTCACTCAATTCGATAGGCGGGTAAAAGTCTAGGCTGACTTCAAGTCCACGTTTTACTTTCTGCCGACATACTGGTTGCGTTTTTGCTTATGCTGCGTCTTACATTAAAAAAAATAAACACAAACGTCCACACTGTTGGCTGTTAAACGTTTGCTCTCGTTTCACATTATAATATATCTTGATCCTGTTTCCAAAATAGGTCATTAGTTCCATGGGCGGAGGCAAATTCCCAAAACTGTCAAAGTACCATACCATGGATCCCTCTTTGACATAAGCTACATAATGTGTTCCTGGTCCTCGGTGATCATTCAAATTGACAACAGCACATTCCTGTTTCCAGGGTCGTGGGGGTAATTGGTTTCGCATAAACACACCTCGAAAATGAGAAAGCTTTAGTTGTTTAGCATAGCTTTCCACTTGTTGATGCGTCAGGGCATGTCTTGCTATGGCTGAGGTTATTTTTTTTTATACTTCGAAATGGTGAAATCCCAAATCCTTGTTGATAAAAGGATGGCTTTAAATTGGCATTTCTAGCCCCCATGGCAATCGCTTCCATCGTTTCATTGTGTCGCTGACTTTCTTTGAGTTGTTGCTTGCCCTGCTGCGCAGCTTTAATGGTTTTCGCCACTGCACTGGCACCGCCCAAAAGTGAACCCAGAGCAGCCAAACCGGCAAATAATGCAGGTAAAAATCCCGCTCGTTTGGGGACGGGAATCACTCGCCCTTGGTTTGAAACCTGTCGCCGACGTTTTGGAATAACATGTCTCTGTGCTGCTCGAAAGGCTTTCTTATGGTCAATACATTATTTTTTCTTTTTTTCTTTCGCAAGGGCTTGTCCACGAATGTCTCCAGCCCAGGCTTTGCCAAGGACAAGGTCCTTTTTTTAGTCTTTCTCACCACATACCTTTGTTTCACCATGATGATAATGACCAACAAACTTTCACAAGAAAGTTTAAATCACAACTAACGTCAGATGGTTATTTCATGGCTGTATATTCCAATTCCACATAAAGTGGGAAATCGTTTATGGTTTTTCCCGCTTGCTTTTCATCCCATGTCAACATGAGTTGAAAGGATAATTCGTTACCTGCAATGACCATTTCATGGTTATGGATCAACATCCTATGACCATTTATCTTTATTTGTAAATGGTTCTCATCAGGTATGGCAAATTTGATGTGAATGGTTCCATCATAGTGTAATCGATAGTGGCTTAAACCCGAAGCAAGCACATAGGTCAAGTGCTGATCATGGACTAGCGGTAAATGGTTTCTGTCATTCACAGGTTTTTCATTTGTCAGATACACTAAAAATACAGATGGGATAAATTTATAAAGCCTTTTCATTTCATAGGTCATGTAACGCTTGGTACAAACATCGTCTTCGTCTTGTGGGTCTTCCACGTGAATAATCCGATGGTGATTAGCGCTATAGCCATTCACCGTAAGCTGGGGTACTTTGTCATAAAACTCATACACTTTGTTATCCACATACTTTTTCGTAGTAACGTCTGTAGACACTTGAGGATGTTTTACATGGGTTAACCGCTTTCCCTTAAAGTCATAATCTCCCTGTTTTGTGCGTGGCACTACTGACCTATCCACATAGTGTTTATTAGCAGGTTCTGTTTCTTGTTTAGGATCATGTATGAGGACAGGTCTAGCTTTGGCCATCAACGCACGTCCAAAGACATCCATCGTCAACCTGTAGTACCAGTCTACTGTTTCTATGACAAGGTTCGGTGTCCTGTATATAGACAGCCTGCTAGCCTGTCTAAGCCTTAGTTGAAATGAAGATTATTAAGCAGCAAGAGTCATTCCCCGTGGGGGACATGGTTTCCCATCTCTGTCCCACATCACGTGAACAACGCCATGGTTCACTGTTTCCATCTTCCATTCGCTGCATCATTGTGGGGCCTTCCGGCTGTGGAAAGACAAATCTTTTGCTAACGCTCATTACGGCGCCCAATGGTCTGCGTTTTCAAAATATTTATATTTTTTCAAAATCTCTCTACCAACCCCTCTACGTGTTTCTGGATCAAGTCATGTCTGGATTACAAAAAGAGAAAATGGGTTATTTTACATTTTCCATGCAAGAAAATGTGATTTCACCGGATGAGGTAAAGCCTGATTCACTCATGATTTTCGATGATGTATCCACTGAACGTCAAGGCATCATTCAAAGCTATTTCAGCATGGGTCGTCACAAACATATCGATTGATTCTATCTTGGACAAACGTATTCAAAAATGTCCAAACAGTTGATTCGTGACAATGCCAATGTCATTGTTTTATTTTGTCAGGACGAGAGGAACAGTCGTCACATTTATAATGAACATGTGAATCCGGATATGACCTTTCAAATGTTTGCAGAATTGTGTGCCAAGTGCTGGAACACTCAACGTCATGCCTGTTTAGTGATTGACAAACAAAGTGAACTCAACCAAGGACGGTATCGCTTAGGGTTTGATCATTTTATTGCTATTTAAGACCCTGTCTCATTCTCCGTCAAGTCATTTGTCAAGACACCATGGCGTTAGCAGAGAGTCAATTGAAAAAGCATATTATTACAGCAAAAAAACTATTCGCCAAAAGTTTCATCAATTGAAACAATCACGTGCAAATCATGTTTTGTTTATTCAGCAACATTTAGCACCTCCACTAAAAGCCATGTTGAAACCCTCTTTCAAGCCATCTGAAACGCTACCCACCGTTTCACAAGCCACGCAGACGCTGCACGAGGACCCTGAGGAAGAGGAAGAGGAACAGGAAGATTTGACTAGTGTTAGCGAAGTTGAGGATGAGGAGGAACAAGTGTTTACGCCTAAAAAAAAAAAGGCCGCACCCCTTGCAGAGTTTTTGAGAAAAAAGAAATCCTTGGCCATGGTCGATACACCTTGCCCTTCCAGGGCGTCTCCGTTTTCACAACTCTTGGCCACCCCTCAACATAAAGCTCAACTGAAAACCATTTTAATAAAATATTATGGATCAACATTGGAACCCTATTTCACTTATCTATTTATTGGAAACACTGATACCACGTATGGTGTTCGCTATGAGGATGATAGTTTTAAAATTGGCGATTCATCCATTAAATTTGCTCGTACTAAAGCTGTCATTAAAATCATCAACTATAAATTAACGCCAGGACTGTTAAAGCTGCTCTTTTCTCGGACCCCCTCTTCCCATGATTATACGTCAGAGGATCTTGACAAATATAAATCCATTTTATTGGATACCCATGCCCACAAAAGACAGTATAATCCCACGCAACAAGTGAATGGCAATATATCTCAAAAATATAAAACCATCATTGCAAAAATGTTTCCCACCAGTCAAAGTACTCGTCGTAAAGCATCCGCTTCGGGAGTGACATTTAAACCATTAAAACCCCTTGTGGATGTTACCTACTGGCACAATCCCAATAAGCTCGTCCAGCTGCTACAGTTGTTGCATGCCTCACGTCAAGCTGGCCATACCGGTCACGATTGGGAAATTCAAGAAATTGAACAAGAACTTCGAAATGCCAAAATTATTGTTTAAGCCCTCACCCATTAAAATGGGTATTGCTCACGAGTTGCATCGCCCAGCTAGGCGTCACTATCCGCAACTCAAGGTGATTTCACGAGGTGTGGATGAACTTAGGCAGGCTGACTTGGTTGAAATGATACCCTATGCTGGTGTTAACGACGGTGTACGCTATATGTTGACCGTTATTGATGTCTATTCCAAAATGGCCTTTGTTGAACCTGTGCGTCGCAAGTCTGGTCCACTAGTTACCAAGGCCTTTCAACATATTATTCAACACTCCAAACGTCAACCTCAGCTGCTACAAACTGACCAGGGGAAAGAATTTTTCAACAAGGATTTATCCAGTTTTCTCAAATCTAAGGATATTCACCATTACACCACGTACAGCAACCTCAAAGCCAGTGTGGTCGAGCGGTTCAACCGAACATTGAAAACCCATATGTGGAAAGCGTTTACCGCTCAGGGCACGTATCGCTGGTTGGACATGTTACCAGAGCTAGTGTCAAGTTATAATGACACCAAACATAGAACGATTGGGACCAAGCCACGCCTCGTGACCAAAAATATTCAGCGATTGGATAAACTGTTTAACCCCATAAAAACAGCCGATCCTAAACGTCACCGACTGAACATTGGGGATTTTGTTCGTGTGAGCAAATTTAAGTCTGCCTTCAATAAGGGCTACACGCCTCAATGGGGGACTGAACTATTTCGAATTCGTCAAGTCAACTTGGACACTCCAGTCACCTATTTACTCGAGGACCTCAACCGTCAACCCATAAAAGGTAGATTTTATCTCCATGAACTTCAGAAAACAGCATTTCCTCAGCATTATCTTGTGGAAAAAGTGTTGAAACAAAAAGGAAATAAACTCAATGTCAAATGGTTAGGGATTAACTCTACGTTTAATTCTTGTATCAATAAATTACATGTTATATGAACCTGTGCAATTTTTATTTATTCACACATGTTGTACACCTCCTATAGTTCTGTGTGTATAGTCCTCAGCTCCACATATTTCTTTCTCTTTCCACGTGTGTTCTCTCATAAATTACCCCTCCCCCTCTCCCTCCCTTCACCACCCACCACTGCTGTTCGCAGCTCTTGCCTATCTATTGGTTGTGACATCATTCCCACAAATTGCATCATACTTTTTACTGATTCAGCGATTCCCACGCTTTGAACGTTCTCTTATCGCGCACGTGGACAGCTAACGTCCAAGGTGAACACCTGTGGCAGATCAAATTTCTCGTCAACTTGCATTTTGTCACGTACGAAGCAAAACAGGATGTGACTTGTTAACAGTTATCGCGCACGTGGACAGCTAACGTCCCAGGCGAACACCTGTGGTAGATCAAATTTCACATGAACTTGCATTTTGTCACGTACGAAGCAAAACAGGATGTAACTTGTTTAGCGTACATGTGGTTTCCCTGCCACCACGATGGTCAGATTATTTCACCTTCAAGCGTCTTGGTCATTTTTCCATTGCACCTGTCGTCAAGTCAGATCAACGCCTTCCAATAAGCTCAAATGACATTCACCTCCTGCTTGTCTACAAGTTTGTTTTCTCTACTCGCTTCGATCAACATAGAACCAAGTTCTCATCACCGTTTACACGTCAAAGGTAAAATGTGTGAAAAAACGCACCCTCGCTCTGTCATAAACCGACCCGTCGAAATATCGATTGATCTATTCAACACAGCCACCGTGGTTAGCGACAGGTTCGTTGAAACACACACCCAGCAGTATCGTCTCTCTCAACCACCACGCTTCATAAACATTATAAACAGGTAAAGAAAAAGAAAAAAGGTTTTGCAACATGTATGGCGTTAGGCCCTTTGTGAATTATTTTTTGGAAAAAATATCTACCACACTTGAAAGGGGGCGTTAGCCCGAGTCCTAGGACACCTCGTACACGTCTCTAGCGTTATTGGTTCGTGAGATATCGGCAAATATCACAAAAAACACGTGTTTACCCCAAAATCGAGTTTCCAATTTTTTTAAAAATATAACGAGTAGTCCATAGCAAATAGGACGTCACCCCGAGTCCTTGAACCCGTCGTACACGCCTCTAGCATAATTGGTTCGCGAGATATAGCAAAAAGTTTAAAATCACGGTTTTACCCCAAAAAAACAGGTTTCCAAATGTTCACCCTTTCGACACCTACATTCCCGTAAAGAGCACAACGAGACAAAAAAATCGAATCCAAGCACGCCCTCCTAGCATGACTCCTTCCATTCCAAGGTCGCAGGGGCTCACAACTTGCTTTTGGAAGCAGAACCCGTGTTACCACACTACTTACAAAACACAAATATTTGCTCTAGAGACTTGAAATTTATTTTGGGGGTAGGGGGCATAGGGACCTTTCATTTATGTCAAATAAACGTTTTTGTAGATTTCCTAGTTTCCAAAATATAGAATTTTCAAAATTCGAGTGTTTTCAAAAAACATAAAAAGTAAAACAGTTTTACTATAGAAAATAAATGTCATAAAGACCATTCGTTTGAGTCATAGCACAACGTTCTATCATCTTTGGTTTTCAAACTATCACCTATTTTCGAAAACAAAAATGTTCAAATTTTTTTTCAGAAATATTACGAATGGTCCATAGCAAAGCCCCCGTCATCCCAAGTCCAACGACACCTCATTCGTGAATCTCCGACCACGGGTTCGGGAGTTATCGGCTCGCATTGGGAGTAGTGGTGGGGGGAGGCAGAACCCGCCTTACTCCACTACTGCCAGTTACAAGCGGCACCAGCAAACTGTCATGTCGTGTCGAAAAAAATTAGTCATATTCTTTGGTGTCGAGTCAAGACCTCAGAGAAGAGTGGATGTGTTTGGTGTTTTCCTGGAAGTGCAACTCGGCTTTTTCTGCTTTTTCACAGAATACACAGTCAGGTTTAGATTGTACGGAAGGGAGATTGTGTTTCATGTACCTCGCCATTCCTAAATTATATCTGACAATAATTCGATGCACATGCTATGTCAATGATAATATAATTAATAGTCCAGTCAGTGATTTTAACCCATCGTGCCGAGACGGAAAAAAATATAGGTCGTAGGTCATTGAAATCGAAAAGAATACTCCTTTTAAGGTTACGCTGTGTAAACCGATGGAGATACCGGGCGAAGCCGGGGTGGGTCGATAGTATCAAATAAGACATTACATGTCATTTTCATGATTTTATTAACTAATTGCAAGTGTACGATCCGGGTTTATCACTCCAGAAGAATTAACGTTTCTAATAGGCCTAACTTAAGTCTAAGTTAGTTTAATTGGTCATGTCACAAATGTTTAACTTCATTTACGTTATTCAAATTAACAACATCAACACCAAAAATTGACATAGAAATATCATTGATATATCAAATTAAAGCTAATGAATGTAGGAATTTTTGGATACTTTGAAAATTTTAGCCATTACCGTTATGTTTATTTTCAGCAATGATAAAATTTATTTATTTTTATTAAAAAAGAACTTCCTCTGTCTGCACGGTAACTGAACTATTCACGTTCAGAACATTATATGCGTTAAATAGAAGAACTCAGTAAAAGAATGTTGATGATTGAATAATATTTAGTAATTTTAGGGCATTTTGAAAAATTGTCATTTTTAGCCCAATTTTGTCATTTTGTACAAATTAGGAAAAAGTAGACTTATGAGATCGATCCGGGCAAATGTCTGTCTGTGTGTCCACTCCTATCGATTCCTAAACGGCAGCAGCTATCAAAACCAAATTTGGTATGAATGACATCAGTGCTACCAACTGCTGAAAAACCACTATTGAAATTTGAGCTCTATGTAGGATATCTCAGAAGTTAATTTTAAAATTGCGCACAGCCGCCATAATGAGGTTATGTGAACAATTGAACGAAACTACATGCCAGTGCATTACACTGTGTATAGATATTTACTCTACCATATTTCACTACGCTCAGATGGTTAAATCGCGAGAAAAGCCTATTAAAATGTTTCACCTTCGCTAGCCTGCCATGTTGGTTTTTTATTTAAAACATGTTTGAATGTCACATAGATCAACTTTTAGTAGTGCGTTTTAACACGGTACAAAATTTCAGGGAGATATGAGTAATAGTTTCGGAGATATACCGTAGAATGCCGGTGAAATATTTTGCACTGCCGCCATTTTAGATTGGTGGGACGTAATAAAATTTGAAGGGCAGGGTCAGGGTCAGCCAAAATAGTACTATGACCATACCGATCTTCATTGAAATCGCACCAGCCGTTTAGAAGTCATTAGGGGAACACACACACTCACGGACAAAAGGTGATCTCACAAGCCTATTTTTCATAAAATGAAAATAGGCTAAAAATGTACCCGAGTTCAATAAATTATGGTAGGTTATGGTGAACTAGTAAAGTGTAGCATAAATGAGTACAGTAATGTGTGTGTCATACCGGAAGAGGGATGTGTGTTAAAAGGACACCGCCTGTGTCACGTTTACTTCTCACGCCACTGGTTGTGGTCAGCGACATCTGGACGATACACATTGCGTGTTAGGAAATGCAAGGGCGTTGTAAATCATGCCTACATTTTATTTCTTCCTAACTACCAACCCACCCCGGCTTCGCCCGGTATCATTAAAGGTTTACCCAGCGTAATTTTAAAAGCAGCACGGACGGCAGGTTCCAGACGCAATTCAGAAAAGCCCAAGTGAACAGCGAAACTCCAAACACATATTCTCTTCTGTGTAGTCATAACTGGACACGACTTGACAGTTTGATGCTTGCCGAAGCTGGGGTGATAGTCTCGCTCACCAGCTCGTAAACTCGCTCCGAAGCTAGTAATTTAAATTTCCTCTGAATGGAGAAATGAAAACGTAAAAACAATTATAGAGGACGATGTATTAAAGATAGAGATATGCAGTCGCGGAATTTTTTGTAGAGCTTCTTGAATGATTTCTTCATGACTGTCAATTTCATTTATTTTGAAAATTTTCTTTGTGAGCCTGTTATTATCCATTCTATATACTGTGGGTGTCCGTAAAACTGTAACCGCAGTTTCCTTATGGTATCTGTGATCTTTTCTGTAATTTGATGAATTTCATGTGATTTGTTTTTCATCCAAATTTCGTTTTCACACTTTGGTCCTAAGATTTTACTGAGAAATTTCCTTTCTTGTTAGCCTATTTTCAATTTTGAAAAAATAGGCTTATGAGATCACCTTTTGTCCGTGTGCGTGTGTGTGTGTGTGTGTGTGTGAGAGAGAGAGGTGTGTGTGTGTGCCCCCCTAATAAAATCTAAACGGCTGGAGCGATTTCAATGAAACTCGGTAAGTTTATAGCAATATTCCCGGCGACCTCGATCGTGCCTTAAAATTTTGTTACGTCTCACTAATCCAACATGGCGGTTGTGCGAAATATTTCACTAGCATTCAATATCTCCGAAACTATTACCGATATCGCCCTGAAATTGTGTACGGTGATAAAGAGCACTACTAGAAGTTCACCTATGAGACTTTCAAAAACCTGGTGACTACAAAACCAACATGGTGGCCAAGCGAAGTTGAGACTTTTAAATAGACTTTTCTCGCGATTTAACTACCCAAACGTAATGAAACTTGGTACAGCAAATGTTTATACACATTGTAATGCACTGGAGTCTAATTTAGTTCAATGGTTTACATAACCTCAAAATGGCGGCTGTGCGAAATATTTAAACTGACATTCTATATCTCCGAAATTATTACAGATATCACCCTGCAATTTTGTACGGTGATAAAGGGTACTGATACAAGTCTTCCTATGTATATTTCATAAACTTGTAAAGTACAAAACGAACATGGCGACCAAGCGAATTTGAAATATTTTAATAGATTTTCTCGTGATTTAACTCTCTGAGCGCAGTGAAATGTGGAACAGTAAATGATTTTGCATATTGTGATGCACTGCCATCTAATTTAATTCAATTGTTTTCATAACCTCAAGATGGCGGCTGTGCGAAATTTTAAAATTAAGTTTTCATTTCTTGTGTCGTAATCATGCGATCGAAGTGAAAGTTTGAATAATGAACCTAGGCAATAATTGTCCTTGAATGGAGCATAACTCTATAGCCTATACATATAACAATTCTAAAAGGCGAGCTTCCGAAATATTTAAACGGTTCTCATTATCTATGAATATTTTACAGCAACCAAACTGATTTTTTTAATGTTCATATAGACTATGAACATATGTTCACCTATATAGGACTTTCAGTAACCTGGTGAGCACAAATCCAACATGGCGGCGACGCAAAGTATAAATATTTAAATGGACGTTTCTCGCGAATTAACTATCCGAGTGCCGTGAAACGTTGCACGTTAAATGCTTATACAAATGTTGATCCACTGGCATCCAATTTATTTCAATTGTTGTCATAATCACAAGATGGCTGCTGTGCGTAATTTTAAAATCTCGTTTTTACTTCTTGTGTTCTAATCATGCGATTGAAGTTTGAATGCCACACGTACACAATAATCTTAATGTAATAGTACAAAAATAAAAATCCAACCTGGCGACCATCTGAAATATTTAGACGGTCCTCAATATCTACGAATCTGTTACAGTAATTAAACTGAAATTTTGTATGTCGATAGAGAAAATTAACATGAGCAGGATATATGAAAATGGGCTGTAGAGTTTTCAATAATTTTGATTCGAGGTTTGCCACCAATTACAATAGTTTCAGATGTATATAGAGCTTCTTTTCTTAACGGTTTTGTTTATATAGTTATTTCATTGTACCTGTTCCAAGTAATTTTGTATGCTCTTTGTAGTTCTTTCTCTGTTAGCTTGCTGATTTAACCCTGCTGGTTCAATAATTTCACCTAAATATTTAAATATGTCTACTTGAGTGATAATGTAACGATAATATCGTATGGCCTCGAGTGCCGGGTGCAGACTTTGTTATTTGACACCCAGAGGGCAGCTTGCATGTCAAATCTTGTTGTTCCTAGGAGCGCTATGAAATTCAAGAAGGTTAGATACCCAAGCTCCTTGACACTATAGCGCTTTCTAGTAGAGAAAAAAGGAACGTTTGTGTTGGTGGATAATCCCGAGATTAATTTTGCCATTATGAACAGGCCTAGTGAAATCAAAATGTGTTTTTTAACATGCCAACAACGTATGAAAGGCGTGACGTAATTTTTGTCGCCTTTCAAAAATCACTTACCACGGCCAGGAGCGAACTTGCAAGCTTGACGTTGGTAGATTGACACGATAACCACTCACCAACCGTGGCTAGCTACTTGAGCGATTAATGGTTGATTGTTGAAACCTGATTTAGTCCCTTCCATATACTTTGTCTTCTCAAATGAAATTTAGAGTCCTATTTTGGCTGCTAATTCATGGAATTTTTCTATAAAATTTAATTTAATTACTGTGTGTTACGAGGGGCAGAATGACCACGCTTTACCATCCTTTGGTGGCTTCGGTAGTATGCTGAACTGCTGTGTCCAAGATGGCGGGTTCAAACTCGGTCGAAGTCGTCGGATTTTTTAAGAGCGTTAAAATCCTTCAGTATGCCTTCCTTCGGTGGGGAAGTAAAGCCGGTGGTCCCATGTCATAGATTTATGGCATGTAAAAAATCCTTCCACAGACTAAACTTGTGTGAAGCTAAATTTCTAGGTTAGATTTCGTTGGATTGCTCTATCAAAGTTCCAACGTTCACCACTAGGTGTCAGTGACATCTGGTAGCGAAAGTTGGATTTACATAAAATTGAACGAAACTTGTAGCTCACCTTACGGGTGTCCGCTTGAAGCAGCCACAGCCTCTGGCGAGCCGAACATGTCCTCGGACACTCCCGGCACTCAAAGCCATACGCTAAATAATAACCATCCTTTGAAATAACAATCCTTATAATAGGCCTACGTATTGGCCTGTTTGCCATCTCTTGATGAATACAGTACATTTGCATTTGTCAGTTGGCACAGGCTAGAGTAAAAGGTGGCTTTTCACCGATGTCTCAGTCATGGCTGTGATTATATGGAAGCTACTGAGGTATGGGTGGTGCTTAGTAATGACATTCAGGGCACAGTCAGTGCCTGTGAATGCTGTGAAAGGTTCTACTCGTAGGGTTAGGAGTACTGTTCTGACTCAGTGAGGAAAGCAATGGCAAACTACCTCACTCCTCTTCTTGCCTAGAACGCCTCAATATAGCGCTGCCTTGGGTTTTTGTGGGTATCTACTCACATAAACGTAACGGCGGTGCTTTTTGAGGATCCAACAAGCCTTCGGGCTGACTACCTAACAGACAGACATAATACGTATGGTATTACACAGTAGGAGCCTATGTCTACTCTACTGGAACTACAATAATATTTCCCCTCTCTGTTATGTCTAAAAGCACATTTTCCACAAACAAGAACAGTCAGGAATTCTATTTACATTTAATTACAATTCATTAAATTCTTCTCTTTGTTTTTCTTACTGTTAGTTCTCTCATAATAAATTCACCGAGAGGTCATTTTGAAAACTTTTATTGTTAGTTTGTTTTAAAATAATGTTAAAAACATTAAGTTCATTATTCTAGTTGTATTTTCTTACCAAACAATGCAATAGGAAGAAAAGTGCAGTTAATTTAACTTAGTCCCTAGAGTGTGATTACAGTGAGGCTAGTTATGTTCTATTCACAGGAGATGCGTCGTGTATTCTGTAGGAGGGTTCACTTTGGAGAGTGATGTAGCCATACGTTACTTACGTGGGGCATTACGCGCCTCGTGGGATAAGAGGGAAGGTGAACATCAGGCCTGAGGAGGAAACATCATATGAGTCGTCAAGTTACAAAACTGGTTTAATCCACTTTTGAATAAGAATCATTTTCATGAGAAACTTTTCTCTGGACTTTGCCTCACGTATCTTTTGTGTTTGTTGTTTTCTAATTTTTGCTTTTTGTTTTTTGGTTTTGTGTTTGCTTTGTGCTTTTAATTTTGAATTTTACTTTTTGCTTTTCTTTCTTGGTTTTGTGTTTGTTTTCTGCTTTTGCTTTTTTAAATTTTGCTTTTTGCTTGATGATCCTTGTTTTTTGTTTTCTGCTTTTGCTTTTGTTTTTGTTTTCTGTTTTGCTGTTTTTTAATTTTGCTTTTTGCTTTGTGTTTCTTTTTTGTTTTGTTTTCTGCTTTTGTGTTTGAATTTTGCTATTTGCTTCATGTTTATCGTTTTTTTTTGTTTTGTGTTCGTTTCCAGGATAATCAAAATAAAACAAAACAAAATAAACAAAACAAAACAAAACAAAAAAACAATTTCAAACAAAATAAAACGAAATAAAAGTAAAACAAAACAAAATAAAAAACAAAATAAACAAATTAAAATGAAACAAAACAAAATAAAACAAAACAAAAAATTAAACAAAACAAAAACAAAATTAAACAAAACAAAACAAAAACTATTTAAACAAAACGAAATAAAAGTAAAACAAAACAGAATAAAAATCAAAATAAAAGAAAATTAAACAAAACAAAATAAAACAAATTAAATAAATTAAATTAAATAAAATAATTAAATAAATAATTTTACGACGTGATTCTCATTCACAGGTGGATTAAACGAGTTTTGCAACTGGACGACTCATATAGGAGTGTTAAGCTTTAAAGCTTTCCAGTAATTGAAAGTTAGCGGATTCGGTGTCGTAGTTAGTAGCATGATAAACTGCTGTGCCCAAGATAGCGGGTTCAAAACCGGCCGAAATCGTCGGATTTTTAAGAGTGTTAAAATCCTTGAGTTTTCCTTCCTTCGGAGGGGAAGTAAAGCCGGCGGTCCCATGTCATAGATTTATGGCATGTAAAAGATCCTTCCACTAACTAAACTTGTGTGAAGCTAAATTTCTAGGTTATATTTCGTTGTACCGCTCTATCAAAGCTCCAACGTTCACCACTAAATGTCAGTGACATCTGGTAGCGAAAGTTGAAACTACTTGATATTAAACGGAACTTGTAGCTCACCCCATGGGTGTCCGCTTGAAGCAGCCACAGACTCAGGCGAGCCGAACATGTCCTCGGACACTTCCGGCACTAAATACCATACGCTAAATAAATAAATAAATAAATAAATAAATAAATAAAATCTAAAGTTTGGTGCTTTTCAGTCGGTCAACACGATTGTACCCAAATGAGATGAGTTATTCCCTAATCCTGAAAAAAAATAGATTAATGAATACACTTGGATGACCAGTTTACACTTCGGCTACAAAAAAAATGTCTGAAAGTATGGGTGAAAATATTTACAATATGTACACTTCTTTAGTTGCGGTATTAGTTGAGATAGTTCAACTCGTCAATATTTGATAGTTATAGTCTTTGTGATGTTTTGCTAAAATACTGGAAGTGGTGATTGATCTCCAAACTTGCTTGTTGAGAGTGAATATGATTTTGATTGTAGTTAATTGGTTAATGACGAGTTGAACTATCTCAACTAATAATATAATAAAGCCTGGCACTACAGCCCGTGAAGTATTCAGTGCATTGCGTCACCTCGGCCGTTAATCTTGGTTTTTGTGATCGGGGCGCTGCCTCACTGTCAGACAGCTTCTCAATTGTCCACAGGAGGCTGAGTTCACCCCGTTCCACCCCTCACGTCAGTTTCTAAAATCCCTGACGGAACCGGGAATCGAACCCGGAGCCTTCGGGTGAGACGCAGGCACGTTACCCCAACACCACGGGTATCTAAACTAATACCGCAACTAAATAAGTGTATATATTGTAAATATTTTCACCCACACTTTCAGACAAAAAAAATGTAGCCTAAGTGTAATGGATCTGATGATGATCGCTTGTCGATTGAAACTGGTCATCCTAGTGTTTTTATCAATACCATGTATTTTTTTCAGGATTAGGGAATAACCCATCTCATTTAGGTACAAACGTGTTTACCGACTGAAAATCACGCAACTTTTATTTACAAAGGCAACACTGAAAAATGGCTTCAAACACGATAACTATACGCAAATTTACTCCAAACGCTATTCGCGGCTTATCCGCTATCCGCACAGCTATGCAAACTATATCCACAAGGTGAACAAGAAGTTCCGTGACGAACTAAAGAGTCTACTTTTCTTAAAATGTAAGATTCATGCCAATGATTAATCTATATGGATCTATCTAGAATAATGACGAAATTAAGTTGGTAATATCGAAATTTCTAATTAGTTCGAAATACTGTATACCTGGCATAATGTAGCCTAATAGAGAAATACAGTAGCCAGCCCTGGTGATTGAATATATTCTTAGTTCCATCTCTTAAGGTAGAGAATACAAAATTTGGTTGAAGTCCATTGGATAGCATGGACGTTACATGCAGTTAAACATTGGATCTAACAGTGCGCGTAAAATCATGTTGGCAACATTGACATACATGAATTGGTAAGAAATAATCTGAAATAATAATATCTATTGTTGTTTCAATTTTGAATGAAATCCATTAGTTAGTATAGAAGTTACATGCATTTTAAAAATGGACCTATCAGCAGGCTTAGAATCATGTTGGCAGCACTGGTGTAGGCCTATATTAGTTACTTCAAATTAATCTAGAATGCCAGGTACTATACGTGTGCAAAGTTTAGAGCTATTGGCTTGCATACTTTCTGATATATTGATATTAGGGTAACAAAAATAGAGTCAGTATTTATTAACAATTGGCAGCCCTGGTTGCTCTTAAGAATACGCTTAGTCATATCTGTTATGGTACCCATAGCACACACGAAATTTGGTCGAAATCCAAATGATAGTATAGAAGTTACATGTATTTAAAGTTGGACTTCTCAGCAGGCTTAGAATCATGTTGGTAGCACTGACGTATATAAGTTACTCCAAATTAATATAGAATATCAGGTACTATACGTGTGCATAGTTTAAAGCTCTCGGCTTGCATACTTTCTGATATATGGGTATTTGGATTTTAAAAAATTGAGAGCATTTATTAACAGTTGGCAGCCCTGGTGGCTCTTAAGAATATGCTCAGTCATATCTGTTTATGTACACATAGCACATACGAAATTTGGTTGAAATCCAATTGATAGTGTAGAAGTTATATGCATTTAAAATTTGGACCTATCAGCAGGCTTATAATAATTTTGGCAGCATTGTCATGTATGGCCTCCTGGAAATTAAACTGCAATATTATTATCTATACGTGTGCCAATTTTGAAATAGCTCCCATTCATACCTTCCAAGATATCCAACATGGACCTCAAATTTCAATTGCGATTTTTCAGCAGTTGGTAGCACTGACATCATTTTCAAATATCGCTGTGAGATATTGAGGTATAGATATTTACTCCTACCAAGTTTTGTTCCGATTGCTCCAGCCGTTTAGGAGTTGATAGGGGGGGGGGGGACACACACACAGCCAGACAGACAGAAGGACAGACAGACAGACAGGACAGACAGACAGACAGACAGACCACAGTTTCCTAATCTCATAAGTCTACTTTTCCCTCATTTTTGCAAAATGTGAAAAGTAGGATAAAAATTTTGCGGATATCCGCGGGTTTATCCGCGCAGGGCTTTAATTTATGGACTGTATGGTCGTCAAACGAAGCTTTGTATCACGCCTTTTTTATGATGTTCGAAATGTGATTGTATATTTTTACCAAATACACAATGGGAAGGTTTCAGAACTCTACGGGTACACGGATCACAGTTTCACGGACACAGAATTGCAGCCAGTTTACACCAATGGTCCATGTGGAGGGGATAAGTGGCTGTAAACATCAATGTTAACAGATTGACCCTGATCTGATCGCAGAGTCCGTATGTGTAACACAGTTATAGAGGTGACGCTGTGGTAATTACGTTATCGCTATTTAGTCTCGCACTAATGCTGATTATGAATTTGAATATTCGATGAATATGTAGCAATGCTAGGTACACCCACATGATAGCTCTCACACTGTGCAATCTAGGCAAATGAACCAAAGATTGAGGACATTTGCCATCGTGCTGCTACGAATATAGCTGATGAACATTTAAATGCAAAAAGAAATTAAAATATATTACAGTGGATCAGTTTTGATTTGATCTGATTTATTTATTTCCACGGCTACACTTAGAGCGTAAGAGCTCCTTTCCACTAGCTCCCTACATACGATACGATTAGGGCTTATAAAAATAAAACATTTCACTTACATTCACAATATAAATACCAATAGTATAACAAAGATAGTAACAAAAAGACAGTAATAATACAAATAATAATAATAATAATGAACCTGGAAAAGCTTCTGAAGATTGAAAGGAGGATATTGAGGAGGATTTGCGGCCCAAAAGTGGTACAGGGAACCTACAGACTAAGATCAAACAAGGAGATATATGAAAGGGTGGAAGACCTGGAAACATGGACATATGCTAAGAATGGATCCAATAAGAATATATAAACAAGGGCCAAGGGGGTTACACCAAGCAGATGAAGGAAGAACTCCGGAGGCTAGGAATTACAGATGACGACTGTCGAGACAGAACACAATTCAGGGAAATACTTTCTAACATAAAGGTTCTTGTGGGAGGAAAGAAAGAACGCAGGGGTGGAAGAATGACAGCAGAGAGAAAGGCGCAACAGTCTGAAAGAATGAAGGAAGTGTGGAGGAAGAGAAAGGTTGAAAGAACTATAAGTAGAAAATGAAATGATATTTGCGTGGTCCTTAGTTTTGGTCGGTTCGCATAATGTAATGTAATGTAATAATGGAAAAATTATGTACAAAAGAGTGCATACAGACACATTTTTGACAGAATATAATCGATTATGCGAAACAGATTAATCCTTGCACTCCTATATTGAATTAAAATCAACAAGGATGTTAATCCTAAACCGAGTGGGTAATATTTATTTATTTATTTATTCGAGTCAAAAGCATTACAACATACACAGAGGGATGATACACAATATTAAAAAGGAATAATACATACAACAATGTCTCGAATTAGATTGTCTTCGCCCAGAAACGGGCCACTGTCACTGCCCTTTTCGTGACCTTCCATTAACTCCTGCGTTGTGCAAGAACACGGGCACAGTTCAAGGGAACACAGGTGTATCATGGTTTGTCTTTCCCCACACTCACAGAGTTCTGATTCCTGTAGGTATCCCCATTTGTGGAGATTAACTTTGCATCTCCCAACACCAGTCCGAAGTCTGTTGAGTGACCGCCAAGTTTCCCAGTTGTTGTTGTGGCCTGCTGGAAGCCTTTCCTTAGCCTTCATCCAAACTGGTGGTATGGTGGATTGCCATAGCTGTATCCTGGCTACCTCGGGTTTTGTAGTAGGCATCGATGTTGTTTGCAGAAAACTTTTCCTTGATTTTAGCCGCCTTCTTGGAGGCTGGTGACCAAAAAGAGGGTGAGCATGGTCCTCTGCGGCCTTTTTTCGTTCCGTTTGTGCTATGACCTCACGGCGTACATCAGGAGGGGCTATTCCTGCCAAGGAATGTAGTTTGTGGACAGGTGTAGGTTTCAGGCAACCAGTAATTATTCTGCAGGACTCGTTGAGGGCAACATCAACCTGTTTTACATGAGCTGAGTGATACCATACAGGGCTAACATACTCAGCAGCTGAATAACACAGAGCTAATGCAGACATACGTAGTGTTTCAGCATGGGCGCCCCAGTCGGCCCCTATCAACTTACGAAGTATGAGTGGGTAATATAATTAGCCTACTAAAATGATGAATGTCATTGTCAATAACATCTACCATTCTTTTATGTATTTATTTATACATTTATTTACTTATGTGAAGCCTCCGTGGCTTAGGCGGCAGCAAGCCGGCCTATCACCACTGGGTCAGTGGTTCAAATCCCGGTCACTCCTTGTGAGATCTGTACTGGACAAAACGGAGGCAGACAGATTATTCTCCGGGTACTCCGGTTTTTCCTGTCAAAAATTTCATTCCAGCAACACTCTGCACTATCATTTTATTTCACCTGTCATTCATTTAATCATTGCCCCAGAGGAGTGCGTCAGGCCTCGGCAGCCGGCACAGACCATATCCTCGCCGCTAGATGGGGGCTTCACTCATTCCATTCCTGACCCGGTCGGAGACTGGAAGCAGGCTGTGGATTTTCATTTTCATTTACTTATGTAGTAGCCCCTGTGGCTTACGCGGTAGCACGTTGGCCTCTCACCGCTGGGTCCATGGTTCAAATCCCGGTCACTCCATGTGAGATTTGTGCTGGACAAAACCAAGGCAGACTGGTTTTCTCGGGGTACTCAGGCTTTCCCTGTTACAAAGTTCATTCCAGCAACACTCTCCACTGTCATTTCAAATCATCTGCCATTCATTAACTCATTGCCCCAGGGGAGTGCGACAGGCTTCGTCAGCCGGCTCAGTTCATATCCTCGCCGCTAGATGGGGGCTTCATTCATCCCATTCCCTGACCTGGTCGGACGACTGGAAGCAATCTGTGGATTTTCAATGATTAATTTCGTTGTCAATAAGATTTACCATTCTTTTATTTACTCAATGTCTTATTTACTTACTTAATTAATTAAATAATTTATTAATGTTCTTGTTTGATTGTTTATTTGTTTATTTAATTGCTAAATTGTTTGTTTATATATTCATTCATTTATTTGTTTACATATTTTTCAAGAGCGTTAAAATCCCTCAGTATGCCTTCCTATGAAGGGGAAGTAAAGCCAGCGGACCCATGTCATAGATTTATGGCATGTACAAGAACTCACCACTGCAACAATTGGTGGTGGGATACAAAATGTGTAGGTTATTTTTGGCTGTTTAGGAAACGCTCTATCAAGTTCCAACGTTCGGCGCTAGTGTTAGTGACAGTAGCATCAGGTAGCTAAAATTGGAACAACTTGAAATTGAACTTGTTGGGAGCCCTCGGGCATTCAATCAAAAATGCCCAGCTATGGCCATTGGCTGCGATTCATATTATTTTATTTATTTATTTACTTATTTATTTATTGCATATTTAATTATTCACGTATTCAATTGTTTGTTTGTTTGTTTGTTTATTAATTAAGTAATTGATATATATTTATGCGTTACGGCCAACTATGAACCACGTTTGACAGTCTTTACATTATTTGTTGTCTTCACTCTCTACCAATATCTCTTCCTCCTCTCTCCCACTTCCTTGTTCTGTTCCTCCGTGTAAGAGCTTCCTTTCCTCACTGACAACTCCCCTCTCTCCTGGAAACCTGTAAACTCCTTAACTAGTCGTCAAAATCGCTCTCTGTCCATTACGCCTTCTTCTTTCACCCACATCCGATCCAAGTCCAATCTCACTTCCTCTTCCTGAAGAATTCAAGAATCCACTTCGTCAATCTGGCACTGTTCATACTCACCAAGTGTCCATAAAACTGTATTCTCCTTTTTCTCATTGGGGCTACGACTCATTCTGTCTTCAGGTATAATTCTTTGTTACTTTTCAGTCTCCTCTCTCCATCCTTGATATTTGGGTCTAGGATTTTTCGGAGCATTTCCCTTTCCCTCTTTCGGATGTCTTAGAGGCCACCCTCCCCAATCATGACTAGTTTTTCTGTTTAATTAATTAATTAATTAATTAACTTTTGATGTTATTGATTTATTGAGGGGCGCTGCGACATCCTGGTCATGTAGGGACGTATACTTGGGTATGTGGAATTTGTCTGATAACCTGCGTTACTGTGATGGCTGTATTAGTGTGTATAGTTGAAATTCAGATGAGGATTTGAATGGAGGCAGCCGTGGCTCAAATTTACGAACCATCCCGGCATTCGCTTGGTTAAAAGTGAGAGGAATCCATGGAAAACTACTTCCGGGATGGCTGAGGTGAGAATCGAACCTGTCTCTTCTCAGTTTTGCCTCAGGAGACTCAGTGGACCCCGTTCCTGCCCTCAGACCAGTATTACATTACTTGGCATAGCCGGGAATCGAACCCGGCTCTCCCCGGTGACAGCCAAGAGTGCTAGCCACTACGCAACGAGCCGGATTTATTTATTTATTTATTTGAGAGTGAGAAGGAGCTTCCCGAGGGTAGCTTGTTTATTACATTGTCCTGACTGACGCCTTCCGCAGGAAATCCAAGGCTTGCGATTCAGGGCAGCTCTTTGGATCATCGCAGATCAAGCGAGACAACCGGACCCTCATAAAATAAAGTTTCATTCACCCTCTTCTGTTTCCCTTGAGACGCTAGTCAGTCATTTCCTCTTCCATACAGTGTTTAACCGGAATTTATCTGGAGAAGTGGGAATGAGGAAGAAAAGAAGAGATTCCCATAGTGGATATATCACAGCGGGAACATTATATACAGTACTTATTATAAAGAGAAGAGGATTATTTGACTCTTGCTTATAAACGGAAAGGACGTGTGGGGAAGAACTCAATATACGCTCTTGTCCACGGGATCTGGTAATCTTCCATATCCTCCCATGGTTTCACAACTTGGGTTGATGACCACGGGACCCCAGCTGAGTCCGGCATTGCTTCCACTTGCTTGTGCCGGGCTCCTCTCCGTCTTCTTTCCTGTCGACCTCTCTTGCTCAACTCTTGTTCTCTTCCGACCCCGACGGTATTAGGGTATCCGAGGGCTAGGGAGTCTCTTCCTTTCCCGCCTTAATTGGCCCTTGTTTCATCTTTCCTGATACCCTCCTTCTGCGAGGGGTCAGACCTCTTGTTTCCTTTTCACTGTTATCTCCTGCCTTCTGCACAAGGCCCACAAGGAGGCAGGGTGTATGTAGCTCCACCACCTCTGGTGCATCCTGGATATTGCTACACCCTCAAGGGCTCGCGGCTGGCAAGTTTGGGAGTTGGCGACCCCGAGGGATTCCTGAGCTGGGTCCATTTTACCCCCCTTTTTCCTCTGACCTTGGGGCGGGCCCTCTCCTCTTTCCCTTTTCTTTCTGCCTCTCATGGCTCTCCTTCCTTCCAAGTCCCTCAATCCTCATTCTTCGAGGGTTGAGGGCATTTCTTTTCTTCCTGACCTTTATTTGCCTTATCCTTTATTTGTTTACCATTTCTTCTTCTAGTATGTAAGTTTGTAGTTGGTATTAGTTATAGTTTTCATTCTCATCTCAACTTTCACTATCACCCAAACCATTAGCGGCCGATAACCTCGATGTTAGGCCCCTTAAAACAACAATCATCATCATCATCATCATAAATCTTCCATATGTATCAATTATTTCTGCAATTGCATGGGGATATTAAAGCATCAACACAACTCGAGTGCACTTCATGATTGTCAATTGACTAATATTGTTATGTCTCGAGGTCGGTTCAAGGCGAAACCGTATCGGATATTCAACCGCAGTTCAACCTGGTCAGCAAGAACCTCACTTCCTCAATATGAAAAGCTCAGGAGTAGCAAACTGTGCACTGCCTCCCTTCTTGTGAAGAGCATGTGCGCCTCTTAACTGCGAGATCTAAAAGCTCAAGCAGCCTTTCATCTCCCTATAATGGCTTCCAAAAGGATGGTCCTGGCGCAGTCACCAAGAGCCCGCTGATGAACCAGCTTGGTGTTCCTGTCAATCTATCTTATTGTCTCTCTATCTATCTCTCTGTCTGTCTATCTATGGCTTAGGTTGGAATCAAACCCGCCTCTTCTGAGTTTTGCCTCATGAGGCTAAGCGTACCAGTCCTCAGACCAGAATTAAATTTCGTGGCAGAGCCGGGAATCGAACCCGGGTCTCCGCAGTGACAACCAAAAATGCTAGGCTCTACGCACCGAGTTCTGACACGCGAAACTGAGTTACACCGCTTCAGCCACCAAAATAGAATTACGTTTCTTGGCAGACCCAGGCATTGAACCCAGACCTCCCCCCAGGGGGTCACATCTAGTGGGACGTGGGTTGGCGATCACGGGGCTCCAGCTGAGTCCGGCATTGCTTCCACTTACTTGTGCCGAGCTCCTCTCCGTCTTCTTTCCTGTCGACCTCACTTGGTCAACTCTTGTTCTCTTCCGACCCGACGGTATTAGGGTATCCGAGGCCTAGGGAGTCTCATCCTTTCCCGCCTTAATTGGCCCTTGTCTCATCTTTTCTGACACCCTCCTTCTGCGAGGGGTCAGCATACTTGTTCTTTTTATGTTATCTCCCGCCTTCTGCTCAAGGCCCTCAAGGAGGCATGGTGTATGCAGCCCCACCACTCCTGGTGCACCCTGGATAGTGCTACACCCTCAAGGGCTCACGGCTGGTGAGTTCGGGAGTTGGTGACCCCGAGAGATTCCTGAGCTGGGTCTGGTTTTCCCCCTTTTATCAATTACATCTGGGGCGGACCCTCTCCTCTTTCACTTTCCTATCTGCCTTTCATGGCTCTCCTCCCTTCCATGTCCCTCAATCCGCATTCTTCGAGGGTTTAGGGCATTTCTTTTACTCCTGTCCTTTATTTGCCTTATTCTCCTTTTGTTTTCCATTTATTCTTCTAGTATATAAGTTAGTAGTCTTCACGATCAGCCAAACCATTAGGGGCCGATAACCTAGATATTAGGCCCCTTAAAACAACAATTATCATCATCGATCCCGGACCTGAGCATTGACAGCCAAGAATGTTAGGAACTACACCAGGAGGTGGTCGATTGAAGGTCTGAAGCAAGCAGCTGAGTGATGAGATGAATGACAATGTACGTGTGGGAGGAGAGACAGGTGTTCGACCCCTGAGGGAGCTGATTGTTCAACACCGTGTTGATGGCAGCTGCATGGCCAGAGCGTAGTGTCAGGTGGTCCCTGTGGCGTCCTAAATACCCTGGGGGTATGTAACATCATGGTGTAACAACCATAAGCTTAACGTTTAAAGCACTATTGGGACTCACTATCATAGTCACCTCCTCATGCAGCGCAAGATTGCACGTACGATTCATGGCAAAGTAAAGAAATTGATTGCACCCCGAGTCGAATGATGTCGGCTCATATAAGTATGGTAGACTCATGATTGCCCAACATTTGACAGTCCGACTGATTCGGTAATCCAACAGGCTTTCTAAACCATCTTTCATTACATTCCATAAAACAATTTTAAGCCACGTGGACTGGCGCATGGACATTTTTGACCCAAGGCTTAAATTATGTTCCCAGGTGAAACCCCACACAAGACATGGTACAAACCTAGAAGAATTGCTGAGTTTTAATTCACTGGCCGTGAGAGCGAATACACAGGGTAATCACAGCAAGCCCACCGGGTGAGTTAGCCGTGGTGGTTACGGCATGACTGATGGCAGTCGCTCACATCCGGGAGGCGAGGAGGTTCGAATCCCCCCGCCGGCAACCTTGAAGATGGTCTTCTGTGGTTTCCCATCTTCCTTCCAGGCAAATGCCGGGGTTGGTCCCTAACTATAGGCCACAGCCGCTACCTTCCAACTCCTCGTCCTTACTTTCCAACTTCCCTCCTTCCCTCCCCAACGGTACTTGTAGCTCACCCATTGGGTGTCCGTCTCGAAGCAGCTACAAAACTGGCGAGCCGAACATGTCCTCGGACACTCCCGGCACTAAAAGCCATACGCTAAAAAAAAAACAAAAAAAAAAACAGCAAGCCCTACTTTGTGCTGTAACTCGTTTGTTTTTCAAGATATTTTAATTTTGACACTTGCTTTGGAAAGTACTTTTCAAGCTCTAAAACTTTTGTTTCGTTGGTTTCTGTGTGAAGTTCGCGCATAACGCGCAAATCAGCTTTTTGTGGCATGGTTTTGGCACCTTTTTGCCCAAATAAGTTTTTTGACATCACCTATCGAAAGAGCGACATCGAATTAGTCGAATAAGACACCAAATTATCAGTTTTGCCCAAATCAAACTCGAAATATGCGAGTTTGTGATTAGATTTTCGTCCGCTTATAGCATGCGACCTGCCTTTGCCAGGCCCGGTCGAACCAAGCGGGCCTTTGCGCCGTCGCTCTTTCGATAGGTGATGTCATAAAACCGATTTGTGCAAAAAAGTGCCAAAACCGTGCCACAAAAAGTTGATTTGCGCGTTATGCGCGAACTTCACACAAAAGCCAACGAAACAAAAGTTTTAGAGCATGAAAAGTACTTTCCAAAGCAAGTGTCAAAATTAAAATATCTTGAAAAACAAACGAGTTACAGTATAAAGTAGGGCTTGCTGCGAACGCCCTGTATATTGTTACGGCTGTGAGTTTGTGTCATGACTCGCCGCATGAGTCACAACTGCTCCAGGGCTGGGCTGTGGCCTGCCTCCTGTATTGCGTGTGCCTTATGCAACAGGGCTACTAGGACAAAGGGGTAGTCCAGAATATTCGTGACTGGACCAGCGATGGAAACCTCGAGAAGCCGTGAACCCTGGATGGATCTAGAAGCATTTATTGAGTCACCGGCCTGCTATATAAGTGCGACCTGTCAAGCACGGGTTGTTGTTGTTGTGTTTTACGAGCTAGTGCGAGCGATTATCTTGTGCGACAGAAGTGTGGTGACGAAGTGCTGTGCGAGTTACGAAATCCAGTGACATTGTTTCTCCAGCTTGTGGACAGCGAAATAGCCTGCAGCAAGTGATCGTAAGTAATTGTGGTCGGTGAACATAAAGGAGAGGAGCAGGTAGTTTCTGTCAAGGCCACCGTACTCATTAGGACGGATTAACTTCTGTGATCTGTTGACAAGTGGAAGGGCCAAGAGCGCTCAAGGAAGCGACTTGAGGAAACTGGAGTAAGGCTCCTAATTGCTTGTTTTTGCTGATTAGTGTAATTTTCTGGCACAATAAAGTTAATTATTTCTTTAAGCAGTAATTGGTGTTGTGCTTTGTACCCCCACCGTAATCCAGTTAACAAACCGGATTACGAACTCAAGCACAACACCTGACGGTCCTGGTTTCAAAACACGAGCAGGTCATTTTCTCTAATTTTCCTGTGAGTGCATGCCCTTTACAAGACAAACAACTAAAATGGAGGAGAAATTGGCAGCATTGCTAGAAAAGTTAAATGGCATGGAAACCAAGATGGAGGACGGCCAGAAGAATTTAACCAAGGAGCTAACAGCCAAATTAGAAGACGGCCAGAAGAAGCTAGAAGACGGCCAGAAGAAGATGGAGGACGGCCAGATGAAGATGGAGGACGGCCAGAAGAAGTTAGCCAAGGACCTAACTGCCAAACTAGAAGACGGCCAGAAGAAGATGGAAGACGGTCAAAATAAGCTAGCGGAGGACCTGAAGAGGATAGAGGACGGCCAGAAGAAGATGGAAGACGGTCAGAATAAGTTGACACAGGACCTGAAGAAATTAGAACTGGGTCTGCGTGAGGAAGTCACGGCAGTGGAAAAGAAGTTCGACGCCTTACAAGTGGAAGTTGCCGAGCTGCACCAACGCCCGCTGATGAGGGTGGAGGAGAAATTCAACGCCTTGCAAGTGGAAGTTGCCGAGCTGTGCCAACGACCGCTGATGGGGGTGGAGGAGAAATTCAACGCCTTACAAGTGGAAGTTGCCGAGCTGTGCCAACGCCCGCTGATGGGGGTGGAGGAGAAATGCAACGCCTTACAAAAGGAGGTTGCCGAGCTGCGCCAACGCCCACTGACGGTGGTGGAGGAGAAATTCAACGCTCTACGAGAGGAATTTGCCGAGCTGCGCCGACGCCCGCCCACCGTTACACCGGGAATATCAGGAACGGGACATAGCAGAGTGACGCCCCCAACCTTCGACGGAAAGGTCCCGTGGAGCACCTACTTACGTCAGTTCGAGGCGGCCTGTTCCATAAATAACTGGAACAACACAGAAAAGGCTACAGCTCTCATTGTAGCGCTGAGAGGTGACGCCCTTAACGTCCTTCAGGCCATCCCGACTGGATCCCAGGACTACGTTTCCCTGATCGCACATATGGAGTCCCGATATGGAGATAGCCATCTTCAGCAGGCCTATCAGATGCAGCTCCGGACCCGGGTACAGAAGAACGCGGAAACCCTGCAGGAGTTCGAGATGGACATCGCACGCCTCGTAAGGCTCGCCTACCCAACAGCGCCGGCCGACTTTCTGGAGCAGATAGCGACGCAGACTTTCACCGACGGGCTACGGGACTCGGACACTCAACAGGCGCTGCGTCTCGCGCGCAATAAGACCCTGGCAGATGCGCTGAGCCACGCACTTGAGTTCGAGACGGCAAAACAGGCATCCAGAATGCACGCGCGGGTGCGGCAAGTGGACGTCGACGAACCAGTAAAAACCAACGAGACCAAGCCCCTGGCCGACGAATTAATGGAAGCGCTAAGCCGTTTCTTCGATAGTCGCGGTACCACCAGCAACGACACAGCCGGAAGACAACCGGAGAGGCGGCCCGGAAGAGGACTACCGACTTGCTGGGCCTGCGGTAAGAAAGGCCACCTGAGCAAGGACTGCGGTGATCGCCGCCGCCGAGGGTGTCCGACGGGAAATCAGTCGTCTGGAAACCGCGCGGCCCAGGGAAACGAGTATTAGCCAGCCTTGGGGGGCAAAGGTTGGCTTGTGACAGTCGTCAAGCCCCAGCAGTCAAAGTGCGTGTGACGAAGTTACGGAGGGACAATAGCAGCCTGATGGTCGACGGAGTCGTCAACGGAGTGAGCTGGCCCATGCTGATCGACACGGGAGCGTCGAGGACCGTCGTCAATCCCACCGTGATCCCGAAGTGGAGAGTGCAACCCACACAAAGGAACCTCCAGCTAATAACCGCGACCGGAGAGACCGCACCGGTACATGGCGAAACATCACTGGAGCTCGTCATTGGTCGACGGGTGGTGAAGCATCCAGTGCTTGTGGCTGACGTATCAAACGAAGTGATCATCGGACTGGACTTCCTGGACCAGAACAACATCATCTTGAACTTGAGTACCAACACTCTGCACTTCGGAGGTGAGGAACTTGCTTTGCAACCAGCACAAGAGGCCGTCACCGCACGACGAGTAAGGCTGAGAGAGGACGTCATCGTTCCTGCCAGGACGGAGGTCAGCGCCGCCGTAATTGTCGACGGAACTGCTGAGGGAGTGGCGGCTGTCATCGAGCCAAAATATGAGGACATCCAGACAAAAGGATTGCTAGTTGCCAAGACACTCATCAACACGACGCCTCAGACGTACGTCCGCCTGTCCAACCTGAACGACTACGATATTACGGTTCACCGGGACACTAACCTAGGAGTCTGCGAGCCCGTTACCTGGATTGCCCGCATCACAGATACGACAGACGGACACCTGCAGACGGACAACCGAAGAAGACGCACACTGCCAGAAGAACTACAGAAGCTGTACCAAGGATCCCAGGACCATTTAGACGAGGAACAATCACGCCAACTTCAGGACCTGCTACGCGAATTCCAGGATGTCTTCTCCGTGGGGAGCAAAGACTTCGGCAGGACAAGCTTGGTTCAGCACAGAATCGACGTTGGGGACAGCGCAGCGATTAGGGCCCCATTCCGACGTGTCCCGCTCGCCAAGCAAGCCGAAGTCGACCGGATGGTAGAAGAGATGAAGGAGCAAGGGGTGATCGAGCCATCACATAGTCCTTGGAGTTCTCCGGTCGTGCTAGTGAAGAAGAAGGACGGTTCCACCAGGTTCTGCGTGGATTACAGGCGGGTGAATGACGTCACGAAGAAGGACAGCTACCCTCTACCCCGGATCGACGACACCCTGGACACCATATCAGGGTCGAGATGGTTCTCCACCTTGGATTTGAAGAGTGGCTACTGGCAGGTGGAGGTCCACCCTAAGGACCGCGAGAAAACTGCGTTCTCTGTGGGCAGCGGGCTCTGGCAGTTCACCGTCATGCCATTCGGACTGTGCAACGCCCCTGCAACCTTCGAAAGGCTAATGGAGTCCATTCTGAGGGGACTACACTGGAAGACCTGCCTGGTCTACCTAGACGACGTCATCGTCCTGGGGAGAAGCTTCGAGGAGCACTACAGCAACCTGAAGGAGATCTTGTTGAAGCTACGGGCTGCCCAGCTGAAGTTGAGCCCAAGAAGTGTCAGCTCTTCCAGAAGCGGGTCCAGTACCTTGGGCATATCGTCTCCGAGGAAGTGGTGCGCACCGACCCAGAGAAGACCGCAGCTGTGAGGGAGTGGCCAGTTCCGAAGGACAAGTCCCAACTACGAAGCTTCCTGGGACTCTGCACTTATTACCGTCGCTTCGTGAGAGGATTCGCCGACATCGCCAAACCTTTACATCGACTTACTGAGAAGGACCAACTCTTCACGTGGACAGCAGAATGCCACAGTGCCTTCGAACAACTCAAGCAGGCTCTGTGCACCGCGCCTATTCTGGCCTACCCCAGACCTGGAACAAGGTTCATCGTCGATACCGATGCCAGCGACTTTGGCATAGGGGGAATCCTGTCGCAAGTAGTGGACGGCGAGGAAAGAGTAGTGGCCTACTTCAGCAAGGCCTTGTCAAATCCAGAAAGGAACTACTGCGTCACCAGGAAGGAGCTGCTCGCCATCGTGAAGACCATTGAACTCTTCCACAAGTACCTATACGGGCAAGAATTTCTCATCAGGACCGACCATGCATCCCTGCGGTGGCTCCTGAACTTCCAGCAGCCCGAGGGTCAACTCGCGCGGTGGTTAGAGAGGCTTCAACAGTACAACTTTGAGATTCAGCACATGAAAGGCCAACTGCATTCTAACGCCGACGCCCTGTCACGAAGACCGTGCCCCGAAGACTGAACCTTCTGTACTAGGAGGGAGAACACCGGGATACAGTGCCGAAGGACTACCGTGGAACTTCAAGGGAGCTGGAGCCGCGAATCTTTCACGCGGGCACAAGCAGAAGATGATGACCTGGGACTGATAGCCGAATGGAAGAGGGCCTGTGTCCCCAGACCCGGGTGGAACATTGTGAGTGACTGCAGCCCAAAGTTTAAGTCCTACTGGGCGCAGTGGGACTCGCTGATTGTAAGGGATGGCCTCATCTGCCGTACCTGGGAGAGCACCGACGGGAAGACATCTCGGGAACAAGTCGTCGTTCCAAAGGCTATGACGGAGGAAGTCCTGAAGGAAGTTCATGGAGGATCATCTGGTGGACACCTAGGGATAAAGAAGACCCTGGAGAAGCTGAGAGAGCGGTTCTACTGGATCGGATGCCGAACAGACGAGGAGAACTACTGCGCGAGGTGCCACGATTGCGCAGCCAGCAAGGGCCCTGGACGAAGACGACGGGGTCCACTGAAGACCTACAACGTGGGCGGCCCCATGGAGAGAGTGGCCATCGATGTTGCTGGGCCATTCCCGTTAAGCGAGGCAGGGAACCGCTACATATTAGTCGTCAGCGACTACTTTACCAAATGGCCGGAGGCGTATGCGCTCCCTAACCAAGATGCCGCGACGATTGCAGAGACCCTGGTGAAGGAATTCGTCAGCCGGTACGGAGTACCCCTGGAGCTGCACTCCGACCAAGGGAGGAACTTCGAGTCGCAGGTGTTCCAGAACCTATGCCAGCTGCTGGGAATCCGGAAGACAAGGACAACGCCACTACACCCTCAGTCCGACGGGATGGTAGAGCGATTCAATCGCACCATCGAGAACCATCTCCGAATAGTCATCAGCGAGCACCAGAGGGATTGGGACAAACATCTTCCATTATTTCTCCTGGCCTACCGCACCGCCGTGCACGGAGCCACCGGGTGCACACCAGCCCGGGCCATGTTTGGGAGGGTGCTCCGCCTACCTGTCGATCTTGCCTTCGACCGACCTGGGAATGATCCGATCCCGGTAAGCCAGTATTGTCAAGAACTGGTCGACCAACTGGAGGACGTGCACGCGTTCGCGAGGAGGAAACTGCGGATCGAGACCGACCGAATGAAGACCCGATACGACCAGCAGACGGATGCCGGCGGATTCCACGAGGACGACCTGGTCTGGCTCTTCAACCCATTACGGAAGAAAGGCCTGTCACCCAAACTGCAGAAGTCCTGGGAGGGCCCGTACCGAGTCGTGAAACGGATCAACGATGTCGTCTACAGGATCCAGCGGAGCCCGAGGGCAAAGATGAAGATCGTGCACCGAGATCGCCTGGCAGCCTACGGAGGGACACAGACGGACCAATGATTGATCGGGACGATCAGCCTTTTTAGGAAGGGGGTGGTGTTACGGCTGTGAGTTTGTGTCATGACTCGCCGCATGAGTCACAACTGCTCCAGGGCTGGGCTGTGGCCTGCCTCCTGTATTGCGTGTGCCTTATGCAACAGGGCTACTAGGACAAAGGGGTAGTCCAGAATATTCGTGACTGGACCAGCGATGGAAACCTCGAGAAGCCGTGAACCCTGGATGGATCTAGAAGCATTTATTGAGTCACCGGCCTGCTATATAAGTGCGACCTGTCTAGCAGTTGTTGTTGTTGTGTTTTACGAGCTAGTGCGAGCGATTATCTTGTGCGACAGAAGTGTGGTGACGAAGTGCTGTGCGAGTTACGAAATCCAGTGACATTGTTTCTCCATCTTGTGGACAGCGAAATAGCCTGCAGCAAGTGATCGTAAGTAATTGTGGTCGGTGAACATAAAGGAGAGGAGCAGGTAGTTTCTGTCAAGGCCACCGTACTCATTAGGACGGATTAACTTCTGTGATCTGTTGACAAGTGGAAGGGCCAAGAGCGCTCAAGGAAGAGACTTGAGGAAACTGGAGTAAGGCTCCTAATTGCTTGTTTTTGCTGATTAGTGTAATTTTCTGGCCACAATAAAGTTAATTATTTCTTTAAGCAGTAATTGGTGTTGTGCTTTGTACCCCCACCGTAATCCAGTTAACAAAAGTGCCACTAGGGGGTGGCACGTAACAATATCATCTTTTTAGGACAGACATACTCTGCCGCAGAAAAGCATAGAGCCATTGCAGAGTAAAGAAGACATAATATGTGGAGAGATGATGTTTTTATTGTGATTTGAGGAGCTTGGGAATTTTTGGTCATCAGCTCCATGCGTTGAATTCGCCTGCTAACCCGTTTTTCTGTAATAATTGTGATAGTGTGTAAGGCTGGTAATTATTATTAGAGTCTGGGATTGGAGTAGTTGGCATTTGCCTAGAATAAATGTCCTAAAATTTGGAGATAAACACACTCGGGTTCGCCACTATCAGCGTGAAAATCAAACCCTTGACTTACGTATTGCAAATTCCCCATTAGTGATGATTATGATAATTGTTGTTTTAAGGTGGCCTAACATCTAGGTTATCGGCCACTAATGATTTGGGTGATAGTGAAAGATGAGATGAGAATGAAAACTATAACCAATACTAACTACAAACTTACATACTGCAAGAAGAAATTGTAAACAAATAAAGGATAAGGCAAATAAAGGATTGAGGGACTTGGAAGGAAGGAGAGCCATGAAAGGCAGATAGGAAAAGAGGAGAGGACCCGCCCCAAAGTCAGAGGAAAATGGCGATAAAACGGACGCAGCTCAGGAATCCCTCAGGGTCGCCAGCTACCAAAGTCTCCAGCCGTGAGCCCCTAAGGGTATAGCTCGATCCAGGGTGCACCAGAACTGGTGGGGCTACATACACCCTGCCTCCTTGAGGGCCTTGTGCAGAAGGCTGGAGATAACATGAAAAAAAAAGAAGGGTGACCGCTCAAAGAATGAATGTATCAGGAAAGATGAGAGAAGGGACAATTAAGGCGGGAAAGGAAAAGACTCCCTAGGCCTCAGATACCCTATTACCGTCAGGGTCGGAAGAGAATAAGAGTAGACCAAGAGAGGTCGACAAGAAAGAAGACGGAGAGGAGCTTGGCACAAGTAAGTGGAAGCAATGCCGGACTCAGTTGGGGTCCCGTGGTAACAAACCCACTTCCCACTAGATGTGAGCCACTGGGGGGAAGGCAAAAGAAAAGAGAAACAGATTAAGAACTATAAAAGAGGGCTATTCCAAAACTAAGCTCCGGTTACAAAGAAAACATCCAAAATCAAAATTGTTTCCAAAACAATTGTTTTATTGACATTCCTTAAGTCATTCTCCATTTTTAGCCTATTTTCAATTTTGAAAAATAGGCTTATGAGATCACCTTTTGTCCGTGTGTGTGTGCGTGTGTGTGTGTGAGGTATGTATGTGTCCCCCCTAATAAATTCTAAACGGCTGGAGCGATTTCAATGAAACTCGGTAAGTTCATAGCACTATTCCGGGTAACCCCGACCGTACCCTTCAAATTATGTTACGTCTCACCAATCCAACATGGCGGCTGTGCGAAATATTACACCAGCATTCAATATCTCCGAAACTATTACCAATATCACCCTGGAATATTTTACGGTGATAAAGGGAACTACTAGAAGTTAACCTATGTGACTATTGAAATATTGGTAACTACAAAACCAACATGGCGGCCAAGCGAATTTGCGATGCTTAATTTGACGTTTCTCGCGATTTAACCAACCAAACGGAATAAAACTTGGTACAGTATATGTTTATACACATTGTAATGCATCGACATCTAACTTCGTTTAATTGTTTACATAACTACAAGATGGCGGCTGTGCGAAATATTTCACCAGCATTGTACATCTCTGAAGCTATTAGCGGTATCACCCTGAAATTTTGTACGGAGATAAAAGGGCACTACCGGAAGTTCATCTTTAAGATTTTCAAAAACCGGTTAACTACAAAACGAAGATGGCGGCCAAGCGAATTTGAAAATTTAAATAGATCTTTCTCGCGATTTAATGTTCCAAACGCAATGAAACTTGGTACAGCATATGTTTATACACATTGTAACGAACAGGTATCTAATTTATTTCAATTGTTTACATAACCTCAATATGGCGGCTGTGCGAATTTTTAAATAAGGTTTTTATTTCTTCTCTCTTAATCATGCGATCGAAGTGAAAATTTGAATAATGAACCTAAGCAATAATTTTCCATTATTGGTACATGCCTCTATGGCCTATACATTTAACAATCCTTCATGGCGACCATCCGAAATATTTAGACGGCACTGAATATCTACGAATCTATTATAGCAATCAAACTGAATATTTTTATGTTCATAGGGGCTATGAACTTAAGTACACCTATTGGACTTTCAATAACCTGGTGATCACAAATCCAACATGGCGGCGACGTGAAGTATGGATATTCACATGGACGTTTCTCGCATTTTAACCATCCGAGTGCAGTGAAACTTGGTACAGTAAATCCTTATACGAATGTTAATCCACTGACATCTAATTTATTTCAATTGATTCCATAACCAAAAGATGGCAGCTGTGCGAAATTTTAAAATCTCATTGTTACTTCTTGTGTCCTAATCATGCGATTGAAGTTTGAATGCTACACGTACACAATAATCTTCATGTAACAGTACATAACTCTAGGACCTACATAATTATATAAAGTCCTACATGGTGACCATCCAAAATATTTAGTCGGTTCTCAACATCTACGAATCTATTACAGCAATCCAACTGAAATGTTGTATGTTGATAGTGGCAATGAACATAAGTAGGATATATGAAAATAGGCTGTATAGTTCTTCACGGAACTACTTGTACTAAATAATTTCCGTACTTATTTACACATTTGTCACATCGTTCCACAAGCTTTTGATAGCCTAAGTCGTAGAACTCGGCCGCCTGCGAAGCTGACCAGTCTTTAACAGCTTCTTGCACTTCATCATCTGTGTCGAAGCGCTTGTCGCCAAGAAACTCCTTTAGGTAGCGGAACAGGTGGAAATCACTTGGCGCCAAGTCCAGACTGTACGGTGGATGGTCCATCTGTTCCCATCCAAATTTCTTGATTAGAGTTTGCGTGTCATTCGCATTATGGGGTCTGGCATTGTCATGCAACAACAACACTTCAGTAATCTGCCGATGAATTTCTGTCGCAGAAATGTTTCTTGAAGACAGAAACCGTATCACTCCCCTTACTTCACAATCGGTGGGCTGATTATCTTTAACATTGTGAACTGACACTATCAACAGCACACAGCAACAGTAACAACGCTACTGGCGGCTTTTGCCGCGCAAGGCATGCCAGGAGTCGGCGCGCATGCGTGTTTTGCCCTTGGCACCGCTTTCAAATATTTACGGCGAATCGGACCTTACTTTTGGAATTACCCTCGTACAAAAAAAACTATTAAAAGGAAAGGGGAAAGAAGAAGTCGGTCACAACACTGGAGCTATCTATTGCATATGAGAGCCCATCTGCCGGTCTCTAGCGTCAGTTTCGTCTGAAAATATTGTAGATATTCGAAAATGTAGTTATTTCTCCGGATGCTTAATGCCTTAGTATTTATGAATGATAGTTGCCACATTTTTTAGACTTTGCCGAGCTTTTACCGGGTTGTTGTTGGAAGGCAGAGACCGCTTTTGGTTACGTAGTGTTTTGTAGAGTAATGTTACTAAACTTAGGAACCAACCAAACTATTTACCGATCCAAACATCATTCTTCTGTAACTGCCTCTTCATTACATAATTTAAACACCTAGTACACATAAAAATTCACCAATTTTGTGTGAAGATATTCTGAAACACAATAATCCTTTTTTTTATACTGATATACCGTGATGCCATAACATGTGGGTGATGAATTATGTGGCATAATGTATCATTGTAGGAGCGAGGGTGCTAACCCCAGGAGATCTACATACACTGAGCATCTGTCCTCAACACGGCTATTATCACACGGTGATACTGTAATTAGTCTGCCCTGGAGTCGAACACAGAGGTCACAGACGACTCACACAGAGCTATTGATCTACCACACACACACACACACACACACACACACACACACACACACACACACACACACACACACACACACACACACACACACACACACACACACACACACACACACACACACACACACACACACACACACACACACACACACACACACACACACACACACACACACACACACACACACACACACACACACACACACACACACACACACACACACACACACACACACACACACACACACACACACACACACACACACACACACACACACACACACACACACACACACACACACACACACACACACACACACACACACACACACACACACACACACACACACACACACACACACACACACACACACACACACACACACACACACACACACACACACACACACACACACACACACACACACACACACACACACACACACACACACACACACACACACACACACACACACACACACACACACACACACACACACACACACACACACACACACACACACACACACACACACACACACACACACACACACACACACACACACACACACACACACACACACACACACACACACACACACACACACACACACACACACACACACACACACACACACACACACACACACACACACACACACACACACACACACACACACACACACACACACACACACACACACACACTGACACTTCCCTGAACCTATCAGCTGTTGATGATGAGTCACACTCAAGTCCCCGTCTAAACATAGACTGTGAACTACTCGAATACTGGAAGGGTGTCTTTTATGAGAATCCTACTGTATTTAACATGTCACGAACACAAATGTTGTCTACGTACTACGGATATCGATTAATTTCATTTATCGAATAATTTATTAATCGAAGCATAAAATCCATTTATTGCTACAAAACGATTAACCGATTAATCGGTATACTTCACTTCTTTAACTACACACTTACAGAAGAAAAACGTACATTAAATTAGTTTAAATATATTGTAAGTGGGCCTCCGTAGCTTGGGCGGCCTCTCACCGCTGGGTCCGTGTTTTTTTTTTATTTAATTTATTTCTTATTCATTTATCTGTTTACAAAGACAGCTACAAGCACTAATCATTGACCTCCTGACTACAATTTTCTCCTCAAGGAAAAACAACACAAAACACGAGAACAAAACACCAAGAATCATAATAGCACACATAATTTTAGAATTTATAAAAAAGGTTGCCAAAAGCACTAATAATAATAATATTAATATCGTATGGCCTCGGGTGCAAGATTTGCTATTTGACACCCAGAGGGTAGCTTGCATGTCGAATTTCGTTGTTCCTCGACTATGAAAGTCAAGGAGGTTAGATGTTAGATATCTAAGCTCCTTGAACACTATAGCGCTTTCTAGTAGAGAAATGAGGAACTTTGTGTTGGCGGAAACTCCCGAGATTAATTTTGCCATTATGAACACGGCCTACTGAATTCAAATGGGTTCTTTGACATGCCAATATCGTATGACATGCGTATCGTATTTTTGCCGCCTTTCAAAAATCTGCAATCTTGGGGTTAGTAGACCGACACGCTATCTACTCACCGACCGTGGCAAGCTGCCAAAAGCACTGTTGATGCACTTCCGCTGTACGAGTTTCCATCGTTCTTTCCGGAGGTGATCCAGAAAACCAGGCAGGATATTCACCAGGGGTGTTCGGTAACCAGTAAGGTTGTAGTGGATTGCTCCAGCTGCTAGCCATAAGATGGCATTTCTTTTCGGCTCACCAAGTACATCCCGTATTCCGAAGTTCAAGATCTCTTCCTCCCTGTTGCTTGTAGATGTTAGCCCGTGTATGCTGTGAATAGCATTCATCGTCCAGTGCCACACGCCGTTCGCACTCCCACATGTAGTGATGCGGTGGATGAGGGTGTCAGTCCTGTTGCACACAGGGGTTCAAACCCTGGTTACTCCATATGAGATTTGTGCTGGACAAAGCGGAGGCAGACAGTTTTTTTTCCTGTAGACCGGTTTTCCCTGTCACAAATGTCATTCCAGCAACACTCTCCCATATCATTTCATCTGTCATTCATTTAATCATTGCCCCATGGGGGTGTGTCAGGCTTCGGCAGCCGGCACAGTTCATATCCTCGCCGCTAGACGGGGGCTTCAGTCATTCCATTCCATGACTGGAAGCAGGCTGTGGATTTTCATTGTCATTACACATTTTTAAATAATGCACCTTCTTTGTCAAAACTAGGCTACAACAAAGTTTTAAAAAAATGTTTCTGCCAAAAATTGTAAACAAGAATTCAAATTCTTTGCTGAAAACTCTTCGTTCTCCTTTTTCAAAACCCTTCCCAATATGATTGATGTTTGTCCTTCCACTGTCACCGACTCTTATTTGGTTATTGTTAACATAAACAAGGAAGGCCACTTTGTATATTCAGGCAAAGAGTAACTTTTATACATTTCTACACAACATTCCGAAAATAAGCGTGACTCCAATTTAAACTTATTTTCTTATTTCGTGTTTACCAATCAATTAATCGAATGAACGACAGTCCAAAAAATTAACCGAACATCTCTAATTACCAGCTCTACTACGAACAACTACACGGGGTTGATGACCACGATGCCCCATGCCCCTTGATCGAATTACCAATCAACTATAAACAGGAAATTACGAAAAACTACTCCTAGAATGGGTGTACTTGGCGGTGATATTTAATTAATAACTAGCAGAAGTACCCGTTCTTCGAACGGTGTTCGGTGTTAACACCAGACATTATAATAATAATAATAATAATGTTATTGGTGTTACGTCCCTTTTAAGTACTGTTGCTTATAGAGACGCACCAGACATTATCAATTGAGCTACTGTTGCAATGGTTAGCGGCTTGTCATTCCTTCATAAGTTTATCAAAATGAAGTTTGTTTTCTGGGAATATCACACAAACTGTTAATTTAAGGGCCTTATAATGTGGTTTTCGGAGACCCTTTATAGACTCGCGAATTTTGTGTCTCACATTGAGAAGTGCAACATATGCTTTGGTCGTCCTTCTAGGATAATTTTTATATTTCGCCTATTTTAGCATGTATTTTGAGAAGTTTTTCCCTATATCCACCCTTCTACTGTATGAAATGTACGGTGAAGAATTTTATAAATGATTGGTGTATTGACTCATGTTTACCATACCTAATTTTACGATGCACCAAGCATCCGAACATGAGTTATAGGCGTACATAAGGATACACAGAAAGACAGACAGACATTACTATTGTCTACAACATATCACCCAGAAATCCAAATATGGGTATATCTACCACACAGTATCAAAGAAAATCATCCTTACGATGAACCCGTATGTCGACAAAAAAAAAAGAAAAGAAAAAAGATTAGTTGAAATGTACTCTCAAACTAAATTCACCTAATGTGTACTTCCTGACATGAATTAGAATTGAAAGCCTTGTAGATGAAACGCAATACACGTCACATAAAAACTGACCCTCTACGTTTTGTTGGGTCCCCATACACAGGAAGACCTCTATCGTAAATTATAAAAGCTTGTGGTGCATGAAAATTCAGGTTATTTAGTCTCAAATGGCCCAAATTCCTAAAAGCCGCAAAAAATGCTGATTCAATTCAGGAATTTTTGAAAATAATGGTGTTGTTTGGAGATATAATAGACCTTCTTTACTATATGTCACACGTGAAAATTGCATGAAAAAATCCTAGGTTACCCCTTGACCCACTTAATTGCATTGATGAATTATACAGTCTACGTTGGTTCCGTGATAACCTTATATTTGCAAACTTTGACAGAAATGTAATAAATGTAATAAATTGCTTCTTACTGAAATAGATGGAAAGTTGGATGTCACCCCTTGAGATAATGTTGTCATGGTTACGGATTTGCATTCCTTCATTAGTTTGTTAAATTAAATTTAATTAGTTTTCTGGGAATGTTTCAGAAACTGTTGGTTTTAGAGCCTTATGATGTAGTTTTCGAAGACCCTCGAGTTTTATTACTGGCACCGAGGGACTTTGACTCGTCGTTGTACGCCATAATATAATACTAATAATAATAATATAATATAGGGATAGGAATATAATAGATCTGCCATACCACACCCGCAGATGTAAATCGCGTGAAAAAATTCTAGACTACCCCTTGACCCCCTTAAGCGCATTTTACGTATTAATGAAATTTACAACTTAATTTGGTTCCATAATAACCATCTAACCGTTTGCGAACTTTCAAACTAATGTAATTAATGGAATTGTATTGCGTCTTACAGCAATAGATGGACCTCTGAGAATCTGTTGCCATGGTTATCGGCTTGCATTCGTTCATTAGTTTATTAAATTAAATTAGTTTTCTTGGAATATCTCAAAAACGGTTGGACGTAGGACCTTAAAATGTGCTTTTAGGTCCCCTGAGTTTTGTCTGTCACATTGAGGGGCTGAAAATGAGCTTTGTCTCGTCCTTCTACTCCTATTTCAGTATGTATTTTAAGGGGGTATGCCCCCTTTTATGAGAGGTACAGAGAAGAGTTACATCAATGATTAGTGTCGTGCCTCTGATGGATATCTGTACCAAATTTTACGTTGATACACCCAGCCGTTCTCGAGTTATAAGGGAACAAAGTTGTCCACAGACAATCAAACAAACAGACAGACCAAAACATTATTTTCGCGCGCATCTATCATAAAACAGTCTGAAACGTGTAAATAACTCAAATTTCCATAGAAATTCAGAAAAAAAAACAGACAAATTTTCTTTTTTATATATGTCGAGATATACTGCACCGCTCGGTGTTGACCGTGTTTTATTGCACAAATTTTGGTTTTACTCGCTAACCGTCGGAGATACACGAAAAGTGATAAGAACCTTTTGGATAGAAAATTAAATGCTAAAGCTCGTATATAACATCAAAAGTTTGCTATTTCTTAGCGTTCTCTTTTTATTTGAAATGGAAATATGAAATTTTGAAACCAAAGTGTGTAGTGACGTCACAAAAGTAGGTTTTACTCGCTAACCGTTGGAGATACACGAAAAGTGATATGGACCTTTTGGATAGGAAATTAAATTTTAAAGATCGCATGTGCCTTCAAAAGTTTGCTAATTCCTACCGTTCTCTTTTTATTTGATATGGAAATATGAAATTTTGAAACCAAAGGGTGTAGTGACGTCACTAAAATGGTCGCCATTTCTTAATAGTGCAAAATATCGAAATTCCTATATGTAAACCTGGTATTTCAGCTACATCCATACAAAGTTTCATTTAAATCGGACCAGTGGTTCTTGCGTTATTAGGTAACAGACAGACAGACAGACAGACAGACAGACAGACACACACACACCATCTCATTTTTATATATTAGTATGATAATAATGATATCGTATGGCCTCGGTATCGGGTGCAAGCTTTGTTATTTGACACACAGAGGGCAGTTTGCTTTACGAATTTAGTCGTTCCTTGGAGCGCTATGAAAGTCAAATAGGTTAGATATCTAAGCTCCTTGACATTATAGCACTTTCTAAGAGAAAAAATTCCTCTCGGCACGCCGGAAGGCGGAGGTAGATTTCACCGGGCAAACTAGGGGATAGGCTATAATAGGCTAAATATGCAGGTTTTCGTAGAAGGATCAGACCTCATTTACTGCGAGAAAGTATTTTACAATGTAATTGGAGTTCAATTAACTTTTCTTTCGTCTTACTATGCATATTTTTAACATTTTATTGTCTTAGGGGTACGGTGACCTTCTTGTCATTTGGGGTCCATTTTTATACTTGTGGTCACACCGTCCTTATGCAAGGTTTGGAACTGATGTGTAACTATCTAACAGTCTGTTACTTCTTCACGTCAAATTTTATCTCCCGCAGAGATGTTGGTTGATTCCTCAGTTTAGGGCTGCGACAACGCGGTCATGTAACCCCGTGTACTTTGGGTGTGTTAAGAATCTGTCTGATAAACGGTGTTAATTGTGATGGCTGTATTAGTCAGTAATTCAGTTTTTTAAATTTATTTTTTATTTATCAGGTAAGGACTGCAGACGGTCAATTTCAAGTAGTAGATCCTAATGTTGGTACCAAATATACCGTCAACGACACCTAGCTGTGAACTTGGCCACTAGATGCCACCGCAACCAGTAACTTGCAACGAACGTTGGACTTCACCTCTGAAGAAAAGCATACCGAGGGATTTTCAGCGCTCTTTGAAAATCCGACGACTTCGGCCGGCTTTGAACCCGCGACCTTGGGCATAGAAGTTCAGCAGGCTACCACTTGGGCTTCGTCATCGAAGCCGCTTCCCACATAGTCAGATAGAAAACTGAATGTGGTCCCGTTGTCATGGCAACCTCTGATAGCTCATCCCTCATCAATTTAGAAGCGTTGTCATGGTAACCTCTGATGACTCTTGGCATTTTCTTCTAATTCCGAAATCATTTTTCTCATCCCTAGGCGTAATGGTGGGTTGTATCAAAAATTCTTTCAGACAAAAGTTTTAGGTAATTATCAGGGGAATATCATCCATTTTTACGGTTTTGATATTGTGCCTATTATGATTAATGTTTCCCGAAAAAACACTATTTTCCACCCCATTGGTCAATGGTTGGTGCTATCAAAAAACTTTTTAAACATAAATTTTTGGCACTTATCCGACACGTAATATGAACTTTGAACGCATTCGATATTTCAGATATTAATAGAGTTATAGTGATATTTCACTTTTTCGAAAAAAAGCCCCCCATTTTTACCCCCTTCGACCGATTTTGCCCATTAACGAACTCGACCGAGATTTTGTAGGGATACATATTATGTAAAAACTTCAAAGTGATTGGTGCAAAATTACGGCAGTTATCGTGTCCACAAGAAACTGATACATATATATATATATAGATAGATAGATACATATATACATGTCTGTCTGTTAGGTAGTCAGCCCGAAGGCTGGTTGAATCCTCAAAAAGTACCGCCGTTACGTTATGTGAGTAGATACCCACAAAAACCCAAGGCAGCGCTATTTTGAGGCGTTCTAGGCAAGAAGAGGAGTGAAGTAGTTTGCCATTGCTTTCCTCACTGAGTCAGAACAGTAGTCCTAACCCTATAAGTTGAACCTTTCACAGCATTCACAGACACTGACTGTGCCCCGAATGCCATTACTAAGCACCTCCCATACCTCAGTAGCTTCCATATAATCACACCCATGAGTGAGACTGAGACATCGGTGAAAAGCCACCTTTTACTCTAGCCTGTGCCAACTGATAAATGCAAAAGTACTGTATTCATCAAGAGATGGCGAACAGGCCACATATATACATATATACTGTGCCCTTGTATATAACAGCGTCGTTATACGAGAATCTGTCTTCGGGGCGCGTTCAGTCCGGGTATGCTTTCACTAGAGCTCAAATACCAGACGGCTGCTTTACAAATACAAGGACCATATCCAAAACTACAAACAAAGAAATGAGTGAAAAACAAATAAAATTACCACCATTTAATAACTGAATAAAAACAACAAAACATAAAAAAATACAACATAAACAAAGTCCACCCTGAACTTTACTCCCACAGTACAAGAATTTACACAGATCTGAGTGGCCTAGGAAGGTCCACTCCAAAGAAATAAAATTATGGATCAAAATTCCACTTGTCTGGTTAATATGTATGCACGCGTATAACTACGCTAGAGAAGAAATAAGTACTTTTGATGGAAATTTGCTCACAGATGGAACAGCCAATATGCTTGCAAACCTCCATACTGCAAACCATTATTATGGCTTTATGGGACACACTCGTAGAATAACATACCAAAAATTATAATTTTACTGACACACGCAACCATTTAAAATTTATAAACTAATTGATCTCCAGCGAGATCGCAGTGATTCAGGAAACTCCCAGCAAAACAGAAGCTTGCCCAATGGCTCAAATTGCTCAACACAAACATGACAACAACGTGACCGAACATCGAGACCACCCGAGGTCAATGAACATGACAATAAACAAACAAGAAATAAGATGCCTAAAACCCGCTGATATTTACATGAAATAAAAGCATGGATAAGCTAACACGCTGGGAATCGATCGATCAAAACGCGAACATCACCCATTTACCGATTACAATTCTTTTATCATTAAACAGGCTTTATTTTAATATATAAGATAAACATTTACGAAGAACGGAAACCTGGTCCGCTGAGTACTAATGAGCACAGGACGCTCTTATCTGATGGAGCGCGCCAGGTAGAAATACCTTCTCTTTCCAACATCAACCACTGTGTTCACCCGAGCCCTCCTTGTCGAAGCATTGAGTCTTGCTACTTATAACAAGAGACTAGACAGTCCCATTACGCCACCTGTTAATCGCGACACATAAATTCACACACTTCTGCCAATTCCAATGAATTGCAAGAACATCGTAGAAGGGGATTCCAACATTTTCCTCGCAAGGATTAAATGCTTATCCAGGACAGAGCTTCAGACAGAACCAGAGTTCCCGAAAACTGCTATCCCATAAAACACATATCTGCAGACCCAACAAAGCTTTTGGGCAGACCACAACACAAATCTACCACGGGCCGACACTCCAATCAAATACCCCTAGATTTTGTGTACCAAGACACTAAAAGAGAAACTTCACAAACAAATAAAGTAATTGGGCAGATGACCCCTCACTTAACAAAAAAATGCAACAAACGGCAATTAACACACAAGCCTGTGTAACAATAAAAATCTATACAATACAAAGATTTCCCACCAATTCTATTATCTACTCGAGTTAATTCAGTTTCGCTTCTGTTATGATATCGGTTCCCAATTTGCGTCGCTTAGGCGCGCATTTTACGGTAGCGACATGCACTCGAGTACGCTTGCCCCGTGTACTTGACATCAACAACAACAACAACAACAAAAATCTTCACACAAATAAAATACATGCCACGTTGCTCATGAATTAAACTAATGTGTGTCAGTACCACAAAGCATCTACAATAAAACACGAAGACAAAAATTGAAAAATCATATTTACACAAAATAATATGTTCCCACAAAACCATAACCAGTTTGTCAAATAAATAAATAATTTCAGTACTCATTCCTCTTTCTGCGTCGTCTCATCGAACATCGCCTGACATTCTCTCTCCAAAGTGTTTAGCTCATTTCAGACCACATGGAGCCGAAGAAACATTGGTTCGATGTCTTTCTCTGGGTCTGAGTTCCATCTTGACGTTGAATAAAAATAAAAATAAAATGTTAGTTATAGTCACACGTAATTCTCTATCTAAATTTTGCCAATAGCTACTTCTTTCACCATTTGCTGCTGGTGCAAAATTAATCGTAGACTTTCCCTAATAGTTGTAGTCGTGGGAGACTACTAAAATTTTACAGATACACAAATTTCACACTAAGCTGTGCGCACACAACTTCATTATAATGTTTTCAATAATGAATCTATCTCTGATAAATTAAACGCAGTAGACCTTCACGGTATCGAAAAGAATAAGCGATCGCCTCACGGTGTCACCAAGAATCAACCTCGTCGTCACACAGACGACAGTATTTATGTGAATTTAGCAAAAGGACGGAGGGAGAGGGAAATCTATCACTAACTTCTATAATAATGCGACTATTGGCATGCAACAGGTATCAAACAGTTTGAAATATTATACAGGTCAAAATGGGGCTATCGTGCTCCGGAATCGATCATAGGTTTCTTTAATCCAATCTTTCCCGCTTTCATCATCAGTCCGGCGTCAGACGCTCTCTTGGCGCTATAAATGGTGACCCTCTCTGATTGGTGGTTCATGACGTCAATATTGCAGTTTTGAACAGAAGCCTCTGTCCTATGATTGGTTGAAAGTTCCTCCCGTCTCTCTCACCCAGCAACTATCTTACTCGTAACGCTAGGGTGACAAAGAAATTACGGTCTGAAATGAGTCAGGACCCCAACACACCTTTGTCTGATAATGCATCTGTCAAACATTCCGATCTCGTCACTTCTTTGTTTCAGGACTGGGCACGTTCAAACGTACTGTCTCCATATAAGCTTGACATTTCGCAATCCAGTCTGGCCTTCCTGTATGATTCTGGCAGTAAAATCAGAATATAATGAAATGAATAATTAGAATCATTAATATGCGTAGCTTATTAAGGGTTCAATACATAAATTATATAAACTTTTGAACTGATGGTGGTTTTGGGGTCTGGGGGATGTGAAACGCGAAGATATGTCGAAATTTTCTGGAAGTTGAAACATGATACCCATTGCAATAGTTAGCTTTCTAATGAAATCTACCTAATTCCTCTCGGCACGCCGGAAGGCGGAGGTAGATTTCACCGGGCAAACTTGGGGATAGGCTATAATAGGCAAAATATGCAGGTTTTCGTAGAAGGATCAGACCTCATTTACTGCGAGAAAGTATTTTACAATGTAATTGGAGTTCAATTAACTTTTCTTTCGTCTTACTATGCATATTTTTAACATTTTATTGTCTTAGGGGTACGGTAACCTTCTTGTCATTTGGGGTCCATTTTTAGCCTACTTTCGATTTTTGCAAAAAATGAAAGTAGACTTATGAGATCAACACAGGGCGAAAAAAGTGTGTCTGTCTGTGTGTGTGTATGTGTGTGTGTGAGTCTGTGTGTGTGTCTGTGTGTGTGTGTGTGTGTGAGTGTGTGTACTCTGAATGTCTGTCCCCCCCTATCAATTCGAACACGGTGAATGCGAATTGAACGAAATTTGGTACAAAGGTAGCACTAGCAAAGGACACCTCAGTGTCATGTTTTATATCGCCGCCATCTTGACGGAAACGTAATGGCGGCCACACAAATGTTCAAAGCTTAAATCAAATTACGACTAACCTAATCATCCGATCTCTACCAAATTGTGCAACGACATACCTTTATGGGGGGAGCATCCTTTGACCAAACCAATAGGTCATCAGCGTAATAGTTTGCGGATGGCGGCCATCTTTGTGTGAAAATCGATTCCCCCTATTAATTCGAACACGGTGCAACCGAATGGAACGAAATTTGGTACAGAGGTAGTACTAACAAAAGGCACCTCAGTGTCATGTTTTATATCGCCGCCATCTTGACGGAAACGTAATGGCGGCCACACAAATGTTCAAAGCTTAAATCAAATTACGATTAACCTAATCATCCGATCTCTACCAAATTTTGCAACAACACACCTTTATGGGGGGAGCATCCTTTGACCAATCCAATAGCTCATCAGCGTAATAGTTTGCGGATGGCGGCCATCTTTGTGTGAAAATCGATTCCCCCTATTAATTCGAACACGGTGCAACCGAATGGAACGAAATTTGGTACAGAGGTAGTACTAACAAAAGGCACCTCAGTGTCGTGTTTTATATCGCCGCCATCTTGACGGAAACGTAATGGCGGCCACACAAATGTTCAAAGCTTAAATCAAATTACGATTAACCTAATCATCCGATCTCTACCAAATTTTGCAACTACATACCTTTATCGAGGGAGCATCCTTTGACCAATCTAATAGGTCATTCACCTGATAGTTTGCGGATGGCGGCCATCTTTATGTCAAAATTGATTCCCCCTATTAATTCAAACACGGTGGAACCGAATGGAACGAAATTTGGTACAGAGGTAGCACTAGCAAAGGGCACCTCAGTGTCATGTTTTATATCGCCGCCATCTTGACTGAAACGTAATGGCGGCCACACGAATGTTCAAAGCTTAAATCAAATTACGATTAACCTAATCATCCGATCTCTACCAAATTTTGCAACTACATACCTTTATGGAGGGAGCATCCTTTGACCAATCTAATAGGTCATTCACCTAATAGTTTGCGGATGGAGGCCATCTTTATGTTAAAATTGATTCCCCCTATTAATTCGAACACGGTGAACCGAATGGAACGAAATTTGGTACAGAGGTAGTACTAGCAAAGGGCACCTCAGTGTCATGTTTTATATCGCCGCCATCTTGACTGAAACGTAATGGCGGCCACACGAATGTTCAAAGCTTAAATCAAATTACGATTAACCTAATCATCCGATCTCTACAAAATTTTGCAACTACATACCTTTATGGAGGGAGCATCCTTTGACCAATCTAATAGGTCATTCGCCTAATAGTTTGCGGATGGCGGCCCTCTTTGTGTCAGAATCGATTCCCCCTATTAATTCAAACACGCTGAAACCAAATGGAACGAAATTTGGTATAGAGGTAGCACTAGCAAAGGGCACCTCAGTGTCAAGTTTTATATCACCGCTATCTTGATGGAAACGTAATCGCGGCCACCCAAATGTTAAAAGCTAAAATGTAATTACGACCAACCTAATAATCTAGTCTCTACCTAATTTTGCAACACCATATCTTTATGTGGGAAACATATTCTGACCAAACTGCAAGAACATCAGCCCAATAGTTTGCAGATGGTGGCCAAGTATGTGTGCAGATCGATTCCCCCTATCAATTCAAACACGGTGAAACCGAATTGAACGAAATTTGGTACAGAGGTAGCACTAGCAAAGGGCACCTCATATTCATGTTTAATATCCCTATAGCACGTTGTATTTCAACAAGCTCCTACAACCAACATTCAATCATACTCCTTGAAAAGGACAAAGAGTTATAACAATACCCATGCATTTAGGAGAAAGTAGGCTATATGTTCTTTACTGAACATCTTGTTATACTTGTGGTCACACCGTCCTTATGCAAGGTTTGGAACTGATGTGTAACTATCTAACAGTTTGTTACTTCTTCACGTCAAATTTTATCTCCCGCAGAGATGTTGGTTGATTCCTCAGTTTAGGGCAGCGACAACGCGGTCATGTAACCCCGTGTACTTTGGGTGTGTTTAGAATCTGTCTGATAAACGGTGTTAATTGTGATGGCTGTATTAGTCAGTAATTCAGTTTTTTTATTTATTTTTTATTTATCAGGTAAGGACAGCAGACGGTCAATTTCAAGTAGTAGTTCCTAATGTTGGTACCAAATATACCGTCAACGACACCTAGCTGTGAACTTGGCCACTAGATGCCACCGCAACCAGTAACTTGCAACGAACGGTGGACTTCCCCTCTGAAGGAAAGCATACCGAGGGATTTTCAGCGCTCTTTGAAAATCCAACGACTTCGGACGGCTTTGAACCCGCGACCTTGGGCATAGAAGTTCAGCAGGCTACCGCTTGGGCGTCGTCATCGAAGCCGCTTCCCACATAGTCAGATAGAAAACTGAATGTGATCTCGTTGTCATGGCAACCTCTGATAGCTCATCCCTCATCAATTTAGAAGCGTTGTCATGGTAACCTCTGATGGCTCTTGGCATTTTCTTCTAATTTCGAAATCATTTTTCTCATCCCTTGGCGTAATGGTGGGTTGTATCAAAAATTCTTTCAGACAAATGTTTTAGGTAATTATCAGGGGAATATCATCCATTTTTTGTGGTTTTGATATTGTGCCTATTAAGAGAGATATGATTAATGTTTCCCGAAAAACCCACTTTTTTCCACCCCATTGGTCAATGGTTGGTGCTATCAAAAAACTTTTTCAACATACATTTTTGGCACTTATCCGACACGTAATATGAAATTTGAACGGATTCGATATTTCAGATATTAATAGAGTTATAGTGATATTTCACTTTTTCGAAAAAAAAAAGCCCCCCATTTTTACCCCCTTCGACCGATTTTGCCCATTAACGAACTCGTCCGAGATTTTATAGTGATACATATTATATAAAAAATTCAAAGTGATTGGTGCAAAATTACGGCAGTTATCGTGTCCAAAAGGAACTGATATATATATATATATATATATATATATATATATAGATAGATACATATATACATAAATTATATATAAACTTTTGAACTGATGGTGGTTTAGGGTTCTGGGGGATGTGAAACGCGAAGATATGTCGAAATTTTCTGGAAGTCGAAACATGGTACCCATTGCGATAGTTAGCTTTCTAATGAAATCTAACTAATAAGGAGAAACTTTTGTGTTGGCGGAAAATCCCGAGATTAATTTTGTTATTATGAACACGGCCTACTGAATTCAAATGGGTTCTTTAACATGCCAACAATGTACGACATGCGTGCCGTGATTTTTTCGCCTTAGAAAAATCACTTACCATGGCCAGGAGCGAACCTGCTAGCTTAGTGTTGGTAGTCCGACACGATAACTACTCACCCACCGTGTCAAGAATTCAATTGATAACTTTTAAATTGTTCTAAAATGTCTCAAAAGTGACAACTAAGAGGATATAAAAATAATGCAATGTAGGAATAGACCCAATGTCTGCGGAGACAATAAGTCTACGAAAGAACTTTGAGCAATCGAAACTGGAACACAAATATTCTTATAACTGTCAATGCGTGTAATGCCAACATTGAAAATATAAATTTCTAGGGATTGCTGAAAATTTGGAAGACTTAAAAGGACTTGCCAAAAAGTTCTTCAAAAACGCAGGGGAAGTCGGTCTAGTAGTGAATGATGAAAAAACAAAATTCAAATTAAAATAATAAACGATAGAAACGAAGAAATTCAAATACCTGGGCGAATGAATTGAGCCCAACATTCGTGAAAAGGAAATTTTCGTGGCACGGATTAACAAAATGGAAATGGCTTACCATTTAACCAGAGACATTTACAAAACACGATCAATGTCCTTCAAGGCCAAACTGAGGCACTACGTTACCATTATTCGCCCGGTGGCGTTATATGCATCAGAATGCCTGGCGATGAATAAGAAAGGCCTGGCAAAACAACTCGAAACCAAAGAGAGGAAGATTCTGAGAAAGATCTTGGGCCCGGTCAAGGAACGAGGAGAGTATAGAAGACACAACGATGAACTTTATCTACAAGTGGAGAAAATAACGGACACCATTTGCAAAAGAAGACTCTCCTTTTATGGCCATTTAACACGAATGAACTCTGCAAGATTGTCCAATCGAATCTTTGAGGGAAAGAAAACCAAAGGGATCTGGTTTACAGAGGTGGAAAAAGACCTACAAGAACTGGGGATATCACATGAGGACATCTTGGAACGTGACTCTTTGAAGAAGAAACTTGGGAAGATACAGAGTATTCAGCCAAAACCTTTATTGAAAACCGGCAAGAACTGGACCGAAGAACGGAAGGAAGCTCACCGAAGAAGAATGCGCGAATACTTAGCCAATGTGAAAGAAAGAGGGAAAAGGCAGTTAAAATAACGTGGTCCATAGACGACCGAAACGATTATAAAAATATAGAAACGAAGAAGAACAGGAGATAGAAGCGAGGATTAAAGATGCATCCAGGGCATCATATTCAGTTAATAATAATAATGTTATTGGTTTTACGTCCCTTTTAACTACACTGGCTTTTAGAGACGCCGGGGTGCCGGAATTTTGCCCCGAAGGGGATCTTTAACGTGCCAGTAAATCTACTGACACGGCTCCCTCGCATTTGCGCACCCTCAAATGCCAGCTGACTGCGCCAGGTTATTATATTCAGTTAACAAACTACTCAATTCCAAATTGTTATCAAGAGGGACCAAAATACGAATTTACAAAACTATAATGAGGCCAGTATTACTATATGGTGCAGAAACACGGAGAGTAAGCAAATGCAATGAGAGAACGATAAAGGTTTTTGAAAATAAAATCCTCAGAAAGATTTTCGGACCAATTTGTGAAGCAAGTGAGTGGCGAAGGGGAAAGAACAAGGAACTGAAGGAGTAGTATAAGGAACCCGATGTTGTTGCGGAAGCTAAGACAGGAAGGCTGAGATGGGCTCGTCACGTGTATAGATGAGAAGAGGGATCTAGACTGCGAGAGGTGTGTGAGAAGAAGCCAGACGGACGAAGACCTAATGGCAGACCAAAAATGAGATCGAGACACCAGGTAGCCAAGGACATACAGCTACTAGGAGCGTGAGAGGAAGATGCCAAGGCCAGATGATGAAGATAATTGTTGTTTTAAGGGGCCTAACATCTAAGTTATCGGCCCCTAATGGTTTGGGTGATCGGGAAGGTGAAAATGAAATGCAAACTATAACTAAAAACTAACTACTTAGTTATGTACTAGAAGACGAAATGGAAAACAAAAGGAGAATAAGGCAAAGAAAGGACAGGAGGAAAAGAAATGCCCTCAACCCTCGCAGAATGAGGATTGAGGGACTTGGAAGGAAGGAGAGCCATGAAAGGCAGATATGAAAGTGAAAGAGGAGATGGTCCGCCCCAAAGGTAAGGGACAATAGGGGAAAACGGCCCCAGCTCAGGAATCCCTCGGAGTCGCCAACGCCCGAACTTACCAGCCGTGAGCCCCTAAGGGTGTAGAAATATCCAGGGTGCACCAGAAGGGTTGGGGCTAAATACACCCGGCCTCCTTGAGGGCCTTGGGCAGAAGGCAGGAAAGAACATGAAAAGAAAAAGAAGGCTGACCCCTCGCAGAAGGAGGGTATCAGAAAAGATGAGACAAGGGCCAATTAAGGCGGGAAAGGAAGAGACTCCCTAGGCCTCGGCTACCCTAATACCGTTGGGGTCGTAAGAGAACTAGAGTTGACCAAGTGAGGTCGACAGGAAAGAAGACGGAGAGGAGCCCGGCACAAGTAAGTGGACGCAATGCTGGACTCAGCTGGGGCCCCGTGGTCGCCAACCCACGTCCCACTAGATGTGAGCTCCTGGGGGGATGCCAAGGACAGAACGAGGTGGAGGAAGCTTCTTGACGAGGCACAGAACCGACTGTGGTTTGTGGAGCCAGGAGAATAACAGTAAGTAAGCAAGGGATTTCAATTAGGATACATTGCTCTGAATCAAAATAAACACTGCGGATCATAAACTCCCCCACATAGTCATTGCTGCTATTTTTTATAGATTAAGTTTGAAACCATTATATCACACCCCATACTTCTTCATCCCCCCCTGGATTTAATGTCAGTAAGTTTATATTGTGGTTTCACAGGCCCTTGTAAGAGTTCCCTTGTTTTATATTTATTACCCCTGTGGCAGCCCCATTTCTATTCAATGAAGAGGGTTGTAACCCACTAGCAATTTGCTTACTTCATATAAGTGTCTCCCTCAAGGAGCCATTCTGACGCCGTAATATTTCCCTGCCATTGGCGCCTTAAATCTAATGGTGCTTCTGATCCTAAAATAAACTAATTGAAGCTTTTGGTGAAAGAAACTGACAGTAGTAGGCGGTAGGATGTTGAACATATACGCCCAAGATCGTGGGTTCAAACCCGGCCGAAATAATAGAATATTTTTAAGAGATTTAAAATCCTTCAGTATGCCTTCTTTCGGAAGGGAAGAGAAGCCGACGAGTCCATGTCATAGATTTGTGGCATTTAAAAGAACCTACTACTACAATTAATAGTGTGTCGCAAAATTTGTAGGTTATTTGGTTAGAAACCCTCTATCAATGACAGTGGCATCTCTAGTGTAATATAATTTGGGAGATCCGCCTGATCAATACATAATTACATATATAGGGCTACATTAATCCCATATGGTACATGTTTCGGGGCTTATTATGATGGCCCCTTCATCAGCCAAAAATACAAATCATCAGTAAAATCATAGGATATATCATAAAATGTAGATTAACATGAAAAATAATGGATAAAAATGAAACATACTAAAAATGAAAGATGAAGTGGTGAATAAAACACTCGAATGTAACAAAATTAGAAAGACACTTAAAAATGTTACAGGCGACAGATGAAAAAACACATTAAAATAAAATATTAAAAGGGCACTTTAAGTGCTTGTTAAAACAAGTCTTTTGTGAGTCCTTATAATAATACCATCGGGGTATCGTGTCTAAATATTCCATGTTAAAACGATGAAAATATTATTAAAAACTCCAGTCTATTGGATCTGGCTGTTTTCTACTCCTCTTAAAAGGAGAAAGTTGCTGTTGAAAGACCAATACATCAACAAGGATCGAACAAGCCAAGTTGGACAGAGCCTCTTGAGGATAGAATCAAGGGGAAATCCTTAAAAACTTGTTGACATATTGACTAGTCCAAAAATGTTCCTTCTTCAAAGCGGAAAATGTGCCTTAGAGAGGTCCTTTAAGAAGATGAGGACTCCCGCACTTCATCCTTGAAGATTTATTTGACCTTATCCTAGAAGCGATCTTTCGAACCAGTCACTGACATCTCAGGATCTTGCAGATATTGAAGCTCCTGTAACTATTGAAACTTCTCATGATCACGAATGTGGCCATAATTGGCTGAGAGGCATATCAGATAGTGTACCAGACTGAGAATGACGAGCAAGCAGGACACTGAAGCCAGAAAAAACATCACCTCAGCTCTTTCCACGCAGTCCTTACAAAACATCTTAATCTCATTTGTGTCACATATCCGCATGTCTTCCAGGGGAGTATTCTTGGGAAACATAAAATAATTAATAAAAATACTGTTCCGTCCACCTCTCTCTGATCTAGCTTTAATTTACACGTCTATGTAATATCGAATCCACAATACGACACGACACCACAAATTATATTATACTTGATTGTTAATCAATACGGAACCATGACTGAGTCTACTAGTGGCATCTCTGATAGTCAAAGTTGGAACTACTTGAAACTGAACTTGATGAGGATCCTCCATGCGTTCACGCTATGGCTATTGGCTGTAATTCAAATATAATATTGCGATAATATCCGGTGTTGGGCCACCGAAGATTATTATGCCGGGGGATTAAGCAGCCCCTTCCAATATCGTGTGTTGCACCCCCAACTATCGTGTGTTGGCAGGAAGGTCGATAGAGTAATTCTCTGCTTGCATCCAGTATGGTGCTAATGCACTGAAAGCATATTCTGCAAACGATACTGAACCCTATTATTTTTTCCTCGAAAGGTAGTGTTGCGGAGTAAAATATCGAACACACGTTAGTTGGGTTGCAGCAAACGATAACGGATGTGATGCTCAGAATTGAACTGAAATATTACGATCAAATATAGTGCCAATTTTGGATAAAATCCATTTGTTAGTATAGAAGTTACATGAAATTAAAATTTGAAACTATCAGAAAGCTTAGAATCATGCTGGCAGCACTGAGGTATATTGTTTAACCCAAATTAATCTAGAATGTCAGGTACTATACGTGTGCAAGATTTAGAGATGATGACTTGCATACTTTCTTATATATTGATATTAGGATTGAACACTTAGAAAGAGCATTTATTAACAGTTGGCAGCCCTGCTGGTTCTTACGAATACGTACAGTCATAACTGCTGTAGTACACAATGCACATACGAAATTTGGTTGAAATCCATTTGTTAGTATAGAAGTTCTATGCATTTAAAGACTGGACCTATAAACAGGCATAGAATCGTGTTGGCAGCACTGACGTATATAAGTTAAGCCAAACCAAATTAGAATTTCAGGTACTATAAGTGTGTAAAGTTTAGAGCCGTTGGCTTGTATACTTTCTGATATATTGATATTAATGTCAAAACATACAGAGAGCATTTATCAACACTTGGCAGTCCTGGCGGTTCATTAGAATACGTACAGTCATATCTGTTGTAGTACATGTAGTACATACGGAATTTAGTTGAAATACAAAAAAATGTTGAAAGTATAGAAGTTACATGCAATTATATTATGAACAAATCGGCAGACTTAGATTCATGTTGGCAACACTGGTATGTATGAACTTCTGCAAATTAATCTGGAATGTTATCGTCTATTTGTATGCTAATTTTGGAAGAGTTCGTATCCATAACTTCTGAGATATCCAACATAGAGCTCAAATTCCAATTGTGATTTTTCAGCTGTTGGTAGCACTGACGTCAATTTCAAATATGGCCGTGAGATATTCAGGTATAGATCTTTACTCTTACCAAGTTTTGTTTCGATAGCTGCAGCCATTTAGGAGTTGATAGGTGGGGGGGGGGGGACGACACACACACACACAGCCAGACAGACAGAAGGACAGACAGACAGAAAGACAGACAGACAGAAAGACAGACAGACAGACACACATCGGATCGATCTCATAAGTCTACTTTTTCCTCATTTTTGCAAAATGAGAAAAGCAGGCTAATAATAATAATAATAATAATAATAATTTAAAAATAATAACCCCTGGCACTACAGCCCATGAAGGGCCTAGGCCTGCCAAGCGACCGCTGCCCAGCCATTTGGCCTGCAGATATTGGGGTGACACGTGATCAGCGCATCGAGTCCCCTCGGGTAGCCCTGGTTTTCGTGTTCGGGGCGCTGCCTCACCGCCAGACAGCTACTCAAGTGTCCTCACGAGGCTGAGTGCACCCCGTACCAACCTTCAAGTCCCTGACGGAGCCGGGAATCGAACCCGGGGCCTCCGGGTGAGAGGCAGGCGCGCTACCCCAACATCACGGGGTTGGCAATAATAATAATAATAATGCAACAAGCGTGCACTTTTCTTTCCTATTTCTATCTCTCTCTCTCTCTCAAAAGTGCTGAAATACCTAGGGGTAAACCGCTCACCAGGCATGCTGCAACTGCTTGCGTGGCTCATAGAGATAAGATATATTTACCTGTGGAGAGTCTAGGAGAATCAGCATCTTTTGAGTTACTCATAAAACAGGGATGTCCAAATTATATTATTCATAATATTTCGAAACTTGTAATGAAAATACTATTATTCCGGTTTGTGCAACAATGGGTTTTAGGAGATTTGTTGCTCACGAGTACTTTTTGGCTCGTATTACGAGAGTTCCAAATTTCATTTTAATATAATAATAATGTTATTGGTTTTACGGCCCTCTTAACTACAGTGGCTTTTAGAGACGCCGGGGTGCTGGAATTTCGCCTCGAATGGGATTTTTAACGAGTCAGTAAATGTACTGACACGGCTCCCTCGCATTTGCGCACCCTCAAATGTCAGCTGATTGTACCAAAAATGTCATTTTAAGAGCAGCGTGGTGATCGCGAACACCAGGTTGAGAACTTCTACTGTACTTATTAGATTTTATGATATAAAGTTCAGAGAAACTTGAATGCACTACAAGAAACTCCTACACTATTCTAGACACAAATCGATATCCCTTTTAACGGGGGGAAGTTGAGAAGTTAGCCTGATCTATTTAATGGCAGCACTTCGGATACTAATGGTAACTGTTATTACTTCTTCCCTGTTCTCGTACTTTGGAATTAGTGTTCTCAATGGCTGAAAACGAACAAGAACTGCAACAGTTCAACCCATATTCCCTCTGCCAAGGGCCAACTTATTGTAATTCCTGTCCCGAAAGTCTTAGGTTTGATTTCTAGCTCTGCCAAGAAATTTCTGATCTGAGGATCAAAATGGAGGAACATCAAGCCTCGTGAGGATACTACGAAGACCTTAGTTCGATTCCAGGTGACCACCTTGTGTGGTGAAGTGATTAGCAATCTTGGCTGTCGCCCCAAAATTCTTATTCTGGTCTGAGGACTGGAACAGGGTACACTCAAACCCCTGAGGTAAAACTGGGATGATGGTGATAATTTTTGTTTTAAGGAGCCTAACATCTAGGTTATCGGACCCTAATGGTCTGGGTGATAGCGAAAATGACAACGAAATGAAAACCTTAACGAAAATTAAGCTGGACTGAAAATGGAACTCAGATTGAAATGGCTCACAAAATGTAGAGTGGAAATACTGACAAAAGGAATTTACATTAAACAAGATGTTCAGTAAAGAACATACAGCCTACTTTCTCCTAAATGCGTGGGTATAGTTATAACTCTTTGTCCTTTTCAAGGAGTATAATTGAATGTTGGTTGTAGTAGGTTGTTGAAATACAACGTGCTATAGGGATATTAAACATGAATATGAGGTGCCCTTTGCTAGTGCTACCTCTGTAAAAAAAATCATTCAATTCGGTTTCACCGTGTTTGAATTGATCTGGGGAATGGATTTGCACACATACATGGCCGCTATTTGCCAACTATTGGGCTGATGACCTTGTAGTCAGTCATAAGATGCTTTCCACAAAAAGGCATGTTGTTGCAAAATCCGGTAGAGATCAAATTATTAGGATGGTCGAAATTTGATTTAAGCTCTTAACATTTGGGTGGCCGTCATTCCGTTTCCGTCAAGATGGCGGCGATATAAAACATGACACTGAAGTGCCCTTTGCTAGTGCTACGTCTGTACCAAATTTCATTCCATTCGGTTTCACCGTGTTCGAATTAATAGGAGTAAAAGATTTTGACACATAGATGGCCGCCATCCGCAAACTATTAGGCTAATGACCTATTAGATTTGTCGAAAGATGCTCCCGTCATAAAGGTATGTTGTTGCAAAATTTGGTAGAGATCGGATGATTAGGTTAGTCGTAATTTGATTTAAGCTTTGAACATTTGGGTGGCCGCCATTACGTTTCCGTCAAGATGGCAGCGATATAAAACATGACACTGGGGTGCCCTTTGCTAGTGCTACCTCTGTACCAAATTTCATTCCATTCGGTTTCACCGTGTTCGAATTAATAGGGGTAATCGATTTTGACACAAAGATGGCCGCCATCCGCAAACTAATAGGCTAATGACCTATTAGATTTGTCAAAGGATGCTCCCTTCATAAAGGTATGTTGATTCAAAATTTGGTAGAGATCGGATGATTAGGTTAGTCGTAATTTGATTTAAGCTTTGAACATTTGGGTGGCCGCCATTACGTTTCCGTCAAGATGGCGGCGATATAAAACATGACACTGGGGTGCCCTTTGCTAGTACTACCTCTGTACCAAATTTCGTTCCATTCGGTTTCACCGTGTTCGAATTAATAGGGGCAATCGATTTTCACACAGAGATGGCCGCCATCCGCAAACTATTAGGCTGATGACCTACTGGTTTGGTCAAAGGATGCTGCCTCCATAAAGGTATGTTGTTGAAAAATTTGGTAGAGATCGGATGATTAGGTTAGTCGTAATTTGATTTAAGCTTTGAACATTTGTGTGGCCGCCATTACGTTTCCGTCAAGATGGCGGCGATATAAAACATGACACTGACGTGTCCTTTGCTAGTGCTACCTTTGTACCAAATTTCGTTCAATTTGCGCTCACCGTATTCGAATTGATAGGGGGGACAGACATTCAGAGTGCACACACTCACACACACACACACACAGACTCACACAGACACATACACACACACAGACAGACACACTTTTTTTCGTCCTGTAGTGATCTCATAAGTCTACTTTCATTTTTTGCAAAAATCGAAAGTAGGCTAAAGATACGCTCAAAATGTAGTTTAGGTTCAAAATACTTACAGAGTGCAATGTAGATTCGAAATACTCAACAAAATGCAATTAAAATTCAAAATATTACAAAATGCAATTGAATTTGAAAATACTTACAAAATGTAATTTATATCCAAATACTCACAATATGTGGAAGCCCGCGATTCAAAATACTGTATTTACAAAATACAATTTAGTTTGAAAATACTTACAAAATGGAGTTCAGATTCAAAATACTCACAAAATGTAATTTAGAGACACGGGAGAAAAATTATAAACATAAGGCGGGAATCTAAAAGAAAAAAAGAAACTATATTGAAAAGAAAAAGATGGCTGATCTCATGAAGAATGAGGGATCAGGAAAGATGAGTGAAGGGCCAATGAAGTCGGGAAAGGGAGAGACTCCCTGGGCCTCGGATACCCTAATACCGTCTGGGTCGGAAGAGAACAAGAATTGACCAAGGGAGGTCGACAGGAAAGAAGACAGAGAGAATCCTGGCACAAGGAAAGTGAAAGAGGAGAGTGTCCGTCCCACAGGTAAGGGACAAAAGGGGGAAACCGGACCCAGCTCAGGAATCCCTCAGGGTCGCCAACAACCAAACTCACCAGCCGTGAGCCCCTGAGGGTGTAGCAATATCCAGGGTGCACCAGAAGTGTTGGGACTACATACACCCTGCCTCCTTGAGGGCCTTGAGCAGAAGGCAGGAGATAACATGAAAATAAAAAGAAGGCTGACCCCTCGCAGGAGGGTTTCAGGAAAGATGAGTGAAGGGCCAATGAAGTCGGGAAAGGGAGAGACTCCCTAGGCCTCGGATACCCTAATACCGTCTGGGTCGGAAGAATTGACCAAGGGAGGTCGACAGGAAAGAAGACGGAGAGAATCCCGGCACAAGTAAGTGGAAGCAATGCTGGACTCAGCTGGGGTCCCGTGGTCGCCAACGCATATCCCACAAGATGTGAACTTCTGGGGGCGGGGGTAAAATTGAGAAGAGGTAGATTCGATTTCCTCCTCAGCCATTCCGGAAGTGATTTTTTTTCGGGTTTCTCACTTCTGCTACGGGAAAATGCCGGGATGGCACCCAAGTTCAGACCACGGCTGCCTCTTTTCAATCCCTGCCTGAATTACAAACACACACACACTAATTCATCCATCAAAGTGGTGTATGCACAGCGTCATCTGGCGTGTTCAATGCTAACATAGCCTTTATCTCTTCATTACAAAGGGGCCGATAACCTCGATGTTGGGCCCCTTAAAACAACAATTATCATCATCATCATCTTCATTACAAGTACTTTCCTGCCATTGCTCCATCTATTTGTCCCAGCAATTATTCAAGCTACCCCCATATCAGTTACTTCTAGCATATTCAAACTCTACAAATTCAACAGGCCGCTTCGGTGGTGCGGTTGGCAGCATGCTGAGCTTCTATGCCCAAGGTCATGGGTTCAAACCCGGCCGAAGTTGTCAGATTTTTAAAGAGCGTAAAATAAAACCCTCAGTATGCCTTCCTTCGGAGGGAAGTAAAGCAAAGGAAGCTTGTAGTTTAACGTGACCGTTAATATTGAGATCATGAGCCACGGGACCTCCTTTTTACGTGGAATCCGAACCACAGGATTTCACTTCGAAAATCTCACCTGCATTGACCGAGAATCGAACCCGGACCACCTTGGTGAGAGGCATACAGCTAGACCGCTGAGCCACCACGCCCCCCTAGGGAAGTAAAGCCGGCGGTCCCATGTCATACTTTCATGGCATGAAAAAGAACCTTCCACTAACTACTCTTGTGTGAAGCCTAAATTTATAGGTTAGAATTGATAACGCTCTATTAGTTCCAACGTTCACCGCCGGGTGCTGACTGCAATGCCATCTAGTAGCCAAATCCGCAAGCTAGGTGTCGTGGACCGTAGCATTTGGTATCAAAAGTAGGAACTACATGAAATTAAAGTCTGCAGTCCTTACTTGAATTAAAACAGATAGCACACACTAAAACAGCCATCACAATTAACACCGATATCAGACAAATTCTACACATACCCAAGTACACGGGCCTGAATGGATCCTCAAACAAGAACACTATTCCAGGCTTTGGTCGCATCCTTCCCAAACACCCACTATGTTCAGTTATCTACACCGTTTCACCGATCTGAAGCAAAAATTGTATACCTACCCTTTGGAACCCTGCGAGTAACACTGTCTGCATGAAAATTCGGACAGACCACTCCATTCCCTGCATTTAGGCCATTTGGCGCAAATCTACACCGTTTCACCGATCGGAACCAAATTGCACATACTTACCCTTTGGAACCAGACGAGTAACACTGTCTGCTTGAAATTTAGGACAGACCACTCCATTCCCTGCATTTAGGTGCTTTGGCACAAATCTACATCGTTTCACCGATCTGAACCACATTTTGTACACTTACCCTTTGGAACCCTGCGGGTGACACTATCCACTTTAAATTTCGGACAGACCACTCCGTTCCCTGCATTTAGGTCCTTTGGCACAAATCTACACCGTTTCACCGACCTGAACCACATTTTGTACACTTACCCTTTGGAACCCTGCGGGTGACACTGTCCACTTTAAATTTCGGACAGACCACTCCATTCCCTATATTTAGGCCCTGTATCACAAACCTTCATCGTTCCTCCTAATTGCACCAAATTTTACATACACTTTTAAACCCTCCTGGTAACACTGTCCACTTGATATTTTGGACAACGCTCTCAATTCCATACATTTAGAATAACAAACTGACTGAACTTAAAAACCACGTATTAGGGCCCTAGAACCATTCATGTCCGTAGTAGTGTAACTGTAAGAGTATTTTAATAAGTCTATTGTTGACTGGCCATTCGGGCTGCATCTCGTCGTCCCTACCAGTGTTCTGGTGCAGAATTGCGAAAATAGTTAAATCTTGCGCTGCTTATAAATTGCAGTCACGGGGAGTAATTAATGCAAAAATATTTCTTAGTTCCCTTAAATCAGTTATCATCAGGAACATAATTATTATGCCTCTGTATAAGTGCAATGGTGTTGGTGCAGTACATTGAGGTTATCAGCTGAAATAAGCGTTGGTGCTTTCAAATTTACCTTAATTTATTCCGAAACTTATAGTTGAGCGCTATCTGGCCATAAATGACACTATTGCTACCCCAGGAGCTCGGGACAGCCGAAGTTTTCCAATATTTACTGATTATTTTCCTACGGCGCTTTGCGACAAAAGACGACACTATTGGTCTCTACATTTCTAACAGACAATGAGATACAGGCCCTAGGCAGTCTATTTTATTTCACTTGCTCCTCTTTCTAATCAATTTTAGAAATGTGTTTGTAAATTACATGTGTCAGTGCTGTAGTTAATAAATAGCCGTTTCCCTATTCATTATTATTATTAGGGGAAAATGATCTAAATGTTACGTCCATTATACTGTACTGCTTATCACTCTCATTACAACCACCACCACCACCACCACCACAACAACAATAACAAAAAGTTTCTTTTTCCTGATAGTTTAAGTATCATGTGCCAGTTCTGTAGTGGTGTTCATTATCATCCATAATACAAATAAATCCACCGGGCGAAACCGGGCTCTACTGCTAGTTAAGTTAATAAAACTCCTAGAAATAGAATTACAAGACAGTATCATTAATAATAATAATAATATTAATAATAATAATATCGTATGGCCTCGGATGCCGGGTGCAAACTTGGCTATCTGCGCCCAGAGTGCAGCTTGCATGTCGAATTTTGTTGAAAGTCAAGGGGGTTAGATACCTAATATCCTTGACACTACAGCGCTTTCTAGAAGAGAAAGGAGGAACTTTTGTGTTGGCGGAAAATCCCGAGATTAATTTTGCCATTATGAACACGGCCTACTGAATTCAAATGGGGTCTTTAACATGCCAACATCGTATGGCATGCGTGTTGAGAAGTTTGACGCCTTAAAAAGAAAAACACTTGCAATGGCCAGGAGCGAACCTGCAACCTTGAGGTTGGTAGTCCGACACATTAACCACTCACCCACCGTGGCAAACTCAATTATAATTTATGATCACTATTATAATGGGGCAATACTTATCACAAATAATAACTTACATGATTTTCAAAGGAGTGTTATTCATATACGCTGTTGTTTGGTATTTTGAAAAGGATTGGAATAAAGTAAAGTACGGGGATAGGAGGGCGTTCTACAATCTATACGGAAACCAGACAGCAGTTATTCGAGCCGAAGGACTTGAGAGAGAAACTGGTATTCAGAAAGTTGTAAAGCAAGGGTGCAACTTATCACCCATACTTTTCAATCTGTACATTGAACAAGTGATGGAGGAAATTAGAGAAAAATTTAAACTAAGAGAAATGATTCAAGGAGAAATAATTTCAACTCTGAGATTTGCTGATGACATCGTCATCTTGGCCGACACATCAGAGGATTTGAATGAGTTTTAAAATGGTATTGACTCTGTCTTGAGGAAAGAATTCATGATGACAATTCATAAATGCAAAACAACAAGAAGTACCGTGACGAACTAAAGAGCCTACTTTTCTTAAAATTAAGTTCCATGCCAATGATTAATCTACAGTATATGAACCTATCTAGGATAATGACGAAATTAAGTTGGTAATATCCAAATGTCTAATTAGTTCGAAATATACCTGGTATAATGTAGACTAATAGAGCATTACAGTTGGCAGCCCTGGTGACTGAATATATTATTAGTTCCATCGCTGAAGGTACAGAATAAAAAAATTGATTGAAGTCCAATGGACGTTACATGCAGTTAGACATTGTATCTATCAGCACGCGTATAAGCATGTTGGCAACACTGCCATGCGTGTGCTGGTCAGAAATAGCCTAATCTAAAATATTATGATATCTTGTTGTGCCAATTTTGGACGAAATCCATTTGTTAGTATAGAAGTTACATACATTTTAAAATTGGACCTATCAGCAGGCATAGAATCATGTTGGCAGCACTGACTTATATTAATTATTCCAAATTAATCTAGAATGTCAGGTTCTATACGTGTGCAAAGTATAGGGCTGTTGGCTTGCATACTTCCTGATATATTGATATTAGGTTAAAAATATATATACAGCATTTATTAACTGTTGGCAGCCCTGATTGCTCTTAAGAATACTTATAGTCATATCTGTTATGTTACACATAGCACATACGAAATTTGGTTGAAATCCAACTGATAGTATAGACGTTACGTGTATTTAAAAATTGGCCCTATCAGCAGGCTTAGAATCATGTTGGTAGAACTGAAGTATATAAGTTACTCCAAAATTAATCTAAAATGTCAGGTACTAAACGTGTACATAGTTTAAAGCTGTCGGCTTGCTTACTTTCTGATATGTTGGTATTTGGATAAATGAATAGAGAGAGCAATTATTAACGGTTGGCAGCCCTGGTGGCTCTTAAGAATACGCTGTCATACCTGTTTACGTACGCATATTACATACAAAATTTGGTTGAAATCCAATTGATAATGTAGAAGTTATAGGCATTTTAAAATTGGACCTATCAGAAGGCATAAAATTATTTTGGCAACACTGTCATGTATGGCCTCCTGGAAATTAAACTGAAATAGTGTTATCTACATGTGTGCCAATTTTTGAATAGCTGCCCTGCATACCTTCCAGGATATCCAACATAGAGCTCAAATTTCTAGTGCGTTTTTTCAGCAGTTGGTAGCACTGACATCATTCACTAATATGGGCGTGAGATATTCCGGTATACATCTTGACTCATACAAAATTTGGTTTCGATTTCTTCAGCCATTTAGGAGTTGATAGGGGGGGGGACACAAACACACTCAGACAGACAGACAGAAGGACAGACAGGCAGACACACATTTTCCCGGATCAATCTCATAAGTCTACTTTTTCCTCATTTTTGCAAAATGTGAAAAGTAGGCTAAAAATATTGGAATGCAGTCGAAAGAAATCAGTAGCCCCTTATGGATGTCGAATTGGCAGGTGAAAAGCCAAAGGAGGTAGGAGGGATGTTACTTAGGAAGCAAAATAACAGGTGATGGATGAAGCAAAGAGGATGTAAAAAGTAGGTTGGCTCAGTCAATGAAAGCATTTCTACTGTAAAGGAATCTGTTGACATCACATATAGATTTAGGTATACTGTGCCCAACTGGTCACGGCAGTCTGGTATCGAACTCAGGGCCTTATCAGAGAAGACCAGGCAAATGGTTATGCCTAAGGTCGAACCAGTGGTCTCTAAGGGGGAGCCATTATATGGAACCCACAGAGCAATGAGAGGTCTACTGACACATAATAGTCTAGCGTGATTTCACGATTATTTAGGTGCAAATCATAGCAATTGAAAGGAGAAATTATAAGCAAAATGCAAGGAAATGTACGTTTTCAGTGCACACGAAGTCGAGAGAGGCTAGTATTGAAGTCTGACAAATGACTTTTAAAAGTAGGCGGAGTAGCCTTGGCGCCTACGGAACTATTTCTGTCTAGGGCGGTCAGACAGCTCAAAATTAATGACCCGGGAGTTCACCGGTCGACAACGGGCGAAGCTTTGGCGGGACCAAGCCCACAAGAAATTAATTAATTACAGAGAAATGGAGCATTGTAATGCGATGGAACATACACATAGATGAATGTATTCACGGAGGAGTAATTTAGAAGTGGTTTTTCACCTAAAATTACGCCTATTTCTCAAAATGACCGCATTACAACCTAACTCACGCTCGAGAGCATGAATACTTTAACCAACCAGCGGGAAATCCCCACCGTAGCGTCCCACGCGCTGAACTAAGGCAATTAATTGTAATTAATTGGCCGAAGCGATCGCCGGCACGCGAGTGTTTTTAAAACCTCCACGCCTAGATAAACAAGATGCAGTTGTTATTTCGGCTGAAGACGGAGTATTTCAAGAAGGGAGTCGCTCTCACGTGTCCCGTGAACTATTTTGTGCAAGAAACCAATATAAGGGGAGAGCACCCTACGCCGAGGGTTAGTTATGGTCAGTCGAAGTCAGTTACAGGTCAGCTACACGTCTGTTATGGTTCAGTGGAAAGCAGTTGAAGACGTCAGACGGTCGCTCGAGTTGGAAGTTAGTTCTTTGTCTACAAGCGCTCTGCAGTAAGCACGCCAATTATTAAAATATCAGCGTACCGCCGTTGAAGACAATGGAGGCAAATTGTAAGCTTCATCAGTGATAATGAAGTGCATAAAAGGTAACAAAGTGCAGATATTGCTTTATTATCTGACACAGATATAAATTCGCTACAGCGAATAGGAACTGATAATGTTTGGAACAGTTCGTATACCGGAAGGTATTGTCAATTATATGACATCAGCATTAGGAGCACTCAAGTGATGGGAGAGTGGAAGTTATTGCCACCTATCCAGGACAGTGAGGTAAACGGGAGTGCAGGGAACTAGGATAGAACATCTATAAAAACGCTACTAGATTTCACGGAGACCAGCGGTTATCATAAGTCATCGCATCTCTGAGGTCAAGCGTAGGTGAAATCCAGATTAAGGATCAACATGTGAAATGATAGATGAAGTGTATAAATTGTGAAATAATAATTTAAAGTGTTAATGTGTTTAATGTTTAATATTCAGTGTTTATCAGTGGTAAAGGCCACTTGTGGTAATATGTGCATCATGTGTAAAAAGTGTGAATCTCAGTGTTGTGTATTGGATATCATGATGGATTAAGTCAAATCGTCATGGTAGAGCTCAGGCGGAGATACTGATACTTTCCAGCCAGAAGGAAACGTGAGTAAACATGCAAATAATAACATTATAATGGCATAGTTCACCATGTAACGATTAATCACTTTGAAATTAAAGAAGTAATAGTCACTTACTGAACGAGTTTTCACCACTCGTCTTGAATAAAGTATGACTTGGAAGGTGATTTGCTTAGGACCATGTGGGTCAAAAAATTGTGATGGATCTAAACGTTAAAATAATAATAATAATAATAACTGGGGTCGGCAACCATAAAGTAAGGGCAAGAATTGGCCTAAGTAATGTTCAAATAGTGTCATGTCTAATTTAAGATACTGTCATTTGGTAAACAGTAAAGAATGTAGTGTGGAATATCGCGAATACGAGAGCTTTTCTCAGTGTCAGTGAAAATTTGAATAAATATTTGAAATTAAAGTAAGCCAGTATATTTATACATTTGTGTTAGGAGCTATGTAAAGCTTTGGCTTAAATAATATAACATGAAGAACGCAGGTACCTTGATAATGGAGTCATATATGTGAAATATTGTTTAGCCGCATATAGCGTGCAGATTAACGTAGAATCCAGTGATTTACGTAAGATAAGCACGGGAAAGACTAGTATAGCTTGCGCGTGAGGTGAAAATGGGCTTAATCTTCGAGAAGTATCGCCTTTGTGCATACTGTATGTATTACGCAGCGATTTGGATAGAGTCTGTCTATTGCCAACGCTTGCATTGAATTATAGCCACTATGGACGCCCAGCGAGGCGCGGTGAGCATTTTTACTTATGATCTGCCCGAGAGGTAGAATCATAGTCGTCGACGAGGAACGTGGTTCCCAAAATATATATGTAAATGACAGCTGCTGATGATAACCATGGGGTTTCATTATGATGCGCGTCTTATAAGCCACAGTAATCACCTTAGAACGGCAATGCTATCATTAGAATTCCACCCCTGCCATGAATGTTTAATAGGAGCCATTTGAGCCCAAATACACTGTAAAGTTAGGTGTTAATTAATTAAATGACTCAATTACTTAGGACCATGCCTAGCGGATCTTTCTTGTTATATAAAATTGTAAACAAGGATGGCCTTGACGGTAGAGAGAGACAGGAAATATAGACCATTTCCGTGGCAGCCATCTTGGAGAGCTGTCTGGAACTAATTTTATGACCTGCTGAGGGGAGAGAGGTCGCTCGACCGATCCCTTGTCAATTACGGTCACAATAGGACACTGAGAGGTCTCGGTATTCAATAATGCAATTAAAATATGAGTATTTTAGTGATGCAAATGGAATTAAATGGTGTATGGCAACTCACATACGTGGTTGAACCATAGAAATCTGATGATATTTGGCGAAGTTATCCTCTGAGGGGGAAGGCTGAACCAAAATAATGTAGGCATCTTCTTTAAAGTGCATTTTGCCAGTTTATGCTAATTTAGGAAAAACGGGTATGTGTTTTTCCCAGAACATGACACAGTTGTATCTATAATAAGTCCGACAAGACCCAGATAATCGTTATATGGTGAAACTATGAATATTCTATCCATGTATGTTTATTTTATGATTAAGAAGCATGACTCATTTTCCTAGAGCGTTCATAGGGATGGAAAGAAGGAAGATGATTCGCACGACACAACAAAATATTTGCTAATAAATGTAGGAAACATTGAAGTAATGATAATTAAAGTAAATGTCGTAGAAGACGGAATAATGTCTTAGAAATTCATGTTTATGTGACATGTGGTTTTTGTGTTAAGATACTTCCATTAAATAAAATTGTGTCACATGACGAACACTATGAAAACCTTGTAATCTGAACTATTATTGACAGGATATTAGAAGTAGGTTTGAGTGCATTGTAGCGCTATTTTTAAGGAGAAAGCTCACAGAATAACCCTATTTAGTTGTGGGAATTAATTGTAATTTGTCCTTTGTTGTGTATTTGTTGTACAGCCATGATTTTAGACCAGTAAATATTTTATTCATAGGAATGTTGTGTATTTCCTGTAGAGTAGTTACCTGGTAGACTCAAATCCTGAACATGTGGTCGTATTGTGGGCATGAACGTCCCATACCTCGAAAGACCGTGAGCTAGTTGGGATACGAACACATGGTCCACATGGTGACAATCGGGTACATGGGGGGAGTTGTCTCTGTACTTGGATTGAGTCACAGGTAATTACTTAAGTCGGTCAAGGTATTAATGGTAGAAGCAAATATAGCATAGAAATTAGGACAGAATAGGAAGACCGCATCCCATTTGTTAATAAGCCACCACATTAAAAATAATTGTTAATCCTCCATAAGACATGCTTATATAATTGTAACTTTCTTAAACCATAGCCATAGATAACACATATAAAATAACATGACGCTGATATGTGGGGCCAGTTTAAAATACAGGTAACCTCCACTTAAGCATCATGAGCATGGCATAAAATAAGCATGTTGACTACCCTAATTTAACATGTCACCCATGAGTGGGCCACCATGACCCTAAAGATTAACATGGCACCCACGTGTGATATGCTCTTAAAAATTAACATGGCATGGCCCAGCGTGGGGCATTCGGCAGTAAAAACCACTCCTTGGACAGTTTTAATAATAAATTAGAATATGGCCGATGTCTTACGATGACCAACCATGTATGCTCATCTCTTAAATTAACATGGCGCCCGTACGTGGTTGGCTTATGGGATTTAGAAAAACCCCATAATAATAGCATGGTTTTCATGGGGAAAACCATAGAAATAATTTTTTTTTTCCTCAAACTTGGTTTGAGCGATTGTGAGTCTTTCTAGATGATGTTCAGACGTCAGACAAATGTTGTCAGACGGGTACGAGGGTCTATACCCATTCCATAGTTAGTTTTGACATTTTATAAATATGTTGTTGTTGTTGTCGCGGGATCGGAATCTTTTCGTTCCAATAGAACGCGCCAGTGTCTTCAGCTAGGGCCTACCTGAATCTCAAATTAAGTAGTACAGGATGGCCGGAACGGAAGAGGTACTCAGGTGTATCGCCGAGTTAAGGGAACATTTCGATGTTACTAATGATAAAAGTAAGGAAGAATCCAAAGCATTTAAAGATGAGGTAAGCCAGATGTTGGCTACAGTCAATACTAGACTAGAGGCTAATCAAGCCGAAATAAATACTAGACTAGAGGCTAATCAAGCCGAAATAAATACTAGACTAGAGGCTAGTCAAACTAATGTAAACACACAGTTAGAATTAAACCTAGTAGAGGTTAATAAGAAAATGGACGACGTTAAAGAGTCTGTCCAGAGACAGGTAACTAAGAATATTGTTAGCGTGATCTCAGAAATGCAAAATGATAACGAAAAACGCTTTGAGTCTATTGAATTAAAATTAGAAAGCAATTTGCAAATGTGCAGAGAGTCACAGCGTGAAATTAACGATAATTTAAACAGTATGTCCCGGGAGCTTAAAGACATTCAAAGTCAGAATGAAGCTAACACGAAACGTCAGTTAGAACAATTTAACACGTTTACTCAGACCGTGGATCATAGGTTCGAGGATAATGAACTAAAATGGAATACGCGAATGGCAGGTTATGCCAAGGCTGTGGACGAAGCTTTAAAAAAGCAGGACCAGAATATCCTTGACCAATGCAAGGAAATGCAGGAAATAAAGACGTCTGATCGAGATAATAAGGAAATAATGTCTAATATGAAGATACAAGTTGGAAAAGTGCAGAAAGAGTTGGAAAACACTCAGAATGACTTAGCAGTTCTCCATAAAAGACAGGACGGAGACCAAGGAGAAATCACAAAAATAAGGACTGAAATCTCTCATATACAAGGTCACATTCAACGGGAAGTTACAGGCTTACGCGAAGAGTTAGAGCTTCGAGAAGGCTTAAAGACTGAAGCCAGTGATAAGACTCTTGCCGAAGTAAGAGAAAGTCTAGCAGGGGAAATTATCCACCTGAAGGAAAACCTTAAGGATAATAAAGAAAAGGTATTTTCTATGGCAGAAAGAAACCGAGATCGCCTCGAGAAAATAGAACGAGAGGTATTAGCTCGTTTGGAAAGGACTGAAAACAGGCACAGCCAGTTAGAAACGAGAATGATAGCGCAGGAAGAATCCATGTTGCGGAATCCTAGGTCTAGCGAAGGAAGTATAGACGAGAATAGGAGGAATAAATGGGCAGAGATAGAAATACAGCCCACTCCAAAGAATGCAGCAATGCCAAGTGACAGCCCGTATGCCACACCTGGTATGCCAATGGCTATGTCAACACCGCAGGAAAAGGCTGTACAGAACGAAATAGTCACAGTTATAAGGGCTAGTGATGAAAAATCAAATAAATACTCTGGGAGTAATTCTAATATGACACCCAAGTACTGGCTTAAAGAAGTTTCCGAGTACTTGAATGATGCGAAAGTACCGCCAGAGCGCAGGTTGAGAGCGATTGAAAAATTCACCGAAGGAGAGTGTGCTCTATGGTTTAGAAGTTTTAGGTACACGTTCGACACCGTTGAGGAATTTCGCCAAGCATTTTTAAGCAGGTATTGGAACGCGAGCGTACAACAAAATCTCAGACTGGACTTGTATTCCAGGCGTTACAGTACTAGTAACCCGACCAAGTACGGAGAGTTTTTTGTGAACCAATTATGCCGTTTTCGCGAGCTCGACGAAGGACTCAGAGAGTCAGACTTATGCATAGCAATAGCTAAGCAGCTGCCGTATGAAGTGCAGCGCCTGCTAATCTCAGCAAACGCCAAAACTGCAATCGATATGGAGGAGGTGCTGAGACAACTTGATTTAACCACAGTGCAGCACGCAAGACAAAGCCGACATGTGGAACAGGTTAATATGACGAATACGCCGATCGAGCCAACGAAGGTGCAGACGAAATCCAAGTCTACAAGCACCGAAACAGAAAAATCTGACTGGCAGCGCGAAGGACGCGAAAACCAAAATTGGAGGCCAGCGTATCGAGGAGGTTCGAACCGTGGTAACCGAGGAAGGAAAAACTGGAATCAGCGTGGTACCAGAGACCAGCAGCTGGATAACAGAAGAAATTACGGCCGAAATGGGAATAACTAAGGATGGAGATCCCAAGAGCAGAGTCGTGGGTTCGATGAAGAGGCGGAAGAACGCTATCATGCATCTTTAAGATACATGGAAGAGCGCGGAGATGATCCAAGACAATCGCGAGTTCACTGGGATGAAGCGATTCGAAATAGAAGGTCACCCGACATATATCAAAATGATGATGGTGCCAAAAGTCTGGAACTTCAGCAGCATGAAGACAGGCAGAAGAACTCCACAAAGAATGGAGCAATTGAAAAAAAAAACACCAATTTTAAATGACCAGAGAGAGATAGGTTCAGGATGGAGTACAGTAAATGTTATTAACTGGATTGCCAAACCTGAGGAGCTTATCGAAGACCTCGATGAAAGAACGGTCAATGTAAGAAGGGAACTACCTATTATTATTGTAAACATTGCGGGAACGAAAGTAAGAAGTCTCATCGATACTGGATCAACAGTGAGTTTGATAACCCAGGCATTATACAATGAAATCCAGAGTAAAATCCACGTATTGAAAATACCCATTTCAAGCGTGAAAATAAAAGGTGTCATACCAGACAAAGTTATGATATGCAGATACCAAGTATTTTTAGATCTGCAGATAGGGAACTCTACATTCTCACAGAGCTTCCTACTTGTAAATAAGCTGCCATATAACCTTATTGTTGGGATGGATTTCATAAGAGAGTATAAAGTTATTATAGATCTCTCGCAAGACATTGTAATGTTTCGCGCAAGTGAGGGAAAGGAAGACTTAGAACTCTCATTAAGGCATAATGAAGCGAGACAAGAAGAATACGTATGGCATACATACGGAGATATGACTGGGGAGGCAGTGTCGACAGTAGAAGATATTGAGGAAGAGTTGGCAACACTGGCCGCAGACATTGAAAAAGATCTCGAACCAAAATTTGAAGAATGCCTGGAAGAGAAGATTGAGGAAGCTAAATTTGGTCCAGAATATAAGAAAATGCTAAGGGAACTGCTATTCGAGTATAAAGGAGTCTTCGATTCGAGACCTGGCCGGATCAAGAATTTCCAGTATGCGTTTCAAGTCAGCGATTGGACGCCATTCAAACAGAAGCCGTATCCTGTAGCTGAGAAACATTATTTAAAGGTCAAAGAAGCGATACAGGAAATGCTAGAAGCAGGCGTCATTGTAAAGACAGCCACACCTTATGTCAGCCCACTGGTAGTTGTACCGAAACAGGATGGAAGTGTGAGGATATGCCTGGACCTACGAAATTTGAATTCCAAGGTTATACCGGAATTTGATACAGTTCCACCCATTAAGGAGGTACTCAGAAGGTTCAAAGGAAAGACTGTATTCTCAAATCTTGATCTCACGGCAAGTTTTCACCATCTTGCTCTGGAAGAGAAAACAAGTCTGTTAACCGGATTTTTATTTGACCAGCACACGTACTCCTACGTCCGTCTTCCGTTTGGATTAAAAAACAGCAGGTTCAGCGTTGATACGAGCGCTAGATAGGAACCTATCCGAAGAAGTAAAAGCTACAACCATATGCTACGTAGATGATATACTACTGACCTCTGAAACAGTTGAAGAACATGTCAGAGATCTACGCAAGTTGTTATATGACCTAAGTCAGGCTAACTTCAAGGTCAATATAAAGAAGTCTAACTTTGCTCAGAGAGAAGTTAAATTTCTAGGTCATGTAATCGATGCACAAGGAGTTAGGCCCAATCCGGGAAAACTGGAAGTCATAAAACGTTTCCCGAGACCAACGAAGGTGAAGAACGTCAGGCAATATCTAGGCGTTATTGGATTCTTTTCGAACCATTGTCCGAAGTACACCGAGACTGTAGCACCACTCCAAGACTTACTTAAAAAGGGAGGAAGATGGCGATGGACGGAGCAATGCGAGGAAGCCTTCGTGAAATCTAAACAGATGTTGTTAGATTATGTGAAATTGGGATATCCTGACTACACTCAGAAATTTATCATCCAGACTGACGCATCCTTCGTAGGCATTGGAGCTATGTTGTATCAGGAAAATAAGGACAGGCCAGAGGAGAGAACTTATATCGCATTCATCAGTAGAAGGTTGAGGCCTAATGAAAAGAATTATACGGTCACGGAGATCGAGTTACTTGCGATACTGTATGCATTACAGTATTGGCACAAGCTGATTTATGGTTTTAGAATTATTTTGAGAACAGACCATAAAGCCCTAACGTTCCTGCTAAAAACCGACTTGTCGAGTCAAAGACTGACAAGGTGGTCCCTATACATACAACAATTTCAAGTGGAAATAGAATATTGCCCGGGGAAGGACAATATCATACCTGATTTGCTAAGCAGATACCCTACAGCAGAGGAAGAAGAAACTCTAGCTATTGAAATAGAAGATAGAGATCAGAAGACCTTAGATGATCTGAGAAACATCACCGTTTTTCAACGTGAAGATCCCTGGATACGGTTGATGATAAATTACTTCGAGGGAAAGCTGGATAGAGGAACCCCGATGTATATGGAAGCTGAAGCACTTTCAACGGAATATCTATGGTTTAACCAGATGCTACATAAATGGAGCGACTCTGACCACACAAAACCTAGAATTGTTGTACCACCAGCATTGCAGAGAAGGCTAGTTTGGCTAGCACACCGAGCTTTTGGACATTCAGGTGTTGATAAGACTGTTGCCCTGCTTAAAGAGGCGTTTATTTGGCCTAAACTTAGAGAAACAGTCAGAAATACTATCAGGACATGTGATATGTGCCAACGAGTAAAGCCTAACTCGTACTTAATGAGGCAGAAACCTATACCACTCTTACCAGAGAAGCCATGTCAGCTCCTGGCGCTGGACAACTTTGGGCCCCTGCCTAGAGCTAGAAGAGGAAATAAACACATCCTAGTTGCACTAGACGTGTTTTCCAAAATGGTAGTCCTGTGTCCAATTCAGAAAACCAGTACAAAACAAGTACTTAAGAGGCTGAAGGAAAGAATCATTCCTATATTAGGACAGCCAGAAAACATCTTATCGGATCACGGAAGCTGTTTTACCAGCGTAGAATTTCGCAGGGAGTTGGAAAATCTGGGCATAAGACAGATTTTGTCCACGGTTAGGCACCCGGAGTCGAACTCAGCTGAGAGAGTTATGAGGGAGGTGCAAAAATACATGAAGATATACTGCTCTACTGAGAATTGGAAATGGATTGACGTGCTTGAGATTATTGAATATTGTATCAACAATACTGTGCACGAAGCTACAGGAGAGGTGCCAGTGAGCTTACATCTCGACAGAAGACCCGAGAGGCCATGGAATAATGTCATCCAGACACCCGTCGATGCACAACTTGGACGTGAGTTGAGAATCCAGAGGACGTTCGAGTATCTCAAGAAACAAGCAGATAAACGACAGCGGAGAAACAGGAGGAAACGCTATCATAGACCGCTACTCGTGGGAGAATACGTCTTATTGAAAAAACCCGCCAGTTCAGATCCAGAGAGCAGGAAATATAAGAAATTTCAGCACGCTTATCTCGGACCCTACCTGATTATAAGGGATCTGCAGAATAACGCATATCGGATTAAAGATGAGGCAACAGGTAGAGAAGTTGTGGTAAATGCCGCAAATCTGAAGTTATATAGTCCACCAGAAGACTATGAAGCGAGAGAAGAGCAAGCTACACACACCCAAGTGAACGAGGAATCATTACGTATGCACGGAAAGGTTCCGAAGAAAAGCTTGCAGACTCGAGAAGGGTCGAAGAAAAGGAAACAGCTCGCCAGCCCAGCGGACACGAGGGGAGAGTGCAGCTGTCGACTGCAGGAGTTTTACGACCAGTTAAAGGGAGCCGCTGTAGAGTTAGAGGAGATGAATGAACAATTGAGACAGGAAAACGAAAGTCTACGAGACAGCAGACAAGAGTGGAGTGGGAAAACGTGAAAGCCCATTGCCAAGAGCAATGACCGCTTAAAGCAAACACTGCAAGGAGTTGATACCAGCTGATAGGCCCGAAAAATTCACTTATGAAATGAATTTTTCGAACTTAGCAGGAGAAAGATGTGCCCAACTGGTCACGGCAGTCTGGTATCGAACTCAGGGCCTTATCAGAGAAGACCAGGCAAATGGTTATGCCTAAGGTCGAACCAGTGGTCTCTAAGGGGGAGCCATTATATGGAACCCACAGAGCAATGAGAGGTCTACTGACACATAATAGTCTAGCGTGATTTCACGATTATTTAGGTGCAAATCATAGCAATTGAAAGGAGAAATTATAAGCAAAATGCAAGGAAATGTACGTTTTCAGTGCACACGAAGTCGAGAGAGGCTAGTATTGAAGTCTGACAAATGACTTTTAAAAGTAGGCGGAGTAGCCTTGGCGCCTACGGAACTATTTCTGTCTAGGGCGGTCAGACAGCTCAAAATTAATGACCCGGGAGTTCACCGGTCGACAACGGGCGAAGCTTTGGCGGGACCAAGCCCACAAGAAATTAATTAATTACAGAGAAATGGAGCATTGTAATGCGATGGAACATACACATAGATGAATGTATTCACGGAGGAGTAATTTAGAAGTGGTTTTTCACCTAAAATTACGCCTATTTCTCAAAATGACCGCATTACAACCTAACTCACGCTCGAGAGCATGAATACTTTAACCAACCAGCGGGAAATCCCCACCGTAGCGTCCCACGCGCTGAACTAAGGCAATTAATTGTAATTAATTGGCCGAAGCGATCGCCGGCACGCGAGTGTTTTTAAAACCTCCACGCCTAGATAAACAAGATGCAGTTGTTATTTCGGCTGAAGACGGAGTATTTCAAGAAGGGAGTCGCTCTCACGTGTCCCGTGAACTATTTTGTGCAAGAAACCAATATAAGGGGAGAGCACCCTACGCCGAGGGTTAGTTATGGTCAGTCGAAGTCAGTTACAGGTCAGCTACACGTCTGTTATGGTTCAGTGGAAAGCAGTTGAAGACGTCAGACGGTCGCTCGAGTTGGAAGTTAGTTCTTTGTCTACAAGCGCTCTGCAGTAAGCACGCCAATTATTAAAATATCAGCGTACCGCCGTTGAAGACAATGGAGGCAAATTGTAAGCTTCATCAGTGATAATGAAGTGCATAAAAGGTAACAAAGTGCAGATATTGCTTTATTATCTGACACAGATATAAATTCGCTACAGCGAATAGGAACTGATAATGTTTGGAACAGTTCGTATACCGGAAGGTATTGTCAATTATATGACATCAGCATTAGGAGCACTCAAGTGATGGGAGAGTGGAAGTTATTGCCACCTATCCAGGACAGTGAGGTAAACGGGAGTGCAGGGAACTAGGATAGAACATCTATAAAAACGCTACTAGATTTCACGGAGACCAGCGGTTATCATAAGTCATCGCATCTCTGAGGTCAAGCGTAGGTGAAATCCAGATTAAGGATCAACATGTGAAATGATAGATGAAGTGTATAAATTGTGAAATAATAATTTAAAGTGTTAATGTGTTTAATGTTTAATATTCAGTGTTTATCAGTGGTAAAGGCCACTTGTGGTAATATGTGCATCATGTGTAAAAAGTGTGAATCTCAGTGTTGTGTATTGGATATCATGATGGATTAAGTCAAATCGTCATGGTAGAGCTCAGGCGGAGATACTGATACTTTCCAGCCAGAAGGAAACGTGAGTAAACATGCAAATAATAACATTATAATGGCATAGTTCACCATGTAACGATTAATCACTTTGAAATTAAAGAAGTAATAGTCACTTACTGAACGAGTTTTCACCACTCGTCTTGAATAAAGTATGACTTGGAAGGTGATTTGCTTAGGACCATGTGGGTCAAAAAATTGTGATGGATCTAAACGTTAAAATAATAATAATAATAATAACTGGGGTCGGCAACCATAAAGTAAGGGCAAGAATTGGCCTAAGTAATGTTCAAATAGTGTCATGTCTAATTTAAGATACTGTCATTTGGTAAACAGTAAAGAATGTAGTGTGGAATATCGCGAATACGAGAGCTTTTCTCAGTGTCAGTGAAAATTTGAATAAATATTTGAAATTAAAGTAAGCCAGTATATTTATACATTTGTGTTAGGAGCTATGTAAAGCTTTGGCTTAAATAATATAACATGAAGAACGCAGGTACCTTGATAATGGAGTCATATATGTGAAATATTGTTTAGCCGCATATAGCGTGCAGATTAACGTAGAATCCAGTGATTTACGTAAGATAAGCACGGGAAAGACTAGTATAGCTTGCGCGTGAGGTGAAAATGGGCTTAATCTTCGAGAAGTATCGCCTTTGTGCATACTGTATGTATTACGCAGCGATTTGGATAGAGTCTGTCTATTGCCAACGCTTGCATTGAATTATAGCCACTATGGACGCCCAGCGAGGCGCGGTGAGCATTTTTACTTATGATCTGCCCGAGAGGTAGAATCATAGTCGTCGACGAGGAACGTGGTTCCCAAAATATATATGTAAATGACAGCTGCTGATGATAACCATGGGGTTTCATTATGATGCGCGTCTTATAAGCCACAGTAATCACCTTAGAACGGCAATGCTATCATTAGAATTCCACCCCTGCCATGAATGTTTAATAGGAGCCATTTGAGCCCAAATACACTGTAAAGTTAGGTGTTAATTAATTAAATGACTCAATTACTTAGGACCATGCCTAGCGGATCTTTCTTGTTATATAAAATTGTAAACAAGGATGGCCTTGACGGTAGAGAGAGACAGGAAATATAGACCATTTCCGTGGCAGCCATCTTGGAGAGCTGTCTGGAACTAATTTTATGACCTGCTGAGGGGAGAGAGGTCGCTCGACCGATCCCTTGTCAATTACGGTCACAATAGGACACTGAGAGGTCTCGGTATTCAATAATGCAATTAAAATATGAGTATTTTAGTGATGCAAATGGAATTAAATGGTGTATGGCAACTCACATACGTGGTTGAACCATAGAAATCTGATGATATTTGGCGAAGTTATCCTCTGAGGGGGAAGGCTGAACCAAAATAATGTAGGCATCTTCTTTAAAGTGCATTTTGCCAGTTTATGCTAATTTAGGAAAAACGGGTATGTGTTTTTCCCAGAACATGACACAGTTGTATCTATAATAAGTCCGACAAGACCCAGATAATCGTTATATGGTGAAACTATGAATATTCTATCCATGTATGTTTATTTTATGATTAAGAAGCATGACTCATTTTCCTAGAGCGTTCATAGGGATGGAAAGAAGGAAGATGATTCGCACGACACAACAAAATATTTGCTAATAAATGTAGGAAACATTGAAGTAATGATAATTAAAGTAAATGTCGTAGAAGACGGAATAATGTCTTAGAAATTCATGTTTATGTGACATGTGGTTTTTGTGTTAAGATACTTCCATTAAATAAAATTGTGTCACATGACGAACACTATGAAAACCTTGTAATCTGAACTATTATTGACAGGATATTAGAAGTAGGTTTGAGTGCATTGTAGCGCTATTTTTAAGGAGAAAGCTCACAGAATAACCCTATTTAGTTGTGGGAATTAATTGTAATTTGTCCTTTGTTGTGTATTTGTTGTACAGCCATGATTTTAGACCAGTAAATATTTTATTCATAGGAATGTTGTGTATTTCCTGTAGAGTAGTTACCTGGTAGACTCAAATCCTGAACATGTGGTCGTATTGTGGGCATGAACGTCCCATACCTCGAAAGACCGTGAGCTAGTTGGGATACGAACACATGGTCCACATGGTGACAATCGGGTACAATACGAAGTCGTTTTTTAAGGCCTTTGTCAGGAGCGTGGCGCTTTATGCGAGTGAAACTTGGACTGTTGGCGCATCAGAAAAGGGGAAAATTGAAATGTGGTGTTACGGGAGAATTATGAAGATCCAATGGGTAGATAGGGAAACAAATGGAGAGGTATTAAGACGAGTGTGTGAGGAGAGATCTTTATTTCGACTGCTAATGAAGAGAAGAGATAAGTAGGTAAGACACATACTAAGACATCCAGGAATAGCAAACATGGTAATGGAAGGAAGGGTCGAAGACAAGAACTGTACGGGTAGGCGGAGGAGTGGTAATAATAATAATGATTATACTGAAATATTATGATCTATTATTGTGCCAATTTTGGATGAAATCTATTTGTTAGTATAGAAGTTACATGTATTAAAAAATTGGACCTATCAGCAGGCTTAAATCATGTTGGCAGCACTGACGTATATTAGTTACTCCAAATTAATTTAGAATGTTAGATACTATACGTATGCAAAGTTTAGAATTGTTGTCTTGCATATTTTCTGATTTATATACATTAGGGTGAAAAAATAGAGAGGGCATTTATTTACAGCCGGCAGCCCTGCTGGCTCTTAAGAATACACGGTCTTATCAGTTATGTTACACACAGCCACGAATACAGGTCTATCTTGTTGACGCCCGTGGGCAACCTGCGCGTCGTAATGAGGATGAAGTGATGATTGAGACGTCACATACACCCAGTCACCGAGCCATTGGAATTAACCCTAGAAGATTAAAATCCCTCTTGGCGCGGCCGGGAATCAAACCCGGGGCACTTTGGACCAAAGCCTAGCGCGCTAACCATTTTTCCACGGAGCCGGGCGGAGGAGTGGTAGTTATGTAGAGATGAAACGATTACCTCAAGAGAGGATGACTTGGAGTGCTGCATCAAATCAGTCAAAAGTCTGAAGACGCATACACACACATGTACATTGTACCCCCACCCAGCCATTGGACTAATTCATATAGACCGACTGAAGAGTTACAACTGACAGTTTGTACAGGCAACAAAACCTTACATCGAAATGTGTCACTAATGATTGTGACAACGTTTTAGATCCTTCCCCACTTGAAGCAAAGATATTAAACGACGTAGTCTGTTTACTTTCTTCTTCATATAATATAATTTGTTACACGACTTCTTACATTTAAGTGATGAAGTCTACTTCCTTCTATTATGAAACAGAAAATGACTCGCTTGTCATCTGTCATCTACAATTTGCCGAGTCTGGTTTTTTTTCTTGACGCCATGTTGATTTATAACTGCGCATGCATTCGTTGCCAGCTCACAGGGTAGAAACAAGAGGAGAATGCAGGTCATATCTCGCTATATGCAGTATTCACATCATCATGTGCACTGAATTTTCTATCCCGCATTAAATCGTGCACCATGACAGGGATAGCGGGTGGGAGGCGGAGGAGGGGGGTTGCAGTAAATCCGGAGATTGGCTATTCTGAGTGTGGTGATTTCCCCGGGTTTTCCACGCTCTCTCCAGGCAAATTCAGGGACAGTATTCCCGGGGCGCCTACCCCATCTTGACCTAACAATTTGCAGCTAATCAATGTATCCCTCAAGTCCCTAAAGTGTATTTATTTACAAGCTGTACCCGGCATGCGTTGCAATACCAACCAAAGAAGTTATTGGCGTTGTAATGTTGTTTGTAGAAGTGCTTTTGGATACACAATATTTTATTTCTTTTACCGTTGACTGCCTCTAAACTATTGTAAAGTGCATTTACTAACTCAGAAATATTCGTGGCAGCGTGCACAACAACTCATCAAAGTTTCCTTTCAATCGGATGAATGGTGAACGCAGACGAATCTTTGTTGTAACTACTCGCGCGCCGTCACTCATTTGTTGAATCTACTCGTGCGCTACCTATTCTACAATTGATTTACTAAGTTAGAAACCTTTACGGAAGTGTACTCAACAACTCATCAAAGTTTCATCGCAATCAGATGAATGGTATATGAACGCATACGGGATGTTATTTATGCGATTCACGCGCCGTCACCCATTTGTTGAATCCACTCGTGCACTACCAATTGTAAAATGGATTTACCAAGTCAGAAACCTTCCCTGCAGTGTACACAACAACTCACCCAAATTTATCGCGATCGGATGGATGGTATATGAACGCATAGGAGACATACACACCTACAAACTATTACGTAACATTGATTTTTAGCCTATTTTCAATTTTGAAAAAATAGGCCTATGAGATCACCTTTTGTCCGTGTGTGTGTGTGTGTGTGTGTGTGAGAGAGAGAGAGGTGTGTGTGTGTGTCCCCTAATAAAATCTAAATGGCTGGAGCGATTTCAATGAAACTCGGTAAGTTCATAGCACTATCCCCAGCGACCTCTACCGTGTCCTTCTAATTTTGTTACGTCTCACCAATCCAATATGGCGGCTGTGCGAAATATTTCACTAGCATTCAATATCTCCGAAACTATTACCGATATCGCCCTGAAATTGTGTACGTTGATAAAAAGCACTACTAGAAGTTCACCTATGAGACTTTCAAAAACCTGGTGACTACAAAACCAACATGGCGGCCAAGCGAAGTTGAGACTTTTAAATAGACTTTTCTCGCGATTTAACTATCCAAACGTAATGAAACTTGGTACAGCAAAAGTCTATACACATTGTAATGCACTGAAGTCTAATTTAGTTCAATTGTTTACATAACCTCAAAATGGCGGCTGTGCGAAATATTTCACTGACATTCTTTATCTCCGAAACTATTACAGATATCACCCTGCAATTTTGTACGGTGATAAAGGGTACTGATATAAGTTTACCTATGTATATTTCATAAACCTGTAAAGTACAAAACGAACATGGCGACCATGCGAATTTGAAATATTTTAATAGACTTTTCTCGTGATTTAACTCTCTGAGCGCTGTGAAATGTGGTACAGTAAATGATTTTGCAGATTGTAATGCACTGCCATCTAATTTAATTCAACTGTTCACATAACCTCAAGATGGCGGCTGTGCGAAATTTTAAAATTAAGTTTTTATTTCTTGTGTCGTAATCATGCGATCGAAGTGAAAGTTTGAATAATGAACCTAGGCAATAATTGTCCTTGAATGGTACATAATTCAATGGCCTATACATATAGTATAATAATCCTAAATGGCGAGCTTCCGAAATATTTAGATGGTTCTCAATATCTATGAATCTTTTACAGCAACCAAACTGATTTTTTTTATGTTCATAGAGACTATGAACATATGTTCACCTATAGGACTTTCATTAACCTGGTGAGCACAAATCCAACATGGCGGCGACGCGAAGTATTCATATTTAAATGAACGTTTCTCGCGAATTAACTATCCGAGTGCCATGAAACGTTGCACGTTAAATGCTTATACAAATGTTGATCCACTGGCATCTAATTTATTTCAATTGTTTGCATAATCACAAGATGGCTGCTGTGCGTAATTTTAGAATCTCGTTTTTACTTCTTGTGTTCTAATCATGCGATTGAAGTTTGAATACCACACGTACACAATAATCTTAATGTAATAGTACAAAAATAAATATCCAACCTGGCGACCATCTGAAATATTTAGACGGTTCTCAATATCTACGAATCTGTTACAGCAATTAAACTGAAATTTTGTATGTTGATAGAGGCAATTAACATGAGCAGGATATATGAAAATAGACTGTATAGTTCTTCACGGAACTACTTGTTATATAGAGAGATTCGTATCAGAAGTATACATTGTACATTTTTAAATGGTACTTAATAACACACATATCAAATAGTGTCTGTCCATAATTTTGCCAAGTCACGGGCATTAGGTGTCGCAGCCATCAAGTCCTCCATTGTGCACCTTCAAGGACACTTACTGCAATTCATGCAATGGACTGTGGTTTGGACTTCACCACAATCATATAGCCTGGATGTGCCAGGAAAACCTCACTTTATCATATTAATTCTTGATCTACCAACACCAGTGCGTAGCCTGTTCAACGACTTCCACGTGGACCAGTGTTCCTCATGTCCTGGAGGGAGATGTTCAATTGGTAGCATCCAGCCCTCAAGTTGAATATTTCTAGATCTCCATCTTAACCTTGTGGACCTAGCAGATTCGTGTAGATCTTCTGTTGTATTCAGGAAACTCCTCCTAAACCTCAGTCGTCGATGAACAGGTTCATATCCGTACAATGGGTGTGCGCATGAGGTAACAGAAGTTCCTTAAAGTGATCTACTAAATAAGAACCACTTTGTAGTGTAAGGGATAGCATTCGTGGCTGTGTGTAACATAACTGATAAGACTGTGTATTCTTAAGAGCCAGCAGGGTTGCCAGCTGTAAATAAATGCCCTCTCTATTTTTTCACCCTAATGTATAAAAATCAGAAAATATGCAAGACAACAATTCTAAACTTTGCATACGTATAGTATATAACATTCTAAATTAATTTGGGGTAACTAATATACGTCAGTGCTGCCAACATGATTTAAGCCTGCTGATAGGTCCAATTTTTAAATACATGTAACATCTATACTAACAAATAGATTTCATCCAAAATTGGCACAATGAAATGAAAATCCACAGCCTGCTTCCAGTCTCCGACCGGGTCAGGAATGGAATGAATGAAGCCCCCATCTAGCGGCGAGGATATGAACTGTGCCGGCTGCCGAGGCCTGACGCACTCCTCTGGGGCAATGATTAAATGAATGACAGATGAAATGAAATGATAGTGGAGAGTGTTGCTGGAATGAAATGTTGACAGGGAAAACCGGAGTACCCGGAGAAAAACCTGTCTACCTCCGTTTTGTCCAGCACAGATCTCACATGGAGTGACCGGGATTTGAACCACGGACCCAGCGGTGAGAGGCCGGCGTGCTGCCGCCTAATCCACGGAGGCTTCCCAAAATTGGCACAATAATAGATCATAATATTTCAGTATAATTCTTAAATCTTAAGAAAATTAGGCTCTTTAGTTCGACACGGAACTATTGTTATTAATGTATTTGGAAATTATAATCAGATTATAGTAAGGATACCGAGTGAGTTAGCCGTGGTCGTTATGACATGACTGCTGGCAGTCGCTCACATCCAAGAGGCGAGGAGGTTCGAATCCCCCCGCCGGCAACCTTGAAGATGGTCTTCTGTGGTTTCCCATCTTCATTCCAGGCATATGCTATGGTTAATCCCTAACTATAGGCCACAGCCGCTACCTTTCAACTCCTCACCCTTACATTCCTCCCCAACGGTACTTGTAGCGCACCCATTGGGTGTCCGCCTCGAAGCAGCTACAAAACTGGCGAGCCGAACATGTCCTCGGGCACTCCCGGCACAAAAAACCATCCACTAAAAAAAAAAAAAAAAATTGTAAGGGTATCGATTTTTATTTGACTTACTTGACTATTATCCTTGTGGCCACTAGGGACCGCGAGATCTCAATTGTTTTTCTTCTTGTTAGCCCACCACACCTTCATCATTTCGGAATTGGATTTCTTCCATTCATCCGAGTGAACATATCTCTTGCTGGGTTTTACTTCCTCTTGATAAACCTGACGGAGTTTTTGTTTCAATGGGGTTCTGAGTAAGATATCTGATTCAGAAATGTCAAACTTTAACAAGTCCTTATCACAGAGCCTCCGTGGCTTAGGCGGCAGCACGCCGGCCTCTTACCGCTGGGTCCGTGGTTCAAATCCCGGTCACTCCATGTGAGATCTGTGCTGGACAAAACGGAGGCAGACAGGCTTATCTCCGGGTACTCCGGTTTTCCCTGTCAAAAATTTCATTCCAGCAACACTCTCCACTATCATTTCATTTCATCTGTCATTCATTTAATCATTGCCCCAGAGGAGTGCGTCAGGCCTCGGCAACCGGCACAGTTCATATCCTCGCCGCTAGATGGGGGCTTCATTCATTCCATTCCTGACCCGGTCGGAGACTGGAAGCAGGCTGTGGATTTTCATTCAAAAAGTCCTTATCCACTTCCACCAACCAAAGAGGCATCACCTTTAAACCTCGGAAGTATGATAATAGACGGCTGGAGAATCTACTGACTGGCATTCTGAGGAGGAGGGCATAGAATGTTATTCTCCGTTTCCGGATTACACCTGAGATCTTTTCATTGCGGGAGTATATTTCTGAATTACTCCAGAGTTTGTAACGTCCATCTTTCAACTAGGACTAAGAATTTTCCTAATGATCTTCCTTTCCTTAACTTCAAGTCTCTCGATCGGGCTAGCTGCGCGATTTGTTAGGCATTCCACAGTGCTTCCTGCCTAATCACAGTTTGATAGTGTCTTAACTTTACATTCCTAGAGATGGATTTTTTATTGTACAGTTGGTGTGTGAGGCGGAAGCTGTTTCAATTTTATTGACTCGTGTTGAGTTGGCAAACTTTTCAGACTTATTTGGTTCGATCCACTCACCAAGATATTAAAACTTTTGAACTTTTATGATCTGGCAGTGGGTGGTTTGAGATGAGCTGGAGCTTCTTTTTTTATTAGAGATGAATTAGGTTTTAGTGAAAGATATCTTGAGTCCTATTTTGGTTGCACAATCATGTAAGTAATTTACTTTATTTTATTAATGTTAAACGCTATTAATGTTGAACTCTGAAGAAGATATCATTGAATATTGAAACACGTTTGTTTTTTGTTGTTGTTGTTGTTATTGTTTGAGTCTTCAGTCTTTTGACTAGTTTGATGCAGCTCTCCATACCTCCCTGTCCTGAGCTAATCGTTTCATCTCTACCACACCCTACATCTGAGGCAATCTGTTTAACTTATTCTAACCTTGGTCTACCCCCACAGTTCTTGCCCTCGACCCTTCCTTCCATAACTAAGCTTGCTGTTCCTGGGTGTCTTAGTATGTGTCTCTTCATTAGCAGTCGCCAGAAACATCTCTCCTCTCCCACTAGTCTTAATACCTCTTCGTTTGTAACCCTATCTTCCCATCTGATCTTCATCATTCTCCTGTAGCACCACATTTCAAATGCTTCAATTCTCCTCTTTTCTGCTGCACCAATAGTCCAAGTTTCACTTCCATAGAGTGCCACGCTTCAGACAAAGGTCTTCAAAAATGACTCCTAATACCTAAATCTATATTCGATGTCAACAGATTCCTTTTCTGTAGAAAGGCTTTCCTTGCCTGAGCTAACCTACTTTTTATATCCTCTTTGCTTCGTCCATCACTGGTTACTTAGCTTCCTAAGTAACAGAAGTCTCCTACTTCCTTTAGTTTTTCACCTGCCAATTTGATGTCCATAGAGCTTTCTGATTTATTTCGGCTGCATTCCAGTATTTTTTTTTACATTTATTATGTTTCATCATGAATTCTTTCCTCAAGACGGAGTCCATACCATTCAGAAACTCATTCAAATCCTCAGGCGAGTCGGCCAAGATGACGATGGTGGTTTGTTTAAATAATAATAATAATAATAATAATAATAATAAACTATACATTTTTGTATTGACAAAAGTGGATTAAATAACATACATATTTAAATCGATTTTCGTCTAGTTGTCGCATTCATACGCTCTTAAATATCATCGGACTGAGTCAACTTCCATTTAAACTCATTCTTAAAACCGTCCGACAATGGGGTTCAATCTAATTCGACTTTGATACCGAATATACCCCAGTCGAACATCTGAGCACCTCATATAAAACTCTGAAAACTTCACTGGATTCCTCCAATTATAGCCTCGGCAACATCGAAATGAGTACATTTTGAAACCAGTTAATACTTCTATGCTAACTTATTTTCCTTCATCAAAAGAGAAGAATGCTCTAGCAGGAATGTGATATACAAAGAGAGGGTCTGCTTCAGGAATTTAACAGTTTCATGAAAACATAATTATTATTCCATTGCTCAAAGAGGAAATAACATGATATATCTCTGCACAATAGCATTTTATGGAACATTTAAAAAAAAAGTTGATATTTTCTTCTGAATGCACACAGTTATTTTTTATTTTCATTCTTTGACATCCTTAGCACACAATGTCTTGTCTGTCTATACAACAGGCTTCAAATTAAGCAATATAACTTGGATGTCCAATAAAAGAACACTGTAAGCTTTTCTTTCGGTCGGGTGGAATGATGAAATTCCTCCTTCCTTATGAGAAATAGAAAGTGTTAGTTCCACCGCTAGAATGTAGAGATTTGAAGGCATATTTTTCAGTGTTGGTTATAAAAATTGATTTTCTGTGGCTTTTCAGTGGGTCAAAACACCTAACGCCATTGAGGGGCGAGGGTTCGATTCCCCTCACAGGTACCAAGTCATAAATTCTAATTTGCGATGAATGACCCGGAATGGTACGGTATTGTGTTGATATAAATTGTATGAAATCGTTTCTTACATCGGATATGCGAAAAGTCACCCATAGCGCCTTTGAGGGTCGAGAGTTCGATTCCTCTCCCAGGTACTAAGTCATAAATTTGAAATTGCTGCATATAACCCGGATCTGTACGGCATTGCGTCGATATAAATTGTGTGAAAACGTTTCTTACTTCGGATATGCGAAAAGTCATCCGTAGCGCCCTTGAATGTCAGAGTTCGATTCCCCTCCCAGGTACTAAGTCATAAATTTGAATTTGCTGCATATAACCCGGATCTGAACGTCATTGCGTCGATATAAATTGTATGAAAACGATTATTACTTCGGATATGCGAAAAGTCTTCCGTAGCGCCCTTAAATGTCGGAGTTCGATTCCCCACCCAAATTCTAAGTGGAATAATCGAATTCGCGATCTCTGGCCCAGATCGGAATCGAACCCTCGTCCCTCAAGGGCATTAAATGTGGGTGCAAAACTAATAGTATATTCGTGATCAGCACCCATGATTTACCCATAACTGATGTAAAAAGATCACATTTCGAGAAAAAATATACTTACCACCTAAACTCCATCAGTGCCAAAAAAATTACATGTATTGGTTAATATTCTTCTTCTTCTTTTCTTTAGCGTTAGTCCCGCCTTGTGGCAGGGTACGCTATTTGAATCCCCTGTCTCCACTTAACTCGGTCATGGGCTATGTCCGGATGAAGTTTGACGCCTTTCAAATCCCTGTGCAATGTATCGGCCCAACGTTGTCTCGGTCGCCCCTTTGGGCTTTTCCCGGCGACATGTTTTGCAATGGTGTCCGCTCCTGACCGTAGTACATGCCCAAACCATCGCAGACGACCCTCACGCAATTTTGAATATTTCTCCCAGGAGTATATTTATATATTTGTATCATATACCCCGCCCATTCATTGGGCACAATCGTGTTGACCGACTGAAAAGCCACAAAACGCCAACCGCTACAGTGACAAACACCCAAGGACCACATCATGTCTTCTCTGGGCTTTGATCTTTGGCCAGTGCTCTTTCATACGTTCAGTAACCCAAGTATTTAAATTTGTCAAATCTTTGAATCAGGCCATGTTATTATTATTATTATTCTTTTTGCGTTTTGCCCATTATAGAGCGCGCTTGAACTTGTTTTTCGGCTTGATGATATTCGCCTTCCTATCTTCCCAAAATCTCTTCATGAAGTCACTGTGCTGCTTCTTCCGTTCTTCTGTCCACTTGGTTCCAGTCCTGCCACTAGTTTTCACCCTAAACTTGTGCTTTGTTACTGCGGTCCTGAAGACTTTGCGGTTTCTCAGAATATTTTCTCCGATGTTCAACTCTTGCTGGTCCTCTCTTGATTCATCCAGCCAGACTATCCTTGACTTCTGAGAATTTATTACATTTCATAACCTTTTTGTAAGTCTATAATCGTCCATCCTGAAGAGGTGTCCAGAAATGTTAAACGTCTTCTTCGTGCAGTAATGCTGAAACTATCTGTGTGACGGAATTTCATCTTTTACTCCAAATTCCGTTTTCTTGTGTGGGGCCGAATATTTTTCTAAGAATTTTACGTTCTTGCTTTTCTATATTTGCAATTTTAGAATGACCTCCTAAAGCTATGGTTTCTGAAGCATATAGAGCTTCCGGTAGTACAACTGTTTTGTGGTGTTTCAGTTTTGCATTATGTGACATTACTCTTTAATTATAGTTATCCCATGTTAGTCTGAATGTTCTATGAAGTTTTGAGGCTCTTTCTACGTTAGCCAAACTGTCCAATCCTGAAGGAAGAATTATTTCTCCAAGTTATTTAAAAAATTCTACTTGTGATATTGCTTCATACGCTGTTTCTATTTTTAGCCTACTTTTCACATTATGCAAAAATGAGGAAAAAGTAGTCTTATGAGATCGGGCAAATGTGTGTCTGTCTGTCTGTCTGTCTGTCTGTCTGTCTGTCCTTCTGTATGTCTGTCTGGCTGTGTGTGTGTCCCCCCCTATCAACTCCTAAACGGCTGCAGCAATCAAAACCAAATTTAGTATGAGTAAAGATGTGCACCGGAATATCTCACGTCCATATTTGAAAATGATGTCAGTGCTACCAACTGCTGAAAAAACGCACTAGAAATTTGAGCTCCATGTTGGATATCTTGGAAAGTATGAATGGGAGCTATTTCAAAATTGGCACACGTACAGATCATAATATTTCAGTTTTATTTCCAGGAGGCCAAACATGGCAGTGTTGCCAAAATGATTATACGCCTCCTGATAGGTCTTATTTTTAAATGCATATAACTTCTACACTATCAAGTGGAATTCAACCAAATTTCGTATGTTGTATGTGTACATAACCAGATATGACTGAGCGTATTCTTAAGACCTACCAGGGCTGCCAACTGTTAATAAATGCTCCTAATTTATTTTATCCAAATACCAATATATCAGAAAGTATGCAAGCCGACAGCTTTAAACTATGCACACGTATAGTACCTGACATTCTATATTAATTTGGAGTAACTTATATACGTCAGTGCTACCAACATGATTCTAAGCCTGCTGACAGGTCCAACTTTAAATACATGTAACTTCAATACTATCATTTGGATTTCAACCAAATTTCGTATGTGCTATGTGTACCATAACAGATATGACTATGCGTATTCTAAGGAGCAACCAGGGCTGCCAACTGTTAATATGTGCTGTCCCTACTTTTGTTACCCTAATATCAATATATCAGAAAGTATGCAAGCCAATAGTTCTAAACTTTGCACACGTATAGTACCTGGCATTCTAGACGAATTTGGAGTAACTAATATACGTCAGTGCTGCCAACATGATTCTAAGCCTGCTGATAGGTCAAATTTTAAAATGCATGTAACTTCTATACTAACTAATGGATTTCATTCAAAATTGGCACAACAATAGATCATATTATTTCAGATTATTTCTGTTCAATACATGCATGACATTGTTGCCAACATGATTTTACGCGCGCTGTTAGATCCAATGTTTAACTGCATGTAACGTCCATGCTATCCAGTGGACATCAACCAAATTTTGTATTTAGTACCGTAAAAGACGGAACTAAGAATATAATCAGTCATCAGGGCTGCCAACTGTAGTGCTCTATTAGGATACATTATGCCAGGTATACAGTATTTCGAACTAATTGGAAATTTCGATATTAGCAACTTAATTTCGTCATTATTCTAGATAGGTTCATATTGTGTAGAATAATCATTGGCATGAAAAGTAGGCTGTATAGTTCTTCACGGAACTTCTTGTTTCTTTCTTGTTCATTTGCTGAAAATTCTGCATGTACTTGTTTTTTTTTTTTCAAATGATATGTGAAGGCCTGCTTGTGATGCTATTCTGTATAATGTCTCAATACCATGGTTAATTTCTTATTTGTTCCTATTGATAATCGCTAAGTCATCTGCGAAAGCCAAGCATTTCACATTATTATTATTATTATTATTATTATTATTATTATTATTATTATTATTATTATTATTATTATTACTAGAAGACCCATGCTGTTCCGCAGCATTCATATCAACAATCCTATGGAACCACTTTCCACATGGCATTTGCAGTTCGCATGCCTTTATGTTATTGACCTGAACAGACAGTTACCGTCGCCTTTGATTTTTATATAAGGTTCGCCTCTGACTAGTCATATGAATCATCAAGATGAGAGCACACAACAAACTCTACGAATGAATGTTGCAGCGGGGCAGGACATCTGGCTCCTGGGCGCATGCATGTTACAGAACACTAGACTTGCACGTCCCCTCACTACGGCCGGCACACAGCTTGCCCAGAAAAATTACCTGGATGAAATTAATATTCACAATTATAGTAATACATGGATGACAGAATCAAATAACTTGGGGCTCAATGGATAATGCGTAACGTGCATTGTGTCTAAAGCCAACAAGCATCGTCGCAGCACAGTTATTATTATTATTCTCGTATCAGAAACATACATTTTAAACATATAACACAGTTATTATATTATCTTTGCCCAAAACTTGGCCACTTCCAGTGCACTCCGTGCTCCCCGACGAAGATCTTCTTCCGTGCAGGATGCTGGGCACAGTCGACACTCAGTCATATGCAGAACAGTCTGCTCGTCTCCACAATCACATTGAATATCATCCTGGTCAATGTAACCCCATCTTGCCATATTAACCCTTGATCTGCCTACTCTAGAGCGCAGTCTATTCAGGGACTTCCAAGTTGTCCATTCCTCGTCATAGCCAGGAGGTAGAGTTTCAGAAACGTTTTCCCAACCAGGGGGAAGGTTGGTCGTAGCCCTCCACATTTGCAACCTAGCTTTTTCAGCAGTGGTTCTAAGTTCCATTGATGTTCTAAGGAAACTCTTCCTCGACTTAAGTCGTTGCGGCTGCGGTTCGTGTCCATATAGAGGATGAGTTCTTTCATGCTCCACTGTATTTCCTTCCTTGTTCGCAGCTATTTCTCTTCGAACAGGGGGTGGTGCTATTCCTGCGAGGAGATAAAGCCATTCGACTGGAGTTGATTTCAAGCAGCCTGTTATAATTCTGCAGGTATCGTGTGGCATGTGTTGAATTATACCAAACAGGAGAAGCATACTCTGTAGTTACATGTGTGGATATTTCAGATTTAGTCAAAGATGTAATTTCTGCCCATTTCTTTAAATATACAGTGTATGATAATGATATTTGATAGACGGATGCCGAGGAGGCCCGGGTTCGATTCTCAACTCTGCTAAGAAATGTAATTCTGCTCTGAAGGCTGAAACGGGGTACACTGAGCCTTCTGAGTCAAAACTGAGAAGAAGCGGGTTTGATTCCCCCTCAGACTCCCTGGAAGTGGTCTTTAGTGGTTTTCCGGGATGGTTGCTACCTTAAGGTCACGGCATTCTCCGTCCCATTCCTCACCTCAATTACCAGAAGTATGTAAATAAATAACTATGCTAATGACTCCAACTTGTTGCACCATGGTAAATCCCATGAAACGACAAAATCTTAAACGATTTGTGCGACTTTGATTATCTTGCTTATAAAGTTTGATATAATGAAACAATTTAATCAATTTATGTTCGACCCTGACTATTATGTGTCAGAAAACTGTATCATAATGAGGCTCATCAAACACTATTTTTCATTATGAAACAGTTTCTCCCACCAATCAGAGCTCAAGAAACAGTTGTGTGACCAATTAGATTAGGATACCTTCGCGCATGCGCTCAAAATCCAACAGGTCTATATAAATTACCGAAAGTGCTCCGTACATATGTTCGCGTAAATAAACTGGTGAATATGAGACAAGAAATAGCACTGCACCTTAATATCCCCAAAATCAATTTCTACAGAGCACGTTGTATTCAAACGACTTTGGTGACAGTTTTACTGAATACTGGTGCACAATCTGAACATATGGCATTGAAGCACACAGAGCGCATGCGTCGGTCGGCCAGAGAGCTTGGAAAACATAGATATACCACCCAGCGCAGCACCCGATCACAAAATTCTAGTGAATGAACAGATATTTATGAATATTTATGTTAAAACATATAATAAAGTTATAATTATCGTCGAACATAAACAGTCGTATGCAACTCGCCTATAATGGTAATTAAGACACTCGTATGGAAATTATAAAACTCGCATACGCTCTTTTTATAAACATACTCGTGTCTTAATTACAGCCATTATAGGCTCGTTGCATAATGTACAATTAAAGAATTGTAAAAAAAACAATTTCTTTTAAATTGAATATGCTGATCACTCCAATTTTAACCGGGTGAGTTAGCCGAGGTCGTTGCGGCATGACTGTTGGCAGTCGCTCACATCCGGGAGGCGAGAAGGTTCGAATCCCCCCGCCGGCAACCTTGAAGATGGTCTTCTGTGGTTTCCCATCTTCCTTCCAGGCAAATGCCGGGGTTGGTCCCTAACTATAGGCCACAGCCGCTACCTTCCAACTCCTCGACCCTCCCATCCAACATTCCTCCCCAACGGTACTTGTAGCTCACCCATTGGGTGTCCGTCTCGAAGCAGCTCCAAAACTGGCGAGCCGAACATGTCCTCGGACACTCCCGGCACTAAAAGCCATACGCTTAAAAAAAAACTCCAATTTTAATTTAAACTCCAATTATAAAAAATTAAATTAAAAATTAAGGAATTTTAAAAAGTTAAAGAAACAATTAAAAATGTATATTAAAGAGAATTTTAAATTTGAACAAATTAAAAAAAATATCAATTAAAATATCTAAAATTAAATTAATATAAAAATAAAAACTATAATTATTTAAATTATGAAGGAGTGAGTCAATGAATCTGCTCTTGAATCCAACTTGGTACAACAGAGCACACACCGGAAAACGACAGAAAATTAAAGATTTGCTGAACTTCGATATAAAGGAATGAAGTAATTTGTACCCATGAAGCATTAACCACTCCAGCCTTTCTGTCGTACCTTGTATTGTTTACCCAAGTTGCTTCAAGATTCTCAACCCTCTCCATCCACCCTCCAAAAGAAGAAAAGAAAACATTCTCTCCCGCTAATGTTGGATCTATTCTCGTTTTATTGCCCGTGAACCCATGAAACCAAAATCATCACTAATCTTGTATTGCATTAACCTTCATAAATCAAAGTTACTTGTGCAAACATTACAGAAGAAAGCGAAGAAAAATTGTCTACCTCCTCGTCTTTGAAATACAAAACCCTTCCACTTATACTACAAAAGACTATTTTTACTTCAATACCTTCTTCTTTCGATAGCATCCATCAATCTAGTGCGTGACACATTGATGGATGTTCCCCATTGAAGAAGGATATAGCGTGAATTGCGCTTCTAATATCCGTCGTGTGATGGGAGAATGTTGGGGGAGAAGTTGCCTGAATTATGATGACGATAATTTAAAAGAGGAAGGGATCTTTGCGTTCCACTTAAAGTATAATTCTTTGCATTGTATATAAGTGAGCATTAACATTTGTCTCCGGATGGAGACATTGGAGTGGTTTGCTGATGGCATTTTCATCTTAGTCGATTCACGAGATGATTTGACTGAGTATGTAAATGCTGTGGACTCAAATCAGTAAATGTAATACAAAAATAATAGAATTGAAGCAATATAAATCATTTTTTGGTGTTGCCTAGTTCCATTAAAGAATGCTTTTCAGTTGGTAAACACAAATTGTGACAAACCTGAAATTATTATTATTATTGAATATCTAACAGTATGAACCCTATTGTACATGAGTATATTAGGGTTATAGTTTTGATCGCTAAATTATTATTGGTCCTTAACACAAAATTATGAAACTAGACTATTGTAGATGTGGTGAATGAACTTAAGGAACTGTTTGTAACAGCAGGATTTCATAAACAGGTGGAATAATGGTTTTGAAAGTTCCATATTACAATTGTTCACATGACACTCAAGATCTAATCTTGTCCTGAAAAACATGGCACAGTGGACCAGTAAATGGTCCACTGTTTGAGAAGAGCCACACAAGCACAAGTAATCGCCTGCAATATCCATTTTAAAACGTTCAAAGTAGCACTTAAACTTTCCATGACCAGAGAGAAACTGCGTAAGGATGAATTCGAGCACTAATGTTTTCCTCTGGAGTCGGCTATGTATGTGGGGGAAAATAATTATCTTGTGACAGAAACTTTTGTACTGGATGCCCAGAGGTTGTTCCACTGTCTTATTAGATGTGTTTTGATTTGGGCTTTGGCATAACTTGGTGGTGGTTTATTGTATGTAAATTCTATGTTGGATGAGGAGGCTGCTTTTGCGAGGATGTCTGCCTTTTCATTTCCAGGAGAACCAATGTGTCATCGGATCCAGGAAAGACAGACATGTGGGCACTGCTGTGCTCTTAACATGAAAGTAATGGGATATTATTAATAACACGATTTTATGTACAAAATGGGATCCTTATTTGATGACGTTTCGATCGTCAAGCAATCATCTTCAGATCATGTTCACTTAGGCTTAATTAGGCTAGTGTTCAATGCTTATGAATTACACTCATGCACAAATATATATACAATGTTTAGATTACATAAGTTTGTAAAAACTTGTTTAACTCGTCAAACTTATTTACAGACAGTATAGTTCACTTCTATGGTTGTTGTGTTATTATTATTATTATTATTATTATTATTATTATTATTAATGTACTTAATTAATTACACAGGTCTACAAAATAAAATTCTTGGAGACCTATTTTGTATTCAATAACTGATTTTGTATATTGAAAGTTTATGGATTACGGAAATGTATTCTAAGTTCCTCTATCACACCACGTTTTAAAAATAAACTACATATTAAAGAAATCATTACAAGATGCGTGGACTTGAAAAACTGCATTGTATTGTTTCTTTGTATCAGGCAGAGTTTAGTACATGCAAATAATAAACACATTAACTTAGGACACATTGTAACAAATACGTATCGAAGAAAAAAACGAGTTTGTGTTCACTTCTATGATTAAGTCAATGGAACCGTTGCTGCTCGGATGCAAAGCTTCTTATACTGCTTTCTCTCTTGTTGACTTTAATAGGATCATCCCATTTTATCAGCCAACAGTAGAGATATTGTAAATTTTTGCAATATCTTGTTAATCAAAATTACTGCAATTATAAACAAGATGTTCAGTTAAGAACATATAGCCTACTTTCTCCTAAAAGCATGGGTATTGTTGTAACTCTTTGTCCTTTTCAAGAAGTATAATTGAATGTTGGTTGTGGTAGCTTGTTGAAATACAACGTGCTATACGGATATTATACATGAATATGAGTTGCCCTTTGCTAGTGATACCTCTGTAAAAAATGTCATTCAATTCGGTTTCACCGTGTTTGAATTGATATTGGGAATCAATTTGCACACATATATGGCCATTATCTGCAAACTATTAGGCTGACGACTTTGTAGTTCAGTCAAAAGATGCTTCCCACTAGAAGATATGTTGTTGCAAAATTTGGTATAGATCAAATGATTAGGTTGGTCATAATTTGATTTAAGCTTTTAGCATTTGGTTGGCCGCCATTCCATTTCCCTCAAGATGGCGCGATATAAAACATGGCACTGAGGTGCCCTTCGCTATTGCTACTCTGTACCAAATTATGAGCTTGCCAGGGTGGGTGTGTAGATAGCATGTCGGTCTACTAACCCCAAGATTGCAGGTTCGCACCTGGCCGTGGTAAGCGATTTTTGAAAAGGGGCAAAAATACGACACTCAGGTCATACGATGTTGGCATGTCAAAGATCCCATTTGACTTCTGTAGTCCGTATTCATAATGGCAAAATTAATCTCGGGAGTTTCCTCCAACACAATGTTCCTCATTTCTCTACTAGAACGCGCTATAGTGTTCAAGGAGCTTAGATATCTAACCTCCGTGACTTTCATAGTGATTCAAGGAACAACGAAATTCGACATGCAAGCTACCCTCTGGGTGTTAAATTACAAAGCTTGCACCCGGCAACCGAGGCCATACGATATTATTATTGCCAAATTTCGTTCAATACGGTTTTACCATGTTTGAATTGATAGGGGAAATCGATTAGCACACATACATGGCCGCCATATGTAAACTCTTGGACTGATGACTTTGTCGCTTGGACAAAGAACGTTTCTCACACAAAGGTATGTTGTTGCAAAATTGGGTAGAGATCAGATGATTAGGTGGGTCGTAATTTGATATAAACTTTTAAAATTTGGGTGGCCACCATTACGTTCCCGTCAAGATGGCGGCAATATAAAACATGGCATTCAGGTGCCCTTTGCTAGTGCTACCTCTGTACCAAATTACGTTCAATTGGGTTTCACCGTGTTTAAATTTATACGGGGAATCGATTTGCACACATACAAGGCCCTATCTGCAAACTATTCGGCTGATGTCTTTGTAGTTTAGTAAAAAGAAGCTCGCCATATAAATAGATGTTGTTGCAAAATTTGGTAGAGAACGGATGTTTAGGTTAGTCGTAATTTGATTCAAGCTTTGAACATTTGGGTGGTCACCATTAAGTTTCCGTCTAGATGGCGGCGATATAAAACATGGCACTGAGGTGCTGTTTGCTAGTGCTATCTCTGTACCAAATTTCGTTCAATTGGGTTTGACCGTGTTTGAATTGATAGGGGGAATCGATTTGCACACATATATGGTCACCATCTGTCAACTATTGGGCTGATGATGATCTTGTAGATTGGTCAAAATATTCTTCCCGCATAAAGGTATGTTGTTGCAAAATTTGGTAGAGATCAGATTATTAGGTTGGTCGAAATTGGATTTAAGCTTTTAACATTTGGGTGACCAATATTACGTTTTCGTCAAGTTGGCGGCTATATAAAATATGACACTGAGGTGCCCACTGCCAGAGCTAACTATGTACCAAATGTTCGATTCCGTTTAACCGTGTTTGAATAGCTAGGGGGATCGCTTTGCACAAATACATGGCCGCCATCCGCAAAGAATTGGGCTGATGACCTTGTAGTTTGGTCAAATGATTCTTCATACATAAAGGTATAATGTTGCAAAATTTGGTAGAGATCAGACGAATAGGTTGGTCGTAATTTGATTTAAGCTTTAGCATTTGGGTGGCCACCATTACGTTTTCGTCAAGATGGCGGCAATATAAAGCAGTGCACAGGGGTGTCCTTTGCTGGTGCTACCTTCGTACCAAATTTCGTTCAATTCGGTTTCACCGTGTTTGACTTGATAGGGGGAATCGATTTGCTCACATACATGGCCACCATCTGCAAACAATTGGGTTGATGACCTTGTAGTTTAATCAAAAGTCGCTCGCCTTATAAATATATGTTGTTGCAAAATTTGGTAGAGATTGGATGATCAGGTTAGTCGTAATTTGATTTAAGCTTTGAACATTTGGGTTCCTGCCATTACGTTTCTGTCAAGATGTACAGTAAGTCTACTTTCATTTTTTGCAAAAATTGAAAGTAGACTAAAAAATGGTATGCGATAGGACAAAAGTAATGGCACTTCCAAATTCAGATGAACAATGCACATGTAAAATAAGAGTCATAAGCAAGAAAGGAAAGATTGTTAGACCTGAGTACTTATTAATGTTTAGAGGAGATATTTGTGACTCATTCATTATTAAAACTGACTTAAGCCAGGGACACTGTTTGTCACCTCAGATTTTGAATTGTGCTTTAGAATATGTAAGGAGAGGATGGTATTTAGAGAATCCTAAAAATATAAAAATTGGAAGTTTTAATCAAATAATTAGTTTAAACCACTCAAAAATAATATTGATGAACATGAAATCATAACTGTTGATCATTTAAATATTTAGGTGAAATTATCACCTATAATCTATAAGGTGCGTTCAAAAAGTAACTGTGACACGGTCAATGGCTGTCTCATCAAATTCCCTGGGCTGCGATGTGAACCAGTTCCGCACGTACAGCTGGAAGTCGGCGTCCGATGTGAATCGTTGGCCCCGCAGAGCCCTTTTCAGGGGACCAAACATGGCGTAATCAAAGGGAGAGAGGTCTTCACTCTATGGAGGATGGCCGAGAACCTCCCATTTGAATTTCTGCAGGAGTGCCACGACTGTGTTGGCCGTATGAGGTCGTGCATGGTCGTGGAGCGACCACGGCGGCTATGGTGTTCACTGTCACTCGGCGGTCCTGGGTATTGAGTGCATCAACCAGCTGGACGTTGTCATCGGTAATGCAGGGGGGTGCCCCAGACCGGGCATCATCGCCTAACGACACCCGTCCTTCCCTGAAGCGCTTGTGCCACGCCTTGACCCTTGCAAGGGACATGCAGTGTTCGCCGTACACTTGTGTCATTCGGTGATGAATGTCCATTCTCCCTACTCCTTCCGCTGTCAGAACCGAACAACACCTCTTTGCTCTTCGGTTGAAGCCTCCATGTCACTGTTTGCAATGCGACTGGCAGCGTTGGACGATTGATGCATGCTGCTGCTCGCTTTGTATCGTCACGTGATGTGTACGCGTGCCCTCTAGCGACGGGCTGTGACCTTCCACGCTCTGGTCGGAACCACACCTCGTTACACACGCCACAATTACCCGATGTAGTCACCAGTTTGCGCATTCAAGCCTCCGGCTCGTTAATTTTTGGACGAACCTTATAAAAGGAAAACCAACCTGGCAGAATAGAATAAATGAATAAAGCCACTTATATAACCAAACAAGACGTTCAGTAGAGAACATATAGCCTACTTTCTCTTAAATGCATGGGTATAGTTATAACTCTTTGTCCTTTTCAAGTAGTATATTAATTGAATATTGGTTGTAGTAGCTTGTTGAAATATAACGTGCTATACGGATATTAAACGTTGATTGATTTAATCCTCACTCGAATTATATATACACACTATAATACAGCTATCACAATAACACAGGTTATCAGAAAAAAATCAACATTCACCCAAGTACACGGGGCTAAATGACCATGATGTCCATGCATCTCAAATGAAACAACAACAACAACAGATTCCTACCCAAATCCTTCCTCGTATAAAAGTACAGACATCGCAGAGGCACATGTTATCAGAAAATTTCTACACACGCCCAAGTAAACGTGGCTACAAAATCATCATGCCGCAAAACCTCTAACGAATCAACAACAAAACAACAACAACAACCATAAACTCTACCGCGGATCAAGGACAACGAATAGTAATCGCTTTATTCGAGTGAAGTATGTGGTGTTGTACGTATATTAGCTGAAGTACCCGTGCTTCGCTACGCGTCATAAATAAATTAAAATATGAAGGTGACAGTTAAAACAGGGGATAGGCGAGGTGCTGCGCAGAGGGAGATTAAGGATGGAACATTTTGTCCAACTAAACCGTTCGGCGTTGACCGTGTTTTATAGCACAAATATAGGTTTTACTCGCTAACCGTTGGAGATACCTTTCGGATAGAAAATGTAATTTTTAACCTCGTATATGCCATCAAAAGTTTGCTATTTCTTAGCGTTCACTTTTTATTTGAAATGGAAATATGAAAGTTTGAAACCAAAGGGTGTAGTGACGTCACTAAAATGGTCGCCATTGTGCAAAGTATTGAAATCAAAAGTAGCCTATATGTTAACCAGGTAAATCAGCTACTTCCATGTAAAATTCATGTAAGTCGGACCAGTGGTTCTTGCGTGATTGAGTAATACACAGACACACACCAACTCATTTTTAGCCTCGCTTCGCTCGTGTCATAGTCGTGTCATATTGTTATTCAATGACATGCAGGTTTAACCCCGTTAACACCCCTTTAGAACCTGAATATCCAAAAATCCCTCCTTAGTAGACTTTTTAGACACACAACAAACATATCCCCTTCTTCTAACTTCAATAGTTTTGATTGGTCGATGAGAGTGAACATCCAAAAATCCTTCCTTAGTGGACATTTTTCTTCCAGAATTTCACCCCTCCCCATATGCCCCTTAAATTGGATTTATGAAAAAATCGGTCGAACACCTACTTATTTTAATTATTTATTCATTTATTTATTTTTAAGCTGATTGGAACTCGGAGAAAATCAAACTCCTCGCCTATGTCGTTTAAGAGATACACGCTCCGTTAGGAATCTTTCAACACCCACTTGTCATCCCTTTCACCTCATAATATACACCACATCGAAAAACCATTAGACATGTGTCAGCTTATTTTAAATGATTTTAAATGTTGAATAAGAGATACAGTACACGCTCCATTAAGAATCCTTCAACCCCCAATTTTCTCCCCTTTCACCTCATAATATACACCATATCGATAAACCCTTAGACATATGTCTGCTTATTTATGCCATGTATCACATTCCAAAATGAAACCACTCATGAGATATTGTTATTCAATGAAATGCACGTTTACCCCCTTAACACCTCATTAGAACCTGAATATCCAAAACTCTTTCCTTAGTGGATGTTTTCGACATACAACGAACTTATCCCCAAAATTTCATGTTTCTAACTTCAATAATTTTGGCTGGGCGATGATGAGTGAGTCAGTCAGTCAGGACATTTTCTTTCATTAATTTTTGAGAATTTCACCCCTCCCCAAGAACCCCTTAAATTGGATTTATGAAAAACACGGTCGAACACCTATTTACTTATTTAAAGCTGTTTTCCCCCTGAGTTTGATGAGTGAGTAAGTAAGTCAATCAGTTAGGACACTTTCTTTCCTGTTTTTTTCCCCAAATTTCACTCCTCCCCATGGGCCCCTTAAATTGGATTTATGAAGAAATGGTCGAACACCTATTTACTTATTTTTAATCTGCTTTTTTCGCTGAATTTCAAACTTATCGCCTATGTTGAATAAGAGATACAGTACACGCTCCATTAAGAATCCTTCAACCCCCTATTTTCTCCCCTTTCACCTCATAATATACACCATATCGATAAACCCTTAGACATATGTCTGCTTATTTTGAATGCTTAGTTTGTATGCCGAATATCACATCCCCAAATGAAACAACTCGTGAGATATTGTTATTCAATGAAATGCAAGTTTAACCCCCTTAACACCCCTTCAGAACATGAATATCCGAAAATCCATCCTTAGTGGACTTTTTCGACATACAACGAACATATCCCCAAAATTTCAAGTTTCTAACTGCAATAGGTTTGCTGGGGGATGATGAGTGAATATCCAAAAATCCTTCCTTAGTGGACTTCTTTCCCCAGAATTTCATCCCTCCCCATGAGCCCCTTAAATTGAATTATGAAAAAACGATCGAACACCTATTTACTACTTTTTCAATCTGATTTTTCTCCCTGAGATTCTTATTTTTGCCTCTGTCTTTTAGGAGATACTTGCTTCGTTAAGAATTCTTCAACACTCACTTTTCACACATACACCTCATAATATACACCACATCGAAAAACCCTCAGACATGTGTCTTCTTAATGATGATTTTATATGCCTAGTATCCCATCCCAAAGGAAACCAATCGGGAGATATTGTTATTCAATTAAATGCAAGTCTACCCCCTTAACACCCCTTTAGAACCTGAATATCCAAAATTCCTTCCTTAGTAGACGTTTTCGACACACAACGAACATAGCCCCTTAATGTCATGTTTCTAACTTCAATAATTTTGTCTGGGGGATGATGAGTGAGTGAGAAAGTCAGGACATTTTCTTTCAATTATTTTTCAGAATTTTACCCCTCTCATGAACCCCTTAAATTGGATTTATGAAAAAACAAGATGTTCAGTAAAGAACATATAGCCTACTTTCTCCTAAATGTATGAGTATAGTTATAACTCGTTGTTATTATCAAAGAGTATAATAGAACTATTCTTTGTTGAAGACCTTAGAAACGATTTACCTCTACCAAACGCCACAACCTAGATAAAAACTGCTACCATCATTGAAGAAAGAAAGATAAGAAGTATATCAAGAATGTTATGGATCTGGAGACATAATCGACCGGACTGGTGGCGTGGCTCAGCGGTAACGTTCTCGCTTGCTGGGCCCTAGGTTGCAGGTTCGTATCCTGGCGCATTCAGCTGGCATTTGAGGGTGCACAAATGCGAGGGAGCCGTGTCAGTACATTTACTGGCACGTTAAAGATCCCCTTCGGGCTAAAATTCCGGCACCCCGGTGTCTCTAAAAGCAGCAGTAGTTAAAAGGGATGTAAAACCAATAACATTATTATTATTATTATTATTATTATTATTATTATTATTATTACATATACGACCTGCCGTGGGCAACATCCAACTTTGAGTTGAGGCATGTCTTTACACGTCTGGTTGTGCATGGCTTTCACAACCCTAATTGAATTAACAAATCTTTCCATGACCCTACAGAGACGTGTGTATACAAACTATGTGGATATTTTCGATTGCTATTTGCCTGAAATAAAAGTAGTGATTAATAACCTGAACTAACACCAACGGCTTGAATTCAGTTACTATGTGAACTCGTTTTGTTCTTTACTTCAAATAACATTTTCAAGTAACGCAAAATAGGCTGTTACAAACCCTTTAAAATAAAAAGTTAAAATGTATCGTAGTATCACCTTGTCATTCTTCAAATTCGATGCGCATAGAATGCCAATGGTATAGTAATCAATGGAGCCCCACGTAGACTAGTCGTGACATCTAGTGGTGAAATATCGAACAATATAATCCTAACAGAGCGAGTGCATTCTAGCGGCCAGAAGAAGAAACTTTTCAATAAAATCTGGAAGTTAATAAGTAGGTCGGCATGCAGTTACCTTTTTGGCAGCTAGATGTCTCGAGTAAATCTGCTGGCGAATTATGTTTTAATTAAATATATATTTTACACCATAATATGCACAATATAACGCTTAATTTTAAAACGTCTGAGTCATTACAAAACAATAAACATATAACATTTCAAGCAAAAAACCTAGCTCTGACCGGGTTTGAACCATAGGCATTTGAACGATAGGCTAACGCTCTACCACTGAGCTAATTGTGTCAACGAATATCGTTCTATATAAAATGACTTACATAGAACTTGTTATCAAATAATGATTTATACTAAACGATTTCATCACTGGAATATATTATTTATATATAAAGCATTTCATGCAAAGTTTATTTATTTTGTATCAGTACGCTATATTGCATGCAATACTCAAATTAGTGAAATATAAGTCAGGCACAAGATATCCGCTGCCATCTTGTCTTATTACTGAATCGGCTCAGCTTTTTAAAATCACGTCTGCACTATAGTATTACAAAATAAACTTTTAATTTCGAACGTGCCTCTTCCTTTAGAACAGTTAAAACGATTCTCGGCTCGATAATCGGAACTGGTGGGTCCCATGATATGGATTATAAAGTTTGCATAATTCGCACGGCCGCCATACTGAAATGGTATGGCGGACGACCTTTTAGTTTGGTCACAAGACGCATCCTATACGAAGGTATGTTGTTACCAAATTTGGTAGAGATCGGATGATTTGGTTAGTCGTTATTTGATTTTACGTTTTGAACGTTTGAGTGGCCGCCATTCAGTTTTAGTAAAGATGGCGGCGATATAAAACATGACACTGAGGTGCCCTTTGCTTGTTCTATCTCTGTACCAAATTTCGTTCAATTCGGTTTCACCGTGTTCGAATTGATAGGTGGGGACAGACATTCAGAGTACACACACTCACACACACACAGACACACACACAGACTCACACACACACATACACACACACACACACAGACGGACACACTTTTTTCGCCCTGTGTTGATCTCATAAGTCTACTTTCATTTTTTGCAAAAATCGAAAGTAGGCTAAAAAACGGTCGAACACCTATTTACTTATTTTTGAGCTGTTCAACCCCCCTGAGTTTGATGAGTGAGTGAGTTAGGACACTTTCTTTCCTGTTTTACCCCCCAGAATTTCACCCCTCTCCATGGGCCCCTTAAATTGGATTGATGAAAAAACGTTTGAACACCTATTAACTTATTTTTTAAGCTGTCTTTTTCCCCTGAGTTTGATGAGTGAGTGAGTTAGTCAGTCAGTTAGGACACTTTCTCCCCTTTTTCCACCCAGAATTTCACCCCACCCCATTGGCTCCTTAAATTAATTTATGAAAAAACGATGGAACACCGATTTACTTATTTTTTAAGCTGATTTTTTTTCGCTGAGTTTCAAATTTCTCGCCTATGTCGTTTAGGAGATAGGCCTACACGCTTCGTTAGGAATCCTTCAACCCCCAATTTTCACCACTTTCACCTCATAATAAAACACCACATCGAAAAACCCTTAGACACATGTCTGCTTATTTTTAATGATTAGTTTATATGCCGAGTATCACATCCAAAAATGAAACCACTCGTGAGATATTGTTATTCAATAAAATGCAGGTTTAACCCCCTTAAGACCCCTTTAGAACCTGAATATTCAAAAATCCTCCCTTAGTGTATGGTTTTGACATACAACAAACATATCCCAAAAATGACATGTTTCCAACTTCAATATTTTTGGCTGGGCGATGATGAGTGGGTGAGTGAGTCAGGACATTTTCTTTCAATTTTTTTTTTCAGAATTTCACCCCTCCCGATGAACCCCTAAAATTTGGTTTATCAAAAAAACTGTCGAACACATATAAGTTATACTTATTTTTAAGCAGTTTTTCCCCCTGAGTTTGAAGAGCGAGTGAGTCAATCGGTTAGGACACTTTCTTTCCAGTTTTTTACCCAGAATTTCACCCCTCCCCATAGGCCCCTTAAATTGGATTTTTGAAAAAACGGTCAAACACCTATTTACTTATTTTTAGCCTACTTTCGATTTTTGCAAAACATGAAAGTAGACTTATGAGATCACTACAGGGCGAAAAAAGTGTGTCTGTCTGTGTGTGTGTATGTGTGTGAGTCCGTGTGTGTGTGTGAGTGTGTGTACTCTGAATGTCTGTCCCCCCCTATCAATTCGAACACGGTGAAACCGAATTGAACGAAATTTGGTACAGAGGTAGCACTGGAAAAGGGCACCTCAGTGTCATGTTTATATCGCCGCCATCTTTACCAGAACTTAATGGTGGCCACTCAAATGGTCAAAACGTAATAATGCATTACAACCAAACTAATAATCGGATCTTTACCAAATTTAGTAACAACGTTCCTTCATATGAGGCGCGTCTTGTGCCCAAACTACGAGGTCATCAACCGTACCATTTCAGAATGGCGGCCGTGTGAATTATGCAACCTTTATAATCCTTAACATGGGACCCACCAGTTCCGACTATCGAACCAAGAATCGTTTAATCTGTTTGAAACGACGTGGCCCGTTTGAAATTAAAAGTTTATATTTTAATATTATAGTCTAGAAGTGATTTTAAAAAGCTGAGTCGTCTCGGTTATTTGACAAGATGGCAGCTGATCTCTCGTTCTGACCTATATTTTATTAATTTCAGTATGTTGCATGCAATATAGGCTAGTGGTAACAAATATATGAACTTTCTATGAAATGAACTCGGTTTAAAATATACTCCAGTAAAGAAATCGTTTAGTCCAAGTCTTGATTTGCTATAACGTGGTATATGTATTGGTTCCTAACGATCTATTAGGGTGTGCACGATTGGCTGCGTGGTCAGCGCGTTAGTCTTTCACCAGGCTGGCCGTGGTTCAAATCCTATCAGAGTTGGACTTTTTTCTTGATTTTTTTATATTTATTATTTCTTGAGTACTGAGACGTTATAAAATAAAGCATTATAAGGTGCATTTTGAAATGGAAAATATATATTTAATTAAAACAACATTCACCACCGGAGTGATATCTAAGAGTAATTACTTGAACTATGTTATTGGTAACCACAGCCTTCTAGATACGAGCTATGCTCTCTACCAGCCAGTTAGTTAACCCATGTCTACAGTATAATTGCGAAGGTTATTATTTTTGCCGATAGAGGGTACACATCCCCAAGATAAGGCGCGATTATCACTGCATCATCAAGCAGTACCGGTACATTGCCTACGTCACAGAAGGGTTTGGTTTACGCGCCATGGCCTGTCTTTCTCGTTAGCCGCGATTACAAATTAGCTGTGTAATAGTTATATTAAATATGTTTCTCCCAGTGATACGTTTAGAGCAACTAGTTGAAATTGTTGTAAGTAGTCGGTGTTAATAAACTGAATACCTACGTTGTTTGGAGTGTTTACTGATGAAATTGCAAAATGCTGGGGTAAATTATTTGAACGCCACTCCTCAAATCCAGTGTGCCAATTTGCACTTCGAATTGGAAGAAATTAGGAGATGATAAAGACAAAGAGTTATAACTATACCCATACATTTAGCAGAAAGTAGGCTATATGTTATTTTTTATCCTGATTTTTTCCCGCTGAGTTTCAAACTCCTCGTTTATCCTATGTCGTTTATGAGATACAGGCTCCATTAGGAATCTTTCAACCCCCACTTTTCACCCCTTTCACCTCATAATATACACCACATCGAAAAACCCTCAGACACGAGTCTTCTTATTAGCCTATTTTCAATTTTGAAAAAATAGGCTTATGAGATCACCTTTTGTCCGTGTGTGTGTGTGTGTGCGTGTGTGTGTGATTCGTGTGTGTGTCCCCCTAATAAAATCTAAACGGCTGGAGCGATTTCAATGAAACTCGGTTAGTTCATAGCACTATTCCGGACGACCCCGACCGTGCCCTTCAAATTTTGTTACGACGCACCAATCCAACATGGCGGCTGTGCGAAATATTTTACCAGCATCAATATCTCCGAAACTATTACCGATATTACCCTGACATTTTGTATGGTGATAAAGGAAACTACTATAAGTTCACTTATGTGACCTTTGAAAACCTGGTAACTACAAAACCAACATGGCGGTCAAGCGAAGTTGCGACTTTTAAATGGACGTTTCTCGCGATTTAACCAACCAAACGCAATGAAACATGGTACAGTATATGTTTATATACATTGTAATGCACCGACATCTAACTTAGTTCAATTGTTTACTTAACCACAATATGGCGGATGTGCGAAATATTTCACCGGCATTCTATATCTCTGAAACTATTAGCGGTATCTCCCTGAAATTTTGTACGGAGATAAAGGGCACTACCGGAAGTGCATCTATAAACTTTCAAAAACCGGTTAACTACAGAACGGCCAAGCGAATTTGAAAATTTTAAATAGACCTTTCTCGCGATTTAATGTCCAAACGCACTGAAATCTGGCACAGGAAATATTTATACACATTGTAATGCAATCGTATCTAATTTAGTTGAATTGTTTACATAACCTCAAGATGGCGGCTGTGCGAATTTTAAAATTAAGTTTTTATTTCTTGTGATGTAGTCCCCCCGCGTGGCGACCGGGGTTTAGAAATGTCCCTCCGTAGCCCATGCGTGTCGTAAGAGGCGACGAAAATGGATACCCGGTGCCTGGGGGTGTAACTGGGCCACCCTGTCTCCTGGGGACATAAATAAGGAGGCTGGGAAGGCAACCCAACAAACCACTTCACATTGGGCTAATCACCCGTGTGGGGGTAGAAATGATTCAAAGCAACAACAGTAGCCTCGAATTGGACGGATCTACACGACGACAACGACCGCAATGGAAACGGAATATGAGATTTGGTATAGAAGCGAGGGAAAACAATGCCGGAAATGAAGAGATTGTGTGAAAATAGATCGGAGTGGCAGAGATGGACAGAACGAGGCTACCCCGACGCTTAAAGGCACAAGGGATACGAAGAAGAAGAAGAAGTGATGTAGTCAAGCGATCGAAGTGAAAGTTTAAATAATGAACCTACGCAATAATTTTCCTTTAATGGTACATGACTCTATGGCCTATACATTTAACAATCCAACATGACGACCATCCGAAATATTTAGACGGCTCTGAATATCTACGAATCTATTATAGCAATTAAACTGATTTTTTTTATGTTCATAGGGGCTATGAACTTAAGTACACCTATAGGACTTTAAATAACCTGGTGATCACAAATCCAACATGGCGGCGACGCGAAGTATAAATATTCACATGGACGTTTCTCGCAATTTAACCATCCGAATGCAGTGAAACTTGGTACAGTAAATCCTTATATGAATGAATGGTAATCCATTGGCATCCAATTTATTTCAATTGTTTCCATAACCTTAAGATGGCAGCTGTGCGAAATTTTAAAATCTCCTTGTTACTTCTTGTGTCCTAATTATGCGATTGAAGTTTGAATACTACACGTACACAATAATCTGCATGTAACAGTACATAACTCTAGGACCTACATATATAAAATCCAACATGGCAACCATCCGAAATATTTAGTCGGTTCTCAATATCTACGAATCTATTACAGCAATCAAACTGAAATTGTGTATGTTGATAGTGGCAATTAACATAAGTAGGATATATGAAAATAGGCTGTATAGTTCTTCACGGAACTACTTGTTTTTAATGATGAGTTTATATGCCGAGTATCACATCCCCCAATTAATCCAATCGGGAGATATTGCTATTCAATGAAATGCAGGTCTACCCCCTTAACACCCCCTTTAGAACCTGAATATCCAAAAATCCTTTCTTAGTGGGCGTTTGTGGCCCTTGAGTAAGCAGCATACCAAATTTCATTCCAATCCGTCGGGTGGGTTCTGAGATTTCGTGATGAATGTGTGAGTGAGTGAGTGAGTGAGTGAGTGGTATTTGACAAATATCTAGTAGATAGTGTCAAGTCCTTGTTAGGCTAAACTCGGTTGACAGTGCTGTGTGAGCAGTTGAGTAACTAACGGGATTTCAAGTAAGGATCCTCATTTTCTATACCGGTAGTGCAGAGCGCAACTCGAATCCAGTCGGCCGTGTCTCGACTTGAGCTATGTTGCCATGGAAACTATCTGCCTTGCCATTCCTTCATGAGTGTATTTTATGATTTGATTAGCCTGTGCTTGAGTGCAAAAGGGCCGAAATCAGAAGAATGAGAAAAGACTATCGTAAATTCATGTAGCCAGCGGTTCCTTCTGGGTCCTAAACTATGTGTATGCAAAATTTGGTTGAGATTGGTGAAACGGTGTAGATTTGTATACGGAACCAACCCATCCACCCACCCACCCACATACATACAGACTTTCACTTTTATATATATACTAGCAGAAGTACCCGTTCTTCGAACGGTGTTCGTTGTTAACACCAGACATTATCAATTGAGCTACTGTTGCAATGGTTAGCGGTTTGTCATTCCTTCAAGTTTATCAGAACGAAGTTAGTTTACTGGGAATATCATACACACTGTTAATTTAAGGCCCTTAAAATGTAGTTTTCGGAGACCCTTTATAGATTCCCGAATTTTGTGTCTCACATTGAGAAGCGCAACATATGCTTTGGTCGTCCTTCTAGGATAATTTTTATATTTCGCCTATTTTAGCATATATTGAGATGTTTTTCTATATATCCATCCTTCTACTGTATGAAAAGTACGGTGAAGAGTTTTATAAATGATTGGTGTATTGACTCTCATGGTTACCATACCTAATTTTACGATGCACCAAGCATCCGAACACGAGGTATAGGCGTACATAAAGATACATAGAAAGACAGACAGGCAATTCTATTGTCTACAACATATCACCCAGATATCCAAATATGGGTATATCTACCACACAGTATCAAATAACATCATTCTTACGATGAACCCGTATGTCGACAAAAAAAAAGTTAAAATGTGCTCTCAGACTAAATTCACCTAACGTGTACTTCCTGACGTGAAATACAATTGAAAGCCTTGTAGAAGAAACGCAATACACGTTACAAAAAACTGACCCTCTATGTTGTGCTACGTGCCCATACTCAGGAAGACCCCTTTCATAAATTATAAAGGCTTGTGGTGCATGAAAATTCAGGTTCTTTAGCCTCAAATTGCCCAAATTCCTAAAAGACGCAAAAATTCTGGTTCAATTCAGGAATGTTTGAAAATAATGTTTCTGTTTGCAGATATAATAGACCTTCTGTACTATATGTCGAACGTGAAAATTGCATGAAAAAATTCTAGGGTACCCCTTCACCCACTTAATTGCATTGATGATTTATACGGTCTACGTTAGTTCCGTGATAACCTTATAGCCATTTGCAAACTTTCACAGAAATGTAATAAATGGAGTGACATTGCTTCTTACAGAAATAGATGGAAAGTTGCATGCCACCCCTTGAGATAATGTGCTCACGGTTACCGATTTGCATTCCTTCACAAGTTTGTTAAATTAAATTAAATTAGTTTTCTGGGAATATTTCAGAAACTGTTGGATTTAGAGCCTCATAATGTAGTTTTCGAGGATCTTTTAGGGCCCCCGAGTTTTGTTTCTGGCACCGAGGGGATTTGTCTCATCGTTGTACGCCATAATATAATACTAATAATAATATAATATAGGGAGAAATTATAACACCTATTTTTATTTTATTTTTAATTCAGCCAATGGCCATGTACTTTTCTTTTCAGGACGGGTCAGGGAAGGGATATTATCAGAGAAAGAAGCATTCACATCACGCATGAGCAAAATGGAAATGGCCTACCATTTAACTAAGGGCATCTATAAGAAAAGGTCAATATCCTTCAACGCAAAACTAAAACATTACTGCAGTGTCATCCGTCCGGAGGTCTTGCATGCTTCTGAATGCCTCGCGATGAACAAAAAAGGCTTGGTCGAGAAACTGGAGGCCAAAGAAAGGAAAATTTTGAGAGAGATATTGGGTTCCATCAAAGACAATGGGGAATACAGAAGACGGCATAACCGTGACCTATATACTCATGGGGAGAAGATAAGCAACGTCATCCGGAAGAGAAGGTTACCATTTTTTGGGCATGTGAAACGAATGAGCCCAGCGAGACTGACCAACCGCAACATAACTTCCTTTCAGGAGAGGAAAACAAAATGGGCCTGGTGCATTGAACTGGATAAAGATCTGAAAGAAGTGGGGATTACACCAACAGATATTCAGGAGCGCGCCCCACTCAAAGGGAAACTTCAAGCTTGTAAAGGTTTCCAAGAAAAACCGAAGCTGAAAACGGGAAAGATTTGGACCCAGGAACGGAAGGAAGTCCACCGAGAACGAATGCGGGCGTACAGGGCAAACATCAAAGCCAGTAGGAGACGGTTGGAATGACGCGGTCCATAGATGGCCTATACGAAATGAATGAATGAATGAATGAATAATATGGGTATAGGAATATAATAGACCTGCCGTACCACACCCGCAGGTGTAAATCGCGTGAAAATATTCTAGAGTACTCCTTGATCCCCTTAAGCGCATTATACGTATTGATGAATTTTACGGCTTAATTTGGTTCCGTGATAACCTTCTAGCCGTTTGCAAACTTTCACACTAATGTAATTAATGGAATTTCATTGCGTCTTACAGCAATAGATGGACCTCTGAGAATCCGTTGGCATGGTTACTGGCTTGCATTCGTTCAGTAGTTTATTAAATTAAATTAAATTAGTTTTCTGGGAATATCTCAGAAACGGTTGGTCTTCGGTCCTTAAAATGTGGTTTTCGGTGACCCGGGTTTTGTCTCTCACATTGAGGGGCTGAAAATGAGTTTTGTCTCGTCCTTCTACGCCTATTTCAGCATATATTTTAAGGGGGTAGGCCCCCTTTTATGAGAGGTACGGAGAAGAGTTACATCAATGATTAGTGTCGTGCCTCTAATGGATATCTGTACCAAATTTTACGTTTATACACCCAGCCGTTCTCGAGTTATAAGGGAACAAATTTGTCCACAAACAAACAAACAAACAGACAGACAGACAAAAAAGAAATATTTTCGCGCGCATCCATCATAAAACAGTCTGAAACGTGTAAAAAACTCAAATTTCCACAGAAATTCAGAGAAAAACACACAAAAGTTAATTTTTATATATAGAGATATACAGTGTGGTCCACCTGCCCCTTATTTTTATTGGAGGAAGGCAACCCAACTAACGCGTATATCACAGTCATCCTAAAAACATTGGTACCTGCTCCTTTACGTCCATTATACAACTTTACTGTTGAGTATATCCTCGCGAATAGAGTAGAAACCAATAGTAGCAGTGTTCCTTCAATGACCTCAAATGTAATGCATGAATGAAACGATCAGAGCTCCGAATAACACCTTCTTACGTTTGGACAGGAAGTGTCTACGAATAGATTCAATTACAGCTATACACCATGGTTCACGGTAGCTATGGTGGCTAAATCAAGAATTGCTAGAATAGCGTCAACGAAGTCGCATTGTAGTAGGTTCGATCCTTGACCCAGTACTTTTTTTTGTTGCTTAATGTCGTTTATTGTGGATGTATTATGGACGCATATCTATCTGTTCCAACGAGTGATTTTTTATTTGGTCCTCAAAAGGACCGTATTTACCCGATGGTTCGCAGCCAGATTGGACGACGACATTATGATCTGTAGAACGAAAGCAAGGTATCCTGTGTATTCAAGGTAGCAAGTGTTCGAAATTTTGACCACCTTGGTTTAAAGGAAAACTCGGACTCACTCAGACGACCCACATAACAAATAGATTTGTTATGTGGGTAGGCTCACGAATAAATACATCAGACCGAAACTATAATTTCTTTCAACGGCGTATGTGCGAAAAGCACTTGCTATACACTTACAGTAATAGTTAGTTAGTGATGTTTTAAGGGGCGGAACTACGAGGTCATCTGCCCCAAATATACAGTAAATACAGATAATTATAACATTATTGGTTTTACGTCCCTTTTAATTGCTCTGGCTTTTAGATACGACGGGGTGCCGGAATTTTGCTCCTAAGGGGATCTTCAACGTACCAGTAAATCTACTGGCACGGCTCCCTCGCATTTGCGCACCCTCAAATACCAGCTGTCTGTGCCAGGATACGAACCTGCAACCTTGGGCACAGCAAGCGAAAACGTTACCGCTGAGCCTCGCAGCAAGGCAGTAATTACAGAGCGTGTCATATTATTATTCTGGGATAAATATTGAACTACTAAAATTCTAATTATCACGAATAGAGTCGCCCCCGTTGAGTAGTGGTCAGCGTGATTAGCTGCCACCCCGGACGTTCTGGGTTCGATTCCCGGCTCTGTCACGAAATTTGAAAAGTGGTATGAGGACTGGGACGGGGCCTACTCAGCCTTGGGTGGTCCAAATGAGTAGAGGGGGTTCGATTCCCACCTCAGCCATCCTCAAAGTGGTTTCCCGTGGTTTCCCTTTTCGCCTTCGGGCAATTGCCGAGATGTTACCTACCGTACGGCCACGGACACCTCCTTCCCTCCACCTTGCCTATCCCTCCCGATCTTCCCCTCCCTTCCCATCCCTCAAGAGGACCCTGTTCGCTTTGCAGGTGAGGCCGCCTGGGCGAGGTGCTGATCCTATCTCCCCAGTTGTATCCCCTAGACGAGATGTTTCAAGCTCCAGGACACTGCCCGTAGAGGCAGTAATGAAGGGATCCCTCGCTGAGTCCGTGAGAAAACCTAACCTGGAGGGTAAAATCGACTTAAAAAATAATAATTATAACGAATAGTATCCATACATGGTTTTGAACAGTATTTAGGGAAAATAACCATTTAAATGAGACAATAAAATAACTTTCGCTATCGTCTTCGTAGATAATGTGAACAAAACCAAGTTGCAATCTTGCTGTACGAGATAGGGAGGGTATAATAAAATGGTTAAAAAGAATTTAAAATGTCTGCCGTTGGATAGTGTTGAACCCGGGATCTTCGAAAGAGCGAGCGGGCGCAATATCACTTGCACACATTTCCAACACACTCTGGAAATTTTTGTTGCGCTTCTTATTAACGCGTATTGTAAAATATTCAATTATTACAGTTAGATCTTAAATATTGATTGGAATGCATTCAGTACCTGGCATGTTTTCTAATTTACTTAAAGCAAGTTTCGCGACTGCTTTGCGTTAATAAGGCGAATGAACTGCAAATAATGCCCTCCCGGCTCTGCCACGAAATTCGAAAAGTGGTACGAGGACTGGAACGGGGTCTACTCAACCTCGGGTGGCCCAAATGAGTAGAGGGGGTTCGATTCCCCCTCAGCCAACCTCGAAGTGGTTTTCCGTGGTTTCCCACTTCGTCTTCGGGCAAATGCCGGGATGGTACCTTCTTCAAGGCCACGGCCGCCTCCTTCCCTCTTCCTTGCCTATCCATCCTGACCATCCCTTACCTTCCCTCATGAGGCCCCTGTTCGCTTTGCAGGTGAGGCCGCCTGGGCGAGGTGCCAATCCCACCTCACCAGTTGTATCCTTGTATCCAGTGATCACAGCAGCTTCCTTGCCAGCGAGTGTCGTGTAATAAGGGCCTAAAGATATGCTAAGACTTTTTGTTAAAATTTAATAACAAAACAAGGTGTTCGGTAAAGAACGTATAGCCTACTTTCTCCCAAATGCATGGGTATTGTTATAACACTTTGTCCTTTTCAAGGAGTATAATTGAATGTTGGTTGTAGTAGCTTCTTGAAATACAACGTGCAATACGGATATTATACATGAATATGATGTGCCCTTTGCTAGTGCTACCTCTGTAAAACGTTTCATTCAATTCGCTTTCACCGTGTTTGAATTGATATGGGAAATCGATTTGCACACATGCATGGCCGCTATCTGCAAACTATTGGGCTGATCACCTTGTAGTTCAGTCAAAAGATGCTTCCCACAAAAAGGTATGTTGTTGAAAAATTTGGTAGAGATCAAATGATTAGGTTGGTCGTAATTGGATTTAAGCTTGTAACATTTGGGTGGCCGCCATTCCGTTTCCGTCAGGATGGCGGCGATATAAACATGACACTGACTGCTATTGCTAGTGCTAGTGCCACCTCTGTACCAAACTTCTTTCCATTCGGTTTCACCGTGTTTGAAAAGATAAGCGGAATCAATTTGCACACATACATGGCCGCCATCCGCACATTATTGGCCTGATGACCTTGTAGTGTGGTCAAAAGTTTTTCTATACATAAAGGTATGTTGTTGCAAAATTTGGTAGAGATCAGATAATCCGGTTGGTCGTAATTTGATTCAAGCTTTTAACATTAGGATGGCCGCCATTACGTTTCCGTCAAGATGGTGGTGATATAAAACATGACACTGAGGTGTTCTAGGCTAGTGCTACCTCTGTACCAAATTTCGTTCAATTCGGTTTCACCGTGTTTGAATTGATAGGGGAATCGATTTCCACACATACATGGCCGCCATATGCAAACTGTTGGGCTGATAATCTTGTAGTTTGGTCAAAATATGCTTCCCACATAAATGTATGTTGTCACATAATTTGGTAGAGATCAGATTATTAGGTTGGTCGTAATTTATTTAAGCTTTTAACATTTGGGAGGCCGCCATTACGTTTTCGTCAAGATGGCGGCGATATAAAACATGGCACTGAGGTGTCCTTTGCTAGTGCTACCGCTGTACCAAATATCGTTCAATTCGGTTTCACAGTGTTTGAATTGATAGGGGAATCGATTTGCACACATACATGGCCGCCATCTGTAATCTATTGGGCTGATTACATTGTAGTTTAGTCAAAAGACGCTCGCCATATAAATATATGTTGTTGCAAAATTTGGTAGAGATCGGATGATTAGGTTATTCGTAATTTGATTTAAGCTTTGATCATTTGGGTGGCCGCCATTACGTTTCCGTCAAGATGGCGGCGATATAAAACATGACACTGAGGTGCCGTTTGCTAGTTCTACCTGTGTACCAAATTTCGTTCAATTCGGTTTCACCGTGTTCGAATTGATAGGGGGAGGGGCAGACATTCAGGGAACACACACTCACACACCCACAGGCACACAGTCTCACACACAGACAGACACACAATTTTGGCCCTGTGTAGATCTCATAAGTCTTCTTTCATTTTTTGCAAAAATCGAAAGTATGCTAATAATACCATGGGAATTTCTAAAGAATACGTTTACTTCGATAAAAGCACTGGCGATCAGAATATCCTTCGATATGTTGTTGTTTTGTTTCATTTGAAGGGCTAGAACAACGCGGTCATTTAGCCTCGTTTACTTGGGTGTTTGTGTAGAATTTGTCTGATAACCTGAGTTATTGCGGGCTTGTAATGATGTGTGTATTTGCAATTAAGGATTGGGAAGGAGGCGGCCGTGGCCTTAAGATAGAATCCGTCCCGGAATTTGGCCGGAGTTGAAGTGGGAAACCACGGAAAACCATTTCCAGGGTGGCTGAGGTGGGAATCGAACCCACTTCGTCTCATATTTGCTTCACGAGGCTACGTGTACCCAATTTCAGCCCTGCGACAAGTATTACATTTCTTGGCAGACCTGGGAATCGAACCCGAACCTCCGGAGCGACACTTCGATATGTTATGTTAATATTAATGCCAGTTTTCTATTTTTCTGCCATTACAGGTCACGTGGCATAACGTACCAATTCGATCGTATTGTCTTTATAAATCAGCAGAATTCAACGTACTCTTCACAAAAATACGTCGTAAGGCAATAAATGTGGCAATGTAGTTACATCCCGACTAAAATGGAATGCGGGCTTTCGTTCAAAAAAAGTATGCCTACTACTGGATTCGAAGCAGCATTCTACCCGCTCGCGCCCTCGAAGTAAGGTCAGGCTTTAAACCCCGCAGCCACCAAGACATGGTAAATACCGCACGCTAAACGTGCTATAGTTCTGTAGCCGTCCCACCTCAACCGTTTAAGTCTATCTCAAAGCCTTCAATCACGGTTTATGGTGTTGATTTAACTTTCTACTATTACAGATCACGTGGCGTAAGCTATTAATTCGATCGTATTACGTGTATGAGTGTTATTTCAAGGAGCAGTAAGTCATATGTTAGTAGAATGGGCCATAGTATTTGGCGGGGAAAAGTTTAAGGTCGGTTTTTCTTTGCTAGACCCATGACCCAATTACATTGCTGTCACACAGTCAGAGCACAGAGCAATATCGACCATCGGGGGAAATGCGATGTTAGTTGGGTTTCATAAAACTAAATAATAAGGGGCGGATGGACCACACTGTATACTGCACCGCTCGGTGTTGACCGTGTTTTATTGCACAGATTCTGGTTTTACTCGCTAACCGTTGGAGATATACGAAAAGTGATAAGGACCTTTCGGATAGAAAATTAAATGTTAAAACTCATGTATACCATCAAAAGTTCGCTATTTCTTAGCGTTCTCTTTTTATTTGAAAAGGAAATATGTAATTTTGAAACCAAAGGGTGTAGTGACGTCACAAATGTCGGTTTTACTCGCTAACTGTTGGAGATACACGAAAAGTGATAAGGACCTTTCGGATAGGAAATTAAATTTCTAAACTCACATGTCCCATCAAAAGTTTGCTATTTCCTACCGTTCTCTTTTTATTTGATATGGAAGTATGAAATTTTGAAACCAAAGGATCTAATGACGTCACTAAAATGGTCGCCATTTCTGATTAGTGCAAAATTTCGAAATCAAAAGTATCCTATATGTAAACCTGGTAAATCAGCTACATTCATGCAAAATTTCATTTAAATCGGACCAGTGGTTTTAGAGTTATTGAGTAACAGACAGACAGACAGACACACACCATCTCATTTTTATATATTAGTATGATATATATATATATATATATATATATATATATAATATTTTCGATTGCAAATACACAGCATATATGCTTAACATTATAACGTGTGAGTAGTTATAAACCATTACCCCCACGGATGCGCTAAGATAATACTTGGTAAGCAACTGGTTTAGTATAACTGTATCAAACGAGATTAAGAAGTACATTTGGAAGGCCAGTTTCGATCGTCAAGCGGTCATCATCAGATCCATTACACTTAGGCTATAAAATGTATGTCTGAAAATATGCGTGGAAACGAAAATATTATATAGCTTTGGGACTATTAGGTCGAGTGGAATTTTAAGTACCGGCGTTTCGAGGCATCTGCTTTTCCCTTTGTCATGATTTGTAATGGAAGAAGGAATGAGTTAACAATAGCATGTAGCCTCCATAGATAAATGGTGTGAGGTAGCCAGAGACCAAGACGAAGTTGCTAATGAAACTATGGAGGGCAGCCATGATTTACTCAAGGGATAACCATCACCTCTATTAAAGTTCTTTGGTTGCTTACTAATTTCCATCGCCTCCCGAATCAGTCGAGTTGTGAAATGTTTTTATCATTTTAAATGATCTTGTCGACTTCGTCGTTACGCTGGGGTCTGGCGTCACGTTACGGTGACGGGACGAAATGTACCCAGATGCACTGAGGTGTGTGAAGTCATAGTACCGCTTGGTGCATGTGTACCCCGACAATCGCTACTTCGTTAGTATGTCACGGGTAATCTCGAGAACAATTGGATGGATTTCGAAGCGGTTTTCACCATTCTGTAAAGGATATCTCGAGGAGAGATTCTGTAGAAAATAATTTATGTATGATCAAAGTAAGCCAAGCAGTAACGATTTCAGTGAAAAAGTCGAAAACAAACTTGGCGTCCGTGCGCTTCTTAAGCTTACGCTTGGCAAACCGTTAAAAATATCAATATACTATGAGCGTAAGAATTGGTCAGCATGAGAAGTTCTACAAAAAAGTCCGCGAGAGCATATCTCTATCTTCAATACATCGCCCACTATAAGTGTTTTTAGACTGGATGGAAGGGGCAAGTCCCCGCGCGCTCTGGTGAGCGCGTGGCATCCCGCGCCCTTGACCTTGCTCTGCCCTTGGTTTGCACTTGCCGTTCGCGAGTAATTTGAAACAAGATAAGCATGATAAGTATTATGCAGATAATTTTCTAACATGTCAAGAGTCTTTGGCTTCGAGCGAAGCGAGAAGCCTCTAGTCTTTCTAGCATTTTTCAGCATTTGTAGCATTTAAAATGATACAAAGTCTAGTCTTTCAGACTGACTGTCACTTTCTCCATACAGATGACAGAAGTTTCATCAAAAATAATTCAATAGCCATTCTCTGGTTGACAAAGACGTAAATGCCTACGATGCTCCTTGTCCCTTATTGTAATTATCCTACATGTCTGACCAATATAAACGTAACCACAGGAACATGGAATCTTATATACTCCAGCACAGTTAAGACCAACTGAATCCTTGACTGATCGCAAGGATTGCCTACGGTGACATTGGGCTTGAATATGCTTTTGATATTGTGACATCTGAGAATATTGCTAATCCTGTCTGTGACAGATTGCACGTATGGCAGGTAGGCCAATTTCGCAGGAAGAGGATTCTGCGATAATCTGTCAGGATGTAGCACCGATGTCATATAGAAAACACCGCAGCAATCTGAGATCACGAAATAACATCACACAGAGGTTGTGCAGAACCTCATGGGGTGCAACAGCTACAACACTACGATGTTCTTCCTTAGGACTCGTCTACTCTGCTGCTGAATACTGTGCTCCAGTATGGCTAAACAGCCTACATGTGGGTAAAATCGATGTCCAGCTAAATGTGGCAATGAGAACAATAACAGGGTGCATTAAGTCTACTCCTCTCAACTGGCTACCGCCTCTAAGTCTCATAGCGCCACCAAATCTGCGGAGACAGAACGCCGTCCTAAAGGAATATAAAAAGTTAATTATCAGTCCTCAGCTTCCAATCCACTTTGATGTACCTGTACTTAAAAAAGCCGATTAAAATCCAGACGGCCACCCATCATACTGGCAGAATCTTTGCAAGCAATGAATTTCAACATGAACAGGAAATGGTCAGGAATGTGGACTAGTGCTTCACATGAGGACTACCAGGCTCGCGATAGACCAGGTACACAGCCAGTTGGTATGGAACTACCACGACGTGTTTCGAAGACACTTAACAAGCTCCGTACAGGCCATGGCATTTGTGCACAGAACCTCCACCGATGGGGATTGGCGGCATCTTCCCAATGTGACTGTGACAGTGAACACCAGACCATCAAACACATTGTAACATCCTGCAGCAGACGAGCTTATTCTGGAAGCCCAGAAAATTTTTGTGAAGTGACGGCTTCAGCCCTTCAATGGATTAAAGACTTAGGCATTAACTTGTAGATTTTCAGTATTTGTAAGCATTGTATATTAGTTGCTCTTCAGTTGCCATACGCTAAATAAGTAACACTTCATTAATCTGTCTCATCAAGTAGCCATTCTTCTGGAAAGTATCGGCCAGGAACACAATTTCACCGTCTAACTTATCCTTTTCACAATCCGTCCTTGCTCTGTTAAATATATATATTAAGACTTACCTCCTTCTTCCTCTGCGCCTTGCGAATGTATTCTCTCGCATATCCGTTGCCTCCCAACGCACCAAGAAAATCGACTTTCTCCAAATATTTTCAGAGAAATATACATAACATTTGTAAACACATGGAATCGTTTACCCATTATGCTCTAAGAAAGTGTTTTGGAATGATTATTGACGCTAGAGTTTCAAACAGAGTCGTTTGTATAATACTGTACTAGAATCCGAATTATTTCAGCACAAAATCCAGCACGGAGCTCACAATCACAATACAACAGTTTGCTCGATGTAGCGATTAGTCTTAGACTTAAACTTAGCAGCTGAAGCGAAATTTCCTGTACCATTGGGATTCAATTAACGTACGGTGAACTACAAGAAACTCTATATTGGAGCCAAATGCAAATCATTTACACTAAACTCCACATAAATACAGCGTTATTACAAATATATTGAGCTGTTTCACATATAAACTCGAGATATTAGGTAGATTTCATTAGAAAGCTAACTATTGCAATGGGTACCATGTTTCGACTTCCGGAAAATTTCGACATATCTTCGCGTTTCACATCCCCCAGACCCCAAAACCACCGTCAGTTCAAAAGTTTATATATAATTTATGTATATATGTATCTATCTATCTATCTATCTATCTATATATATATATATATCAGTTTCTTGTGGACACGATAACTGCCGTAATTTTGTACCAATCACTTTGAATTGTTTACATAATATGTATCCCTATAAAATCTCGGTCGAGTTCGTGAATGGGCAAAATCGGTCGAAGGGGGTTAATACGGGGGGCTTTTTTCGAAAAAGTGAAATTTCGCTATAACTCTCTTAATACGTGAAATATCGAATCCATTCAAAGTTCATAATATGTGCCGGACAAGTGCCAAAAATTTATGTCAAATACGTTTTTTGATAGCACCAACCATTGACCAAAGGGGTGGAAAAAAGTGGGTTTTTCGGGAAACATTAATCATATCTCTCTTAATAGGCTCAATATCAAAACCGTACAAAATGGAAAATATTCCCCTAATAATTACCTAAAACTTTTGTCTGAAAGAATTTTTGATATCACCCACCATTACGCCAAGGGATGAGAAAAATGATTTCGGAATTTTTTAAAATGCCAAGTGCCATCAGATGTTACCATAACTACGCTTTTAAATTGATAAGGGATGATCTATCAGAGGTTGCCAAGACAACGCCATTGACGAGATCACATTCATTTTTAGCCTACTTTTCACACTTTTCAACAAGTAGTTCCGTGAAGAACTATACAGCCTATTTTCATATATCCTACTCATGTTATTTGCCTCTATCTACATACAAAATTTCATTTTAATTGCTGTAACAGATTCGTAGATATTGAGAACCGTCTAAATATTTCAGATGGTCGCCAGGTTGGATTTTTATTTTAGTACTATTACATTAAGATTATTATGTACGTGTGGTATACAAACTTCAATCGCATTATCAGAACACAAGAAGTAAAAACGGGATTTTAAAATTACGCACAGCAGCCATCTTGTGATTATGCAAACAATTGAAATAAATTAGATGCCAGTGGATCAACATTTGTATAAGCATTTAACGTGCAACGTTTCACGGCTCTCGGATAGTTAATTCGCGAGAAACGTCCATTTAAATATTTATACTTCGCGTCGCCGCCATGTTGGATTTGTGCTCACCAGGTTACTGAAAGTCCTATAGGTCGACATATGTTCATAGTCTCTATGAACATTAAAAAATTCAGTTTGGTTGCTGTAAAAGATTCATAGATATTGAGAACCGTCTAAATATTTCGGAATCTCGCCATTTAGGATTGTTATATGTATAGGCCATAGAGTTATGTACCATTCAAGGACAATTATTGCCTAGGTTCATTATTCAAACTTTCACTTCGATCGCATGATTACGACACAAGAAATAAAAACTTAATTTAAAAATTTCGCACAGCCGCCATCTTGAGGTAATGTAAACAATTGAATTAAATTAGATGGCAGTGCATTACAAACTGCAAAATCATTTACTGTACCACATTTCACGGCGCTCAGAGAGTAAAATCACGAGAAAAGTCTATTAAAATATTTCAAATTCGCTTGGTCGCCATGTTCGTTTTGTACTTTACAGGTTTATGAAATATACATAGGTAAACTTGTATAGGTACCCTTTATCAACGTCTAAAATTGCAGGGTGATATCTGTCATAGTTTCGGATATATAGAATGTCAGTGAAATATTTCGCACAGCCGCCATTTTGAGGTTATGTAAACAATTGAGCTAAATTAAACTCCAGTGCATTAAAATATGTATAAACAATTGCTGTACCAAGTTTCATTACGTTTGGATAGTTAAATCGCGAGAAAAGTCTATTTAAAGGTCTCAAATTCGCTTGGCCGCCATGTTGGTTTTGTAGTCACCAGGTTTTTGAAAGTCACATAGGTGAACTTCTAGTAGTGCCCTTTATCACAGTACACAATTTCAGGGCGATATCGGTAATAGTTTCGGAGATATTGAATGCTAGTGAAATATTTCGCACAGCCGCCATGTTGGATTGGTGAGACGTAACAACATTTGAAGGGCACGGTCGAGGTAGCGGGGAATAGCGCTATGAACTTACCGAGTTCCAATGAAATCGCTCCAGCCGTTTAGATTTTATTAGGGGGACACACACACACACCTCACACACACACACACACACACACACACACACGTACAAAAGGTGATCTCATAAGCCTATTTTTTCAAAATTGAAAATAGGCTAAAAATGAGGAAAAAGTAGACTTATGAGATCGATCCGGGAAAATGTGTCTGTCCTTCTGTCTGTCTGTCTGTCTGTCAGTCCTTCTGTCTGTCTGGCTGTGTGTGTGTGTGTGTGTGTCCCCCTATCAACTCCTAAACGGCTGCAGCAATCGAAACCAAATTTAGTATGAGTAAAGTTGTATACCGGAATATCTCAGGCCCATATTTGAAAAAGATGCCAGTGCTACCAACTGCTAAAAAAAACGCACTAGAAATTTGAGCTCCATGTTGGATATCTTGGAAGGTATACATGGGAGCTATTCTAAAATTGGCACACATGTAGATAATACTATTTCAGTTTAATTTCCAGGTGGCCTTACATGACAGCGTTGCCAAAATATTTTTAAGCCTTCTGATAAGTCCAATTTTTAAATGCATATAACTTCTACACTATCAATTGGATTTCAACCAAATTTTGTATGTAATATGTGTACATAAACAGATGTGACTGAGTGTATTCTTAAGAGCCACCAGGGCTTCCAACTGTTAATAATTGCTCTCTATTTTGTATCCAAATATATCAGAAAGTATGCAAGCCGACAGCTTTAAACTATGCACACGTAAATTACCTGACATTTTACATTAATTTGGAGTAACTTATATACGTCAGTTCTACCAACATGATTCTAAGCCTGCTGATAGGACCAATTTTTAAATACATGTAACTTCTATACCAACAAATGGATTTCATCCAAAATTGGCACAAAAAGATATAATATTTCAGATTATTTCTGACCAGCACTCGCATGACATTGTTGCCAACATGCTTTTACGTGTACAAATAGATCTAATGTCTTAATCCATGTAACGTCCTTTGAACTTCAACCACATTTTGTATTCTGTACCTTAGGAGATGGAAGTAAGAATATATTCAGTCACCAGGGCTGCCAACTGTATTGCTGTATTAGGCTACATTATGCCTAGTATACAGTATTTCGAACTAATAAAGGCATTTCGATATTACCCACTTAATTTCGTCATTATTCTAGATAGGTTCATATACTGTAGATTAATCTATGGCATGAATCTTAATTTTAAGAAAAGTAGGCTCTTTAGTTCGTCACGGAACTTCTTGTTCCATCTGACTATGGGGAAGCGGCTAACTGAACTTCAATGCCTATGGTCGCTGGTTCAAAGCCGGCCAAAGTCGCCGGATTTTCTAAGAGCGCTAAAAATCCGTCAGCATGCTTTTCTTGGGAGGGGAAGTTACAACGTTCGTTGCAAGTTGCTGGTTGCGGTGGCATCTAGCAGCCAAGTTCACAGCTGGGTGTCGTTGACGTTAGTATTTGGTACAAAATTAGGTACTACTACTTAAAATTGACCGTCTGCAGACCTTACCTGAATTACAGACTAATACAGTCATCATAAATAACACCGTTTATCAGACAGATTCTACACACACCCAATGTACACGGGGTTACATGACCACCTTGTCTCAGCCCTTAAACTGAGGAACTAACCAACATCTCTGCGGGAGATAAAATTTAGCGTGAAGAAGTAACAGACTGTTAGATAGTTACACATTAGTTCCAAACCTTGCATAAGGACAGTGTGATCACAAGTATAAAACCCAAATGACAAGAAGGTTACCATCCCCATAAGACAGTAAAATGTTAAAAATATGCATAGAAAGACGACAAAATGTTAACTAATCTCCAATTGTAAAATACTATCTCGCAATAAATGAGGTCTGATCCTCCTACGAAAACCTGCATATTTTGCCTATTATAGCCTATCCCCTAGTTTGCCCGGTGAAATCTACCTCCGCCTTCCGGCGTGCCTAGAGGAATTTTTATTATTTGGGAGTAGTATAGTTCGCGATACCTAAACACTACAAACTTCTCCTAGGCATGTGTTAGTAAGGTCTTAGTAAGGTTTTTCATACAAACACAAATCAAACTCGGAGCTTACCCTGTACAAGCAGTAATTTCGTCCATACAGTCGTCTAACCTAGTAGTGGCCAATTGTTTCGTCATGACAGTCGTCTAACCAATTAGCGACCAATGGTTTCGTCCAGACAGTAGTCTAACCAAGTAACGACCCATGGTTTCATCCAGACAGTCGTCCATCATACTAGCCACAAATGGTTTCGTTCAGACAGTCGTCTAACCAAGTAATGACCAATGGTTTCGTCCAGACAGTAGTCCAACCAAGTAACGACCCATGGTTTCATCCAGACAGTCATCCATCATACTAGCCACCAATGGTTTCGTCCAGACAGTCGTCTAACCAAGTAACGACCCATGGTTTCATCCAGACAGTCGTCTAACCAAGTAATGACCAATGGTTTCGTCCAGACAGTAGTCTAACCAAGTAACGACCCATGGTTTCATCCAGACAGTCGTCCATCATACTAGCCAACAATGGTTTTGTTCAGACAGTCGTCTAACCAAGTAATGACTAATGGTTTCGTCCATACAGTCGTCTAACCTAGTAGTGGCCAACTGTTTCGTCATGACAGTCGTCTAACCAATTAGCGACCAATGGTTTCGTCCAGACAGTAGTCTAACCAAGTAACGACCCATGGTTTCATCCAGATAGTCGTCCATCATACTAGCCACAAATGGTTTCGTTCAGACAGTCGTCTAACCAAGTAATGACCAATGGTTTCGTCCAGACAGTAGTCTAACCAAGTAACGACCCATGGTTTCATCCAGAGAGTCGTCCATCCTTGGGTAGATTATCGACTGAGGAATAACCTAACCACCAAGGGAAGATGATTAAGAAAAGGAGATGGGTTTCGGACTGGAGAAAAAGGATAGAGAAATGGGATGAGAGTCCCACATAAGTTATAAATTTAACTTTCAATACACTTAGAGGCGGTTGCCACTGAAAATTCGTTCTTTGATACCTAAAATGAGTAAGCACTTGGTCTAAGCTGACGGGAAACACAGCTAGAACTTGGGCGGTTTGCTGGAGAGTGGCCTTAGTATATTCCCTCTCAAGCAGGCATAAGACTACTATGGGGAAGGGTGTTGGTCTGACATGACTGAAAATGACAGATTTATTGTACGTCTTTTCAAAGAAATTCGTTTTTGCAAAGTAATTCGAAGAATGCCAATAATTTGCATCAATTTTGATATTTCCAGTTTTAGAATTTGTAAGCTTCCTGAACAGCGACCAAGTGCTTCCAAAAAGGATGGTGATAGAGGAATTATGCTTTTGGAAATAAATTTGGTAAATGAACCAATAGTTGCATTTTGAAATGGCTAAGCTTTTAACCAGCCAGTAGCCGACTAAAAGTTTAGGCAAAGAGAAACACTTATCTTTTTGAAAACTGACCATAAGATTTTGGAGAGGATCTCCACAAGCAGGTAGCTGGCGTAGCGAGCTGTACTTGCCTTACTGGCCAGTTAGAATTAGCTTTTAAAGCTAAAAGAAACTTTAACAAGATTACCACTAAGAGTTTTTGCTCAAATGCAACAAGTTGTGAAAGCCCTATTAATAGGTTTAACGGCATTGAGTAGGGAGAGTCAAGGAAGACCGGATCTTGCCTAACCGTTGTGTTTTCGAAATTAGGAATCCAAAAACAAATATTTAATTTATTTAACAAGGCAAAAGAAGTTGATAACTTTAAAAAACATATATTCAATCTGGTTAACAAATTTGGGGTCACAGACCTCAGATAGCATTAAACATTTGCGCCAGGCAATTAACAATTTATGAGGTTTTAAACCTTATATATGTACTAAAATCTTTGTAAGATTTAAAAAAGACAAATGAAATGCTTAAAGTTTAAACATCAATTTGAGTACAAGGAGTATACTTTAAGGAATTTACAAGTAGTTATTTTAGAAAAAGTTACAACTTCGAAAATAACCAAAAAAGGAAGCGAGTAAATGAAGAAGAAGAAGTTCCTATTACTTCTTATGTTTATGCGGAATTACTTCTATGACAATTATACAAAAGAGGGCAGGTCACTTCCGGTGAAACCTGAAGAAAAAGGTCAAAAGGAAGGTTCTAGACTTCCTATGTTTAAGTAGGAATCACGAGCCAAATGGGGCAGTTTCCATTTCGTGAGACCTAGAAATAACTCACTCAAGAGTTGAAAGTATTGTTTTCCCTGATTATAGGGAAGAAACAATGTAAGTTTAAACCGAGTATAAAACACGTAGTTATACAGAGATTAATTAATGATAAACAAGCAAAAATGGAAGGGCACTTCGTTATAGTGACACCTTATAGAAAAGTTACAATTTTATTAATATGGTTTGTTAGTAGAAGGTTGAGGAAAGATCATTGGGATTTAGGATCAATGTTCATGGCCTTATTTAATGTAAACGGACGATCGCGACGCGGTAGAAAAGTTGAACAAGCACTGGTTTTCACTATAGTCTGTTACAAGATGAAAAGTTCGCTGTAGAAACAGTTTATGGGAAAGAGAATTATTGCAATGATGAAAATAACTGGTTTCACTAGACAGGCGAGAGTCTATTTCTTGAGAAAGTTGTAAATTACAATTAAATGCGCCAAGAACATCCAACGGTGGAAGAAAATTCGCTATTGAGCTTTAATTCAGAAGTGAGATTCTTCAATTTTAAATAGTATTCTCACAAATGAGTGAAAATTACATGACGGCAGGAAGTGTAGATAAATACAAGATCTGGAAGGTTCCAGAACGATCTTAGTAGAAGAATGGGGCCAAAAATAATCCAACGGTGGAGCGAGCTTAGTATTTTACAGACAGCGGGTATTAGATAATATCCCACGTAGTGAGAAGATCTCTCAGTTGAATAGCTTAAGAAAAGATGCTTTCTATTAATGTTGTCTTAGACAGACAAGGCCTAACATGGCAAATCCCACGAAGGATGATTACCGCCCCACAAGTAATCTCACGCTGTCTATAAAATAATCAATAAAAGCATGTAGATAAAATTGATGAAGATGAGGTTAAAACCTTAAGTCTGTACTTATCTTGGTTGCATGTTGAAGGTGAAGTTCCCCTTGACAATATCTAATATGCCAACATGGCGTAGAAAGTAGAGTTTGCCTCTTGGTTTGAGGAGACTGGCTCGAGTTGAGCCTTAACTGAGTCGACGGCCGGCGCACAAGTGAGACCCACTCAGCAGAACGCGAAGGGACCAGGAAAGGGAAAAAAGTGGGGGTAGGAGACAAAAGGAGAACATATAAACATAGCCAACATTACAACAAAAAATTGATCTTCTCTTGCTGAGCCGGTCTTCAAAGAGTTGATAACAGATGATACTAGTGCAGCATGGTGAGTAAAAAAGTAGACGTAGTTCTCTTGCTCACGGAGAAAATAGCTGGCGATGGTAACAAGATCTGGTGGCCAGATGAATAAGTAAATCCTCTTGCACCAGGAAGAATTAAGGAGCTTCAGAGATTCGCTGCGAGATGACGCTAGGTGGGTCATAGAAGATATATATCTAGAACAGACTCACAAAAGATATAAGAGACCTGATCAACAAAGAAAAAATAGAAGATCACTGTTGGTGTTTGATAAGAAAGGAAGAAATGGACATGCAAAGAGCATTAAAAATTGTATTCTCACGTACCGTGTATTCAAAGAATACACCATACTGGGAGGGAAAAACACCAACAGAGAACAAATAAGCAGTTAAAAATTTAAAAGTAATGGAGAGATTAGAGAAAGTGGTCTTGTGATCGAACCATTAGCAGTTAAGATTTTGGCCACCCTGACTCTCCCATCTCTTCCAGGATAACACTCGGTCACTCTACCAGAGATCCATACTAGGGGGGGGGGGTGAAACATCCCTAAACAAGACCAAGTCCCCCACTGTAATGTCGGGACTGGAAAGAAACCACTTCTGTCTCCGTTGCTAGGAAGTTAAATATTCCAAGGTCCACCTCTTCCAAAAGGAATTGCGGAGGGCTTCAAGTTTACGCCAAACAATAGGCAAATTAGAATCCCTGTAAGAATTGGGAAGAGGAGGAGGGGCAGAAAGGGAAGTGCCGATAAGGAAGTGACCAGGTGTGAGTGGAAGCAGGTCATCAGGGTCATTGGAAAGCGGCGTTAATGGGCGAGAATTAACAACACCTTCAATCAGAACGGACAGTGAATTGAATTCTTCGTAAGTCAGAATTCGATTACCTAAGACTTTTCTTAAATGACGTTTAGTGAGCTTTACGCAAGATTCCCACCTACCACCGTGATGAGGAGCGTAGGGAGGTATAAAGCGCCATTTGAAACCCTTGGAATAAGAAAAATTAGAAATTTGTTCCATGGCAGGAGAGGAAGTGAGAGCTTTCTTCCACAGGGAAGCGGCACCCTGAAAAGTGGAAGCGTTATCAGAGAACATCTCTGAAGGAACACCACGCCTAGCAGTGAAGCGAGAGACAGCTGATAAAAAGTAGGAAGTAGAAGCATTCGTTACTAGTTCCAAGTGGATTGCAGCAGTAACCATGCAAACAAAGAGAGAAACATAAAGCTTACCAAACAATTTGCGTTTAGCTTCAGGAGAATTTCGTTGATATTGTGAACCCTTCAGAATAGCAGTGTTTTATGCAAGAATCTTAGATCAAGGGGTCGTGTTCAGTTCATAGTGTGGTGTTTACGTCCGCCAAACTACGTGCTTTCCTGAGGCAAGGGTTATAGGATGAAAACTATAACTAAGAAAGAAAGGAGACAAAACGTAAGATAATAACAAGATTTAATAACTAATTTGTGCATAAAAGAATAAAACAAACAATAATAAACAAATCCCTCCCTGAATTTTTCCCTGACAGGAATATTTATCACATTGAGGAGTCAGACAGATCTCCCCTTTTCTAATAAAATGTGGATCCAAGTTCCACTATCTTGCATATGAATTTATGTTCGCGTGGTGACTATCTACGAGAAATGAGTACTTGGATGATCATTCATTCACAACGGGTTAACAGCCACGGTGCTCACGAACAATCATCTCGTAAAATCAACTTTTATGGCTATGGGCATAACATTAATAAAATCCTTTAATCTAACTCTGACACACATATTACAACTCTACTATTTACAGGCATCTCTCTGAGACCCTTATTAGTGTGGTGACACACTTAACCAAATGAGCTGCCACAATGGCCAGATACTCAACAACAAGGAAACACAGCGCCGCACGTGACTCACCGGTCACTGACATGGAAAAATTAACATAGAATAAACCAACGACAACAAACAACCTGAGTGGTTAAGATTACTTTATATTAACAAAATTGCATGTTAAAGAAACGCTTCGAAGATTATCGTGTTTCGTAGGCAACTCCCATTTATTTAAACAATTTTACCATTGATCAGTTTCTCACATTTATATTTATTTTTAAGTAATTTGGAGCCAGACGTGCACTCCACTAATGAGCTCTGCTTGCGAAACTCAGCCAGCCCTTGTGACAACAACTCACCCCTTTCCACAATACCAGTCATGTCCCCCTTCCAGTGTATATAAATAGCCGACCAGCTGAACTGTTATCTCAAGGAATCAACAGCCGCTAACATCTCCTCCCACTCAACATATGGTCAGACAATAATCACATATCCATAATTGTCCTCGCAAGGATACAATATGAATCTGGTACCAAGCTGACAGAAATCAGTCTCTGCTGAAATTCCCGCTTGTAATACCACAAAAAAATACTCACAGTACACACATCTGGGACTGACATAACGCCTTTTCACACGGGTCTGCTGAATTAGAGCTCGCAAACATTTAACACAATATTTAAAACCTACGATAGAGCTGAGTACTCTTCGTCACAAATTACATTGCTCCAAAGGCAATAATCACACTGAATCTGATCAATAATAATTCTCAATAACATTTAATTACCCTCCAATCTACTATATAATTAGATTAATTCAGTCCTACTTCTGAAACACGACATATCTCCGAGAGACGTTTTTAACCGCACTTCGTAACATAGGCGAACACGGCCGTTCACATAGCTACGTTAGTTAACACAACACAAAGAAAAGAACTTTCCAATAACTACAATTGTGCGAGCTGCTTCCAAACAAAAGTGTGTCAGATCAAAACTAAATATACTACATTAAATACACAAGCTAAGTATTTACAAAAAATATGTCCCATAAACCATAAGTTAATTTAATAAATAATAAAATATTATTTTGTACTCATCTCTTGTTGTAGTCACCCGTCAAAGAACATCAGACGCCATTCCCCAACTGGATGGTTCTTTATCTCATAGCAGCCATCTGGACGGACTGTTGAGACTTCCACACTTCTTCTGCATTCATCGATGTCATCCTTGCGCTGATACAAAAATTAGGTTATTATACACTTTATGTCTGACTATTAAATTCGCTTGTTCAGGTACTAAATTCCCTGTCACTGTTCGTTGGCGAATTATCGACGCTACTGTCCCTATAATTATAGTACTATGACTATCTATCACTGAATTTACCACTTTACAATGAATATCTTGTGTCCTCGGCACAAATACAAGTCTATCTCTTCAGACGAACAGAATAATAGTCTACGTCCGTAGACGAACAGAATAATAGTAATGTCTCCTAGACACACGGAATGAAAGTCAATGTCTTGGCTCTTCGACACACTTATAAATGAACTGGCCCTTGGGTCTAGATGGAGGGGGATTTTATGTAAAAATTTCTCGAAATAATTGTGGTACAGGAATGAAATACATATCACAGAACTCGTAATATTGCACAGGTCAAGAATATGCCCATTAATCCTAGAATCGATCGTAGAGATTTTGTCTAGGCGATTTCCCGCGTGAATGCTAGCCGCCGCGTACCCCAGCCGGAGTTGGCGCGCAAGTAGGCATTCTCTTCTCATTGGTTCTCCATTTTCTGTAATTTGGCGGTTTCTAGTAGATCTTGGCGTCTTGGGAGTGTCTATTTTCTTCATCAGCCATTCACGTTACTGCATCATATTTCTTCTAGGCGCGAATATCACAATAAACATACCAGAACCATGTCTCACCGCGCGTCGCTTCTAAAATTGAGGTAGCCACACCTGTCCTTATGATACATCGCTCTGCTATTTCTTTTCATAGCTCAAGTACTTAGCCTTTTGTTAAACTGATGCAGGTATGTCCCTACTGTCTCCAACAAATGCTTGAAATTTCCTCATCACTGTCTGGCTACTTTCATGATGCTGGTTGAAATATTTATTAATTGAAGAAATAAAAAGTAGAATCATTTAACCAACATAGGGTAAAGGGTTCAATTGGAACGGACCCATATAGACCACACCAGTTAAAGCAAATGGGCGTATAGGAGAGGAGCGGAAGGAGGGAAGATCGCTCATTAATTGAGTGTTGATTTTAGGTTTCGCTTTGAAACAAGGAATGCACTTGTGAATTACAGAAGAAACGTCATGAATTCCATTTATAATCCAGTACTTTTCCCTTAAGAGGCAAAGCAGATTGCGTGTACCAACATGCAGATTACGATAATGAAAGTCACGTATAATTAAGGAAGTTACGTGATGTTTGGAAGGCAAAATAACGGGATGCTCTTTGTCCTCAGAGAGCAAAGATTGCGGGAGCCTTCCACCTACCCTGAGTAACTCATGGTCATCAAGGAACGGAGCTAAAGCACGAAGACGACTGGATTTGGGAAGATCCCTTTTAGAAGAAAGCAAAGACAATTCAGAAGAAAAGGCTTCCTGCTGTGTCAGTTGTAAAACCTTAATGGTAGCGAGATTCAATTCATGATTGGTAAGGTGTGGTTTGGGGAGAAGAGGTTGGTCAACCACAAGATATTTCCATCTAAGGAGATAGGCAACAATTCGAATTAATTTGTGATAGGAAGAATAGCGGGACAACATGGGATGAGAAACGTTGGAAACAAGACACGAAGCAGTAGGTAAAGATACTTTAGCGTCAGGCAAGTGGGAGTTTGTAGCTGGAGGTTTAGAAGGCCATGAAGAAGAGTCTTCGATTAACCACGAGGGCCCATGCCAGTACAATTGGGAAACTGCCAATTGAGAGGGTAAACAACCACGAGAGATAATATCGGCTGGATTAGCAGCACTGGGCACATGCCTCCATTGACATCCAGAAGAAAGAGTTTGAATTTTGGAAACTCTGTTTGCAACAAAAGTTTGCCAATGAGAGGGGTTCTTGGCGATCCAAGAAAGGGTGATCATGGAATCGCTCCAGAGATAGATTTGCGAGAATTCGACTTTTAATACTTCCCGTAATTTCTTAACAAGTTCTGCAGCCATGAGTGCAGCGCACAGTTCGAGCCTAGGCAAAGTGATAGTTTTAAGAGGAGCGACCTTCGATTTGGCTCAAACAAGGTTGGAAACTGAAGATCCATATAATGAACCGTGATAAACTAAATATGCGCAGCAACCGTAAGCTTTTTCGGAACTGTCCGCGAACACGTGAAGGAAAAAAGATGTATTAGAATGAGAGCTAATTAAATTCCTCGGAATTTCGATAAGGGAAAGATCCGGCAAATTGCTGCGAAACGAGAGCCAACGATTAAGAAAAGACAGAGGGACAGCGTCATCCCATTCACATTTGAGCGACCACAGCTCTTGCATGAAGAGTTTGGCTTGCGCCGATAAAGGTCTAGTAATAATAATAATAATGCGCGTCAGAGTAGCAGAGGAAGATAAAATCAACAAGGTCGCAAAATGGACAGGGGAAAAGACGTCTTGCTCGACCCGGTGCTGGGCCCAAGGTTTTCGGAGCGAGCAAAATATGATTTCCAAAAAACCAAATGCAAACAAATAATTGCTAAATGGAATAATCAAAAGTGCAAAAACGAGATTCCCATAAAATTAATTAAAGAAATCCTAGAGGCGTGTTAATCGTGCCTTTGTTATATCACAAAGACAAGATTGACGAAATCGAGATGAAGGTAAGGAAGGGGAACTTAAATATAAGAAATGAAAATACAAGGGAGCTATATTACTTAAAATATAAAAATGTATTAATGATAAAAGAAAGAGCGTGTACATGAAATAAACAAGTTACTTAAAACAAAGAAAAAAGGTAAGCTAAGATAAAATTGATAATACAAAATAAACCCAATACCAAGAATAAAGACTTAAAAACTAAAAAGCACGACAGAACCTGAGTAACAGCTCAACAATATAAATCTAACGAAAAGATACGGATATGAAAGAAAATAAAATGAAACTTACGAAAGTCAGAGAGAAACGCCAAACTTGTAAAAAGTCAAAATTCGAACGCTAACGAGACGCGAAGCTTTTCATGATGTTATGTAAACATACCGGAGGGAAGGGGGAGGAGTGAGGGGGAGTAAAACAAAGGGGAGATAGATCTCACGGAGATAGGAGGAAGGAGAAGACAAGGGGAATTATAATTAAGTTATGTAATACGGCGAAAATCGAAAGAGAAAAACAAACAAAAGGAAAATGAAATACACGGAAATACATTACATTACAATTGACTTGGGACGAAAGAGACCGGTAAAAATCGAAAGCACGCTATAAAAAAATAGGCTTATACTCCAACATAATGCCGCAACAACGCGACGTATAAAAAAAGAATAATATGACATCGGAGCTGGAGAAAATCCCAGTTAACCACCGTCACATATATTCTATAAACAAAGGAGACACGTATTAGTGGGACGTTGGACATCAGTCCCGTTACCTCACACATACTGTCCACAAACAAAGGTCCAGTTGCTACCAATCAAATGAAACATTTGTGGTACAAAAGAGAACCCCGACGCAAAAGACGAGCACCAAGGCCCGACAGGAAAATATACATAAGCCAAGACGCAGAAACGCAATACTTTCGAATCTTACAGGTATTAACCAAAATAATAAAACTGTGAGGAGGGTACATAACAAAAGCAACAAAAAGAACTCCGCCGTATGACATTACGCAAGGTCCCGGAGATCTGGTTCAAGGATTATAATACTAACAGTAACATCTTGAAAAGGAAAGAGAATTAAGCAAAAGAAGGAACGTTTAACAAAAACAATTACATTGCGTTAGATAGAAATACATTGAGCCGTACTCACATTCCGCTGCGCCATGAGGGTGGGCCTCTGCCCGAATACACACGTTCGCCTTACATCTCGGCGCGTCTAAGACTGACCAAGCTTCTGTCCCCCAGAGAGGGGAGAAGCCTCTCAGAAATATCAAATGCGTAGTTTGGGAGATGGCACCAAACTCGCGTCAAATATTGGCTAAGCCAATAGCAGAACAAATTGCACAACAAAATGCAAGGTAGCAACAACACTAGCCAATACGAGAGAACTACGTAGTATGTAGCTAGGGGTTGCACAACGTTAGACAGAGAGATACATACAGACAATCTGCGCACTTTTAAACACTCGAGGCGTAATATAGAGATGTCACAACACATGACAATAATAATAATAATCATGATGATAATAATAATTACAATAAATACTGAAAAATGGTTCAGGCTATAACGATAACTGGGGCAAGGAATTGAAGCGGATCAAAAATTTTTGCAATTTCAGAGAGGATTTGTCTTTTTGTATTAGGAAGCTCTTCTGCGAGCGAAACTTTATAGATGAGAGTGTCAGTGCTAGTACACCAGTGGACTCCTAGAGTTTTTATAGATTCGGAGTTTCCACAAATTTCGACAGAAGAAGGATCTACGTCTTCGATGGGAAACTGGGCGAGAAACTCAGGGGAGTTGGAATTCCACTTATGGAGTGGGAAACCTCCATTCCTTAGCAATGCTTGAAGTTCTAACGACACAAAAGAAGCTTCCTCCAAAGTGGGGAAGGACTGCAAATAATCTTCAACATAGAATGACGTAGTTAGTGCTTCAGAGGCTTTGGAATTAAATAAATGACCATCTTGTGAGGCTAACAAGTGTAGAGATCGGATAGCAAGGAAAGCAGAGGGTTTTAAGCCATAAGTAACCGTTTTTAAGCGAAATACCTTAATGGGCTTACTGATTTCATCACGCCACAAGATTCTTTGGAGATCTCGTTGTTCCGGTTGAATTAAAACTTGACGGTACATCTGTTTTATATCAGCTATGACAGCTATGGGAAATAATCGAAAGTTTAAGAGTATAGCAGATAGATCTGATTGAATAGCAGGACCAGAGTAAAGAGTGTCGTTAAGGCTGTTGCCATTAACGTCGGGTGATGAACCATTGAAAACAACTAGAATTTTATCTTTTACAAGGGGGTTTTTCCACACAGGATGATGATTTAGATAAACTGTTTCAAGTGAGGGGTGCAATTCATCCTCAGATTTGTTAACAACTTCCATGTGATCCAAGCTTTCATACTCGTCCATGAAATCAGTGTATTGCTGTTTAACAAGAGATTCTTTCTTGAATTTGCTCTCGATAGCAAAGAGAGCTTTTCGAGCTTTGGGCTGAGAATTAATAAGTTTTGGAGGATTATGTAATCTTGGCATTTGAACAACGAACCGGCCATCAGAAGAACGAGTGGTGGTGTTCAAAGAAGTTGCTCACAGAATTCATTTTCTGAAGAGGTTACATTAGGAGGATCGACGCCTTCAAGTCTCCAGAACTGTTCCAAGTCAGTATTGGAGAAGTAACATTGCGATGCGGGTAGGGAAGAATAATGGGGAAGTTGACCTGTGACAATCCATCCAAAATTAGTGTCTCTGGCGACCACGTTTGAAGATAACTTGCGAACCTGTTTGCGAAGGCAATTCCAGAAAACATTGGCACTAAAGAGTATGCCAATAGGGTTTTGCATGTTGAACAAAGGATCGGCTAGCCTTAAATGCGAGGGAATATTTAACCCTGAAATATCCACAGAGTGACTGGGAGTATCTTCTCCAATGCTATTGAGAATGAGACAATTTAGTTTAAAAAAGTTGTTTCTATGACAAATATCTCTTATGGTTAGTTTTGAGAATTGTAAAGCTTGCGATTTTGAGCTGTTGATGCCCGACACATTGATAGAAGTGGGGTTTACAGGTAAGCCTAGTTTTATAATTAAGGAATTAGACACAAAATCATGAGTTGCCGCTGAATCTAGAAGACCGCGTGCACGGACCCAGTTGCCAAAGTTATCCTGAACTTCGATTTGGACGGTAGACAACAATACTTGAACACTGCGAATGGACTTGGCATTTTGAATGTACGATGAAGCATTAGAACTGTTAGCACTGTCATTTTTCGGAGAAGTAGATGCTGTCGATGACCTTGTCTGATCATGACGATGTAGCAAAGTAGGATGAGCCTTTTCACAATGGTAGCAAAGTCTTGTGGACTTACAATTAGAAGCAGAATGCGTGGGCGCTAGGCAGTTGAAACAATGTTTGTTTTGAACAACTAATTTTCTTCTGTCGTCGACTGACATTTCTTTAAAAGATTTGCAGAGGTATAGGGCGTGGAGATCTTTACACAGTATGCACTTTGAAGGTTCGTTTAAACTCTTGCGAGGTTCGCTTTGAGTGTTTAAGACAATAGAGCTAGCAACACGACGTTCACTAGACCTAGTTGGATAACCAGTAGTGTTTGATTTAAATTTGGATGAGCTAGACCCGGGTTTTTGGGTATTAGACGCTAAGCGTTCGCTTTTGGGTTTGATGGACATTAATTCAAATTTAGAACTAGGAGATGAAGGTTCACTTTGATTAGCTAGAGCGGTTAAGAGTTGGCATCTAGCGTTTATGAAAGTAACTAAATGCTCGTAAGTGTAGTCGTCTTCTTTAGAAAGTTCAATTTCCCAAGCTTTGAGGGTAGCAGCATCAACTTTAGAAACCACTAAATGTATTAGGAAAGTATCCCAATGATCAGTAGGTTGATCTAATTGGGACAAAGCCTTAACGTGAAGTTGTGTAGTGTCAACTAGAGTACGCAAACTAGTGACGTCATTGTGCTGTGACGCAGGTAGATTGAATAGAGCCTTTATATGGCGTTGAATACGTAACCGTAAATTTCCATATCTATCCTTTAATAAGTTAAAGGCAATGGGGTAATTTTCGGCAAGCAGAGGAAGTGCTTCAACCAACTGCAAAGCTTGACCTCGAAGGATAGATCTCAAGTAATGAAACTTGCAAATGACTTGAATGTCTTCATTGTCATGAACAAGGGAGCAAAATAATTCATAGAAAGCACCCCAAGTAGATTCATCTCCAGAAAAATGGGGTAAATCAATTTTCGGTAAAATTGGTTTGGGCTTGTGAGTACCATCACGGAAAGAAGTTTGTGGTTCGTGAAGGGAACCAAGAACAGAAGCATCCTTTTTCTGCTCCTCTTCGAGTTGGCGTATTATATTGAAAGCAAAACCTATGCCTTCGTAATATTGGTTTTCTACTTCGACACGATCTTCGGTTTGATTGAGCATGCAAGTTTCTATTTCAGTTTGAATGTTACAATAATTATCATAAGAACGTTCAAAATCCCTTACACGATGTTTCAACAAGTCTAATTGAGCTTCTGAGGGATCTAACTCTTTTATGTACTTTCTGAATCGGGTAATTTGCCCTTTATAGGATGCTCGTTTAGAAGTAAGTTTTTCATCCTTATCCTTTTCAGTAGGAGCCATGTTAAAGAAGGTAGATTGAAATGTAACTCACGAAACTGTGGAACCTTGGAAATGCTGTCAAGCTGGCAGCAGCAAATAAGTAGAAAGAACAGGACACACCAAAGGAGACAGGAGCAGCCACATTCCCCTTCACAGGCTTTGCACGATGTGATTATAGCAGAAAGATTCAAAGCTGATATTAATAATTTGCAAGGTGTTGTCAAATGACACTTGACAAAGAATAGAAATAGCAAATGGGCTCTTCCTGGTTTCGGCACCAAGTTTTGGGTAGATTATCGACTGAGGAATAACCTAACCACCAAGGGAAGATGATTAAGAAAAGGAGATGGGTTTCGGACTGGAGAAAAAGGATAGAGAAATGGGATGAGAGTCCCACAAAAGTTATAAATTTAACTTTCAATACACTTAGAGGCGGTTGCCACTGAAAATTCGTTCTTTGATACCTAAAATGAGTAAGGACTTGGTCTAAGCTGACGGGAAACACAGCTAGAACTTGGGCGGTTTGCTGGAGAGTGGCCTTAGTATATTCCCTCTCAAGCAGGCATAAGACTACTATGGGGAAGGGTGTTGGTCTGGCATGACTGAAAGTGACAGATTTATTGTACGTCTTTTCAAAGAAATTCGTTTTTGCAAAGTAATTCGAAGAATGCCAATAATTTGCATCAATTTTGATATTTCCAGTTTTAGAATTTGTAAGCTTCCTGAACAGCGACCAAGTGCTTCCAAAAAGGATGGTGATAGAGGAATTATGCTTTTGGAAATAAATTTGGTAAATGAACCAATAGTTGCATTTTGAAATGGCTAAGCTTTTAACCAGCCAGTAGCCGACTAAAAGTTTAGGCAAAGAGAAACACTTATCTTTTTGAAAACTGACCATAAGATTTTGGAGAGGATCTCCACAAGCAGGTAGCTGGCGTAGCGAGCTGTACTTGCCTTACTGGCCAGTTAGAATTAGCTTTTAAAGCTAAAAGAAACTTTAACAAGATTACCACTAAGAGTTTTTGCTCAAATGCAACAAGTGGTGAAAGCCCTATTATTAGGTTTAATGGCATTGAGTAGGGAGAGTCAAGGAAGACCGGATCTTGCCTAACCGTTGTGTTTTCGAAATTAGGAATCCAAAAACAAATATTTAATTTATTTAACAAGGCAAAAGAAGTTGATAACTTTAACAAACATATATTCAATCTGGTTAACAAATTTGGGGTCACAGACCTCAGATAGCATTAAACATTTGCGCCAGGCAATTAACAATTTATGAGGTTTTAAACCTTATATATGTACTAAAATCTTTGTAAGATTTAAAAAAGACAAATGAAATGCTTAAAGTTTAAACATTAATTTGAGTACAAGGAGTATACTTTAAGGAATTTACAAGTAGTTATTTTAGAAAAAGTTACAACTTCGAAAATAACCAAAAAAGGAAGCGAGTAAATGATGAAGAAGTTCCTATTACTTCTTATGTTTATGCGGAATTACTTCTATGACAATTATACAAAAGAGGGCAGGTCACTTACGGTGAAACCTGAAGAAAAAGGTCAAAAGGAAGGTTCTAGACTTCCTATGTTTAAGTAGGAATCACGAGCCAAATGGGGCAGTTTCCATTTCGTGAGACCTAGAAATAACTCACTCAAGAGTTGAAAGTATTGTTTTCCCTGATTATAGGGAAGAAACAATGTAAGTTTAAACCGTGTATAAAACACGTAGTTATACAGAGATTAATTAATAATAAACAAGCAAAAATGGAAGGGCACTTCGTTATAGTGACACCTTATAGAAAAGTTACAATTTTATTAATATGGTTTGTTAGTAGAAGGTTGAGGAAAGATCATTGGGATTTAGGATCAATGTTCATGGCCTTATTTAATGTAAACGGACGATCGCGACGCGGTAGAAAAGTTGAACAAGCACTGGTTTTCACTATAGTCTGTTACAAGATGAAAAGTTCGCTGTAGAAACAGTTTATGGGAAAGAGAATTATTGCAATGATGAAAATAACTGGTTTCACTAGACAGGCGAGAGTCTATTTCTTGAGAAAGTTGTAAATTACAATTAAATGCGCCAAGAACATCCAACGGTGGAAGAAAATTCGCTATTGAGCTTTAATTCAGAAGTGAGATTCTTCAATTTTAAATAGTATTCTCACAAATGAGTGAAAATTACATGACGGCAGGAAGTGTAGATAAATACAAGATCTGGAAGGTTCCAGAACGATCTTAGTAGAAGAATGGGGCCAAAAATAATCCAACGGTGGAGCGAGCTTAGTATTTTACAGACAGCGGGTATTAGATAATATCCCACGTAGTGAGAAGATCTCTCAGTTGAATAGCTTAAGAAAAGATGCTTTCTATTAATGTTGTCTTAGACAGACAAGGCCTAACATGGCAAATCCCACGAAGGATGATTACCGCCCCACAAGTAATCTCACGCTGTCTATAAAATAATCAATAAAAGCATGTAGATAAAATTGATGAAGATGAGGTTAAAACCTTAAGTCTGTACTTATCTTGGTTGCATGTTGAAGGTGAAGTTCCCCTTGACAATATCTAATATGCCAACATGGCGTAGAAAGTAGAGTTTGCCTCTTGGTTTGAGGAGACTGGCTCGAGTTGAGCCTTAACTGAGTCGACGGCCGGCGCACAAGTGAGACCCACTCAGCAGAACGCGAAGGGACCAGGAAAGGGAAAAAAGTGGGGGTAGGAGACAAAAGGAGAACATATAAACATAGCCAACATTACAACAAAAAATTGATCTTCTCTTGCTGAGCCGGTCTTCAAAGAGTTGATAACAGATGATACTAGCGCAGCATGGTGAGTAAAAAAGTAGACGTAGTTCTCTTGCTCACGGAGAAAATAGCTGGCGATGGTAACAAGATCTGGTGGCCAGATGGATAAGTAAATCCTCTTGCACCAGGAAGAATTAAGGAGCTTCAGAGATTCGCTGCGAGATGACGCTAGGTGGGTCATAGAAGATATATATCTAGAACAGACTCACAAAAGATATAAGAGACCTGATCAACAAAGAAAAAATAGAAGATCACTGTAGATGTTTGATAAGAAAGGAAGAAATGGACATGCAAAGAGCATTAAAAATTGTATTCTCACGTACCGTGTATTCAAAGAATACACCAATCCTAGTAGCCACCAATTGTTTTGTTCAGACAGTCGTCTAACCAAGTACCGACCAATGGTTTCATCCAGACAGTCTTCTAAGTGCCGACCCATGGTTTCATCCAGACAGTCGTCCATCCTAGTAGCCACCAATTGTTTTGTCCAGACAGTCGTCTAACCAAGTACCGACCAATGGTTTCATCCAGACAGTCGTCTAACCAATTAGCGACCAGTGGTTTCATCCAGGCAGTCGTCTAACAAAGTAGCGACCAATGGTTTCGTCCAAACAGTCGCCTAACCAAGTAGCGATCAATTGATTCGTTCAGACAGTCGTCTAATCTAGGAGCGGTCAATGGTTTCGTCCAGACAGTCGTCTAACCAAGTAATGACCCATGGTTTCATCCAGACAGTCGTCCATCATAGTAGCCATCAATGGTTTTGTTCAGACAGTCGTCTAACCAAGTAATGACCAATGGTTTCGTCCAGACAGTCGTCTAACCAAGTACTGACCAATGTTTTCGTCCAGACAGTCGTCTGACCAAGTAACGACCCATGGTTTCATCCAGACAGTCGTCTAACCAAGTAATGACCAATGGTTTCGTCCAGACAGTAGTCTAACCAAGTAATGACCCATGGTTTCACCTAGACAGTCGTCTACGCTAGTAGCGAGCAATGGTTTCATCCAGACAGTCGCCTAACCAAGTAGCCACCAATGGTTTCGTTCAGACAGTCGCGTAACCAAGTAGCCACCAATGGTTTCGTCCAGACAGTCACCTAACCAAGTAGCCACCAATGGTTTCGTCCAGACAGTCGCCTAACCAAGTAGCCACCAATGGTTTCACCTAGACTAAGTAGCGACCAATGGCTTGGCCTAGACTGTTGTCTAACCTAGTAGCGACCAAAGGTTTCGTCCAGACAATCGTCTATCCTAGTAGCCACCCATGGTTTCGTCCAGACAGTCGTCTAACCAAGTAGTGTACCCATGTGAGTAATCTCGTTGGATAATATGCATCTGCCTCCAACTAGCATCAGCTCTCAGGCGTGTACGGTGACCCCAATTTTGCAGTGCATATTTTGGATTTGAGGCAAAAAGGTATCAACTCTACAATGATAAAGCACAACTCTATTCTAAAACTTTAATTCATTGAAATAAATCATGGCTTCAAACACAAAACAATACCCAAAAAGCACAAAATAAAAGCAAACAAAAATTTTACTTCCACAATCCACAAGTAAACAAATAAGAAATCACAACAAAGTCATAACTAGCCATAATGCTTTACCCTTCTGTGAACTTCACAAGAATATACTAGTGCGCTGATGCACCTACGACTTCAAAACAAACTGTACATTAACATAATAGTCATACAATGTGACTTCTTTAATATTACAACAAGGATTATTCCTTAAACCTCTTTATGTTAAACAATTATGTGTGCCGTGCGTGTTTTAATATTTTTCTTCTCACCAATGAAATGCTTTGCATGCATTTACCTATTTGGACGTTGCACCAAAATCAACGTGCAACTCCATAATTATGTAAGCTACCCCCTACACATCCTCCAATTATATGGTTTCACCGCATGCTGTCTGTGATTCCTAGATAAAACGTTACGTTATAGCTTATGTCGGATTGTACGATAGACTACCTCGCGCTCATGGCGATTGGCATCTAGTCACCAACTACATGACTTGGTTCCAGTGACAGTACAAATATATCATGTAACTATTCGTCAGATAGCTAAATTAATGAACCATCAGGATTAACTATAATTATCCATGTGTTCACAAACCACATGGCTTTAATACTCAACATAACAATCTTGCATTATATGTCGTTTCAACAAGGTCTAGACTCTTCCCTCTTTTACTTGCCTGAGCGGTCCGGGTGGTTGGCTCCGACCCTCGGCTAAGGAAGTCGCTACACAATAGAAAGTGGGATGGGTCGTTTCACCAATTATCTCGACCTTTCTAAAAGTTTGAAAGCTTCCCTCTCTCTAAGCAGTGGAGATTTACAAGACAAAATACTGTGTCCTGACCGACACACATGTTCCCAAAGGATCTTAATTGACTATTATGCCAACAGGTATTGAATGAGCTTTCGTAATTATTCCTACGTCGAGGATAATGATTAATTAATGGCCTCACATGGGTCCATCCAACATGAAGGTTCGGGGTTCGTAATGCATGAGCCTGGCGGTTGACCGATGTCTCAAGTATAATATAGGCGCACAAAACCACTGTCGCCATGAGTTTTCGCTGCCCACGAGCGTACATAACTCATCTATAAGTTCTCGGGAAATCATAGAGCTGCGAGGTGTCCCTGTTTCCTCGACTCTTACAAAGATTCCAATCCGGAACACATTTCAATCCTTTCTTCAGAGTTAGGGTCCATCACTACAACTCTGCAATAAATAATATCTCCAACAATGTCCACGACATAGGAGAATTCATACGTAGAATAGACTATCTGGCCCCTAATGCTCCATGCTACGACATTCCGACCTCTAATATTAAGAGAAATCTAACATTTACTCTATAAGCTTCTCAATTAAGCTGCAAATTCAATTCAATAAAAGCTCTTTCATTACTGGTATCATTACCGAATATATGCAATATTCTGATATAAAACTTCTTTCCATAATTACTGAAATGTAATCTCATTGTAACATCTTCCTGCTTAGATTGATAAGTCTTGCACTTAGCGTTAATAATTCTCGCTTACAACAATTTATTTGTTTCCTGATGTGTTCATTCATACTCTTAATAACCATTATTATTATTATCATCATTTCTCACTGACATAAATGACCAAAATCATTATTTATTATTATTATTATATATCTCATTGACATAAATGACCAAAATCATCATTTATTATTATTCTCACATAAATTACCAAATTTCCGACATAGCTAGACGTTTTAAACTCGAACAATCGCGTTCGTTACATTTACATAACTGATTGCCATTCTTAATTCATAGTGGGAATAATTACTCCACTTAATGATACAAATCAACATTTCAACTCTATCAAAATCAACTCATTACTGATTAAACATGGAGGATCAGCCTCCTAACTGACTTTTACTGGCATCTATAAGGAATTCACAATATCTTTACGGAATCACAGACATGCATCGGTCCATACTTCTACATGATCATAACCATAATTTGTGGGGTACTTACATCTCTATAGGCATCTAAGGTGGCTCCGACCAATCATATTCTTCCATGTCGCCCGCCATAATGGGTTTAACGCGACATATTTCTCTTGTTTACACACATTTGATTACACATAATTTCTATCACCAACACGACACGTTGCATACCTTTCAGGAAGTTATCACTCCCCAAACATGTGAAACACTTCATCAAACACTACTTTAAATGATATCTTTACATATACATTACACTGAACACTCGTCACTTTATACACACTTCAATGCTGAAATTCCCTAGCAGAGATCGAAATTGCAGGTGTCGACGGCATCTTACGTTACCAACTCCTGATTGAAAGTCTGGTTATCTGCTCTCGGAACTCTCCAACAGTTTTATGACGATCATTACTCCTACAGTAAGCGTCCTGCGTTACATCAATACGCTGGCTCCCAAACATGAGCGTTAACATCTGGTATTCTCATGGCAATACCAAACACTTAGTAAAGTTTCTTTCGCGCATTCTATCGTAGTTACACATATACGATTAGTTAATACTATACACACTGCGCTTAATAAAGTTCAACACTTTCACAAATAATTATATACAATAGTGCTACCGTTAGTCTATACGGTGCTTCGTAACTGAACACGTCATAGTTCGTGCTGCTGATTATGCCTGTATCACGACTATTATTCAATACAAGCGTATTTACTGTTTCTATTACACATACCCGTCTTTGTTCGGCGTCTTGATGAATAGAATCGTCATGCGTTTTGCCTTGACGAACTTGCTTCAACCTGGCTGTAGCTGACTGAAGTTTCACTCGAAGACTGCACGTAGCTTATTTGAAGACTTCTGTCTGCGGCTTACACGCTGTCTCGTACTGCTGCATATTTGCTGCATACTGATTGCAACTTATTGCCATTGTGCTACAATTGACAATTGAGTAAAACTATAACCGGCTGTAACTGCGCTTGGCGGCATGTAGACTGCGTGACAACTGAGTTAGACTGAGCTTGACTGAGTTAGAACAGAGTGAGTTTCAAAGTGAGGTTCAACTGAGTTAGAACAGAGTGAGTTTCAAAGTGAGGTTCAACTGAGAACAGAGTTTCAAGTGAGAACAGAGGTTCAACTGAGAGCTCCTCCTGGGGTCTACTCCCTTATATCGGATTTCCACAGAAAGTAGAGCAACATCTTCCCGCGTAATCTTCGCTCCTCTCACAGCATGATTCAGGTCTTCAAACCATGATCATTGTGTTCCTCTCTCTTCACAGGTCCCAAAACTATATGTGTGCAAAGGAATCGCTCGTTCAATTAATTAATATTAATTCCTTTCTCCATGGCGTGGGACGCTACCTAGTCGGGAAATCCCCTACAACATCTCCACATCCATCCGCGAACAATGGTCGTTTTACAGTCCTTACGCACATCACTAAATATGCACCAATTTCGCAGGTAAAAGACTCTAAAATTATCTTCTTGCCAAGATATTCACCTGTGTGCAACTCTCATCTCGATTCGTTACTCCAATCACGAGTAATCAATGATTCTTCTGGGCATTTCACCGCCCCTCCTCCAAATCTATTCTCCGTCGGGGAATAACTGTGTCATTATTCAGGCCTCTCCCCTGCTCCAGACGACATAATGGGGTGACAGAGATGGACGTGGCTCCACTGGGACCAACCCACAATTCTGGGCCGATTAGTAAATGTCAGCTCTGCCCTCCTCTGTGCTTCAAACTCCCAATAGCTTACACCAAATCGTCTTATAATGATATAATCTGCTCATTATTTCCTACATTATTTTAATAAATAATGCCATTTCATCAAAAATCACACCAGTGATTAAATATACATTTCTTTCGAGGGGTTTTTACCAAGAAACTCCCTGTACAGATCTCTGGTTCGCTTCCTGGTGGAACCTTTTTACTGAGATCACGGTCTCTGAGAACCATGTTCGATTCCAGTCAGCATAACCCCATCGGGTTCAGTAGTAACCAATAGTTTCGTCCATACAGCGACCATTGATTTTGTCTCACCATGGCTTTAGAAGAGTATAGTGAAATTTTCAATTAAATTTAGAAACAAAAAGTAATTTAAGATCATTCATAACTCACCAGCAAACCTTGCACTTCACCACATGTGTTAGCATCGGCAATGTAACGACGCACTGTTTGCAACACCATATAGCTGAGCAAAATGGCGGTAATCCGTACGTCATGTGTGACGTCATCACTACACTAAGAAATTGCCCTAGACACGTACGTATCGCGGTATATACTTGAGCTTATTATTTGACACAGTGTCACGAACATTTAGTCTTATAGAGAAACTAATAATGTTTTGTTTCATTGCAGCCATTTCTTGGCTTTCTGTCGTGAGACAGACACTGTTTTTGTATGTTGCAGTTTTAGCAGAGTAACTTACTCGTAGGTCATTTCTGCATTAACGCTAGCTATACCAACGGGGGGGAGCGGATGGTGGGAGCAGAGGGGGAAGGGGGGGGGGGGAATTCGTGCCCACCAGTTCCTTTGTTCCTTTTTTACGGTTCATTCATGGCATTTCTTTTCTACGCTTACTGTACAGAAAGTTATTGTCTATTTCGAATCCGGTTGCCTAACCACACATTTTCTATGTTTAAAGTATAACAAAGTTAACAAAACCACGATAATTTGTTCTGGTTGCAAGAGGTACTCATGCGAAAATCATAGTAATGAACAGTCGTAAAGATGGCGAAGAATATGAGCAGTGAATAATCTACTTTCTGAACTTCTTTCTACTCGATTATTTGATTTTGTTTGCAACTGTTGTTAATTAAGTTATATTTTTGCCATTTAGGGCTCATTTAAGGTTCAAAATACAAGATACGTTGATTAAAGAATGGTTGGTTGGTTCCTCAGTTTAGGGGTCTGTGACAACGCGGTTATGTAGCACCGTGTACTTTGGGTGTGTGTAGAATCTGTCTAATAACTGGTGTTAATTGTGATGACTGTATTAGTGTGTGTATCTGTTTTCAATTCAAGTAAGGACTGCAGACATTGAATTTTTTCAAGTTGTTTCTACTTTTGCCGCCAAACACCACCATCAATGATACTAGTTCAAAAATTGGTTACCAGACGCCACCGCAGTCGGCTCCTGGCGACGAACGTAGGAACCTAAGAGCGTTTGTCAAATGTTTAAACCATAATTTAGCTTCACACAGGTGTAATTAGTGGAAGGTTCTTTAACATGCCATAAAATTACGACATGGGACCGCCGGCTTTACTTTCCCTCCGAAGGAAGGCATACTGAGGGATTTTGAACGCTCTTAAAAATCCGATGACTTCGGCCGGGTTTGAACCCGCGATCTTGGACATAGAAGATCAGCATGCTACCAACTACGCCACCGATCCGCTGATTAGAGGATAATGCAAATCACACCAAAGGAATTTATTATGGTGGTCACAAAATTCCCCCGTTGGTAGGCCGTGGTTTGAAAAACATGGTAGCCTATTGCTAGGGTTACTTAGGCTTACTTCTTAAGTATTTTATTATTTATTTTTGTTATCATTTTAAATGATCTTGTCGACTTCGTCGTTACGCTGGGGTTTGGCGTTACGTTACGGTGACTGACGGACAGATGCACTGAGGTGTGTGACGTCATAGTACCGATTGGTGCATGTGTACACCGACAATCTCTACTTCGTTAGTATAAGTCAAAAATCCCCGATTCTTGGATGTCACGGGTAATCTCGAGAACCACTGGATGGATTTTGATGCGGTTTTCACCATTCTGTGAAGGATATCTTGAGGAAAGATTCTGTAGAAAACAATTTATGTATGATCAAGGAAGCCAAGCAGTAACGATTTCAGTGAAAAAAGTCGAAAACCAACTTGGCGTCCGTGCGCTTCTTAAGCTTACGCTGGGCAAAGCGTTAAAAATATCAATACAATATAACCTGTCATATCCGGACTAATGTGGCGACCGGCCGATCCGGATATGGAAAAATCCGGATAACACAAGGCTATTTTTACAAATAGCTAGGTGACCAGAAATAATGCCTTTTCTTTTAGTAAAGGACCTGAGATAGGTAACCCTTGCTCTCTTCTTTGGGTAAACCAAAGAAACAATGACTCATTAACTTGGTTGTTAGCTGCCTTTTTCATCATTTTAAGTTTTTTAACACCACTTGTTGACGCTTGTGACGAGCACCACTTTTCAATATCACTCCGAGCCTTATTCCAGTCACTCACAGTGTTTGTTCCTACTCCCATATCCGCGGCAATCTTCTTGGCTGTTTCACCAGCATCTAACCTTTTTAGAGCACGGAACTTTTCTTCGATCGTAACAACAGTTCTTTTCCTTTTTTCGGACATTTTAGCAAAAAAAAAACAAGGTTAAAAGATAACAATAACGATAACAACGGTAAACAATAACAGTAACAACAGAAACACACTCGAAAAACAAACTGTCGCTTCAAGACTCACGCACAGACTGAAGGGTAGAAAGAGAGGCAGCCTCGTGTTGACGTTGGTGGCAGGCAGGCAGAAGCCGTGAATGGAATATCGCTTCGTCACACAAAGGGATGAGTTTCCGGGAAGATGTCGTTGACCGAGTCAGGCCACAACCCCTCGCGGTCAAGCACGCACACAGCCTTCCAGCGCTGCAACTTTCACTCATCCTCCCTGGCTAGCACACTAATGTATCCTCGCTCTCAACTACGACTTAAAAATTCATTCGGAGATGTGTGCGGATATGGGAGGGTTCGGATATCACAGTTCCGGATGTGACAGGTTGTACTGTATATGATAAGGGTAAGAATTGGTCAGCATGAAAAGTTCTACAAAAAAGTCCGTGAGAGCATATCTCTATCTTCAATACATCGCCCACTATAAGTGTTTTTAGACTGGATGGAAGGGGCACGTCATCCAGCTATCTCTCTCCGCGGGCTTGACCTTGCTTTGCCCTTAGTTTGCACTTGCCGTCCGCGAGTAATTTGAAACAAGGTGAAGTATTATAAAGCAAGATAAGTATTATGCAGATAATTTTCTAACATGTCAAGAGTCTTTGGCTTCGAGCGACGCATTTTTCAGCATTTGTAGCATTTAAAATGTTATAAAGTCTAGTCTTTCAGACTGACTATCAGTGTTTTTTTTTCAAAAGACATACTTACAGGTACGTACTATTCTACGTACCTTACAGTATATTCCCACATAGTGTCCACATTTATTCAGGCATTTGTCCCATCGCAGCACTAAATTTAAGATGCCCCTGTGGTAGAATTCAGCCGGCTGACTGTGGAACCATCGTCGGACTGCTGTCTTGGCGTCATCGTTGCACATGAATTGCTGTCCTGCCAGGAACTTCTTCAGCGGACCATGACAATGCGAACCCACATGTGACAACCAGAATCGCCAACAAGCTACGATCATTTGATTGGGAGATTATAGACCTCGCCCCATGTGATTTTCACGTTTTAGGTCCGCTGCTTGTATTAATAGTACATTTTGCAACGAGCTTATAATGGCAATAATTAAGACACGAGTATGTTTATAAAACGAGCATATGCGAGTTTTATAATTTTCATACGAGTGTCTTAATTACCATTATAGGCGAGTTGCATACGACTGTTTATGTTCGACGATAATTATTATAACTATTGTATGTTCGAACATAAATATTCATAAATATCTAGCGAGATTTCGCCAGTTTTATGTACTGAACAAAGCGCATGGGACGCACAGAATACCTTGTATTTGACCATGGCCTCCTCGATTGCCCCACTATGACACTAGGCCAGGCAGTGAAATTTAAATTAGAAGACCTTGGAACTTAGCGCAGATGCGTTGCTATCCTCACCTAATAGGTTAAACAACTGTTTCTTGAGCTGTGATTGGTGGAAGAAACTCTTTTATAATGAAAAATAATGCTATAATGACCATCATTTTGATACAGTTTTCTGACATAAACAATTAAAAGATATCCCAGAATTCAGTTATTAGACCTCCCGTTCATCATTAGTACATTCGGGACAACTAAAAGTAGATTGTACGGGGCAAAGAAGCCACGTGGTACAGTATCTGATGATGATGATGATGATGATAATTGTTGTTTTAAGGGGCCTAACATCTAGGTTGTTGTTTGAGTCTTCAGTCTTTTGACTGGTTTGATGCAGCGCTCCATTCCTCCCTGTCCTGAGCTAATCGCTTCATCTCTACATAGCTACCACACCCTACATCCGAGGCAATCTGTTTAACATATTCTACCCTTGGTCTACCCCTACAGTTCTTCTCCTCGACCCTTCCTTCCATAACTAGGCTTGCTATTCCTGGGTGTCTTAGTATGTGTCCTACCAACCTATCTCTTCTCTTCATTAGCAGTCGCCAGAAACATATCTTCTCTCCCACTAGTCTTAATACCTCTTCGTTTGTATTTAGATAATCAGCCCCTAATGAAACGGCTTCAATCAGAAAAGGTGTTCGTCAGGGTTGTGTAATGTCATCGCTTTTGTTCAACAATTATTCTGAGGAAATATTTAAAGAATCGCTGGTAGAAGGTGGAGGGATCAATATAAATGGAAAATTTATTAATAACATTAGATATGCGGATGACACTGTTGTCATAGCAGATAAATTATGTAGCCTTCAACACATGGTAAATTGCTTAGTATAACACGGTGAAGAATTCGGCTTGTGTGTGAACGCTTTAAAAACAAAAATGATGGTGTTCTCAAGAAAGACAATAAGAGCAAATCTCACAATAAATAATAATATAGTTCAACAAGTGTCCTCCTCCAAATACTTGGGCACCATATTGAACGGACAATATGACTCCAAACAAGAAATAAAATCTAGAATTGAACTGGCCAGGAAACAATTCTTTTACCTTGCGGAAATTCTTTGTACGATCGGATCTCAGTCTATAGTTGCGAATCCGCATGATCCGTTGTTACATATTGTCTGTTCTTCTATATGGTTGCGAATGCTGGACCATGGATCCTTCTATTGAAAAACGAATCGATGCCTTTGAAATGTTTCTATATCGTCGTCTTCTGTGCATACCTTGGTTATTGAAAATTTCGAATGTCGGGGTCCTACATCGGTTGAAAAAGCAAAAAGAACTGCTACATGTTATAAAGCAATGAAAGACACAATATCTAGGTCACATCATGCGAAACGAGAGGTACCAATTATTACAGCTAATCATTGAAGGAAAGATAACGGAAAAAGATCCGGTGGGAGACGCAGAAATTCATGGTTGGAAGACATTAGAAGGTGGCACCGGTGTACATCGGAGGAAGCATTTCATACTGCAATGTCAAGGTCAGAGCTGGCTACGTGGATCACCAACCTTCGCTTGGAGACGGCGTCTTAAGAAGAAGAATGATTTGGGTGATCATGGAAAATTAAAATGATCCTATAATAAATTAAAACTAATTAATTACAGTTTACAAACAGAAGCCTCCGTGGCTTAGGCGGCAGCACGCCGGCCTCTCACCGCTGGGTCCGTGGTTCAAATACCGGTCACTCCATGTGAGATCTGTGCTGGACAAAACGGAGGCAGACCGGTTTTTCTCCGGGTACTCCGGTTTTCCCTGTCAAAATTTCATTCCAGCAACACTCTCCACTATCATTTCATTTCATCTGTCATTCATTTAATCATTGCCCCAGAAGAGTGCGTCAGGCCTCGGCAGCCTGCACAGTCCATATCCTCGCCGCTAGATGGGGGCTTCATTCATTCCATTCCTGACCCGGTCGGAGACTGGAAGCAGGCTGTGGATTTTTCAATTACAGTTTACAAACTACAAGAAGAAAAGGAAAGAAGAGTTAGGGATACCAAAGAAAGGGGAAATAAATGGCCTCAACCCTCGAAAAGGAGGATTGCTGGACTTATATAGAAGGAGAGCTATGAAAGGCAGATAGGAAAGGGAAAGAGGAGAGGGTCCTCCCAACAGGCAATGGAAATTTGGGGAAGAAGCCGGACCAAGCTCAGGAATCCCTGTAGGGCACACACTCCCGAACTCACCAGACGTGAACCCTTGAGGTTGTAGCACTATGCAGGGTGCACCATAAGTGGTGAGGCTACATACACCCTGTATCCTTGAGGGCCTTGTGCAAACGGCAGAATAATATAATGAATACAAAATGAAGGCTGATCCCTCGAAGAATGAGGAATCTGGAAAGATGAGGGAAGGGCCAATTAAGGCGGGAAAGGATGAGACTCCCTAGGTCTCAGATACCCAAATACCGTTGGGGTCAGAAGAGAACAAGAGTTGACCAAGAGAGGTCGACAGGAAATAAGTCGGAGAGGAGTCCGGTAACTGGGAGCAATACCGGACTCAGCTGGGGTCCCGTGGTCGCCAACCCACGTCCCACTAGATGTGAGCCCCTGGGGCGGGTGTACAGTGTCTACTAGGGGACCTGGGCGAGAAATCTCGCATGTGTATAAACCACTCACCCGGCTTTACCGTTAAGCGAGCTTCTTGTTTGTTTATTTATTTACTTATTTATGAAATCGAACTGCAATTCGTCCATGCTGCGGGTAATTCTCTTTCTTTTGAATGTATAAGGTACGTTCTAAAAGTAACGAGCCGGAGGCATAATTACAGAAACCAGTACCTGTATGTTAGAAGTATTGGCCCTGGCTGTTGAGGCACTTGTCCCGCTGTGGCACGATGCGGTGAATGGCTGTCTCATAAAACTCCCTGGGTTGCGATGTGAACCAGTTCCGCACGTACAGCTGGACGTCGGCGTCCGAGGTGAATCGTTGGCCCCTCAGAGTCCTTTTCAGGGGCCAAACATGGCATAATCAAAGGGAGAGAGGTCTGGACTGTATGGAGGGTGGCCGAGAACCTCCCGTTTGAATTTCTGCACGTGTGCCGCGACTGTGTTGGCCTTATGAGGTCGTGCATTGTCGTGGAGCGACCACGGCGGCTATGGCGTAAACTGTCACTCGGCGGTCCTGGGTAATGAGAGCATCAACCAGCTGGACGTTGTCATCGGTATTGCAGGGGGGTGCCCCAGACGAGGCATCATCGGCTAACACACCCGTCCTTCCCTGAAGCCCTTGTGCCACGCCTTGACCATTGCAAGGGACATGCAGTGTTCGCCGTACACTTGAGGCATTCGGCGATGAATGTCCGTTCCCCCTACTCCTTCTGCTGTCAGAAACCGAACAACACCTCTTTGCTCTTCGGTTGACGCCTCCATGTCACTGTTTGCAATGCGACTGGCAGCGTTGGACGATTGATGCATGCTGCTGCTCGCTTTGTATCGTCACGTGACGTGCACGCGTGCCCTCTAGCGACGGGCTGTGACCTTCCACGCTCTGGTTGGAACCACACTTCGATACACACGCCATGATTAGCCGATGTAGTCACCGGTTTGCGCATTCCAGCCTCTGGCTCGTTACTTTTTGAACGCACGTTCTACAATCAGTTTACTTATGAGTGCCCTTGTGCATAACTCACCCGCCCAGCTATAGTGTTATGCGGGTTGGACGCGAAAAAATCCTGGCAGGGGCTATCGTCATGTTTATTTGTTTAAACACTGTCTTGAAACAAATAAATATTATTTCCATTGATTTCTGAAGAAATGCAATATTTGATTTTTCATGTACTATTGAGACGTTTTGAAAGATTTTCGCTCAAACCACACCTTCTAACCGCCTCTGGTTTAAGAAATTGAGTTTTGTGAAACATACACCTTAGCGTTGTATATGCGAGGGAAGTTCGGAAAATAAGCTTCGTCATTTTCTTCCCAGGGAACCTTTATTTCCAAACTGACATGGAATCATGAACTATACACCTTGCTCTATTTTACGCCACCGACAGTGACAGGCGGCTTTCGTGGCGTAGTTGGTAGCATTCTGAGCTTCTATGCCCAAGGTTACGGGTTCAAACCCAGCCGAAGTCGTCGGATTTTTAAAAGCGTAAAAAAAACCTCTGTATGCCTTCCTTGGGAGGGGATGTAAAGCCGGTGGTCCCAAGACATAGACTTATGGCATGTAAAAGAATCTTCCTCTAATTACACTTGTGTGAAGCCAAATTACAGGTTAGATTTGACTAACGCTCTTAGGTTCCAACGTTCGTCAGCAGGAGCCGACTGCGGTGGCATCTCGTAACCAAGTTCACAACTAGTTGTCGTCGACGGTGGCTTTTGGTAGCAAAAGTAGCAACTACTTGAAAATTGAATGTCTGCAGTCCTTACTTGAATTTATTTATTTTTATATTGTTACGGCTGTGAGTTTGTGTCATCACTCGCCGCATGAGTCACAACTGCCCCAGGGCTGGGCTGTGGCCTGCCTCCTGTATTGCGTGTGCCTTATGCAACTGGGCTACTAGGACAAAGGGGTAGTCCAGAATATTCGTGACTGGACCAGCGATGGAAACCTCGAGAAGCCGTGAACCCTGGATGGATCTAGAAGCATTTATTGAGTCACCGGCCTGCTATATAAGTGCGACCTGCCAAGCAGTGGTTGTTGTGTTTTACGAGCTATTGTGAGCGATTATCCTGAGCGACAGAAGTGTGGTGACTTGCGAAACCCCTAGTGGAGCGGGGAAGTGAGACTCCTACAGAGGAACTGTGTCTTGAGCGAGTGTGTTTATTTCCAGTGCGACAGAAGTGATTGTGCTACATTGTGAAACGGTGTGTAGTAAGGTAACAGGCTGGGTGCAGCTATTTTCAGCTAGCGTACGGGACCGGACTCATTAGCGAAGAGGATTAACTGTGGTCTGTTGACAAGTGAAAGGGGAAGTGTTCTCGCCGTAAGGAAACTGGAGTAAGGTAATAATTGCTTGTATTTACTGAAGAGTGCTGTATCCTTCTGGCCGCAATAAAGTTAATTATTTCTTTAAGCAGTAATTGGTGTTGTGCTTCCTACCCACCGGAATCCAGTTAACAAAGGTGCCACTAGGGGGTGGCACGGAACAATATTTATCGTATGGCTTTTAGTACCGGGAGTGACCGAGGACATGTTCGGCTCGCCTGAGTCTGTAGCTGCTTCCAGCGGACACCCATACGGTGAACTACAAGTTCCGTTCAATTTCAAGTAGTTCTAACTTTCGCTACCAAATATCAATGATACCTAGTGGTGAACGTTGGAACTTTGATAGAGCGTTCCGACGAAATCTAACTAATTTTGCTTCACACAAGTTTAGTCTGTGGAAGGATTTTTTACATGCCATAAATCTATGACATGGGACCGCCGGCTTTACTTCCCCTCCGAAGGAAGGCATACTGAAGGATTTTTAACGCCATTAAAGAATCCGACCACTTCTGCCGGGTTTGAATCCGCTATCTTGGGCACACCAGTTCAGCATGCTACCAACTACGCCACCGAAGCCACTCTTACTTGAATTAAAAACAGATAACACACACTAATACAGCCATTACAATTAACACCGGTTATCAGACAGATTCTATCCACACCCAAACTACACGGGGATACGTGACTGCGTTGTCACAGCCCCTAAACTGAGGAACCAACCAACCTACATTGATACACTTATCGTAGCTTGCAACCAGTTTGAAGAAACCACTCTGGTAAAACTCGATGCGCTGCAATGCAAGGAATTGCCACACAGCCTGCTCCACCTCAGCATTGGTGTGAAAGTGACGTCACGAGAGTGCATGCGCATGTGATGGGCCCGGCATGACCAATACACAGTGTGGAGCCCACTTCTGACACCACCTGTCCACTAACACCATGTCCTGTACCCGAGCAATGTTGTTTTCATTCGTGGATGTGGAGGAACGCCCACTTCGATCTTCACCCTCTTAGTGCCAAGCCATTTCCTCAAATTCTTGCCAAGAATGCCAAGCCATTTTCAATGGTCATGCAGATTATTCGAAAAAAAATCATAAATAACACATTTCCAACGATAGAATCATTATCTTTGCTTTGTATTATAACCAATACTTCATTCTTTCATACATTATGTTCATAAAAGTAAATATGGCATCAAAATCATTTTAATTGAGGTTATTCTGATAATTGTTAAATTGTTCATTTTTTTTGTATAAAATCAGTTTTGAGCCGAAATTAAGCACAACTAAGAGTCTTATTCGAAGAAACACTACAGTTCCAACTGTAGAAAATTCTTAGATACATCTGTAGGCAGAAAACTTCGTTAAGAATAAAACAGCTACGCCGCAATTTTGGCGGGAACGCGCGTGATTGGGGGAGGGCAAATGGAGGGCGTGAATACAAACTCAAACCTATCGCGTAATGGACTTCGAAGAAAAAAAGTAAACACCGCAAAGGCAAGCTTGAAGCCTCACCTTTCCAGCAGTATGAAATAATCACGGACAAATTTCTACAGATATCTACAAATATAAGATAAACAGCGCGCCGATTGATTCGGCTTTGGCACTTTTGGCGCGAGCAGCGAGAGGCGATCTGATCGGCGCGTGGCACTGAGAGGGTTCATCCTCCACACTCTGCCGTCCTTCAGTGAACATGCGTCACCAGCGACCGACCATTTGACGAGACATGACTGCTTCACCATACACGGTCTGTAGGCGTTCATGGATGACTGACACACTGGTCCCACGTGCCCATTCATACCGGATACTGATCAGGCGGTGAAAGAGGCAGTCACACTGCCCTCGCTACCGTATAAGCTGCCTGCTAGTGATGTACGCTCTCAGTTCCGACATTCGATCCTGTCGCATTGGGAGGAAGCGTGGCGTGCCACACCTCCACCCAACAAACTGAGAGGCATCAAGGAGACAACGAAGGTGTTGAAATCCTCCTTCCGATCTCTCCGGAAGGAAGCTGTGGTACGCACTCCCACTTGCTAAAGAGAGAAGACCCCCTGTGTGTACTTGCGGCGCCCACCTTACAGTGGCACACATTCTCTTGGAGTGTGTGGATCTGGCCGATCTGCGAAGGACTCTTAAACTGCCTAATACCCTCTCCCTTATTCTACGTGATGACGGTCCGTCAGTAGACCTCGTCATCCGATTCATAAGGGAGAGTGGTTACTTTTTTAAGTTTTAATGTAAGTTAAGACTTTTAAACCAGGTTAAGTCTTTTTGACGTGTTTTATTGCGTTCATCTATTTTATTCTTCACTATGCCTCATTTGTTTTACTGCTTTTTTACCATCCGATTTTTATTATTTTTATTCAAATAAGGCATAATTGTAGGAGCTCACTGTCTTGTTTTACTGAATCTAAACCATTTTCGTTTCATCCATGGCAGTGAGCTGTTTTTATCTTCATATTTTCATTTCAAGCCATTCCATTACATTAGGGGCCGATAACTTCGATGTTAGGCCCCTTAAAACAACAATTATCATCATCATCATCATCATCATCATCATCTTCATACTAGATAACATCACGCGACCACGTTGTTAGTACATGTATGTCTGCCATCGTGAGTTGTACTCGAATGATATCAAGCACACTGATCTGCTGCTCCTCTTCCCATCGACGCTCTGCGCTTCCGTCAGCCCCCTCTGTTGACGCTCTTTCTTTCATTGAACCAGCCACGGGTGTGGATTCACATGGCGATTGTTTGTGTCACCTGGTGTACCAACTACTCGTGCAATATCATGACAAAACTTACTTTCGAAACATCCCTCGTATATATGATGTTGATCACATGTAATTTTTTTCAGGATATTTCTTGCATGTCCTAGTAATTGGTAGAAGGTAGTGGACACGGTTTACTGACAGACAGGATGTAAAAAAATAAAAAGAGCAATATCAAAATGTATCGTTTATTTCGATCGATATGAATGGTTGGTTGATTCCTTAGTTTAGGGACTGCGACAACTCGGTGATGTAGCCCCGTGTACTTTGGGTGTGTGTAGAATCTGTCCGAAAACTGGTGTTAATTGTGATGACTGTATTAGTGTGTGTTATCTGTGATTCAGGTAGAAGGACTGCAGACGATTAGTTTATTCAAGTAGTTCCTACTTTTACTACCAAATGCTACCGTCCACGACGCCTAGCTGTGGACGTGGCTACTATATGCCATCACAGTCAGCACCTGATGGTGAACGTCGGAACTAATATAGCGTTATTAAACTAACCTAAAGAATTTACCTTCCACAAGTAGTGTAGATCCTTTTTCATGCCATAAATCTATGACATGGGACCGCCGGCTTTACTTCCCTTCCGAAAGAAGGCATACTGAGGGGTTTTAACGCTCTTAAAAATCCGATGACTTCGGCCGGGTTTGAACCTGCGATCTCTGACATAGAAGCTCAGCATGCTACCAACTACGCCACCGAATCCGCTCTCGATATGAATGGTTCTATATTAAATAATATATATAACTGTGCATATTTATAATTAATATGAAAACTTAGTTACCGTTTCGTATAATTGATTAATATGCATTAGGTAGGGAGTGAAGAGAAATGATTACTGAATTTTAATTGCATTGACTGGCCGTTCAATTTGTTTTTAATCCTCTAGAGGATCCGCTCTCATTTGGTTCCATTGTAACAGCAATGTTTTTATAATCTACCGCACTCTGGGTGGAGAGTAAAGGTTGGTTGGTCTATTAGCGGCTAAATGGGTGCAATATGCAAAGCAAATGAGAACACCCTGCGGCTCAAAGCGTTCAGGGGGTCACTGACAAACACAGAGAACACACACTGAATGGCTATAGAGATTCTTTGTAAGTTCAAGGGTACCTATCTCTATATGTGACGTCGTTCATTCTCTGGTTAAACAGCTTAGTTATTGCTACCTGATGAGTGGACTGTACTTTGAGTATTTTAATAAATAGAAATTCATAATTACATAATGAATTGACTGTAACTGGTATGTTTTACCTTCGTATGTAGGATGAATAGAAATCACACTCCTTTATTATCTTCTTCAAAGAGGAACAGATTTTATATTTCCGTAAAGCCTTAAGGAAACCGGGACATGTGATAGGCTCAAAATTGTCTTTTTTGAAGAATTTGGTGTATCAATTATTGTGCTGAAGTGATATTTGATGCAATAAAATTAGGTTTAAACATAATGTTTAAAGGCAATACTGTAGCTACTAGGGGGGATGTAATCGGAAATGCAATCTTTTCCTAAAAAAGTCATTACAACCATAGTTTTTGAGTTAAAGGCATGACATTTTGTGTGTTGATAGATAACTAACTGAAATAAATGAAAACCATACAAGTAGAGACCTAGATGTAAGGCATATACATTAATGTTATAAGAGTATTAACAGTTATGCCCTTTTTGCATGAAAGCCATAAGAGGAATTCTAAACATACAATCACTTTGAAATTTTTACTGTATGAAGCTATCACTACAATATGAATACTGAACTAAAATAAATTACATATGCATATCAGTTCTTTACTTAAAAAATCTTGATATGATGATTATGTTAATTGTTGTTTTAAGGGGCCTAACATCTAGGTTATCGGCCCCTGATGGTTTGGGTGATCGTGAAGATGAAAATGAAAAGCGAACTTAAAACTAAAACGAACTACTAACCTACATACTAGAAGAAGAAATGGAAAACTAAAGGAGAATAGGCCTAAGGCAAATAAAGGACAGGAGGAAAAGAAATGCCCTCAACCCTCGAAGAAGGTGGATTCAGGGACTTCGAAGGAAGGAGAGCCATGAAAGGCAGATAGGAAAGTGAAAGAGGAGGGGGTCCGCCCCAAAGGTAAGGGACAAAAGGGAAAAACGGACCCAGCTCAGGAATCCCTCGGGGTCGTCAACTCCCGAACTCACCAGCCGTGAGCCCCTGAGGGTGTAGCATTATCTAGGGTGCACCAAAAGTGGTGGGGCTACATACACCCTGCCTCCTTAAGGGCCTTGAGCACAAGGCAGGAGGTAAAAGGAAAAGAAAAAGAAGGCTGACCCCTCACAGAAGGAGGGTGTCAGGAAAGATGAGACAAGGGCCAATTAAGGCGGGAAAGGAAAAGACTCCCTAGGCCTCGGATACCATCGGGGTTGGAAGAGAACAAGAGTTGACCAAGTGAGGTCGACAGGAAAGAAGACGGAGAGGAGCCCGGCACAAGTAAGTGGAAGCAATGCCGGACTCAGCTGGGGCCCCGTGGTCGTAAAAAATCTTGAACTTACTGTCACAGAAATAAGACATTTTTTTTATCACATAAAGCCCTATAAATAAAAATTTAAATAAGTAATGATTACAATTGGAGTTCCACAATGTGTAATGAACAACTCCGGAAAAAATCATAGCTCTGCGATTTATAGTTTTTGAGAAAAGGCTTCAGATTCTACAAAAAATGTATATTCGAGAAAATGCATTTACACATCTGGTTACCATATTCAAATATGAAAAATGCTTATTTGATTTTCAAAATCCTCCATATTCATACTCTTCATCCTCCAACATTCTTTTCTGCCCTCTTATTTTCTGTCTGGCTTACAGCTCAAAATTAGATATCCCTTTCTCAGCTTTCATGAGTTAATTCTTGTCAATGGTGTTGATCGCCTTTATGGTGAACACTTTTGGATTCACACCAAGTGTATGTGCAGAGTTTGACATTTAATGTTTTTTAATGAACTTCCATGCCTCCGATAACTATAAAATTTATGAAAAAAAATGAAAATCCACAGCCTGCTTCCAGTCTCCGACCGGGTCAGGAATGGAATGAATGAAGCCCCCATCTAGCGGCGAGGATATGAACTGTGCCGGCTGCCGAGGCCTGACGCACTCCTCTGGGGCAATGATTAATTGAATGACAGATGAAATGAAATGATAGTGGAGAGTGTTGCTGGAATGAAATTTTTGACAGGGAAAACCGGAGTACCCGGAGAAATACCTGTCTGCCTCCGTTTTGTCCAGCACAGATCTCACATGGAGTGACCGGGATTTGAACCACGGACCCAGCGGTGAGAGGCCGACGTGCTGCCGCCAAAGCCACGGAGGCTTCTTACTATAAAATTTATACACAATGCAAATTACACTATGTAGATTACGAATAACATGTTTCCAAAAAATCGATTTTGACACAAATTTCATTACATCCCCCCTTAAGGAAACCGGGACGTGTGATAGGCTCAAAATTGTCTTTTTTGAAGAATTTGGTGCATCAATTATTGTGCTGAAGTGATATTTGATGCAATAAAATTAGGTTTAAACATAATGTTTAAAAGCTATACTGCAGCTACTAGTCAAACATTCATTTTGTGTTTTCCGTAAGTCATATTTTTTGAAACTTCATGTACCATTTTCTCAGAAACTATCTGATCAATGTATTTGATACTTGGTAGCCTCGAACACCCTATATAGATCTACTAGTGGAAGTAAATTTATTTAGGTATCTTGAATAGTTCATTGAGCCCAGCTTGAAAAGCACTGACAATTTCACAGAAAATTTCTGGTTTCAACTAGGATGTAAAAAAAACTTCAACTTCTGTAAACAATAGGACAACACTTTTACTTCAGCAGATGAAAAATGGTTTACTTATTACGCTTGCAAAGTTTGTTGGGTCTCGTTTGAGTATTTGCTCCGAAAAAGGGACATGAGTTAAGGTAATTTTTAGCCTATTTTCAATTTTGAAAAAATAGGCTTATGAGATCACCTTTTGTCCGTGTGTGTGTGCGTGTGTGTGAGGTGTGTGTGGGTGTCCCCCTAATAAAATCTAAAGGGCTGGAGCGATTTCAATGAAACTCGGTAAGTTCATAGCAATATTCCGGGCGACCCCGACCGTGTCCTTCAAATTTTGTTACGTCTCACCAATCCAACATGGCGGCTGTGCGAAATATTTCACCGGCATTCTATATCTCTGAATCTATTAGCGGTATCACCCTGAAATTTCATACGGAGATAAGGGGCACTATTGGAAGTTCATCTATAAGACTTAAAACCGGTTAACTACAAAACGAACATGGCGGCCAAGCGAATTTGAAAATTTTATATAGACCTTTCTCGCGAATTAATGTTCCAAACGCAATGAAATCTGGTAGAGTAAATGTTTATACACATTGTAATGCACTGGTATCTAATTTAGTTCAATTGTTTACATAACCTCAAGATGGCGGCTGTGCGAATTTTAAAATTAAGTTTTTATTTCTTGTGTCGTAATCATGCGATCGAAGTGAAAGTTTGAATAATGAACCTACGCAATAATTTTCCTTTAATGATACTGTCCCCGTTATCCGGATAGTAGGCTGTCAGATATCCGCCCCCTCAATCGGATTGCCAATAATCAATCGCACCGGCACAGTTACATCAATGAAAATGGCACTGACAGATACTATCGAGATTAGAGCACAATAGTTAACAAGAAATTATTGTGGAACACACCAAAATATACGGGGGTGCATACTTACCTTTACTTACCTCTTAAATTTATCTCGGGGACTGGGTTGTCAACTGGATCACTTAAAGTATGCCCTCACAATAACCTCCACCATGATATTTAAAATGAACCAGAACGAAGACGAGAAACGTTAAACTGCACAATAATTTATTTCACATAAAGAATGATTTTAACAAAAGTAAACAACAAAATAAACGTGGCAATCAGAAGCCATTGTCCACATAACTATGTCCTCCTGTAGGACTTGTATACTCTACATACAATGTTTCAGCTTTCTCAAGCTCAAAATAACGTAATTATAATAATGCACTTGGAATGGAAACGGGATTTGGGACGAGACATATATCAATTGTTTTGCGTGTTTATACACTTCACATTTTATTTATAGCCACAAGGCTATTATGGAGACGTCCTTGGCCTCTATCATACAGTTGTCCGGCCAGCTGCAATGCACCTGCACCGTCAAAGTGGACTCACCCGTCCGTTCAACCCCAGCATATGCGAGTTACATCAGAGCCTAGCTCTCTTTCAAAACACGTTAAATGTCCACTTCTCAACTGAAATATTATCACGCAAATCTTTTAAATGCTCCATTCAAACACCAGTGGAATACTCCAACAATCCCAAATCATGTTTAACTGTTCAAATCACTTGTTTAATTAGCGTTGTTTAGAGTATAAAAACAAAACTCTAAATGTTAATAACAAAAGTTCATTAATTATTTATAACAATAATACATTGTTTATAACAATGTCAAACGACAATTAAAAATTTTATACACGCCTCTATTAATCCCTTTCATTTCAAATTATTATCAAAGATATTTACAAAATTATTTACAATATTAAATTGTTTATATTAATATACAAGAAATACATTAAACCACACGTTTATCCGGTTGATAATTACTCAAATCGTGGTGATATAATCGACCAATGAAGGTTAGTTATATTTAAATGTCAAATTCAGGTTTAATAAGGTTTAATAATTATTACAATATTTGTGACGGTAACCTCCATTCAAAATCTTCATCTCAAATTATTTAACACTCTTGTTAATTTTAACAGTATCTTCACATGAATAACTTTCAAAGAACCAGGACAATACATTCAGCGGAAAAATACTTCGCTCAAAACGCACAAAATTGCACAACAATTGGCCCAGAATTCATCATATATCTTCATATATATGGCATCAAAATCTTCCACACTACATACAAAAATCCTCCACTTATAAATTCAACAACTTCATCCATCTTACTGTGGGAACCTCCTTCACTATTCAAGGGCATTATTCATCAGCGACTTTTACACGTCCACTGAACTAACGATTATACATCCATTGTTCCTCTTTAAAAATTCTTATATTCATCAATTGTATTAATGACTTATTATTTAACCTTCGTGGGTTTCATTCATGAATCGATATGAAGTAAAAATTTGCCAATCACAAATAAATTTAATAGCAAATACAATTAGACACGCCTCCCTGGTCTATCAAAATTGAGATTAATATCTTCAAAGTAACGCAGTATAAAAATACTATCTTCAATCAAAGTTCATCTAAACTGCATAAATAGTCGAATAGAATACAATTAGACTGTGGAATGCAAACATTATTGTTCCAATCTATAATTGAGAAAAACTCCTATCAAATGTTCATTACTATAGTGTATTCAATAAATCGTAATCAAAGTTCATATTTCATAAAATTGTCTCTAATGCAATGATAAATGTCTATGTTGCAATCATGTTCATAAGACGACTAGTATTTCAAAGATCGTCGATAACGTAATAGATTTTAACGCTCTAAAACCATTTAATTATTCTTCTTTCTTGAGGATGACAGAAAATTGGTCAAAGTAATTAACTGAAAAGGATTACTTTAATAAAATGACACGCTGTCTGAATACAAATCTGCCATAGAAAATCATTAACTTTACAGTCAAATCGTGACTACAAAAATATGCAAATTACTGAAAGAATCTAATTATCAGTCTCAACTGATCCAAAATTATTTAAGTATGCCAATGACATAACAATGTCTCAACAATCGTAGAAAAAGGCATAAATCATCGAAGTGTACTGAGTACAGAAATGTCAAACAAGAAAATGGGGCACAATATAGGACAGAAAATATGGGAAAAATGGTTGCTCAGATATCGCTACATGACTCAAATAATACAAGAAACGTTCACGACTACCTTATCTGTTGATTGAAGTTCTAGAGGAAAGTTTTCAAAGAAAACTGCTGTTGGTTCCATTTCACCAGCGTAAATATGTGCTCCGACCTCGAACTTGGAATCAGCGCCCTCGGAGAATCGAACTGCTTCCTCCTCCGGAAATTGCACTGCTCCATGTATACGAAAGACATCCTTCTGGCAAAACTCTTCTTTGTGAGCCGGGTCCACCCTGGCCTCTCTTGAAAGTTCCCTGAAGTTCTGGTCGCAATTCGCCATGAAGTTAATTGCAGTTATTTCCGCAGAAATATTCATAATCGTGGAGTATGAAAATATTTCCACTGCCATCTGATATAATTCAGCGATGGATTCACGATGCATGAGTGTAGTTGGATATTCACTATATGCTCGCTTTTGTAGAAAGACGATTAACGAAGTTCCATGCTGCTATTTCACTCCATCGATATATGTCCCAATTGCATTAAAGCCTTAGCCTTCCATCTCAACTTCTGTTATAATCATTGAAAGCACTACAAGATTATAATGTTCCATAGTAGAATGTATCGTTGTATCGTCAAACGTATTCTCCAATATCACTGTTGCAATCCACGTGTCAGCCGTAGTGTATAATGTGGAAATTTTTAAAGTGTTTCTCATGTGGCGAGAAAATCACTTTTGTTGGCAGCCTTAAAATGCCGATATCTTTCGAATTATAACTGTGAAATTGTTCAAATCTTCTACACACCTCAATGTTGTACTGCCCAATTGAATTATAATAAAGGCAGAAGCCAACTCTTGATATATTCTCAGGTGGAAACGTTAATGTGAGCGTTTTAACTTCACCTAGTTTCAAACAGCGTAAAATGGAACTGCTCCGTGTTCGTTCGATGCGCCGGGCTTTAACCACACGCTAAAGATGACTTGCTTCACTTATTCACTCGACAATGACTATATGACCTCAGAAATATATATGCGGTATCTGATATCAGATATGACGATATGAGGTATGAGGTTATGAGCGGTATGAGAGCTCCTCTCTCCTGTGCACGACCTTTTATCAACTTCTTAAGGGGCGTATCCATCCCTTCCATAGCCTGTTGCTCCGTCATTACTAGAAGTTTTAACTTTGGCTATGCTTGACGGATTTTCAAATTTCAAAAACTCAAAATTAATTTCTTCAAAATTCCAAATCAATGCCATAACTGAAAATAGTTTTCCACAATTCTGCATGCCAAAAGTAATTAAATATCGTAGTTTCAGCAATCTCCGTCTTCCTTCCAAACTATCGTTCATTGGTTCGAGCATTTACTCCAAGAGCGTAACTTCTTCCTTAGCACAATACCTTGTTTCCTGCGACTGCGTCGTAAATCTCAGATCTTTCTCGAACAAAATCATGACGTCACCAAGAATCTCAGCTCCACCAGCCTACTTGCATGAAGTCTACGTCATCCGTGCCTACGTCATGAATATACACGTCACAACTATGACATCCATAACTTTATTCATATTTGCCAATACAGCCATCGTGGTCTCAATATAATTCAATTTACGGGGGCAGTACATGGCTCTATGGCCTATACATTTAACAGTCCAACATGGTGACCATCCGAAATATTTAGACGGCTCTGAATATCTACGAATCTTTTATAGCAATCAATCTGATTTTTTTATGTTCATAGGGGCTATGACCTTAAGTTCACCTATAGGACTTTAAATAACCTGGTGATCACAAATCCAACATGGCGGCGACGCGAAGTATAAATATTCACATGGACGTTTCTCGCAATTTAACCATCCGAGTGCAGTGAAACTTGGTACAGTAAATCCTTATACGAATGTTAATCCACCGGCATCTAATTTATTTCAAGTGTTTCCATAACCTCAAGATGGCAGCTGGGCGAAATTTTAAAATCTCTTTGTTACTTCTTGTGTCCTTATCATGCGATTGAAGTTCGAATACTACACGTACACAATAATCTTCATGTAACAGTACATAACTCTAGGACCTACATATATAAAATCCAACATGGCGACCATCCGAAATATTTAGTCGGTTCTCAATATCTACGAATCTATTACATCCATCAAACTGAAATTTTGTATGTTGATAGCGGCAATTAACATAAGTAGGATATATGAAAATAGGCTGTCTAGTTCTTCACGGAACTACTTTCATATATTTCTTTAAGATTGTTTTTGTAATGCTCTCTCTGACACAAAATATTCAACATAGAAGCTTCAAACTCTACCCAACTAAATAATGATGAATTTACTCTGAATGTACCAAAAGAACATTCAAGGAAATATCTATTGTAGTTTCTAAGATATATAACTAGATATTGGAAGCTTTATACCTTTATCGATTCACACGTCCCGGCTCCCTTAAATCTTCTGGTTTTTAATATTTTGCGCTAGCCATAAGATTACAGCTAGTAGCGATTCACTGCGTCCATTAGCAGTCATGTTATACAGCTTACATTGTCTTGCAGTCAGAGAAAAATCTACTACAATTAAAATATCATGTTCGGAATACAGAGAAGCAACTCCTCTTCCATGGCCTCCTTCTTCACTGCCTCCTAGAGACACAAGTCGGACACAAGAATTGTGCTGCTATCTAGTTGATGAGTGGAGAAAGAGCCGAGTTGCGCAGCTCGTATTCAGTCGGCCGTGGTTGTAGTTACACCACAGATACATATCCTTTGCAACCGGGAGGGTTCGATAAAGGTATGACACAGTAGCGTAAAATAAACATAGCCTACTAAATGGGCAGTCAACGAATATATCAAACCTGTACATTATCAGTGGCGTAACTAGGATCCGCTTCTGGAGGTGGGGGGTGAGCGTAGTCAAATGAAAACCCCACGGAAAGAACGAAGTAAGTCCATTTTTAGCCTACTTTCGATTTTTGCAAAAAATGAAAGTAGACTTATGAGATCACTACAGGGCCAAAAATTGTGTGTCTGTCTGTGTGTGTGTATGTGTGTGGGTGAGTCTGTGTGTGTGTGTGTGTGTGTGAGTGTGTGTACTCTGAATGTCTGTCCCCCCCTATCAATTCGATCACGGTGAAACCGAATTGAACGAAATTTGGTACAGAGGTAGCACTAGTAAAGGACACCTCAGTGTCATACTTTATATCGCCGCCATCTTTATCTAAACAGAATGGCGGCCACTCAAATGTTCAAAACGTAAAATCAAATTACGGCTAAATTAACCATCCGATCTCTACCAAATTTGGTGACAACATACCTTTATATAGGACGCGTCTTTCACCCAAAATTCAAGGTCATCGGCCATGCCATTTCAGGATGGCGGCCGTGTGAATTATGCAACCATTTTAATCAATAGCTTAAGACCCACCAATTCCGATTATCGAGCCTAGAGGGGTTTAAGCTATCCTGAAGGTCGTGATCCGTTATTTATTATAATTTAATATTATAATATTATACAGTATGAGTGGCTTAAAAGAGCTGAGCCGTTTGTGTCACACGACAAGATGGCAGCTGTCCTCATGTGCCTGTCTTATATTTCAGTAGTTTTAGTATGTTGTATGTGATATACCGTACTGATACAATAATATAAACTTTGTATGAAATGATCTTTAATGAAGATGTACTGCAGTGAAGAAATCGTTTATTTAAAGTCATTATTTGCCAACAGTTTTTTATCTAATATCTCAGTTAAGAACACCTGACGTCATGGATAGGGTTAGCTCTGGGCTAGCATGTTAGTCTGACACGCAGTTGACTGGGGATCGAGTACTGCTGCAGTTAGGTTTTTGTTCTTGAATTCTTTTACAAATGATGTGCACGAGCTTTTTCCACAGATACTGAATAAAATGTCATTTAGCTCAAAGGAGAGGATAAAGTATACACTCGTATATTAATAAAATCACAGTCCCAGCATCGCACATAAACAGAAGACATTAGGAAAAGGAGAATAGAAGAACTAGATACACGTTGTCATTAACCACAGCCTTCTTAATGCCTCTGTACGGTGCTGTCCTCTTGTGGGTTATGTGGGTAATATTGTTCCAAACATAACGCTGTGTAAATGCCTGAGCTGGCCTCCTGAAGTATGGCAATTTGGTAATACTGGTAGTTCAACTATTAGCCACGATCGCGCTCCGAATACCTTTAAACACTGCCAGCTGGATCGTCTCCCTCTTGGCTACTTTAAACTGCCTACTCATTCAACACCCATAGAACACTGCCATCGTAGTACATTACGATGGCAGTGCATAGGCGTACAAGATAAAGATTAATTCACTGATAGGTCGCAGCACCAACCTACTGTGATTGGGTCGGAAGATTCTTAATTTTGCAGGCTGGCTTAATATAGAGATTAACGGACGTGAATGCATTACAATAAGTTAGTAGTTTTGTTATTCAATCATCGTAAAGTATATAATATTGATTTTGACACTTACTGGCTTATTATCAATATAAAAGAAAACCAACAATACATTGTGGTAGAGGTGATTGTGTTAGGGATGAGGACAAAGAGTCATAAAGATACCCATACATTTAGGAGAAAGTAGACTATATGTTCTTTGCTGAACATCTTGTTTTAATGAATGTATGATGCATTCGGGTGGCCAGCCAACGTCACTACAGATCAGTTGATTTAATTTCAAATAAAGCGGTAAGTCACTGAGATACAGAGGTTTTTATTTTTAATGGAAACGGAAAGATCGTCCAATATCCTCTCACTTTTCAGTCATAATTTAACTTTAGTTGTTATTTGTTCTACATGTACTTCCTTTATAAGAAATACATTTGGCAAAAATACTATATTGCTTACCGTCAATTGGGGTTTTTTTTTTTTTTAGTATTGAATTTTAAATTTGCTCTCCTGAAAAATTTAAAGAACGTAACTTACCCCGTTCTTTCCGTGGAGTCTTCAAATCTAAACTAATAAGCTATGAAGAGGATTTTACTAGGTCTGTGCTCTTTATAGGACAGGACTTTTTTTTTAATTATTTCAAAAGTTTCCATTTGTTTTCTTCGTCCCTTTTGTTTTTAAAGTTAGATTTAGATTTAGGTTTTTTGTCGGTTATTTTTGTGTTTTTTGTTTTTGATTCTTTGCTATTGGTTTCCTATTTTGTGATTTTTGTTTGTTTTTCCTATTAATTTTCCTTCCGTTTTTATTTTTATATTTTCTTTGCTTTCTGCTTTAACTTTTGTTTTTGCTTTTAATTTTGCTTTAGTTTTTTATTGTTGATTTTGCTTTTTATTTAAATTTTGATTTTTGATTTTGGATTTGTTATTTTTCCGTTTTTTGTTTTGTTTTTTGCTTTTGCTTTAATCTAAAAATTAATTTTTTTCAAAATGAACATTACATCGAATAGCATATTTTTATTATTTATGGGAGGGGGGTGATTGATTCTCCTGATCATCCCCCGTAGTTACGCCACTGGTACCTATGAGTGAAATGTCAAAAATGTTGATGATGCTAATTGTTGTTTTAAGAGGCCTAACATCCGGGTTATCGGCCCTAATGGTTTGAGTGATTTTGAAAATGTAAATTAAATGAAACTATACCTAAAACTACCTACGTATTTACATAATAGAATATGAACTGGAAAATAAAAATAATAATAAGAGAAACAAAAGACAGGAGGAAAAGAAATGCCCTCAACCCTTGAAGAATGAGAACTAAGGGACTTGGAAGAAAGGACAGGCAGGAAAGATAAAGAGAAGAGGTGGATTGAATAACATAAATATTTAAATCTAGTTTCGACAAGTCGACACATTCATACGCTCTTAAATTTCATCAGACTGAGTCAAATTCCATTGAAACTCATTCTTAAAAGCTTCCAACACTAGGGTTCCATCTAACTCGACTTTGATACCGAATATAGCCCAATCGATCATCTGAGCACCTCATATAAAACTCAAAAGCTCAAAATTCTAAAAAGAAACAACACAAAAAGCAAAATTAATAAAAATTCAAAAAGTAAACCATCACAATTAGTCGAAACCAGCTCAAAAATTCCAACAAATTTACAAATAAAAATTAGGAAAATCCAAAAAATATTTGGCCTAACATAATTCAAACAAAATTATTGAAAAACAGTATCCAATATGTTATAATAAAAGTTTAGTTAAATATTTCTGGATGTAAACAATTTAATTATTGAAATTTTATGAAAACATCACTGGATTCCTCCAATTATAGCCTCGGCAACAACGAAATGAGTACATTCTGAAACCAGTTAATACTTCCATGCTAACTTATTTTCCTTCATTAAAAGAGAAGAAGGCTCTACCAATAATGTGATATACAAAGAGAGGGACCGCCACAAAGGCAATGGAAGAAGGAGAAAAACCGAAGATTATACACTAAAAGTCATGTTTTTGACTATGTATAAGAGTTGATGGTGTGATGAGTGCTTGGCTAAAGTTGTTACAGGAGTGAGGCAAGGCTCTAATAATTTCACCACCACTTTTTATTATGTAGATTTCACAAGATAGCTACTTATTGCAATGGGTATCATGTCGCAACTTCCAGAAAATTTCGGCATATCAACGCGTTTCACATCCCCCAGACACCAAAACCACCATCAGTTTTTTAAGTTTATTTATGTTCGACCCTCACTATTACGTGTCAGAAAACTGTATCATAATGATGGTCATTATAACACAGTTTCTCCAGCCAATCAGAGCTCGTTCATTGACCAATTGGTAACGATACCTTCGCGCATGCGCTCAAAATCCAACATGTCGAACATAAACACAACATCGAACTATAATAAATTACCGACATGGAATACGCACCGTCCATATATTCGCGTAAATAAACTTGCGAATATGAGACAAGCAATAGCACTGTACCTTAAAATCACCAACGCTAATTTCTGCACAGCGCATTGTCTTCAAATGACACCGGTGACAATATTACTGAGGGACGGCTGATGTAAACATATGGCATTGCAAGCACACAGAGCGCATGCGTCGGTCGTTCAAAGATCTTGAAAGACAGAGATATAACACCCAACGCTCGCTCTGCGATCACAAAATTCAAGTACCGTAGCTGACTCTCAACAGATATTTATGAATATTTATGTTAAAACATATAATAAAGTTATAATTATCGTCGAACATAAACAGTCGTATGCAACTTGCCTATAATGGCAATTAAGACACTCGTATGGAAATTATAAAACTCGCATACGCTCGTTTTATAAAAATACTCGTGTCTTAATTATAGCCATTATAGGCTCGTTGCATAATGTACTATTATATCACTTTCATGTGGACGCGATAACTTCCGTTATTTTGCACCAATCACTTTCAAATTTATACAGGATCATTATCTATGTGCGACCCGATAAACACGGCAAGCTAAGCCGGCTTTGGCTCTCGCAAATCGTGGGCGCGCGTACACGGTTCAGCCAGTGGTGGCGCGCACTTTTACACTTTTACCAAACATGCTCAATAATGTGTACTTATAGTGCTCATAGTCAATGCTGAAAATGCCCTCCCTCTCTTGTAACACACACGTGACATCTTTTGATGAAAGAATGGACAACAATCTCATCTAATTTTTGTTTTGTAAGAATACATCGTTGTCTGTTAACTCTTTTATTATTTACGGAGCCTGTTTTCTTGAATCGTTTAGCGGGCCTCCTAATCGTACTAGCATTAGGCAAAAGGCACAGGTCTTCCTGGAAACTTGATTGGACATTTTCGTCTTGTTTCAGAACAAGACTTTCTGCCTTTCATATACGAATTATGGATATACCGACCTTCGCGCAATGTGAATTGGTGTCTAGGCATGACCAACAATCACAGTAATCACAATACTCACTAAACGTGCAACACTAACGAATGAATGACAAAACACGGGTGAACTAACAATTTGAGTCATTGGAGCGCGCCTGCCACCGGCTGAACCATGTACGCACGACCGCGATGTGTGCCAGTCACAGCCGGCTTGGCTTGCCGTGTTTATCGGGGCGCACATAGATAATGACCCTGTACGTAAATTATAACCATTCAAAATCCCCGTCAAATTCTTTAATGGCCAAATCGGATCAAGGAGGTCGAAATTGGGGCCCTCATTCGAAAAAGTGAAATATCACTCTAACTTTCTTAGTATGTGAAAAATCGAATCCATTCAAATTTTGTACTATTCTTAAGATAAGGGCCAAAATCTTATCTCCGTGACGTTTTTCTAATAGCACCAATTATTGACCAAAGGGGTAGGAAAAATGGAGTTTAAAGAGAAAATAATCACACCTCTCTTAATATGAAGATGATCATGCCGATAATTGTTGTTTTAAGAGGCCTAATATCTATGTTATCGCCTCTAATGGTTTGGGTGAAAGTGAAAATTATAAAAGATGATCAAATGAAACCTACAGCAAAAACTAACTACTCTCTTACTAACTAGAAGAGGAAATGTGGAATAAAACGGAGAAGAATGTAAATAAAAGACAGGAGGAAAGGAAATGCCCTCAACCCTCGAAGAATGAGAATTGAGGGACTTGGAAGGAAGGAGAGCCAAGAAGGGCAGAGAGGAAAGGAAAAGAGGAGAAGATCCGTCCCAAAAGCAATTGAAAAAGGGGGAGGGGGCCTTGACCCAGCTCAGGAATTCCTCGGGGTCGCCAAATCCCGAACTCACCGAGCCCTTGAGGGTGTAGCACTATCCAGGGTGCACCAGAACTAGTAGGGCTACTTCAGCAGAAGGCAGGAGCTATCAGGAAAAGAAAAACAAGAGGTCTGACCCCGCGAAGAATTAGGAATCAGGAAAGATGAGACAAGAGCCAATTAAGGCGGGAAAATGAAAGACTCCGTAGAACTCGGATACCCTAATACCGTCGGGGTTGAAATAGAACTAGAGTTGGCCAAGGGAACCTGAAAGAAAAGGTAACAGTAAGGAGCCCGGCACAAGTAAGTGGAAGCAATGCCGGAATCAGCTGGGGCCTCCTGGTCGCCAATCCACGTCCCACTAGTCGTGAACGCGTGGGGAACCTCTCTTAATAGGCGCAATATCAAAACCATAAAATGGTCAAAAGTCCTCTATAACTTTTATTTGAAAGAATTGTTGATATGACACACCCTCACCCCAAGGGATGAGCAAAATATTTTTCGGAATTATTAGATGATGATGGTTAAAATGTGGAACTTCTGTAGGTCTAGAACAATTGGCATATTTAGAGAAATCAACATTTTTTTCTATTCCTGGTGGAATCTGTCTCCGCTTTCTGGCGTGACTAAAGGGATATTTTATATATGGACCATTTGCTGAAGAGCATAAACTGGTTGGGTGAGATTCAATTAGGTGGAATCCAGATAAGCAGGCAAGCTTATACTGATGACCTGGTTATAATGACAGACTCCGTTCAAAGCTCACAAGTCAATATGTCGGAACGTAAACAGAAATGTAGCGGTTGGTTGGTTGGTCCTTAAGTTTAGGGGCTGCGTCAACGCGGTCATGTAGCCCCGTGTATTTTGGGGGGGTGTAGAATCTGTCTGATAACCGGTGTTAATTGTGATGACTGTATTACTGTGTGTTATATGTTTTGTTTTTTTAAATTTAAGTACTGCAACTTAGAATTTTTCAAACAGTTCCTACTTTTGCCGCCAAGCGCCACCGTCAACGACTACTAGGCCAAGTTCAGAACTTAGCTACTAGACACCACCACAGTCGGCTCTTGGCAACGAACGTAGAGACCTAAGAGCCTTGTTTACATTCTTAACCTATCCAATTTAGCTTCACACAGGTGCAATTAGTGGAAGGTTCTGTAACATGCCATAAATCTATGACATGGGACCGCCGGCTTTACTTCCCCTCCGAAGGATGGCATACTGAGGGATTTTAACGCTCTTAAAATATCCGATGACTTCGGCCGGGTTTTAACCCGCTATCTTGGGCATAGAAGCTCAGCATGCTACCAACTACGCCACCGAATCCGCCCATGTAGCGGTAGTATGAACATAACCATATCAAAAACGAAGGTTATGTTGGTAGGGACGAAACACATAGAATAAGAGGAAGCGGTTTCGATGGCGTAGTTGGTAGCATGCTGAACTGCTGTGCCCAAGATTGCGGGTTCAAACACGGCCGAAGTCTTCGGATATTTTAAGAGCGTTAATATTCTTCAGTATGCCTTCCTTCGGAAGGGAATTAAAGCCAGCGGTCCCATGTCATAGAATTATGGCATGTAAAAGATCCTTCCACAGACTAAACTTGTGTGGAGCTAAATTTCTAGGTTAGATTTCGTTGTAACGCTCTATCAAAATTACCACGGTGGGTGAGTGGATAGCGTGTGGTCTACCAACCCCAGGATTGCAGGTTCGCTCCTGGCCGTGGTAAGTGATTTTTGAAAGGCGACAAAAATACGACATGCATGTCATACGATGTTGGCAAGTCAAAGAATCCATTTGAATTCAGTAGGCCGTGTTCATAATGGCAAAATTAATCTCGGGAATTTCCGCGAACACAAAGTTCCTCATTTCTCTACTAGAAAGCGCTACAGTGTCAAAGGAGCTTAGATATCTAACCTCCTTGACTTTCATAGTGATTCAAGGAACAACGAAATTCGACATACAAGCTACCCTCTGGGTGTAAATTACAAAGCTTGCACCCGTCACCCGTGACCATACGATATTATTATTTATTATCAAAGTTCCAACGTTCACCACTATGTATCAATGACATCTGGTAGCGAAAGTTGGAACTACTTGAAATTGAACAGAACTTGTAGCTCACCCTAGGGGTGTCCGCTTGAAGCAGCTACAGTCTCTGGTGAGCCGAACATGTCCTCGGACATTCCTGGCTCTAAAAGCCATACGATAGATAGATAGAAGCGGAATCAATTTGGAGCACGTGAACCATTTTGAGTAGTGTACTTTGGCCGTGTGTTCTCTCAGGATGGTCACAAATGAGGAAGTCTTTAGAAGAGTGGGAGAGAGAGGATGCTTCCTTAAATATTTAAAAAGGAGAAGGAATCACCTCGTGGGCCTCATACTGCGACACGATGGACTGATTAAGCTTGTAATCGAGGGAACAGTGGACGGCAAGAATTGTAGAGGAAAACCCAGACTGGAGTACATGAGTCAAATACTGCAAGATATGGGTTGTGGCTCATACTGTGAACTGAAGAGGAAGACTGAGAGACGGGAAGAATGGCGAGCTGCTGCCAACCAGCCTCATGGCTGTTAACCATAGAGAGGGAGGTACAGGCCGGACGTTTGTTTTAGACGAGTGAAAAGTCTTAATGGAAGCCTGAAGACGAGTTACTATAGTACCTGTATTGTTATCAACTGCCCCATTCGGTCAGAAGATCGACAAAACTATCTCACGCTGAAGTACAGACATTGGTAAATATGATGGTAATCTGTTCGTAACTATGTAACGTGTACTTCCGCGTCACACAATACTTCGACGTGGACTGTACTGTTCTGGACGGTGGTGTCGTCAATGCTCAAGCCTGGAATTTCAATACATCAGATCGGTGGTGACAACTGTGAAGTGAGTGAGCGATAGAGTCACTGCGTACAGCCTGGACTGCCCAACCTAGGGCCCACGGACCAGATACGGCCAGCGAGACTATTTTGTCTGGACCGCCGCTCCGCGTCCGCGCCGTGTCACAAACCGTTGAAACAACCAAAGACAACTGGACAAAGCAGTGCGCATACACACCTACCCAAGGTCATTGACTCACTGATGAACACTTAAAATATTTATTAATGATTGGTACAACTGAGTTCGATCCTAAGAGGAGAGAACATTTAAGTACCGGTACAAAGCTTTCCCATTCGTCGCACAAAACTAAACTAAATTATCATGAACTTTATTTCATAATTTGATTAATAATTGTGCCAAATGAACATAAATACTCACTCTTTGTCATTCATGCTGTATGAGTGTATTGAATATCATCGTACTTCTATCATAAAGGGATTTATAATTTTTGTGTGTGTGTGTGTTTAAACAAATGTGTGTTGGCGATGCGTTCATATACAATTCATCCGATTGCGATCAAATTTTGGTGAGTTGTTGTCAATACTCCAGGAAACGTTATAGGCATAGTAAATCCAATTTATAATAGATGGCGTGCGAGTAGCTTCAACAAAATGGCGGACGATTCGTTTCAATCAAGTCCTACATGCGTTCATATACCCTTCATCCCGTTGCGATGAAAGTTGGGTGAGATGTTTTGTACACTTCAGGGAAGGTTTCTGGCTTAGTAAATCAACTTACATTTGGTAGCGCAAGAGTAGATTCAACAAATGAGCAACGATGCGCGAAGAGTTTTTACAAAGTCCCGTAGGCGTTCATATACCATTTGTTCAATAGCGATGAAACTTGGGTGAGATGTTTTGTACACTCCAGGGAAGGTTCCTGGCGTAGTAAATCCATTTTACAATACGTAGCGCACGAGTAGATTCAACAAATGTGCGACGACGTGCAAAGAGTTTTAAAAAGTCCCGTATGCGTTCATATACCATTCATCCGATAGCGATGAAACTTGGGTGAGATGTTGTCAACAGTTCAGGGGAGATTTCTGGCTTAGTAAATCCACTTCGCAATAGGTAGTGCAGGAGTAGATTCAACAAATGGTCAATGACGCGCGAATTGTTTCAACAAAGTCCCGTATGCGTTCATATACCATTCGTCCGATAGCGATGAAACTTGGGTGAGATGTTTTGTACACTCCACGGAAGGTTTCAGGCTTAGTACATGCATTTTACAACAGTTAGCGCAGGAGTAGATTCGACAGATGAGCGACGGCACGCGAATCGTTTCAACAAAGTTCCGTATGCGTTCATATACCATTCGTCCGATAGCGATGGAACTTTGATGAATTGTTTTGTACACTCCATGAAAGGTTTCTGGCTTAGTACATGCATTTTACAACATGTAGCGAACGAGTAGATTCAACAAATGTGTGACAGCGCACGAATCGTTTAAACAAAACTCCGTATGCGTTCATATGCCATTCATCCCATTGCGATGAAACTTTGGTGAGTTGTTGTGCACGCTCCCGCGAATGCTTCTAAATTAGTTAATCCATTTTACGATAGTTTATAGGCAGTTAACGGAAATTGAAAAAAGAAATATTGTGTATCTAGAAACACTTCAAGAAACAAAATCACAACGCCAACACTTTCTTTGATTGGCATTGCAACGCATGCCGGGTACAGCTAGTATAAGATAGGATATATTACTGAAAATACAGCGCACAAATTGTGCATAGGGTTAATAAATTTGAACATACATTAGTGTTTTCACCTTCCACCTTCACAAAATATAAATAAATAAATAACTCAATTTCTAACTAAATATATAACAATAAATACATAACTAAATATATAGCTAAATAAGTCAATAAATAACTAAATAACTACGTAACCAAATAAATAACGAAATAACTAACTAAATATATAACTCAATAACTAAATAAATAACTCAGTAAATAACTAAATAAATAAATAAATTGCTAACTAAACAAATAACTAAATAAGTCAATAAATAACTAACTCGGCCTAAATAACTAAGTAAGTAAATAAATAAATAAATTAATAAATAACTAAATAAATAACTAAATCAATAACTCAATAAATAACAAAATGGGTGATTAACTAAATGACTAACAAAATAACTAAATCACTAAATATTTAACTAAATAACTAAATAAGTACATAAGGAAATAACTGAATTACTAAATAAAAACAATCTAAATAACTATATTGTACAGTACCCCAGGGGTATGCACCCCTTGGAGACCATCCCCCCATCATCTATCTAAATCTCCTAACTGGCAACCCTTGTAAAGCCAGACCAACATCTATCAACACCGCAAGGACAGCTTGCCATTCTGGAAAGCTGGCTCAATCCTTGCATAACTATTACACACAGCGACACACTATTAACTATGGCAGCTATGCCATCACAATGCTGACAGCATAGCGCCGAAGAATATAAAAGGGAGTCCTAAGGAGGTCAGGGGGCTCTCAATTATCAGTCTTTCAGTGTGACGGCCGGAGGCTACGCTGGTATCATCAGGTGAGTGAGTCAGCAAGTGTTCAGAATCCTATAACTTTGTAACCTTACCTCCAATTTGTATAGACAAGTTTGTACACATTGTAACATCACTACATCCCTTAAAAGGGACTCACATATCCATTATTACTGACCAATAAACACTTGGTCAGTACATTACACCTGCATTACTGTTTACACGCTTCTTCACGCCCTAACTCCCTTCCTGAACTCTCCGTCACTATTAGACGTGACTTATAGTAGCCAGATACTTGCTAGTGCAAGCATCATCGTATTCCCGTACCGGCTTGCCTGCTAGGAGCGGCCCGCGCCATATAGCTGACGCGTACAAGTCGATTATCTAACCAGTCAGCTGGACGACCAGTACGGTGACCCTTGCATTGAGTTCCATCCCCTAAAATACTCCTACATCATTTGTAGGAGCACCCTAACACTAAACAACACTCTACACTGGTCAGCTTGCCCGACTACGGGAAGCTACCCCCTTTTAGACATTTCCTTCTAAATCAACACAATAACTCTTCCGTTTTAGATCCTGCCACCCCCAAATAAGGGATCTAAAACAGATGGTGGAGGCCGGGTACTACGCATAGTAGAACAGGACTCAACCAACGAGCCCTCGTAGTAAAAACGGCCCGTACCGCATATAGCCAAGCGAGACTGGAAAAAAAATTTTTTTTCCTCTCAGACAGAAAGTAGTTTTTTTTGCGTCACACTATCTACACAGGGGAAATTCTTAGCTAAACAACCCCAGCCAAAATCACTTTTGTTTTTTTTCTTTCAACACATACATAAACATGTATGCGCCCGCACGAAAGGCCATGCTGAGGAACATCCATTTGGAGCGGTCAGAGGAAAAACTCAGGAAGCACACAAACGACATATCTGTAGACGCATTAACGCAGCAATTTGCGAAAACGTCTCTCTCAGCATGTACCGCAACACAAGGGCGGGAGTCTACCGTGGCCACAGGCCAGAAAGCGGGCAGACCACCCTCCAACACGTTGCGGGAGCACATACACACACACCACCAATTCCCGGAACCGGCCCGGAAGCCTAACAAGACTGAGAACAGGCGAAGCCGGGGACATGTCCCCCAAACACCAATACGGGGAGGGACGGGACTACCCACCCCGACGTTACGCAGAAGGACAGACAATCAAACAACCAGGGAAGACACAGAAAGACACAGAATGGAAGAGCGAGCGAGAGCCTACAGACAAACACACTACCGGGATTATAGAGACCCAACTGGACAGACAGCAGGGGCACAGGCTCCGATAAGGGATGAAACCCGCGATCGTCGGCGAAACGAACGAAGAGGCGGAAGCGAGAGATACGAACATAACATTTGGACATCCACGCTACAACATCACGATAGGGCATATAGGTCCGCTAGGCACACGGACCTGACTAAGCACGCAATGGCTAATTCAGCGCCAGGACCACGAGTGCAAGTGCAGACGTGGACTCATACCGAGATTCACACGCGGTACACGTACAGGACCACACACAGTTGGTAGGGCCACCAGCCCAGCCGAGAGAGGACATAAGCGTGGATACGCTAACTCGGCAATTTGCGAGGATGTCCCTCTCGCCGTGTACTGCCACACATGGGAAGGAGGATACCATGGCCACAGTCCAGGAGACGGCCAGGCTAAACTCCAATACACTGCGGGGACAAGCCTACACCACTACACATCCCTTAGCGCCGGTTCGGAAGGCAATTTTGCCAAACCGGGCAGCAGACCCCAGGCCAACCCCCTCGCAACGGACGAACGAGAGGGAGTTGACGCCAGGACCCTCAGACACACATAGCATGCCAGGGGGACAACGGGACGTAACCACGTCATGGGCTGAGGACGTAGAGCCCGCCCTACAGCACATACAGCCTACACACACCCACACAGATAGGCAAACGCAATGGCAGGAGTCTGCCGTGGCCACAGGCCAGAAAGCGGTCAGGCTACACGCCACCACATTGCCAGGCCAGACACAAGCCATTAAGCGACCTTTACCGCCAGTTCAAAGGGCAAGTTTGCCAGAACGAAGGCGAACACCGGCATTAGTACCCCAGCTGCGAATGCATAAGAGGGTGTTGCATTCAGTCCCTCAGGATGCACGATACACGCCTGCACATTGTGACCACGCACTCACACACGGTACACGGGGTGCAGGAAAGGTGTTATTACCTACCCCACAAAACCAAGCAGTTAAAAATACACACACCCCCGTAAACTCTACTAGGGTAGCGCAGAGCGCATTTAGGCCCTCGAAAACAGGCACACTCAAACCTACAGACACGCGCTACGGTGGAAGTAGGCCCAGGCTTACTTTGCTACAAAATCCCCCGAAAAATGGCAAAGAAGCGCCTCAGTGGATTTCAGGGGCCTATAATCTCATAACAGGGCAGAACCCTTCACCTTTCCGAGCAAGGACGCTCGGACCGGAGTAACGACTTCCACCAGGGACACACATAAGTTCGTTTACACGGGGGAAATACGCCAATAAATACATACAGACTCACTAACATAAACGGTACATTTTTTTACATCTATATGCAGTACAACATGGCTAAACCAAAAGTATATAATTCTAAATCCTTCTTGATTTTTATTTTGGGCACCTAGCATTTTTTTTTCTCAGGCCATCAATGGTTACTGAACATAGGGTCCATATTATAACTTGGATAACGTAAAGTGCTAATATCCAAAGCCAAGTAGAAGCCCATCAGGTGAGCTACGCGGCTTAAAGCCGGAAAGAGATATTCCGAACACAGCTTAAGCAACAAATCACAGCATAGAGCTTAAGCGGGTCTTTCCAGGTAGAAATGACTAAGTGTTCTATGTTCCGGTCCAACAGTTTGATAGATTCCCTTGTGACGGGCGAGAGCCCTCATTGTAACAAGAATTAAGAATCTCAAACTATTTTCCAAAAGTGGTAGATTTCCCTGAGACGTAACTAGATTACTATAGTGCTAACGTCACCTACTAGGTGGATAGTACGATCAGGACCTACTTACCATTTTTAAGCATTTTTTCATAGTGTTTACGACACAATTTTGGCAGACTATCGCCATCGGGCAACCCGCTTTAATCAGCATAAGGCAGGGTGCAGGCGACATACAATATATCTTCTACACCTTTTCAAGGTGCTCTCTTAATACGGAGCGGGGCATAGCTCATTTTTTTCTCTTTCTCTGCCTCAGTCATTAGGCCCGATGAAGGAACAATTGGCCAAGTTGAACTATATATATTCCATGCATAGGCATACGTGACACGTTACACTGCCTGTAATATGACTTTTTTCTCATTTCCACAACAACACGCAAGCTAAAACGCTAACACACCGTAGGATGAAAATCCCAGACTTTGGGAAACCCTGCACATTTTTGGAAATCACACAATCAGTTTACATTGCCACATGACAGTAAATCACTACTAAAAGAAAAGGAAATGATCCCGCTGGCAGACGTGGAAAGAAGGCCAAGAAATAGCCTTCAAACCTCACTGACCGCACCGGGATACGATCCTAACACTACCAAACTGTCCCGGAGACACAACCTGAATAGTGCCAGAAACAATTACTCTGGGTAAAAGACGGTCTCAAAACCCGCAACCTTCTGAATACCAGGAACATAAGGTCGGGTAGCTATCCCGTTCTAGAATAGAAAAGTAGGAAGCTAAAATAGATTGGGACAGTTCCACTAACAGATGGTCATAAATCAAAAACAACAAAATCACCTCCGGCACATAGTCACCAAACACGCGACTAGCGGCCCGGAGACACTCGTGTATAACGACATTTTGAACAATGGATAGGAATATACTTGACCCACGTTACAAGTCAACACAACACTTGGGAACACAAAGGTAGTTAATAGAAGGTTCTTTTGCATTACGAAGAGCCTGCCCGCAATTACAAGAGACAGCAATCAAGTTCCCACATACGCGTGCTGGAAACAAGAGCATGGACAGAACATAAAACAAATGAGAGCTCACGACATTGTAATTCTACACTGTCAGCGATAAGGCACGCATGACTGGCTGACCTTCACGCATACAGACGAACTAAGCCAGCTCCAAGTGGACAGGAAAGACGCGTTCATTCACGGCAGATTCAAACACCTCAGAACTCCACAAATTACACTACGAGGAGAAGTCAAAAACATACAAACTCTGCACAGGTATGCGTACTTTCATTTGCACATTGCACATACACGGGGAACGTGCCATAATATGGACGGCACAAATACCGTCGTAACTAGCCTTTACAGCACCCCGGGTCTGAACCCATGATCACACACCACGCTCGTACCAAAAACTAACTATCCAACGGTATTTTTGGTACGAGAGACACAAGCAAAAATCACACTGAGGACACCTCAATCCCTGAAACACAACGCAGACATATAACACAGAGAATTACATAGATCACGGATTCAAATCCCAACGAAAATTGGACACCAGGGAAAACAACGGTCAAGGCTTCCAATCACCCTGAAATTAGCTCATACAACCACACAACCAGATAATACTACATTTCCTTCGGCCAAAAGCCAGGCATAAAATTTCAAATACACCTGACATGGAAAATATATTTCCCAGACACAGGCATAGAAATCTCATAAGACAAAGGTCTTACGGAATAGTGACCACACAATAGTATTAGCAAATAGTACGAATTGTTACACTAGTCCGCCAGGAATCTAGAACAATGACAACACTCGCACACGTGCAGGAAAGCACATGCCGGCGGATGACAGACATAACATCCCAGCCTGACATTACACATACAAACTGCTGACTGGCAGACTTCGTCACATCGCAATACCGCTGGCGACAGGACACTATTGTTCATCGGCATTGACCATGAAATTACGAAAGCAAAACAATTGTAATACCATACATTTTTTTTAACACTGCAAAAGCATTTAGCAATGGACAAGACGTGACAGATCGGAACTTATCGTGGGCCCATAGGAGCACGTTTTCAAAGACGTTGACAGGCCACGGGCACCTCCTGCCCATACACGCGATACATATTACGACTTAGCCTGTAACAGACCAACCGTCCGCGTGGTGTAGCGGAACATAGGCACACACACACGCGCTCACTAATTAGAAGCGAACACAGACAGGGGCTCTGAGGAAACAAGACCTCCCCCCCCCCCAATAACTTCTTTTCGCGATTCTATTCCTAAAATAAATCATTCCAGGCGATTAGGACATGGCCAGTCGCACTACGACCACTGGCCACACTCACACTACAAATGGCAGACCAGATTAGCTCGTGAAGCTTTACTATCCCAAGGCGCGGATAGAAAGCAAACATGGACCAAGGGAGGATGACAGGAGCACAGGCTACCAGCGTACCACCTTACTCCCTTCCAATAACCTTCTCACGTCCAACATAACCAACGCAGACACATGAACACGACCAAAACAGCTACACTACATTACAGAGTATACACAAGGGGTTGATAGACTTCATGCGTCTAAAGAGAAGGCCTACTACGCCTTGGATCACGATGCTACCTCCTGAGTATTAGGGGTGGGTCGGCAAACATTAAATAAGCATAATGCGCATCTCCAAATGAGAGATGAGGCCACAAGTATATATATATTAACCATTCTTTGTTAATTAAATACTCCCGCATGACAAGGATATATTATTATTACGCCACAGCATACGCCTATCCTTATATGAGTGCAGATGCCTCATATCCAGATACCTGCATGAGTATCCCATCCATTTACCAGGGATATTACTATCAAACCTGCATGGAATTTTCATATTTTTGCAATCCCGGGAATTACCTGCCCCAATCCACTCATTGTAGGAGCAATCCTAGTAGCATTACCGGCTCAAGGCCACCATTTATTTGAGCCCAAAGATGCACAACCCCTTCTTACCATGCTTTCAGCCCACTTTACAATTAACTACCCCCAGATCCTAATAACAGGGTACCTGACACCATAGACCCTACTAACACCTCCATTAAGGTAAAAAGAGCATTATCGCTGGAAAGCTGACGTAGCAATGGTAGACCAGAAGTAGTCTATGTACTTAGAAGCTCTACAACCCCACAACACTGGAAATATTTTACATTTTACATTTTTACATCATTTACAAAGGTTACGCCCATATTTTTTTAAAGGTAAAGGAATCTGAAACACTCTGATTGATGATAGCGGCACGAGCCGAAGGTCAGAGGCACCACACTGGAGCAGAGCTGGGGAAGGTGACGTGGACCCTTACCCCAGTTGGCTCAACAGCTCAGTGACCTTACTTAACTTCACGACCAGACCAAACAGACGAACCACGTAAGGTTGGGGCACTCGCGGCCTGGCACGGGCAAACGTCAAGATCTAGGGGTGCATCTAGCCTATCCCCCTTGTCGGAGACAGTTATACCCACTATGTGCCACGATCATCGAACCCAAGACCTGCAGGGAAGTCTTTCTGAGGATGGTGGGAGAAATAGCTCACTCCGCGCCGAACTCAGGGGACGACCCTAGAGACGACCCCATTATGACTAGACTTCTAGTTAAAATTAAGTAGGTAGGGCTTCTATAGCGGGAAGCAAGACTCCTGTGCGTTGGAGTGAAATATTACTGCGGCCGATAAAGGCGAAATGAAATATTAATGCGAAAAGCATACTACTGCGGCCGATAAAGGCGAATATTACTGCGAAAAGCAGACTACGATTGCCAATGAAGGCGAAGATAATATTATGCCATTGGACGATGTCCAATGCCCACCTAAATGGCGACGCATCGGGCAACCAGAGGGCATTAAATAGACATGCAACGAGCTGTCTACAGGGGTTACAGTGGGCAGACCCAACTATGACAACATATCGACAACAATGGCCACGAGCAGGATGGTACAGCAGGCGAAACGGTTTGCTCAGGGGCACCGTAAGCCGCCTGCGACTAGGTTAATACTAGTTGATAAACGTCGACATCTAGAATTAAGGGAACGGAATCCAGCGACCCTAGAGACAACCGGTGTTTCTAGGACTCGTGCGGGTGGTGTCCTGAGGAAGTAAATTGCCTCAGGCGATCGTTCTGGTCCAAATTTAGCCAATAAGACACATGCGACTAGGTTAATACTAGTTGATAAGCGTCGACATCTAGAATTAAGGGGGCGGAATCCAGCGATTCTAGAGACAACCGGTGTTTCTGGACTCGTGCGGGTGGTGCCCTGAGGAAGTAAATTGCCTCAGGCGATCGCCCTGGTCGAAATTTTAGCTGTAAGACGGTTGCATTTGACACGCAACCTAGAATTAAGCAAATTTACTGACCGCTGTTGCCAGGTAGTGGCACAGCACATTTCGGCAATAGAATAAGGCCATCCATTCGGCTTAAATAGTAGTAGCCATTTTTTTTAAATTTTCAATCATAAGTAAGATAGATAGTGTTAAGTAACGCCGCTCGGCACCTGATGACCAACAAACCCGTCATCAGGGTAAGCCCGGTAATACATTAAGTTAGATTATACTAGGATAACTTACATTAAGGTAGAATATTTCGGCACTTGGTCACCAAAAATCGGTACCAGGGTAAGCCCGGTAATATAACACAATAAGTAGAGTAAGTAGGATAAGATAGGACTCTAGCCGGCATAGGTTAGGAGACAGCAATATAGAGTGCCAAAGGCAGGCAATATTGGCATGCGCCTATAAATGATATATATGGCTTGTATAATATTTCTATGCTCTATTACAGATCACCCGAGCGGCAATCCACTAATATATTTTGTCCACAGGTCCACAACGCAATAAACATGTCTTTTGTAAATATATTGCCAACACCAAATTGTACACACTCTCCTCTGTCACAAACATATACACTCTCCAAAACTTTCAGTTGCACCCTTTAACGGTGACAACACAGTGGTCAACGATGCACAGTAACCGTGGAATACTGAGTATCAATGAACACAAAAACACGTGATGCACGCAAATGAAGCGTGGATTCAGTGTCTAAGGGCGGCACAACGCTTGTAAGCGCCGCGCCTTCGACGCTAAGGTGGAATTCCTAACCACGGTGGGAAAACCACTAGGGCATAGGAGAAAACAAAATGGGACAGCGGATTAGCCACTGTACCTTAGCAGGAACGGCCACTTAAGGACGCTTCAGAAGCAAGGTTGAGAGTTAACAGCGCAAAAGGGTATCTAATAAATGGCCACCTATAAGAGCTCTATAAGGTAATATATATTAGTTATAAATTATTTTGTATTCCATAATTATATCATGACAAGGTTATACACATACATGTTCCACATGGTTGGATAATATACCCATACATAGAGTACCAACGTGGCAACCATCATTACTACTATGGTTATTATTATTATTATGTTTAGTATGTTTATTTATAAATTATAATAATATTATAAATGTCATGATCATTATTATTATCCGGTCATGCCCGGCATCATCATGATTACCAATGTCCTTATGCAATGCTCCCATAATTACCATAGTACTATCACCAGCCTATATACGGCACCATTATTGCCATCAGCGCCACGGCGAATATTGTTATTTTTTTTTTTCCAATGTACACATGTACACAGTAATCATGCTTTTGTTGCTTTCATTTTCTTTCTTCTAACTTCCCCATTTGTCAGGGTGTTCCGTTTTATCCCAAACCAATAAATACACTTTGAATATTTCCCTTAAATTATACCCTGGAACACCCATTTTTCTATTTTCTTCTACCTTTCTTATTGCAGGGAGCACTTTTTCCTTAAGATAGGGCGGACGACGCAAGCATCCGTTCGGCCCTGGGTTTTTTTCCTCCCTGCACAACAATGTACCAGCAGCACCATGTAATTTTTTCTCTCCATCAAACTTCAATTATGCCAATGTCAATTTCTGTTGCAATATTTTTTATGCAAATGTCAATTTCTGTTGCAATATTTTTATGCCAATGTCAATGTTATGTATATATGTATATCCCATAACCCTCCCCTCTGAACACGACCTGATCTCACGCACACACATCAACGCGACATCAAGACGACGAGGAAGACATCTACAGACATCTACAGAAGATACGAGGGGACTTCAAAAACAACCACATCGACTACATCCATAACATCAACATCCCAACCCCAAGTTCCGTTCCCGTTCGCGGGGACGCGAACTAAATAGGGAAAGAGGCTTGTACAGTACCCCAGGGGTATGCACCCCTTGGAGACCATCCCCCCATCATCTATCTAAATCTCCTAACTGGCAACCCTTGTAAAGCCAGACCAACATCTATCAACACCGCAAAGACAGCTTGCCATTCTGGAAAGCTGGCTCAATCCTTGCATAACTATTACACACAGCGACACACTATTAACTAGGGCAGCTATGCCATCACAATGCTGACAGCATAGCGCCGAAGAATATAAAAGGGAGTCCTAAGGAGGTCAGGGGGCTCTCAATTATCAGTCTTTCAGTGTGACGGCCGGAGGCTACGCTGGTATGATCAGGTGAGTGAGTCAGCAAGTGTTCAGAATCCTATAACTTTGTAACCTTACCTCCAATTTGTATAGACAAGTTTGTACACATTGTAACATCACTACATCCCTTAAAAGGGACTCACATATCCATTATTACTGACCAATAAACACTTGGTCAGTACATTACACCTGCATTACTGTTTACACGCTTCTTCACGCCCTAACTCCCTTCCTGAACTCTCCGTCACTATTAGACGTGACTTATAGTAGCCAGATACTTGCTAGTGCAAGCATCATCGTATTCCCGTACCGGCTTGCCTGCTAGGAGCGGCCCGCGCCATATAGCTGACGCGTACAAGTCGATTATCTAACCAGTCAGCTGGACGACCAGTACGGTGACCCTTGCATTGAGTTCCATCCCCTAAAATACTCCTACATCATTTGTAGGAGCACCCTAACACTAAACAACACTCTACACTGGTCAGCTTGCCCGACTACGGGAAGCTACCCCCTTTTAGACATTTCCTTCTAAATCAACACAATAACTCTTCCGTTTTAGATCCTGCCACCCCCAAATAAGGGATCTAAAACAATATAAATAAATAAATAACTAAATATGTGTCTAAATAACTAAATGACTAACAAATTAACTTAGTAACTAACAAAAATAACTAAGTAACTAAATAACTAAATGACTAACAAAGTAACTAAATAACTACAAAAATAACTAACTAAATAAGTAAATAAAACAATATAAATAACTAAATAGGTAAATAAATAACCAACTAAATATCTAACTAACTAAATAAATAAATATTTAAATAACTAAATGACTAACAAAATAACTAAATAACTACGAAAATAACTAAATAACTATGGAACTAAACAACAAAAAATAACTAAATAACAAAATAACTAAATTACTATATGAATAACTAAGTAAATTAATTCACGAAAACTCAGTATAACTACTCCACTTGATGTCCCTCTCTACTTTAGTAAACTTTATCACTAGTTATAACTGAGCGAACAGAATTCAGTATTTCACCTCTAAAATAGGCTGAACGAGACAATACCAGAATGAAGAAGAATTCATTCTCCTAGGGCTATTGACGCAGGGCTATAAAAGTCGCATTATCTTAGCAGAGAAAACAATGACTCTACGAGTCTTAAATTTAATGTCAGCCATTTTCTAAATGGCCGACTCTCTCTTCAATTGCCCGGCGTCGTTGGTTGAGCGCGTAATCAATGGACCAGTTAAGCGGCTTCACAGATTGCAGTTGTTTATCATTCAGCCTTACTGCATTGCAGAACATTGTGCACAGATAATTGAAAACTATGATTCCGGGATTTTAAAACACATAGGCCTATAAATAATTGTCGGGTTCACATCGTGGTGTAGTGGCTAGCATGCTTGACTATCGTCCCGGAGGTTCAGGTTCGATTTCCAGCTCTGCCAAGAAATTTAGATTTTATAATCACCATCTTGGAACTTTTTGATCACACCTCGTAGGTTACGTTAGGTTAAGTTAGTCTAGGTTAGGTTACGTTAGGTTAGGTTAGGCTTGGTTAAGTTATGCTATGAACACCATCTTGTTCTTTCGGCTACCCTCTTTGACCGATCAATTAAAGATAGTCTGCTCGGCTACCCTCCACCACACTTCTCTAGCCATCTTTGTTCGACCGATTAAAGATACTCCTTGCCCGGCTACCCTGAAAAATAAATAATAACTAATGAAGTAAATAAATAAATAAATAATACTACCCTCACCGTCCCCGCTAGTCACCACCGTGTTTGGTTGACAGACTAAAGATACTTCCACTCAGCTACCCTCCCGTTATCTTAGCCCTTCCAGTGTCACTTAAATATGTTGTCAATTTCTTCGAGTTTTTTTTATGAAAATGTTTTAAAACGTTTAAAATTATACGCCAAATCAATACTTAACAAAAATATATTTTATATATTGAGACATGTTTCGACCTTCAATGAGGTCATCCTCAGCTTAAAATGAAAATCAATTAAGAATTGAAAACTCAAAATAGGCTAGTATATATAACTTAAATCTGAATAATAAATGAAAAATTAATGATAATAATTGTAATAAATAAAATATAGTAATAAAATGGATATCCTTACAAATTTATTAAATTAAATAAATGCAACATTGGTATTTTTACAATAATTTTTCAAAAGTAGTTAGAAAAAAAGAAATATTAATTGAGAGTGTAAAAACGTGAAGCTTTTAAAAAAATTATCAAAATATACACAAAAATAATTTAGAAAATCAAGTTCTAAAATAAAAATAAAAAAGATCAATTAAGAGTTTGATTAAGTAAGCTGAATTTTCTTCAATACGGAGTCTTTTAAAATGTTGAAAAGGTGCCAACCAGTTATTGCGACGACATGAATTTACCTTGTTGTATAGGATGGAGAAATTCGGAATTCCTATAAGAATTTGAGTGAAAAGTCCAATGTGGATATGTGGTAAATCTAACATTTATCCAAACTTTTATAAAAAACAATGAAAATCGGGTCTCTTGAGATGCAATTAAGGTATCAGTAGCTCTTCTTTAAATTTGTTAAATAGTGTTTGGTTATGTCTTATCCTCCTTAATGCAACCGTCGTACTAAAATCCTCCCGTAGTATTTAATGCCAAATTTTTATAACATACATTAAGTTTTTACCCAGATCAATGAAGTTACTTTATAATATAAAATATGTATTTGTTAAGTATCGATTTGGCGTATAATTTTAAACTTTTAATTCTAATATCAATACGGATATTTAAAACATTTGTTTTTCAATGGCAAATGTGTTTGCATTCTATGAAAATGTTTAATGTATGCTGATCATTTAACTTTTTTATATCATTTAAAAATAACATTGAAAATAGGATAACTGTACAAAATATGAATCAGTTCAGGGAAACAATGGAAGTTCCATCACTGAAAGTAGTCATTGCTTTACTACACTTGTGTCTGCATCATTACTGATTTTAGCTCCTTCAGCATCATTGTTACATGATGATATACCCTTAATCTCTACAAAAAACAAAAGTCTTCAAAATTACTGAAATCGCTGTCCGATTCGTTCTAATGCCTTGTAATCGTGGACACATTGTTATCGTACGAGCCCGCCATTTCACTGTTTATATAAGCTGATAATGGCAACTGAAGTATTTAACTAATTCTGAAAAATCCAAATGAAAAGATTCACGTTATCATTCCCGGTTTCAGGCGCGGTTGTACCTCCCTGCCAGCTACCGTAATTAAATGTAAACTTATAATTGCCCGCGGAATATATCTCAAACGACACGTAAAGGAAAGGTATTAGCGCGGAATATTCCGAAAAAGACACGGAAAAGTTAAATTCTCTGCATCGTCTCTGACAGCCATCTTCGAGGATGTGAAGCAGGCGGCCATCTTTCCTAGTAGCCCCTGACCCATCTATGACTCTGGCTTTATACGATGAGCATAGGACTTGTTTTGCGGAGGGTAAAGACCCTTCGTTTAAGTCAAACATACCACTTTCTAAAATTCATAGTTTTCAAAATACAGCCTACTTTCCAAAGTGAACTCGTTTGGAAAAATCTAAAAAATACCATGTTTTGTTCTAACGATAAAAAGCATAGAAACCTGTCGTTAAAGTGGATATATAACTTTCTAGAATTTTTAGTTTTCAAAATATACTCTACTTTCCAAATACGTATTTTCTCCTTTTACGAAAATCTAAAAATTAAATACGTCACTGTAAAGATAAGATTTAATCTGGTCTGATGTCTGGAACGGGGTACAATGAAACTTGTGAGGCATAATTGGGAAGAGGTTGGCATGATTACTACCTCAGCCATCCTAAAGTTTGCTATTTCTTAGCGTTCTCTTTTTATTTGAAATGGAAATATGAAATTTTGAAACCAAAGGGAGTAATGACGTCACTAAAATGGTCGCCATTTTAAAAAGTACAAAATATCGAAATCAAAAGTAGCCTATGTGTAGCCTAAACCTGGTAAATCAGCTACATCCATGCAAAATTTCATTTCAATTGGACCAGTGGTTCTTGCGTGATTGAGTGACAAACAGGACGACAGACAGACAAACACCATCTCATTTCTATATACACACATCAAAAAAAGTTTTGCATCACCTCGGTTCCCAGATCTCCGGCATATAAACGTTGACTGTGTATATTGTATCCAAGATACAGTCCCTTTGACTGTTCATAGATGTCACTAAAACTGCTCAAAGATGTAAACAACCATGCATGAGCAGGGCCTATTAGACGGAGGGGGTACGACAGCCGATCAGTTCCAGTCATTCCACCAGGACGAAGGTACGCTGCTCATGTTGTCTGTAGTTCTACCATGCCTAGAAGGTCAATACCGCAGTTCGATCGCGTCCGCATTGTTACTTTGTGTCAAGAAGGGCTCTCAACAAGGGAAGTTTCCAGGCGTCTCAGAGTGAACCAAAGCGATGTTGTTCGGACATGGAGGAGGTACAGAGATACAGGAACTGTCGATGACAGGCCTCGCTCAGGCCGCCCAAGGGCTACTACTGTAGTGGATGACCGCTACTTACGGATTGCCGCTCGGAGGAACCCTGACAGCAATGCCACCATGTTGAATAATGCGTTTCGTTCAGCCACAGGACGTCGTGTTTCAACTCAAACTGTGCGCAATAGGCTGCATGATGCGCAACTTCACTCCCGACGTCCATGGCGAGGTCCAGCTTTGCAACCCCGACACCATGCAGCGCGGTACAGATGGGCCCACCAACATGCTGAATGGACCCCACGGAATTGGCATCACGTTTTCTTCACCGATGAGTGTCGCATATGCCTTCAACCAGACAATCGTCGGAGACGTGTTTGGAGGCACCCTGGTCAGGCTGAACGTCTTAGACACACTGTCCAGCGAGTGCAGCAAGGTGGTGGTTCCCTGATGTTTTGGGGTGGCATTATGTGGGGCCGACGTACGCCACTGGTGGTCATGGAAGGCTCCGAAACGGCTTTACGATACCTGAATGACATCCTCCGACCCATAGTGCAACCATATCGGCAGAATATTGGAGAGGCAATTGTCTTCATGGACGACAATTCTCGACCTCATCGTGCACATCTTGTGAATGCGTTCCTTCAAGATAACGACATCGCTCGACTACAGTGGCCAGCATGTTCGCCAGACATGAACCCTATCGAACATGCCTGGGATATGTTGAAAAGGGCTGTTTATGGATGTCCTGACCCACCAACCACTCTGAGAGATTTACGCCGAATTGTCGTTGAGGAGTGGGACAATTTGGACCAACAGTGTCTTGATGAACTTGTGGATAGTATGCCACGGCGAATACAGGCATGCATCAATGCAAGAGGACGTGCTACTGGGTATTAGAGGTAGTGGTGTGTACTGCAATCTGGACCACAAATGCTGAAAGTCTAGCTGTATGATGGTACAACATGCAATGTGTGGGTCTCATGAGCAATAAAACGAGCTGAAATGTTGTTTGTGTTGATCTCTATTCCCTTTGTATTTAACGGTTCCGGAACTCTTGGAACCGAGGTGATGCAAAACTTTTTTTGATGTGTGTATTAGTATGATTACACAGGTCTACAACATAACTTTTTTGGAGACCTATTTTGGATTCAATAACTGATATTATATGAAAGTGTATGAATTACGGAAATGTCTTCTGTGTTCCTGTATCGCATCGCGTTTTTAAAAACTCACTTACTTACTTACTTACTTACTTACTTAATTCCTGCCGTTCCTTCCGGAGCATGGGGCCTTGGCGAAACTTCTCCACGCAGTACGGTTCCTGGCCATTCTCTTCACTTGTCTCCAGTTCTTGTCCACCTCTGCAATTTCATTTTCGATCGACCTCTTCCAGGTCTTCTTAGGTTCGACCTCGCTTCCTGGCGCCTTGAGGATTCCAGTCTAGCGCCGCCCTCTCAATAGCTACGTCCGGCTTCCTTAGTGTGTGACCAATCCAGCGCCATTTCCTCTCCTTGATCTGCATGCTAATCGGTTGTTGATTGGTGATTGTCCAAAGATCTTCATTTGAGATTATGTCCGGCCACCTCACATTCATGATGCAACGCAGACATCTGTTAATGAACACCTGTAGCTGGTTGTTGATCGGTTTTGTGACTTTCCATGTTTCACAGTCGTAGAGAAGAATCGACTTTACGTTGCTATTGAAAAGGCGGAGCTTGGTCTTCCTGGAAATGTTTCTATTTCTCCTGATGGAGTAGAGCTGGACAAAGGCAACATTTGCCTTCCTAATACGGCTTCGAACATCTTCCTCTGCTCCCCCATCATTTGTGACTATACTTCCAAGGTAGAGGAAGGACTCAACTTGCTCAATTTCCTTTCCGTTGACTGTCAAACTAGTCGTGATGTCAGAATTTATCCTCATCTCTTTGGTCTTGTTGGTGTTGATCATCAGTCCTGCACGTTCTGCTTCTCTCTGCAACATCCCCAGCTTATCTTCTATGTCTCGGTACCGTTGTGCCATAAGACAAATGTCGTCAGCGAAATCCAGATCTTCAAGCCTGTCATTTATACCCCATTGAATACCCCTCTTCCGTCCTCCCATTACCTTCTTCATCACACTATCCAGGACCAACAGGAACAGAGTGGTGGAAAGGACACACTCCTGTCTCACTCCGGAACTGACCTTTATATTTTCTGTTAATTTGCCTTCGTGAAGAACCTGGCACTCGTACCCTTCGTACATCTCTTCCATGATTCTGATGATCTTTGTTGGAATTTTATATTCCTCGAGGGTCTTCCACATGATTCTTTGATTTACGGAGTCGAAGGCTTTCCCGAAGTCAACAAATGTGAGGTAAAGGGTATTCCGCCACTCCACACTCTGCTCCAGAATGATTCGGAGGGTGTTGATGAGATCCACAAAACTGCGATGTTGTCGAAATCCTGCCTGTTCCTTCCGAAGCCTTTTTTCTACGCAGTCTTTTATACGATTCAGGATGACTCTCGCCAGCACTTTGTTTGGAATGGACAGCAAGGTGATACCCCTCCAGTTGTTACAGTTTGTGGTGTCCCCTTTCTTCGGCAACTTGACTATCAACCCCTTCTTCCAGTCGGTTGGTATTTTCTCCTCCTTCCAGATCTTCTCCAACAGCGGGTGCAGCAGATCGATCGTAATATCCAGGTCTGCTTTCAGTACTTCCGCTGGGATATTATCCAGACATGGTGCCTTCCCGCATTTCATCTGCTTCAACGCTGTCCGTATTTCGCCCCGAGTTGGGGAGTCGAGGCTGATGCTTGGGTTACTTTCTGCTTCCTCTTCCTCTCTTCCTCTAAATCAGCTACATCCATGCAAAATTTCATTTCAATTGGACCAGTGGTTCTTGCGTGATTGAGTAACAGACAGGACGACAGACAGACAAACACCATCTCATTTCAATATATTAGTATGATTACACAGGTCTACAACATAACTTTTTGGAGACCTATTTTGGATTCAATAACTGATATTATATGAAAGTGTATGAATTACGGAAATGTCTTCTGTGTTCTTGTATCACATCGCGTTTTTTAAAAACTGCATAATTATTAAAGAAATCATTACAAGATGCGTGGACTTGAAAAACTGCATTGTATTGTTTCTTTATAGCAGGCAGAGTTTAGGACATGCAAATAATAAACACATTAACTTAAGACATATTGTAACAAATACGAATCAAAGGAAAGACCAGTTTGTGTTCACTTGTGTGAGTAAGTCAATGGAACGTTGCTGCTTGGATGCAAAGCTTCTCATACTGCTTTTTCTCTTGTTCACTCGAATAGGATCATAACGTGTTATCAGCCAACAGTAGAGATATTGTGAAATTTTGCAATATCTTGTTAATCAAAATTAATGCAATTATAAAACAAGTAGTTATATGAAGAACTATACAGCCTATTTTCATATATCCTAGTCATGTTAATTGCCACTATCAACATACAGAATTTCAGTTTGATTGCTGTAATAGATTCGTAGATATTGAGAACAGTCTAAATATTTCGGTTGGTCGCCATGTTGGATTTTTATATAATATGTAGGCCATAGAGTGATGTACTATTAGATGATGATTTTTGCGTAGGCTCATTATTCAAACGTTCACTTCTTTCGCATGATTAATACACAATAAATAAAAATTCAATTTTAAAATTGCGCACAGGCGCCATCTTGAGGTTATGTGAACAATTGAACTTAATTAGATACCAGTGCCTTATAATTTACTGTACCATATTTCACTGCACTCAGATGGTTAAATCGCGAGAAAAGTCTATTAGAATGTTTCACCTTCGCTTGGCCACCATGTTCGTTTTGTATTTTACAGATTTTTGGAAGTCTCATAGCTGAACTTCTAGTAGTACCCTTTATCACAGAACAACATTTCAGGGTGATATTAGTAATAGTTTCGGAGATATAGAATGCTGGTGAAATATTTTGCACAGCCGCCATGTTGGATTGGTGAGATGTAATAAAATTTAAAAGAACGGTCGGGATCGGCCGTAATAGTACTATGACCTTAGCGAGTTTCATTGAGATCACTCCGGCCGTTTAGAAGTTATTAGAGGGGGACACAGACACATACGCATGCACACACACACACACACACACACACGGACAAAAGGTGATCTCATAAGCCTATTCTTTTTTTTCATAAAATGAAAATAGGCTAAAAATTGTATGTGTTAGGTTAAAAGTAATGGCACTTCTGGGTTCAGATGAACAATGCACATCTGAAGAGTTTGTGTGTTTATGTGTTTAAAAGCGATAATCTCTGGAACTACCAGTCAGATTCGAAAAAATATTTTTGTATATGATAGCCTGATTCAATAGGAATATTTTAGGCTATGTAGCATTAGGTCACATCTCACAGGTAACCTTAAAGATCGCTTTTTGTTCAGTAAGTCGGAAGAACAAGCTCTCCAGAACGGCTTCGATAATACCGAAGTCTATTGTTGCCATGTAATGCGGGCCGCATCGCGTCGCTCCTACCAATGTTCTGGTGCAGAATTGCGAGCTGCTTATACAATGCAGTCACGGGGAGTAATTAGTGCAAAAAGATCTCTTAGGCCCCTTAAAACAGTTATCATCATGCCAATAGTATGCCTCTGTATAAGGGCGATGGTGTTGGTGGAGTATACTGAGGTTATCAGCTGCAATAAGCGTTGGTGCTTTCAAATTTACATTCATTTATTCCGATCCTTATCCTTGAGCGCTCCAGTTCTGTAAAACAAATAAATCCACCGGGCGAAGCCGGGCATTACTGCTAGTGTAAAATTAATGTCAAAACCAAGAAAGGAAAAATCGTGTAGACCTGTGTTATCATAGGTAAATTATGCCGTGATATATCATCACATCAGTATTTGTAGACCGACACGTACTCTCTAAATCTTCCCTTCTGTTATACACAGCGTTTGTCTAATGTTCCCGGAGGGTGTACTTAAGATTCACCCTCCACATACAAACACAATGTAAGATAATGGAGCCCTAAAGGCAAGGAGAAGATGGTGTGAAACAGACACTTGGCCTGCCAGTCTCTTCCTCCGCATCACCCTGCGCATCTCCTTCACCTCGCTGCTTTGGTAGCGTAGTTGGAAGCAAGCTGATCTTCTATGCCCAAGGTTGCGGGTACAAACACGGACATAGTCCTCGGATTTCTTAAGAGCGTTCAAAATCCCTAGTATGCCTTCCTTCGGAGGGGAAGTAAAGCTCTCGGTCCCATGTCATAGAATTATGGCATGTAAAAGACCCTTACACTAATTTACTTGTGTGTAGCTAAATTATAGGTTAGATTTGACTAACGCTCTTAGGTTCCAAGGTTCGTTGCCAGGAGCCGTCTGCGGTGGCATCTAGTAACCAAGTTCAGAACTAGTTGACGTTGTCGGTGGCGTTTGGTATCAAAAGTAGGATCTACTTGAAAATTGAATGTCTGCAGTCCTTACTTGAATTAAAAACAGATAACAAACACTAATACCGCTATCACAATTAACACCGTTTATCAGACAGATTCTACAAACACCCAAAGTACACGGGGCTACATGACCGCATTGTCGCAGCCCCGAAACTGAGGAACCAATCAACTGTTGATTAATTTGAGGGCGTTTTCAATATCGTGGTCACGTAGCTCTGTGTATATGGGTGGCGTAGTCGGTAGCATGCTTAACTGCTATGCCCAGATCACGAGTTCAAACCCGGTTGAAGTCGTCGGTTTTTTAGGAGCGTTAAAATCCTTCAGCATGTCTTCCTTCGGAGGGGAAGTAAATCTGGCGGGCCCATGTCATAGATTTATGGCATGTAAAAGATCTACCCCAATTTGCAGGTTATATTTGGTTTGTTAAAACGCTCTTTCAAGCTCCAACGTCCACCGCTAGGTGTCAGTGACAAAGGCATCTACTAGCAAAAGTTGGAACTGATTCAAATTGAACGTGCTGGGAGCTCACGGGCGTTCATTTAAAATACCCTGCTATGGCCATTGGTTGCAATTCAATAAATTGTGTCACTTCAGTGACTGTACCTGTACGGGTATTTGTTTTGTTGTTGATTATTTTAGGGGATTTGCGACATCGTGGTCATGTCGCTCCATCTACTTGGGTGTGTGTAGATCATTGGTCTAAAAACCTGCATTATGCAACGAGCCTATAATGGCAATAATTAAGACACGAGTATGTTTATAAAACGAGCGTAGTGAGTTACATAATTTCCATAAGAGTGTCTTAATTACCATTATAGGCGAGTTGCATACGAATGTTTATGTTCGACGATAATTATAAATTTATTATATGTTTTAACTTAAATATTCATAAATATCTGTGGGATTCAGTTACTTCAGTTAGTGAACAGAGCGCGCTGGGTGGTTTGCTGACTGAACAGAGCGCATGCGTGGGTCAAGGCACTCCGAATGCAGAGACCATTCACTTTGATTGCCAAAACAGAACACCTATGTTGTACAGCCTGCCGTCCTGCTCTATAACATTCTCTAATATTGTCACCGAAGTCGTTTGAAAGCAATGCGCTGTGTAGAAATTGTGGTTGGGGATATTAAGGTACAGTGCTATTTCTTGTCTCATATTTGCCAGTTTATTTACGCGAACATATGGACGGTGCACTTTCCATGTCGGTAATTTATATAGACATGTTGGATTTTGAGCGCATGCGCGAAGGTATCCTTACCTAATTGGTCACACAACTGTTTCTTGAGCTCTGATAGGTGGGAGAAACTGTTTCATAATGAAAAATAGTGTTATAATGAGCCTCATTATGATACACTTTTCTGACACTTAATGTTTACATTCCGACATAGTCGAACATAAATCTAGTTGGTGTATTTGTAATTAACCCTTTATAAATTAGCAGTCTCTATATTAACCACCTATTATAAGCACATTCAAAGATGCTGATGGTTGAATCTTTCAGCCATATATCAACGAAATATGACTAATCTTCATCTTTCTTCTTTTTGCCCACTTAGGGAGCGTGTTTGAACTTGTGGACTCGGGTTGATGGAGTTTTTCTTTTCTCCTCCCAAAATCTCCTCATGAACTCACTATGCCTCTTCTTACGTTCTTCCCTCCATTCCTTAGCCTTTTTCCATTTTATGAAAAAAAAAGGCTTATGAGATCACATTTTGTCCGTGTGTCTGTCTGTGTGTGCGTGTGTGTGTGATGGGGTGTGTGTGTGCACACCCCCCCCCCTAATAAATTCTAAACGGCCGGAGCGATTTCAATGAAACTCTGCAAGGTCATAGCACCATTTTGGCTAACCCCGACCATGCTCTTCAAATTTTATTGTCTCTCACCAATCCAACATGGCGGCTGTGCGAAATATTTCACCAGCATTCAGTATCTCCGAAAATATTACCGATATCACCCTGAAATATTGTACAGTGATAAAGGGAACTACTAGAAGTAACCTTCAAAAATCTGTCAAGTACAAAACGAACATGGCGGCCAAGCGAAGTTGAAACATTTTAATAGACTTTTCTCGTGATTTAACGATCTGAGCGCAGTGAAATGTGGTACAGTAAATGATTATACATATTGTAACGCACTGGCATCTAATTTAGTTCAATTGTTTACATAACCTCAAGATGGCGGCTGTGCAAAATTTTAAAATTAAGTTCTTATTTCTTGTGTCGTAATCATGCGATCGAAGTGAAAATTTGAATAATGAAGTTACGCAATAATTTTCCTTTAATGGCTCATAACTCTATGGCCTATACAGCACATATAACAATCCAAAATGGCGAGCATCCGAAATATTTTGACGGTTCACAATATCTACGAATCTTTTACAGCAATCAAACTGTTTTTTTTAATGTTCATAGAGGCTATGAACATAAGTTCACCTATATGACTTTCAGTAACCTGGTGAGCACAAATCCAACATGGTGGCGACGCGAAGTATAAATATTTAAATGGACGTTTCTCACGATTTAACCATTCGAGTGCAGTGAAACGTTGCACGTTAAATGCTTATACAAATGTTAATCCACTGGCATCTAATTTATTTCAATTGTTTTCATAACCACAAGATAGCAGCTGAGCGAAAATTTTAAATCTCGTTATTTACGTCTTGTGTCCTAATCATGCGATTGATGTCTGAATACCACACGTGCACAATAATCTTCATGTAATAGTACATAAATAAAAATCCAACCTGGCGACCATCTGAAATATTTAGACGGTTCTCAATATCTACGAATCTATCACAACAATCAAACTGAAATTTTGTATGTTGAGCGAAACAATAAATTAACATAAGTAGGATATATGAAAATAGGCTGTACAGTTCTTAACGCAACTACTTGTCTCCAGTGGTCTTTTTTAGCTCTTTCGGTGAAAAATTGATTTGTTACTAGAGTTCCAAAAGTCTTGTGATTCATGATATCTTGTGTAATGTTTATTTCCTTTAAGTTCTCTTTGATTTCTTCTAATCAACTGATTTTGACCTTCTTTGAATCAATTATATCATGTTTTTTTTTTTTTTTTTTTTTTGCATATCTGGTCATGTCCATTCTACAGATGTGACCATAACATTTCAATCGTCTCTTACGCACGGTATCAGTGAACTTATTGATTACTGTGTACAAATCTGTGGTTTTCCTTTTAATCCATATACCATTAACAAAACCGGGGCCATATTTTTTGCTGAAAATTTTACGTTCCTGGATTTTGATTTCACCAATTTGAAAGTGGCCTCCTAGAGATAGAGTATTATTGTATTATTGAAAATGAAAATCCACAGCCTGCTTCCAGTCTACCGACCGGGTCAGAAATGGAATGAATGAAGCCCCCATCTAGCGGCGATGATATGGACTGTGCCGGTAGCCGAGGCCTGACGCACTCCTCTGGGGCAATGATTAAATGAATGACAAATGAAATGAAATGATAGTGGAGAGTGTTGCTGGAATGAAATTTTGACAGGGAAAACCGGAGTACCCGGAGAAAAACCTGTCTGCCTCCGTTTTGTCCAGCACAGATCTCACATGGAGTGACCGGGATTTGAACCACGGACCCAGCGGTGAGAGGCCGGCGTGCTGCCGCCTAAGCCACGGAGGCTTATTGTATTATTATGATTTATTATTATTATATTAATAATTCCTGTTTTTGGGGCTAATGCCGTGGGTATTTAGATTAGAACCATACGTTTCGGAGAAACCTTGCCGCCTCCTTTTTCAATGGAAATCAAACAATGTGGCCGAAGAAAGTATATCAATGAGATTACAAAAATTACAAAAAATATAGATAAATTCCTCTGTTGGTCACCAGAGAGCAGCTGCCAGAAATTACTGCATGGACCATGGTAGAACGGCGGACAGAGTAGTGAGTAAGGAGAAGGTAAAGGGGGCGGGATGAAAATATAGAGACTCCTCGAAGAATGAGGATGTCCAAAAGAAAAGGGGGTGAGGGGGGGGGGGAGGTGGTAGGGTTAGATGGATATAAGGAAACATAAACAAAATGGAAGTGTATCTGGACGATACCTAACGTCATACAGACAACGGCGAAAAAACAGATGGAAACTCCTCCAGTGATGAACAAAGGAGATCAAATCCAGGCTCTGTAGTCATAGAGGAAAAAAGTACAAATTGAAATAGGTGAAGAACAGAGAGACTGAGAGGAACTATCTTCCTAGATCCTGGATTTGATCTCCTTTGTTCGTCACTGGAGGAGTTTCCATCTGTTTTTTCGCCGTTGTATGTATGACGTTAGGTATCGTCCAGATACACTTCCCTTTTGTTTATGTCTCCTTATATCCATCTAACCCTCCCCCCCCCCCTTTTCTTTTGGACATCCTTATTCTTCGAGGAGTCTCTATATTTTCACCCCGCCCCCTTTACCTTCTCCTTACTTACTACTCTGTCCGCCGTTCTACCATGTTCCATGCAGTAATTTCTGGCAGCTGCTCTCTGGTGACGAACAGAGGAATTTATCTATATTTTTTTGTAATTTTTGTAATCTCATTGATATACTTTCTTTGGCCACATTGTTTGATTTCCATTGAAAAAAGGAGGCAAGGTTTCTTCGAAACGTATGGTTCTAATCTAAATACACACGGCATTAGCCCAAAAAACATGAATTATTTATATAATCCGGGCCGTGAAAGCCTTAATATACATATTATTATATTATTATTTTGAAAGTGTTTATTTAAGAAAACCAAACATGATACCTAACATGCTTGACCAAATTATTCTTTAAATAATAACATTTAAAGAGTGAAAAAATTAAATATGAATAGGAAAATTACAATTAAAATATATAATAACCCCAGGCACTACAGCCCATGAAGGGCCTAAGCCTACCAATCGACCGCTGCCCAGTCGTTTGGCCTGCAGATATTGGGGTGACGCGTGGTTAATCTTGGTTTCCGTGACCGGGACGCTGCCTCACTGTCAGACAGCTACTCAATTCTCCACACGAAGCTGAGTGCACCCCGTTCCAGCCCTCAAGTCAGTTTCTAAAATCCCTGACGGAGCCGGGAATCGATCCTGTGGCTTCCGGGTGAGAGTCAGGCGCCTTACCCCAACACTACGGAGCCGGCAAAATAAATAAATTCAAAAAGAAAAATTACAATAATTTGAATTTGTTTAAATAATAGATAAATATGACAAGTAGTTCCGTGAAGAACTATACAGCCTATTTTCAAATATCCTACTCATGTTAATTGCCACTATCAACATACAAAAATTCAGTTTGATTGCTGTAATAGATTCGTAGATATTGAGAACCGACTAAATATTTCGGATGGTCGCCATGTTGGATTTTAAATATGTAGGTCCGAGTGTTTTGTACTGTTACATGAAGATTATTGTGTACGTGTAGCATTCAAACTTCAATCGCATGATTAGGACACAAGAAGTAAAAACGAGATTTTAAAATTTCGCACAGCTGCTATCTTGTGGTTATGGAAACAATTGAAATAAATTTGATGCCAGTGGATTAACATTCGTATAATGATTTACTGTACCAAGTTTCACTGCACTCGGATGGTTAAATTGCGAGAACCATCCATGGGAATATTTATACTTCGCGTCGCCGCCATGTTGGATTTGTGATCACCAGGTTATTTAAAGTCTTATAGGTGAACTTAAGTTCATAGCACCTATGAACATTAACAAATTCAGTTTGATTGCTATAATAGATTCGTAGATATTCAGAGTCGTCTAAATATTTCGGATGGTCGCCATGTTGGGTTGTTAAATGTATTGGCCATAGAGTCATGTACCATTAAAGGAGAATTTTTGCGAAGGTTCATTATTCAAACTTTCACTTCGATGGCATGTTTACGACACAAGAAATACAAACTTAATTTTAAAATTCGCACAGCCGCCATCTTGAGGTTATGTAAACAATTGAACTAAATTAGATACCAATGCATTACAATGTGTATACACATTTCCTGTACCAGATTTCATTGCGTTTGGAACATTAAACAGCGAGAAAGGTGTATTTAAAATTTTCACATTCGCCTGGCCGCCATGTTCGTTTTGTAGTTAACCGGTTTTTGAAAGTCTTATGGGTGAACTTCCAGTAGTGGCCTTTATCACCGTACAAAATTTCAGGGTGATACCGCTAATAGTTTCAGAGATATAGAATGCCGGTGAAATATTTCGCACATCTGCCATCTTGTGGTTCTGTAAACAATTGAACGAAGTTAGATGTTGGTGCATTACAATGTGTATAAATATATACTGTACCAAGTTTTATTGCGTATAGTTGGTTAAATCGCGAGAAACGTCTATTTAAAGTCGCAAATTCGCGTAGCGGCCATGTTTGTTTTGTAGTTACCAGATTTTCAAAAGTCACATGGGTGAACTTATAGTAGTTCCCTTTATCACCTTAATAAATTCCATGGTGATATCAGGAATAGTTTCGGAGATAATGAATGCTGGTGAAATATTTCGCACATCCGCCATGTTGGATTGGTGAGACGTAACAAAATTTGAAGGGCTCGGTGGAGGACACCCGGAACAGTGATATGAACTTACCGAGTTTCATTGAAATCGATCCAGCCGTTTAGATTTTATTAGGGGGGGGACACACACGCACCTCACACACACACACACACAAACACACACGCGCACACGCACACACACACGGACAAAAGGTGATCGCATAAGCCTATTTTTTCAAAATTGAAAATAGGCAAAAAATATGAAAGAAATTAAAATTGAAAACAAATAAATTTTATAAAAATTATTAAGCTTATAAAATTACTACTCAAATTAAATAAGCTTTTACAATTAAAAACAATTAGTTCCGTGAAGAACTATACAGCCTATTTTCATATATCCTGCTCATGTTAATTGCCTCTATCAACATACAAAATTTCAGTTTAATTGCTGTAACAGATTCGGAGATATTGAGAACCGTCTACATATTTCAGATGGTCGCCAGGTTGGATATTTATTTTTGTACTATTACATTAAGATTATTGTGTACGTGTGGTATTCAAACTGCAATCGCATGATTAGAACACAAGAAGTAAAAACGTGATTCTAAAATTACGCACAGCAGCCATCTTGTGATTATGCAAACAATTGAAATAAATTGGATGCCAGTGGATCAACATTTGTATAAGCATTTAACGTGCAACGTTTCATGGCACTCGGAGAGTTAATTCGCGAGAAACGTTCATTTAAATATTTATACTTCGCGTCGCCGCCATGTTGGATTTGTGCTCACCAGGTTACTGAAAGTCCTATAGGTGAACATATGTTCATAGTCTCTATTAGCATTTAAAAAAATCAGTTTGGTTGCTGTAAAAGATTCATAGATATTGAGAACCATCTACATATTTCGGAAGCTCGCCACTTAGGATTATTATATGTATAGGCCATTGAATTATGTACCATTGAAGGACAATTATTGTCTAGGTTCATTATTCAAACTTACACTTCAATCGCATGATTACGACACAAGAAATAAAAACTTAATTTTAAAATTTCGCACAGCCGCCATCTTGAAGTTATGTAAACAGTTGAATTAAATTAGATGGCAGTGCATTACAATCTGCAAATTCATTTACTGTACCACATTTCTCAGCGCTCAGAGAGTTAAATCACGAGAAAAGTCTATTAAAATATTTCAAATTCGCTTGGTCGCCATGTTCGTTATGTACTTTACAGGTTTATGAAATATACATAGGTAAACTTGTATCAGTACCCTTTATCACCGTACAAAATTGCAGGGTGATATCTGTAACAGTTTCGGGGATATAGAATGTCAGTGAAATATTTCGCACAGCCGCCATTTTGAGGTTATGTAAACAATTGAACTAAATTAGACTTCATTGCATTACAATGTGTATAAACATTTGCTGTACCAAGTTTCATTACGTTTGGATAGTTAAATCGCGAGAAAAGTCTATTTAAAAGTCTCAACTTCGCTTGGCCGCCATGTTGGTTTTGTAGTCACCAGGTTTTTGAAAGTCTCATAGGTGAGCATCCAGTAGTGCCTTTTATCACCGTACACAATTTCATGGCGATATCCGTAATAGTTTCGGAGATATTGAATGCTAGTGAAATATTTCGCAACGCCGCAATATTGGATTGGTGAGACGTAACAAAATTTTAAGGGCACGCCGGAAATAGTGCTATGAACTTACCGAGTTTCATTGAAATCGCTCCAGCCGTTTAGATTTTATTAGGGGACACAAACACACACACCTCACACACACACACACTCACACACACACGCACACACACACGGACAAAAGGTGATCTCATAGGCCTATTTTTTTCAAAATTGAAAATAGGCTAAAAATTATCAAAATGAATATGAACATTAAGATGTTGAAAAAAATTAAAATTAATAATTATTGTTAGGCTAATATAAAATGTATAAAATTAATACATATAAAATATCTTCATTAATATTTTGCCCTATAAACGGTTAGGGTCAGATTTGGGTAGGAAGCGGGCGTGGCCTTAAGTTAGGTACTGAACCCGAGGGTCTTATGCTGACTGATATCGAACGTGGATCTCAGAGATTGTGATCTCAGTATAAAGGTTCCACCAGGGAACGAACCAGAGATCTGCTGAGGGAGTTTCATTGTAAAAACCCCTAGAGAAAAGTGTATATTTAATCACTGGTGTGATTCCAGTTGATCATGACATTATTTATTAAAATAATGCAGGAAATTGAGCGAAATACAGCATTATTAGACTACTTGAAGTAGGCTATACTGGACTTGGAGCACAAAAAGTGCAGAGTTGGACGTTTGACTAATTGGCCCAGAATTGTGGGAGGTGCAGCATGGAGCCACGTCCATCTTGCTGTCCTCGTTATGTCGTCTGGAGGAGGTTGGGGACTTGAATAATGACCCAGTTTTTCCCAGACTGAGAATGGATGTAAGAGTGGGGTGGGAAGATCCCCAGGAAAATCATTGATTACTCATGATTGGAGTAACACAATGACATGAGAGTGGCACACAGATGAATCTTTAGCCAGGAGGCTAATTTTAGAGCCTTTATCTGCGAAATTGACGCCCATTTAACGAAGTGCGGAAGAACAGGGGCAATGGTTGTGCGCGGTTTGGTTTTAACAAGGTTGCCAGGGATTTCCCGTAAGATAGCGTCCCCACGCTATGGAGAAAGGAATTAATATTAATTAATTGGCCGAGCGATTCTTCAGCACGCAGACTGTTCTGGGATCAGTGAAGGAAAAGGAACCCGGTGAGCATGGTTTCGAGACCAGAACCGTGCTGGGAGAGGAGTCGAGATCGCGCGGGAAAATTTAGCCCTACTTTTCGTGGGAATCCAATATAAGGGAGTCGACCCTTGGCAGACTCTCAGTCTTACTAAGTCTTCACGCAGTTAGAACACAGTCATCACGCCAGGCGCACGCCAGTGTTGCAGCCAGTCTTAACGCAGTTTACACAGTTGGACATAGTTTTGTCACCGAGAGTCGAAAACAGTCGTCGCTACACAGTTTTTGTAAACAGTATGAACAATGTGTGTTCTCTTAGGAAGCTACGTGTGAGATAAGTTGCAGAACCATTGTAAATAATTATCTATGTAAAGTTATGCACAATGTTAAGCGCAATGTATAAAATATTGACTGATCGTATATGTGTAATTACGATGGAATGCGCTAAAAGAAACCTTACGAAGCAGTTGGTAATGTCTTTGAATACCAAATAATAACGCTCAGGACGGAAGTTAGCATAGTTATGCGAATCAGGGAGCTTACCGTAGGAGTATGGATAAACTGTTGGTGAATTCCGAGGGCAAGCGAACCAGACTTTCAATCAGGAGTTGGTAGGAGCACGGGAGATGCCGTCGACACCTGCAATTTTGGATATCTTTGCTAGGGAATTTCAACCAAGGAAAAGTGTACGGAGTGACGTGTGTTATGTAAATTATATGTGAAATGTATTTTAAATTAATAGTTGAATAAGTGTTTTAAAGTGTCATTTGTGTTGGAAGCAATAGCTTCTTTATAGAAATGCAAAGTGTCGTGTGGTTAACGAAAAATATGTGTCAGAAAATGTGTGTATTCCAGATGAAAATGTCGCACTAATCTGCTTATGGCAGGCGACCAGGAAGGATATGAGTGGTTGGAACCACCGTGACGAGCCTTAAGATATGTGAGTACCCCACAAATTATGTTGAAGTAGAGATATAGGCCACTGCCAAGACGGCAGCATGGGCTGGCCGCAATATTGTTAAAGATACCGGTTACCTAAGGGACTAATGCGTTATGAATCTCGTGCCTTAATGTTGAAATGGGCCTAGTTTGGAGCCAATTATTATATCCTCAGTGCAGGAATAAATGTGAAAGCTCATCCAGAACCTATTTGCATAATATTCCATTTAAATCCATTGAGATATGTGTGACGCTGGGACCACAGTGTTTGTCTTGTAAAATCTTTTACTGCTTAGAGAAAGGAAGCCTTCAGACAGGGAAGCGAGGGGGAGGCGCTGTAGGACCTCACTCCTCTTCTATTGTACACCGGCCGCTCGGGACGAGGGTCTGGACGGTCAAGGGGAACCGTGAAAACAAGTTTTAAAGGAACAGATTTTAGCCCTGTTAATGACATGAAATGAAACATTGTTATTTTGAGTAATAAAGTCATGTGGTTTAAGAACACATTGATAATTATAGATCGCCCTGATGGTTCATGATTTTAGCTATCTAACGAATGGTTAGACGTTGCATTTGTACTGTCACTGACATCTGTTTCTGAAGTGGGTTACCAGATGTCACAGGCTAATCGCGCAAAGGTAGTTTAATAGTACCGTCCGACACAGCGTTAATTAATGATTTTTAATATGAAATCACACACGGCATGCAGTGGAACTATATAAATAGAGGAAGTGTAGGGGTAGCTTACATAATTATGGAGTTGTACGTAGACTGCTGTGCAACACCAGAATAGGCTAATGCATGTAAAGCATTTGGTGGGAAGAGAAATATCAAAACACACACACGATACACATTATTGTCAAATTAAGACAAGGTTTAAGGAATAATTAATCTTGTAGAGATAATGAAGTCACATTGGATGACAGAAGAATTAAAGTACAGTTTGTTTCTGAAGTTGTATGTGCATCAGCGCACTAGAGTACTTTGTAAAGTTCACATAAGGGTAAAGTTTTGTGTTATAATATGATTTTATTATGATAATATTATGTTCATATTTGTGGATTGTGGAAATAATTTTTGTTTGTTTGTTTTTGTGATTGTGGGATTTGTTTTGTTTGTGTGAAGCCATGAAGTTTATTACAGAATTAAAGTTTTAGAATAGAGTTGTGCCTTATCATTGTGGAGTTGATACCTTTTAGCCTCAAATCCAAAGTATGCAACTGCTACAGTGGGAGAACGGTACACGCTCGAGCCCTGATGCTAGCTGGAGGCAGAAGCATATTTTCCATCGAGATTACTCACATGGGTACATGGAAATTGATGTCTTGTACAGTCATTTGAGCTAGAGGTACAACTGAAGTCGGTCAAGATCTAATGCACACAACTCTATTAAAGTAACAATTAACATGAAGTAGGGAATGACCGCACCTAAATTTAAGCTAAGCTCCGATACGAACAATATAAATTTTGATAGATACCATTAATTTATCATGGTCCAAGCAACGTGGAGCGGTATTAACTCAATATGGAACCAACCACCTACGTTAGTGCAATATGAGCGATCTTGGCATTGCACGAACCGGTCATTGCTTTAATTTATCATGTCGCCCGTGTGTGGGCAAAGCATGAGTAGCATCTTACCTGCTCTTCTTTAATTTATCATGGCGAGACCCAAGTGGGGCATTCGACAGTACAACCGAGACCTTGGAGGGTTGATGCGATGTCTTAACATGGACCACCTCACATGATATCATTTATTTATCATGGCGCCCAGAGTTCGTGGAGCTTATGGGATTTAGGGAAAACCCATAGATTTTTTATGGTATGTCATGGGGAAAACCATAGTAATTGTTTTTGCCTCAAACTGTGTTTGAGTGATTTTTGAGTTCAGTAGGCTTTTGATGTAACGCAGAATCTCTCTATTGAGAAGAGGATTACCCAAGGGTATGAGCGCTACATACCAGATCCACAATTTATCATAATATTGACAGGTTTTGTACGACTTTACAATATGTGTACAGTGCTTGATGTTTCTCTTCAAAACTTATCCACACATATTTCCAGGAAGCCTGCCTGCATCTCACAGTATATTATTGTAGAAATGTCAGGTACAGAGGAGATTGTGCAGTTGATTGCGGGCTTAAGACAGCATTTTGACGCTGTCAATGAACAAAATAAGCTGGAGGCTAAGGCTTTCCAGGAGTAAATAAACACTCGTTTAGATGCCAATCAGGAGGCAATTAACGCTAATCAGAGTGAATTGAATAATCGTTTAGATGCCAATTAGGTTGCACTGAATAATCGTTTGGATGCCAATCAGGCTGGAATAAACAACCGATTGGATGCAAATAAGGTTGAATTAAATGATAAGTTAGGTCAAATGCAAGAGGTAATTAAGACCGAAGTAACAGAAACTGTTGTAAGCATTGTATCAGAAATGCAGGTTAAAACAGATAAACGTTTCGAGGCTATAGAAGCTAAGCTCGAAAGTAACTTACAAGCGTGTAAGCATGCTCAGGATGAAACCAACAGTAGGTTAGATGCGCTGTATAATGACATTAAGGATATTCAAATCCAAAATGAGGCGAATCTCGAACGCCAAGCGAAACAATTTTCAGAATTTACGAGAACGGTAGATCAGAGGTTAGAGGAGAACGACTCTAAATGGGACCAGAAATTGAAAAGCTATGCTAGAGCAATTAACGGTGACCTCAAGAAACAGGATCAGAACATATTAGATCAATGTCAGGAAATAAGCGAGATTAAGGCTATCGCTAATGAAAGTAAAGAGCTAGTAAGCAACGTGAAAGGTCAGATGGGCAAAGTTCATCAAGAACTGGACCAAGTTCAAAGCGATATTGTTATAGTTAACAAAAGGCAAGAGGAGAATAGAGGTGAGATCATCAAGGTCCGGAATGAATTGTCAAAAGTCAATGGACACATTCAAGAGGAAATTAAAGGGCTGAGAGAAGAACTTGAAATAAGAGAAGGCCAGAAGACAGAGGCAAGCGACAAGACCCTTGCTCAAATTAAGGAAGATGTAGAGGATGAAATCTCCCATATCAAACAAAGTCTGAAAGAAGACAAGAAGAAAATATTTCAAGTAGCTGAGGAAAATCGAGATAGACTTACCAGAATCGAGAAGGAGGTAATTACTCGACTTGAAAGAGCGGAAATGCGCCACAATCAAATGGAGACTAGGATAATCGCACAGGAGGAAACCCTTATGAAAAGTCCTAAGTCAAGTGAAGGCAGCATAGAAGATATGAGGAAAACAAGGTGGGCAGACTTAGAAACCCAACCTATAATCAGGAATGCTACAGGCCCAGGCGAAAGTCCTTATATGACGCCAGGTGCGCCAATTGCAGCATCAACGCCACATGAAAATGCAACGCACGCCCAGGTAATAAACATAATCAGGGCAAGCGAAGAAAAACCAAGGAAGTTTTTAGGTAGCAACTGTAATATGACACCAAAATATTGGTTGAAGGAAGTGTCTGAATACCTGAATGATGCGCGGATACCGCCAGAGCGCAGGCTACGAGCCATTGAGAAACTAACAGAGGGAGAATGCGCATTATGGTTCCGCAGTTTCCGGTATACTTTCGATACTGTTGAGGAGTTTCGAGAGGCATTTTTGAAACGGTTCTGGGATCCAGCCACACAACAAAATTTGAGACTGGATTTGTATTCCAAAAGATACAGTACCAGCAACCCAACGAAGTACGCGGAGTTCTTCATATCTCAGATGTGTCGTTTCAAAGAACTGGATCAAAAACCGAGCGAGCTGGAATTATGCATTGCTATCGCCAAACAGCTTCCATACGAGATTCAAAGACTGATAATCTCGGCTAATGCGAAAACGGCTATAGAAATGGAGGCAGTTCTTAGACAACTGGACCTCACAACAGCAAATACGATGCGTCAGAGTCGAACCGTGGAACAGGTACACGTGACCAACACGCAGACTGACCAACATCAGGCTCCAAGGAACAATAAAGCTACGAGCACTGAAACACTAGATTCCAACGGACGTCAATGGGAACAGGAACCCAGAAGATGGCAGCCAAAGTACAAAGGGAATGCTAGTAGAGGAGGAAGAGGCCGAAATTCGTGGAATAGGCAGAATACCAGGGGTAGACCGTACCAAAACAATGGAGGTAACAATGGCTAAGAAGGCAACAATAGAAATTGGAGACCCCAAGAAAGAAGAAGGAACTTCGATGACGAGGTAGAGGAACGATATCACGCTTCATTGCGATACCTCGAGGAAAGGGGAGATGAGCCCCAGAAACAACAAGTTCGCTGGCAAGAGGCTATGCAGAACAGAACATCGCAAGACAGATATGGAGATGGAGCTAAGAGTTTAGAGCTACAGCGCAGCGAACAGGAGAGAAGAAACTCCAAGGAGACGGGCGCTGAAGAAAAAAAACGCCAAAATTAGAAGAGCTCAAGACTGATGGATGGAAGTCTGTTAACATCATCAATTGGATAGCCAAACCAGAAGAGCTAATCGAGGATACAGGAGGATCACAGATCATGGTCAAGAGAGAATTGCCCATTATAATTGTAAGAGTAGCAGGATTGAGAATAAGAAGTCTGTTAGACACCGGTTCTACAGTGAGCCTTATGACACAAGCTCTATATAATGAAGTAGCCCAGAGAGAGAATGTTTTGAAAATACCGATTTCTAGTGTAAAAATAAAAGGGATAATTCCAGACAGAACGATGATATGTAAATATCAGGTATTCCTAGATTTACAGATAGGAGGCTCTATTTTCCCACATAGCTTTCTATTAGTAAACAAACTGCCTTATAATCTACTTATTGGGGCAGAATTTATAAGGGAATACAGAGTGATAATAGACCTAGCACAGGACCGGGTTATGTTCCATGTGAATGAGGAATCCGAAGGCTTGGAGGTCGCACTCAATGAGATTGAACCAGGGTCAAGTGAACAAGTATGGCATACATACAGAGACGTGGCTGGAGAAGAAGTGTTAGCTAGGGAGCAGTTAGAAGAAGAGCTGAAAACACTAGCCACAGACCTGGAGAAAGATTTGGAACCCGAACTGGAAGAATATATTTCGGAAAAGCTAGAAGAAGCGAAAATTGGGCTAAAAGAGAAGGAAAATTTAAAGCAGTTATTAATGGAACAGAAGGAAGTCTTTGATTCGAGACCTGGTCGTATAAAGAACTTCACTTATGCTTTCCAAGTCAGTGATTGGACACCATTTAGGCAGAAACCCTACCCTATTGCTGAAAAGCATTATGCCAAAGTGAAAGAGGCAATTCAGGAGATGTTGGAGGCCGGTGATATTGAGAAGACACCTACGCCTTATGTAAGTCCATTGGTAATTGTACCGAAGACAGACGGAACTGTTAGGGTATGTCTGGACCTGAGATATTTAAATTTGAAGGTTATTCCGGAGTTTGACCAAGTGCCACCTATTAAAGAGATCCTCAGGAAGTTCAAAGGGAAAACGGTATTCACAAATTTGGACATCACATCCAGTTTCCACCATCTTGAATTAGAGAAGAAAACTAGTCTGTTGACAGGATTTATGTTTGATCAACACACATATACGTTTTTAAGGCTACCTTTTGGGTTGAAAACAGCTGGTTCAGCCCTGATAAGAGCGTTAGATCGCAATCTATCAGATGATGTGAAAGAGAGAACCATCAGATATGTAGACGACATTCTACTCACGTCAGAATCTCTGGAGGAGCACATGAGAGACCTGAAGAAGTTGCTAGATGACCTTCGAGAAGCTAACTTCAAGGTTAACATCAAGAAATCGCACTTCTGTCAGAGGGAAGTTAAATTCCTAGGGCATGTTATTGATGCAAATGGAGTTAAGCCTAATCCAGATAAATTGGAGGTAATTCGAAATTTCCCTCGACCCACGAAGGTTAAGCACGTCCGACAGTATTTGGGAGTAATTGGATTCTTTTCGAACCACTGCCCAAACTATACTACGACAGTAGCACCCCTGCAGGACCTATTGAAGAAAGGCGGCAGATGGAATTGGACGGAGCAATGTCAAGAAGCATTCGTGAGGTCCAAACAAATGCTTTTGGAATATGTGAAACTGGGATACCCGGATTATACCCAGAAGTTCATCATACAGACGGATGCATCACTCATTGGGATTGGAGCGATGCTATTCCAGGAAAATGTTGACCAACCTGAAAAGAAAGTTTTTATTGCTTTTATAAGTAGGAGGCTGAAAGCCCATGAGAAAAACTACACGATTACAGAGATAGAGTTGCTCGCAATTTTGTACGCGTTGCAAACATGGCATAAACTCGTGTACGGCTTTCAAATAGTCCTCATAACAGACCATAAAGCTTTAACATTTCTGTTAAAGACAGACTTGTCTAGCCAGAGATTGACAAGATGGTCCCTGTATATTCAGCAATTCAATGTGGAAATAGAATATTGTCCAGGGAAAGAAAATGTAATACCGGACATATTAAGCCGTTACCCTAGAGAAGAGGAAGCGCTAGCTGTCCAGATTGAGAATCGAGATCAGAAGACGTTGGATGACTTGAAGAATCTTACCAACCTACAACGCGAAGACCCATGGTTGAAGATGATCGATTACTTCGAGGGACGTTTAGCAAGGGGAACTGCAATATACAGAGAGGCCGAGGCATTGGCAACAGATTATATATGGTATAATCAGATAATACACAAGTGGGATGATGTAGATCATACACGTCAAAGGATTGTGATTCCTGCATCTTTGCAGAGGAGATTGGTGTGGCTAGCACACAGAGCATTTGGACATCCAGGGATAGACAAAATCTGTGCTCTGTTGAAAGAAGCATTTACTTGGCCAAAGTTGAGAGAAACGGTGAGAAATGCTATTAGGACATGTGATCTATGCCAAAGGGTAAAGCCAACCCCCTTTTTAATGAAACAACGACCTATACCGTTGTTACCGGAGAAGCCAAGGCAGCTATTAAGCATAGACAACTATGGACCATTGCCTAGAGCACGTAGAGGCAATAGACACATTTTTGTAGCCATGGATGTATTTTCGAAAATGGTGGTATTATGCCCCATACAGAAGACAAGTTCAAAGCAGGTATTGAAACGCCTGAAAGAGAGAGTTATTCCGATTCTTGGGAAGCCGGATAACATCCTCTCGGACCACGGAAGTTGCTTCACAAGTGCAGAATTTCGTCGAGAACTGGAAACTCTAGGAATTAGGCAGATTTTATCTACCATTCGCCATCCTGACGCAAATCCAGTTGAGAGAGTAATGGGAGAGATCCAGAAATACATGAAGATCTACTGCTCTGAGGAGAATTGGCGTTGGATTGAATTCCTAGACGTAGTTGAATACTGTATAAATAATACTGTTCACGAGGCGACAGGTCAAGTTCCCGTGACTCTACATTTGGATCAGAGACCAGAGAGACCGTGGACTGGTGTCATTCCATTACCAGTAGACGCACAGCCAGGACGAGAATTGAGGATCCAACGAACCTTCGAATATCTCAAAGCACAGGGGGATAGACGTCAGAGGAGAAATCGTGCGAAGAGGTATCACAGACCGCTTCTCGTCGGACAGAAAGTGTTAGTCAGAAAACCCGCCAGTTCAGATCCAGAGGCACGGAAGTATAAGAAGTTCAATTTTGCATATCACGGCCCGTTCGAGGTGATTAGAGACCTTCAAAACAATGTATACAGGATAAAGCATTTGGAAACTGGAAACGAGGTCATTATGAATGCAGCCAATTTAAAAATGTATTACTCGCCAGAAGAATTCGACGAACAAGAAGAATTATTAACAGCACACGCCCAACTGAACGTGGATAGCGAAGTAAGACCTGAACGTTCACGCAGCGAGACGGAACGAGAGGCAGACAGCTTGCCCAGCCTAAGGGACGAACAACAAGAATGCCAGTGTCTGCGAGAATTCTACAAAGAAATGGTTGAAGCGGCGAGGGAGGCCGAGGCCATAAATGCAGCCCTCCGTCGAGAGAATATACAGCTTAGAGAGAGCGCAGTGTGGAAGGGGGAACTTAACTAACTTACTCGCAGCCAGACGAGGTGAAGGACCCCAGACGTAAACACAGACAGTGGTAGACAGTCAGCTGGTGACTTACAGAAAATCACTTGCAATTGATTTCTATAGGTTTTGCAAGGGGAATCTGAACCCGAGGGTCGTATGCTGACTGATATCGAACGTGGATCTCAGAGATTGTGATCTCAGTATAAAGGTTCCACCAGGGAACGAACCCGAGATCTGCTGAGGGAGAATCATGGTAAAAACCCCTAGAGAAAAGTGTATATTTAATCACTGGTGTGATTCCAGTTGATCATGACATTATTTATTAAAATAATGCAGGAAATTGAGCGAAATACAGCATTATTAGACTACTTGAAGTAGGCTATACTGGACTTGGAGCACGAAAAGTGCAGAGTTGGACGTTTGACTAATTGGACCAGAATTGTGGGAGGTGCAGCATGGAGCCACGTCCATCTTGCTGTCCTCGTTATGTCGTCTGGAGGAGGTTGGGGACTTGAATAATGACCCAGTTTTTCCCAGACTGAGAATGGATGTAAGAGTGGGGTGGGAAGATCCCCAGGAAAATCATTGATTACTCATGATTGGAGTAACACAATGACATGAGAGTGGCACACAGATGAATCATTAGCCAGGAGGCTAATTTTAGAGCCTTTAATCTGCGAAATTGACGAACATTTAACGAAGTGCGGAAGAACAGGGGCAATGGTTGTGCGCGGTTTGGTTTTAACAAGGTTGCCAGGGATTTCCCGTAAGATAGCGTCCCCACGCTATGGAGAAAGGAATTAATATTAATTAATTGGCCGAGCGATTCTTCAGCACGCAGACTGTTCTGGGATCAGTGAAGGAAAAAGAACCCGGTGAGCATGGTTTCGAGACCAGAATCGTGCTGGGAGAGGAGTCGAGATCGCGCGGGAAAATTTAGCCCTACTTTTCGTGGGAATCCAATATAAGGGAGTCGACCCTTGGCAGACTCTCAGTCTTACTCAGTCTTCACGCAGATAGAACACAGTCATCACGCCAGGCGCACGCCAGTGTTGCAGCCAGTCTTAACGCAGTTTACACAGTTGGACATAGTTTTGTCACCGAGAGTCGAAAACAGTCGTCGCTACACAGTTTTTGTAAACAGTATGAACAATGTGTGTTCACTTAGGAAGCAACGTGTGAGATAAGTTGCAGAACTATTGTAAATAATAATCTATGTAAAGTTATGCACAATGTTAAGCGCAATGTATAAAATATTAACTGATCGTATATGTGTAATTACGATGGAATGCGCTAAAAGAAACCTTACGAAGCAGTTGGTAATGTCTTTGAATACCAAATAATAACGCTCAGGACGGAAGTTAGCATAGTTATGCGAATCAGGGAGCTTACCGTAGGAGTATGGATAAACTGTTGGTGAATTCCGAGGGCAAGCGAACCAGACTTTCAATCAGGAGTTGGTAGGAGCACGGGAGATGCCGTCGACACCTGCAATTTTGGATATCTTTGCTAGGGAATTTCAACCAAGGAAAAGTGTACGGAGTGACGTGTGTTATGTAAATTATATGTGAAATGTATTTTAAATTAATAGTTGAATAAGTGTTTTAAAGTGTCATTTGTGTTGGAAGCAATAGCTTCTTTATAGAAATGCAAAGTGTCGTGTGGTTAACGAAAAATATGTGTCAGAAAATGTGTGTATTCAAGATGAAAATGTTGCACTAATCTGCTTATGGCAGGCGACCAGGAAGGATATGAGTGGTTGGAACCACCGTATCGAGCCTTAAGATATGTGAGTACCCCACAAATTATGTTGAAGTAGAGATATAGGCCACTGCATGTAGTGTGATTTCAGAATTATAAAGATGCCAGTAAGAATTAGAGTAGGAGATAGACTCCCCAAGTTTACTCATTATTGTGTTGATTTTTATAGATTTGAGATGTTATTTTGCATCAGTGAGTGGATTATCGTTACCACTATTATTTATAAATGGCAAATCAGTTATGTAATGAACGAACATGGTTGTTCGATTTGTAAGATGGAGTTGTGTCGGATTTTGGTAAATTTATGTCAGTGAGAATAATAATAATAATAATAATAATAATGAATATAAGGTATGAACGAACGCATCAGGAATAATGTTGTAAACAAGAAATATTTACGCTAAAGGGCAAGACTTATCGATCTAAGCAGTAAGATTATACAGTAAGATTCCGTTACGGGATTAAGAAAAGAGTTTGATATCAGAATATTGTATTAATGGGAATATAATTATGCCAGAAAATGGAAGAGCTTTTAGTGAATTGAATTTTCAGCTTCTGTGAAAATCTTATAGAGTAATGGATAGATTTCTCTAGGTAATTATAGGATGTAGATCATAGCATTAGGAGGGACCAGGGTATCTATTCTTCGTATGAAATCTCGTATGCCGTGGGCGTAATGAGAGATGTATTTTATGCCAGAGCGTATATAGTGATATTGACCCTAGCACTGATGATGGATATTTGGAATGTTCCGGGTTCGAATCCCGTGATGGGTGGGAGGATAACAATGGACACCTCTTGCACGCTATCTGATTCCCCGAGAACTATTTGTTGAGTGATTCGGCTCGTTGAAGCGAATCCAAGACGGCAGCATGGGCTGGCCGCAATATTGTTAAAGATACCGGTTACCTAAGGGACTAATGCGTTATGAATCTCGTGCCTTCATGTTGAAATGGGCCTAGTTTGGAGCCAATTATTATATCCTCAGTGCAGGAGTAAATGTGAAAGCTCATCCAGAACCTATTTGCATAATATTCCATTTAAATCCATTGAGATATGTGTGACGCTGGGACCACAGTGTTTGTCTTGTAAAATCTTTTACTGCTTAGAGAAAGGAAGCCTTCAGACAGGGAAGCGAGGGGGAGGCGCTGTAGGACCTCACTCCTCTTCTATTGTACACCGGCCGCTCGGGACGAGGGTCTGGACGGTCAAGGGGAACCGTGAAAACAAGTTTTAAAGGAACAGATTTTAGCCCTGTTAATGACATGAAATGAAACATTGTTATTTTGAGTAATAAAGTCATGTGGTTTAAGAACACATTGATAATTATAGATCGCCCTGATGGTTCATGATTTTAGCTATCTAACGAATGGTTAGACGTTGCATTTGTACTGTCACTGACATCTGTTTCTGAAGTGGGTTACCAGATGCCACAGGCTAATCGCGCAAAGGTAGTTTAATAGTACCGTCCGACACAGCGTTAATTAATGTTTTTAATATGAAATCACACACGGCATGCAGTGGAACTATATAAATAGAGTAAGTGTAGGGGTAGCTTACATAATTATGGAGTTGTACGTAGACTGCTGTGCAACACCAGAATAGGCTAATGCATGTAAAGCATTTGGTGGGAAGAGAAATATCAAAACACACACACGATACACATTATTGTCAAATTAAGACAAGATTTAAGGAATAATTAATCTTGTAGAGATAATGAAGTCACATTGGATGACAGAAGAATTAAAGTACAGTTTGTTTCTGAAGTTGTATGTGCATCAGCGCACTAGAGTACTTTGTAAAGTTCACATAAGGGTAAAGGTTTGTGTTATAATATGATTTTATTATGATAATATTATGTTCATATTTGTGGATTGTGGAAAAAAAATTTGTTTGTTTGTTTTTGTGGTTGTGGGATTTGTTTTGTTTGTGTGAAGCCATGAAGTTTATTACAGAATTAAAGTTTTAGAATAGAGTTGTGCCTTATCATTGTAGAGTTGATACCTTTTAGCCTCAAATCCAAAGTATGCAACTGCTACAGTGGGAGAACGGTACACGCTCGAGCCCTGATGCTAGCTGGAGGCAGAAGCATATTTTCCATCGAGATTACTCACATGGGTACAGTACCATCCGGGTATTTGCCTGGAGTAGAAGTGAAAACCACAAAGAAGCACTTCGAAGATGGCTGAGGTGCGATTCGAACCCTACTATCCACAGTTTCTCTTATGAGGCTGAGGGTACCACATTCAAGACCTCACACAAGAATATAAAATATTTTCCGGGACGAAAAGCAAGAAATCTACTAGTAAGCCCGCTACGTCACAAGGTGGTTTCCGTAATTTTATTTTGTTCCCTATTGGCCCTTTAACTCTTTTTAGGGAACACTATTTTTTATTTCCAGGTGTTTTTACATTTAATTTATTTTAATTGTTATAATTATTATTTATGTTATTTTTGTTTCTCTAATATTATTGTTTATATATTAATTTTTAGGTAGATTTCATTAGAAAGCTAACTATTGCAATGGGTCCCATGTTTCGACTTCCGGAAAATTTCGACATATCTTCGCGTTTCACATCCCCTACACCCCAAAACCACCGTCAGTTCAAGAGTTTATATATAATTTATGTATATATATATATATGTATATATATATATATATGTATATCAGTTTCTTGTGGACACGATAACTGCCGTAATTTTGCACCAATCACTTTGATTTTTTTACATAATATGTATCCCTATAAAATCTCGGTCGAGTTCGTTAATGGGCAAAATCAGTCGAAGGGGGTGAAATTGGGGGGCTTTTTTCGAAAAATTGAAATTTCGCTATAACTCTCTTAATACGTGAAATATCAAATCCATTCAAAGTTCATAATATGTGTCGGATAAGTGCCAACAATTTATGTCAAATAAGTTTTTTGATAGCACCAACCATTGACCAAAGGGGTGGAAAAAAGTGGGTTTTTCGGGAAACATTAATCATATCTCTCTTAATAGGCACAATATCAAAACCGTACAAAATGGACAATATTCCCCTAATAATTACCTAAAACTTTTGTCTGAAAGAATTTTTGATATGACCCACCATTACGCCAAGGGATGCGAAAAATGATTTCGGAATTATAAGAAAATGCCAAGAGCTATCAGAGGTTGCCATGGCAACACTACTAAATTGATGAGGGATGAGCCGTTGCCATGACAACGCACTTGCACGAGATCAGATTCAGTATTTCCATCTGACTAAGCCAGCCCCGTGGTGTTGGGGTAGCGCGCCTGCCTCTCACCCGGAGGCCCTGGGTTCGATCCCCGGCTCCGTCAGGGATTTTAAAACTGACGTGAGGGTTGGAACGGGGTGCACTCAGCCTCGTGAGGACAATTGAGTAGCTGTCTGACAGTGAGACAGCACCCCGATCACGAATACCAATATTAACGGCCGAGGGGACCCGACGCGCTGATCACGCGTCACCCCAATATCTGCAGGCCAAATGACTGGGCAGCGGTCGCTTGGTCGGCCTTAGCCCGTCATGGGCTGGATGGTGCCAGGGGTTGACTTTGACATCTGACTAAGTGGGAAGCGGCTTCGGTGACGTAACTGGTAACATGCAGAAAGTCTATGCCCAAGGTCGCGGTTTCAAAGCCGGCCGAAGTCGTTGGATTTTCTAAGAGAGCTAAAATCCCTCAGTATGCTTTTCTTTGGAGGGGAAGTACCAACGTTCGTTGCGAGTTGCTGGCTGCGGTGGCATCTAGTAGCCAAGTTCACAGGTAGGTGTCGTTGGCGGTAGTACCTGGTAGCAACATTAGGAACTACTGCTTGAAATTGACCGTCTGCAGTCCTTACCTGAATTACAGACTAATACAGCCATCCCTAAGTACACGGGGTTACATGACCACGTTGTCGCAGCCCCTAAACTGAGGAACCAACCAAAATCTCTGCGGGAGATATAATTTTGCGTGAAGAAGTAACAGACCGTTACATAGTTACACATCAGTGTCGAAACCTTGCATAAGGACAGTGTGACCACAAGTATGAAAATGGACCACAAATGACAAGAAGGTTACCGTTCCCATAAGACAATAAAATGTTTAAAATAAGCATAAAATGACGAAAAACAAAGTTAATTAAGCTCCAATTATAAAATACCTTCTCGCAATAAATGAGGTCTGATCCTTCTACGAAAACCTGCATATTCTGCCTATTTTCGCCTATCCCCAAGTTTGTCCGGTGAAATCTACCTCCGCCTTCCGGCGTGCCGAGAGGACTTTTAATTTTCAATTTATGTTCTTATATATTTAATTTTGATATTTTTCTCTTGAATTAATTAGTTAATTTCCAATTGATTTTACAATTAATTTCATATTTCTTATAGTTATGTTTGTTATTTTAATTTTTATATTTCATTTATTATTGAAATTTTATTTTTATTACCGGTACTTTTATTTCTATATATTTTATATTTTATTAGCCTACTTTCGATGTTTGCAAAAAATGAAAGTAGACTAATGAGATCAACACAGGGCGAAAAATTGTGTGTGTCTGTGTGTGTGTATGTGTGTGTGTGAGTCTGTGTGTGTGTGTGTGTGTGTGTGAATGTGTGTGCTCTGAATGTCTGTCCCCCCCCCCTATCAATTCGAACATGGTGAAACCGAATTGAACGAAATTTGGTACAGAGGTATCACTAGCAAAGGGCACCTCAGTGTCATATTTTATATCGCCGCCATCTTTACCAAAACTGAATGGCGGCCACTCAAACGTTCAAAACGTAAACTCAAATTACGGCTAAACTAATCATCCGATCTCTACCAAATTTGGTGACAACATTCCTTTATATAGAACGCGTCTTTCACCCAAACCTCAAGGTCATCGGCCTTGCCATTTCAGGATGGCGGCCGTGTGAATCATGCAACCATTATAAACAATAGCTTAAGACCTACCAATTCCGATTATCGAGCCTAGGGTGGTTTAAGCTATCCTGAAGGTCGTGATCCGTTATTTATTATAATTTAATATTATAATATTATACTGTATGAGTGGCTTAAAAAAGCTGAGCCGTCTCTGCCACACGACAAGATGGCAGCTGTCCTCATGAGCCTGTCTTATAATTATTACAGTAGTTTTAGTATGTTATATGTGATATACCCTACTGATACAATAATATAAACTTTGTATGAAATGATCTATAATGAAGTTGTACTGCAGTGAAGAAATCGTTTATTTCAAGTCATTATTTGACAACAGGTTGCATCTAATATATCAGTTAAGAACACAATGATGTTAAGGATATAGTAAGCTCCGGGCTAGCGTGTTAGTCTGTCACGCAGTTGACTGGGGATCGAATACTGCTACAGTTGACCTTCTTTTTCTTGAATTCTTTTACATATGATGTGCACAAGTTCTTACCACAGATACTGAATAAAATGTCATTTAGCTCAAAGGGGAGGCTAATGTATACACTCGTTTATTAATAAAAACACAGTCCCAGCATTGCACTTAAACAGAAGACATTAGGAAAAGGAGAATAGAAGAACTAGATACACGTTGTCATCAACCACAGCCTTTTTAATGTCTCTGTACGGTGCTGTCCTCTTGTGGGTTATGTGGGTAATATTGTTCCAAACATACGGCTGTGTAAATACCTGGCCTTCTGAAGTATGGCAATTTTGTAATACTGGTAGTTCTACTATTAGCCACGATCGCGCTCCGATTACCTTTAAACACTGCCAGCAGGATCACCTCCCTCCTGGCTACTTTAAACTGCCTGCTCATTGAACACCCAGAGGCGTACAAGATTAGTACATTATGCAACGAGCCTATAATGGCCATAATTAAGACACGAGTAGTTTTATAATTTCCATTTTTTTTTTTAGTCGTTTACCCTCCAGGTTGGTGGAACACACAGACTCAGCGAGGGAACTCACCACTACTGCCTCTACGGGCAGTGTCCTAGAGCTGGGAACATCGAATCGGAAGGGATACAACTGGTGAGGTGGGATCGGCACCTCGCCCAGGCGGCCTCACCTGCAAAGCGAACAGGGGCCTCATGAGGGAAGGTAAGGGATGGTGAGGATGGATAGGCAAGGAAGAGGGAAGGAGGCGGCCGTGGCCTTGAAGAAGGTACCATTCCGGCATTTGCCCGAAGACGAAGTGGGAAACCACGGAAAACCACTTCGAGGATGGCTGAGGGGGAATCGAACCCCCTCTACTCATTTGGGCCACCCGAGGCACAGTAGACCCCGTTCCAGTCCTCGTACCACTTTTTCAAATTTCGTGGCAGAGCCGGGAATCGAACCCAGGACCTCCGGGGTGGCAGCTATAATTTCAATACGAGTGTTTTAATTACCATTATAGGGGAGTTGCATACGACTGTTTATGTTCGACGATAATTATAACTTTATTATATGTTTTAACATAAATATTCATAAATATCTGTTCAGTCACTAGACTGTTGTGATCGGTTGCTGCGGTGGGTAGTATATCTCTGTTTCCTAAGCTCTCTGGACAACCGACGCATGCGCTCTGTGTGCTTCAATGCCATATGTTCAGATTGTGCTCCAGTATTCAGTAAAACTGTCACCGAAGTCATTTCAAAACCACACGCTGTGTAGAAATTGATTTTGGGGATATTAAGGTACAGTGCCATTTCTTGTCTCAGTTTATTTACGGGAACATATGGACGGTGCAATTTCGGTAATTTATATAGACATGTTGGATTTTGAACGCATGCGCGAAGGTATCCTTATCTAATTGGTCACACAACTGTTTCTTGAGCTCTGATTGGTGGGAGAAACTGTTTCATAATGAAAAATAGTGTTATAATGAGCCTAATTATGATACAGTTTTCTGACACATAATAGTTACGGTCGAACATAAAAATATTAATTCACTGCTAGGTCGCTGCACCAACCTTCTGTGATCGGCGCGGATTTTTTAAGGGGAAAGTACCCAAAACGAAAGATTCTTAAGTTAGCAGGCTGGCTTAATATAGAGATTAACGGACGTGAATGCATTACAATAAGTTAGTAGTTTTGTTATTCAATCATCATAAAGTATATAATATTGATTTTGACACTTACTGGCTAATTATCAATATAAAAGAAAACAAACACTACTTGGTGGTAGAGGATTTAGGGATGAGGACAAAGAGTTATAAATATACCCATACATTTAGGAGAAAGTAGGCTATATGTTCTTTGCTGAACATCTTGTTTTTACACTTTGATTGTTATTCTTTTTTTTAAGTTCATCCAACACATTACGTCAAGTTGATACGTATATAATATTTAAAGTATAGAAATATTAACACTTCGACATGAAAAATTTCAAAATTTGGTTTCAAGTTTCAACTATCAGCATCTTTGAAAGGTATGATAGGTGTTCAATATAGAGACTAGGGCTCGGAATATTCGCATATTCGCATCCTCACGAATATTTAAAAAAAAACTTTGAAAGGGACCTCGACTTCATTTTCAAGCGTCCAAATACGTCCTCGCGCAGGAAACTGGAAAACTTTAGGAACGCCCCCGAAACTGTAGGTGACCCCCTGAAATGGTGGAAGACTAATGTAAAGGTACACCACAGAATAAGTCAGTTGTCGAGAAAGTACTTATGCATTCCCGGCACCTCCGTTCAATCAGAAATAAATTTTTCCACGGGCGGCAATATTGTTAATGCCAAAAGAACATACCTTGATCCTGACAATGTTGACAAATTGTTTTCTTTTCTTGGTAACAAAATAAGAAATATTGCGCGCGAAATAATTTGAGTTAAAAGCCTGTTGGCACTGAAATTTCGGCAACTATTTCTTATTTTTGTTTTTCTTTCAAGTACTCGTGCTGATAACGTTGTGCTTATGTTGATGGAAATGTGCATTTGCACGTCGTTGAGAGAAGACACGAAGAGTTTCTCCTTTCCTTTTTTTATATTTGGTTTGGTAAGAAAGTTAGGCAATATATCATCGCTTAGCCAATTAAGGGGTTGCTTGTATTCTGTTTTCTTCCCTGAATTAAACAATTGACATGTTATTGAGGGTTCCATGGTTTTTCATTTATTAAATACCATGGGTCAAATAATTCTTTACATGCTACTTGTGTCTTATTTTGCCGAACTAACATCAATTGCTGAGTACAAAAGTTGTACTTGTCTACATATCTCCAAATCACAGTGCGCGTTTCCTTTAAACGATAACAGTGCTGCTTTTAAAGCTTCAATTTAATTTCTTATCTTTGTTGATCAAAACTTTTAATTACTAAATTCACTCATACAAAAGCACTGACATACTAAATAATTTGCAAATGCATAACCTGTTCCGCAATTACTTAGAGCAAAAACCCAGTTAAGACGAGAAAAAGTCGCATAATAAACGAAGTAGCGTATTAACCGGGCGCGGCTGAAACGCAGGCGTGAATGTTGAATTCATAGAAAGAGGAATGAGACAAATACCATAATTCGAACGATACGAATAAAATATACGTACGAAACAGTCAATCCATATTATGAAAAACAATGGGCATACCTTTCAAATTATTCGACTACAATATATTCGATTGTGCACGAATACGTTATTATTCGAATACCAGAATAAAATGGTATTCTAATAAACTTTCTTCGGCTTTTCCCAATTAAATGGGGTCGCCGGAGCCAACCAGGCTCATTTTGGTTTTGGCCAGGGATTTTAGGCCGGATGCCCTTCCTGACGCCACGTGATTTTTCAAGTGAAAATTCCACCCTGCTGTCACCGGGATTCGAACCCCGGCCGTCCGGGTGAAAGACGAGCAGCTAAGCCACTGCGCCATCACGCTCCCCAATAAAATGGTATTCTAATAATATTCGAATATTCGAACATTATTGGCGTATTCGCGAATTATTCGTGTTTCTCGAATATTCGAATATTCGAACATTATTCGCGTACTTGCGAATTATTCGTGTTTCTCGAATATTCAAATACTGTGCCAAATTATTCGAATCACAGTCCGAGCCCTAATAGAGACCACTACCCCCTAGAGCAGTGGTTCCCAACCTTGGCCAGCTAACCCCCCCCCCCCTTTCAGATCTGGGTGGTCATCGCGCCCTACCCGCCTCTCTCCCCTCCACGCTTCTATAACCTCTTCGATAAACTGACGTGGAGGGTATAGACTTAACCGAATAACACTACATAATGGATTAATTGTTTCTGATAAAATAATATGAAGTACGCGCTTTATATCTATTATAAGGTACGTTCAAAAAGTAACGAACCGGAGGCTGTAATGTGCAAACTGGTGACGACATCGGCTAATCGTGGCGTGTGTGATGAGGTGTGGTTCCGACCAGAGCGTGGAAGGTCACAGCCTGTCGCTAGAGGGCACGCGTGCACGTCACGTGACGATACAAATCGAGCAGCAGCATGCATCAATCGTCCAACGCTGCCAGTCACATGGCAAACAGTGGCATGGAGGCGTCAAACGAAGAGCAAAGAGGTGGTGTTCGGTTTCTGACAGCAAAAGGAGTAGGGGAAACGTACATTCACCGCCGAACGTCACAAGTGTACGGCGAACACTGCATGTCCCTTGCAAGGGTCAAGGCGTGGCACAAGCGCTTCAGGGAAGGACGGGTGTCGTTAGCCGAAGATGCCCGGTCTGGGGAACCCCCCCCCCCCTGCATTACCGATGACAACGTCCAGCTGGTTGATCCACTCAATACCCAGGACCGCCGAGTGACAGTGATCGCCATAGCCGACGTGGTCGGATTGAACGTCGGAAGTGTGCCCACTATCATGAAGAAACGACTGCACTTACGGAAAGTGTGTGCCCAATGCGTGCCCCACAGTCTTCAACCACACCAGGAAGCATGTCGACTGGCCTACTGCCGTGGTCTTGGTTGGACGATTGATGCATGCTGCTGCTCGCTTTGTATCGTCACGTGACGTTCACGCGCGCCCTCTAGCGACGGGCTGTGACCTTCCACGCTCTGGTCGGAACCACAACTCGTTACACACGCCACGATTAGCCGATGTCGTCACCGGTTTGCGCATTACAGCCTCCGGCTCGTTACTTTTTGAACGCATCTTATATATACTAATTTCATTTTAGCCCGAAACAAAGAACACACTTTTATAATAAATCCTTAAATTAGTCAACAAATTTCACTTAGAGGGTTGACACTGCTTTCTCTTGGTAAGATTCAATATGTTTGGTGTGATATTTGTCAGAGCACAGCGTAGATCACTTGCAACATCAAGTCAACAGCGCTGCGTTGTTTCTATTACACTCAGCGTTGAAAATCCTGATTCGCCTAAATATGTCGTTGAAAATGGGGCAATGACAAGCAATGCAACTTTGGTTATTACAGGATACACTGCAAGACAGTTTACCCAAAAGACTCCTAGTCCTAATATTTTGGAATCATCCTGTGGCTTTGATTCACACTTCAAATCTGTGGCTTCTTCTTGAAGTTGTGCTGGCAGTGCTTCAATATCGATGGCAAACGGACTTTTGTTAACATCCAGGACCATTCATCCGACGAGATATCAGGAAAGTAGAATTCTGGTGCCAGGGAATCCAAATGTGAATGAATTTGCTCCTTAAGTTTATTACAATCATGTTCATTTTCCGACGAAATTTCATTAAGGCGATGAAAGGATGAGAAGTTGTTCAACTGAAGCCGGCGATTCCATAACTGTATTTTTTTCAGGAAAGCTCTCATGGCATCATAAGCAAGCATAATATTGGAGTTTTTGCCTTGGAGATTTAACAAATTCACAAAGAAATTTGATGAAATGGTCCGGCTAGCTCAAAACAGTTGCCAGCGTTTCGCCCCAGTGTACCAATGGGCTCTTCAGTTGGTTATGGTACACCTCACCAAGACGCGTGGCTAGTACATACTGAGAAGGCCGCTGCAAGGCAAAAAATGTCGCCACGAGCAGCGCCAATATACTACAGAAGTCAAAACTTCCTTTCAAAAATAATGTTAGCTTACCTTGCTAATCCATATTATAAATATCTGTTCCCGAAGGAAACAGGATGTAAAATTGTCCGATTGAGCTATGTACATTAACAAATTCACAAAGAAATTTGATGAAATGGTACGATGAAATGGTACACTGGGGCGAAACGCTGGCAACTGTTTTGAGCTAGCCGGACCATTTCATCAAATTTATTTGTGAATTTGTTAATGTACATAGCTCAATCGGACAATTTTACATCCTGTTTCCTTCGGGAACAGATATTTCCAATATTGGAGATTTAAGTTCAAACTGTTCAAAGCTTCAAAGAAATCACCAAGATATGCCAATGAGACGATAAAAACGGCATGGATTTTGCTCCTTACAGCACAGCAAATTCCTTATTTCACCTCCAACTCGCGGCTCCACAAAGCTTTGTGCCGACAGTTGGCAATTACTAGTGCTTTTGAACGATTGACTTGGCGCGACAAACACTTGGAGAGATTCGAAAAATGTTTATTGTACAAAATTGTAATATTCGAGTAAAAAAATCTTAATTCGGAAATCACTCCACGCACCCCTTGAAAAAGCCTCACGGCCCCCAGGTTGGGAACCATTGCCATAGAGGGTTTTAAAAAACATTCATTTTGTATATAGGGAAGGAGGATGCCATTGGCCATAAGTTAGGAACCACCCCAGCATTTGCCTGAAATAGAAGTTGGGGGGGGGGGGGGGGGGGGGTAAACCTTGGGAAAACAACTTCCAGGATGTCTGGTTTGGTATTTTGTGTTTCTAAAATTACTCACCACATGGGATCACAACTTTCTTGTTACGGGTGTTAGTGACCACGGGACCACAGCTGAGTGTGGCATTGCTTCCACTTACTTGTACCGAGCATCTCTCAATAATCTTTCCTGTCGACTTTTCTTGGTCAACTCTTGCTCTCTTCCGATCCCCACGGTATTAAGGTATCCGAGACCTAGGATCTCGAAGAATGAGGGGTCAGATCTCTCCTTTTTCCTCTCATTTTATCTCCTGCCTTCTGCTCAAGGCCATAAAGAAGGCAGGGTGTGTGGAGCTCTACCCTGGAAGGTGCTACACCCTCAAGGGCTCACAGTATCTCCAGTATTCGGCTCAAGGACCTAAAGGAGGCAAAGTGTGTGTAGCCCCATCCTGGATAGTGCTACACCCTCAAGGATTCACAGTATCTTCTACCTTCTGCTAAAGGCCATAAAGGGGGCAGGGTGTGTGTAGCTCCACTCTGGATAGTGCTACACCCTCAAAGGCTCACAGAATCCCCTGCCTTCTGCTCAAGGCCCGTAAGGAGGCAGGGTGCATGTAGCTCCACCCTGGATAGTGCTATACCCACAAGGGCTCACAGAATCCCCTGCCTTCTGCTCGAGGCCCGTAAGGAGGCAGGGTGCATGTAGCTCCTCCCTGGATGGTGCTATACCCACAAGGGCTCACAGAATCCCCTGCCTTCTGCTCAAGGCCCGTAAGGAGGCAGGGTGCATGTAGCTCCACCCTGGATAGTGCTATACCCACAAGGGCTCACAGAATCCCCTGCCTTCTGCTCAAGGCCCGTAAAGAGGCAGGGTGCATGTAGGTAGCTCCACCCTGGATAGTGCTACACCCACAAGGGCTCACAGTATCTCCTGCGTTCTGCACAAAGCCCAACAGGAGGCAGTGTCAGTGTAGCTCCACCCTGGATAGTGCTACACTCTCGATGGCTCACAGTATCTCCTGCCTTCTACTCAAAGCCCCAAAGGAGGCAGGGTGTATGTAGCCCCACCCTGGATAGTGCTACATCCACAAGGGGTCACAGTATCTCCTGCCGTCTACTCAAAGCCCCAAAGGGGGCAAGGTGTATGTAGCCCCGCCTTGGATAGTGCTACACCCTCAAGAGCTCACAGAATCTCCTGCCTTCTGCTAAAGGCCCTAAAGAATGCAGGGTGTGTGTAGCCTCACCCCGGATAGTGCTACAACTTCTAGGGCTCACCGTATCTCCTGCCTTCTGCTCAAGGCCTGAAAGAAGGAAGGGTGGGTATAGCACTACCCTGGATAGTGCTACACCCTCGACGGTTCACAGTTCTCCTGCCTTCTGCTCACGGCCCTAAAGGAGGCAGGGTGTCTGTGTAGCCCCACCCTGGATAGTGTTACACCGTCAAGGACTCACAGTATCTCCTGTATTCGGCTCAAGGACCTAAAGGAGGCAGGGCGTGTGTAGCCCCACCCTGGATAGTGCTACACCCTCAAGGGCTTACAGTATCTCCTGCCTTCTGTCCAAGGCACTAAAGGAGGCATGGAGTGTGCAGCTACACTCTGGATAGTGCTACACCCTCGGGCTCACTCTATATCTTGCCTTCTGCTCAAAGCCCTACAGGAGGCAGTGTGTGTGTAGCCCCACCTTGGATAGTGCTACACCCTCAAGGCCTCACAGAATTTCCTGACTCCTGCTCAAGGCCCTAAATGAGGCAGGATGTATGTAGCTCCACCCTGGATAGTGCTACACCCACAAGGGCTCACAGAATCTCCTGCCTTCTGCTCAAGACCCTACAGGAGGCAGTGTGTGTGTAGCCCCACCTTGGTTAGTGCTACACCCTCAAGGACTCACAGAATCTCCTGCCTCCTGCTCAAGGCCCTAAATGAGGCAGGATGTATGTAGCTCCACCCTGGATAGTGCTACACCCTCAAGGGCTCACAGAATCTCCTGCCTCCTGCTCAAGGCCCTAAATGAGGCAGGATGTATGTAGCTCCACCCTGGATAGTGCTACACCCTCAAGGGCTCACAGAATCTCCTGCCTTCTGCTCAAGGACCTAAAGGAGGCAGGGCGTGTGTAACCCCACCCTGGATTGTGCTACGCCCTCAAGGTCTCACAGTAACTCCTGTATTCGGGTCAAGGTCCTACTGTAATGGAGGCAATGTGTGTGTAGCCCCACCCTGGATAGTGCTACACCCTCAAGGGCTTACAGTATCTCCTGCCTTCTGCCCAAGGCACTAAAGGGGACAGAGTGTGTGTATCCCCAACCTGGATGGTGCTACACCTTCAAGGACTCACAGTATCTCCTGCCTTCTGCTAAAGGCCATAAAGGAGGCAGAGTGTGTGTAGCCCCACCCTGGATACTGCTGCACCCTCAAGGGCTCACTCTATATCCTGCCTTCTGCTCACAGCCATTCAGAATGCAGTGTGTGTGTAGCCCCACCTTGGATAGTGCTACACCCTCAAGGGCTCACAGAATGCCCTGCCTTCTGCTCAAGGCCCTAAATGAGGCAGGGTGCATGTAGATCCACCCTGGGTAGTGCTACACCCACAAGGGCTCACAGAATCTCCTGCCTTCTGCTCAAGACCCTAAAGGAGGCAGAGTGTGTGTGGCCCCACCCTGAATAGTGCTACACCCTCAGGGGCTCACAGTATCTCCTGCCTTCTGCTCAAGGACCTAAAGGAGGCAGGGCGTGTGTAGCCCCACCCCGGATTGTGCTACGCCCTCAAGGTCTCACAGTATCTCCTGTATTCGGCTCAGGGTCCTACTGTAAAGGAGGCAATGTGTGTGTAGCCTCATCCTAGATAGTGCTACACCCTCAGGGACTCACAGTATCTCCTGCCTTCTGCTAAAGGCCATAAAGGAGGCATGGAGTGTGAAAACTCTGGTCATTAACTGAAAAAGGCGCCAATTATGTTACAGCTCCTTGCTGACCGTTGTAGGAGTGACATGTGTTATTTATCGTAGATTTGTTCCATTGCAACTTTTGTGTGAATTTTACGTTGTATACGATACAGTCAAGTGACAAATGCTAAATACAGTTAATTATAGTTCGGTACAAACTTAAAAATACTGGTATTTAGAAAACAAACCTGGGGAAAGGAGGCAATGTGTGTGTAGCCTCACCCTAGATAGTGCTCCACCTTTCTCCGGGTAAAAGTTAGGAAATAAAACACTTTTATTGAATACTGATCATTCTCAAAGAAAAATAGCATCTATTGCTACTGTTTAAAAGTCAACAGTGGACAGAATTAAGAAGAAAATTGACCAAGGGACGAAATTGTCACCTAAATGGGTGGGTAAATGTGGCCTCAAAAGAATCACCACTCCGCGAGCAGAGCGCCTGCCTGTTAAGAAATATCGTCATTAACCACAGAAAGGCTTCAATGAAAGTCATTTCTACAAAGATTCGACAAGCGGGGATCAACGTATCTTCAATGACTGCTCGCCGAAGGATCAAAGAGTTGGGGTTCTCTTGTCGGCGTCCAGCAAAGAAACCATTACTGACACCAGCCATGAAGAAGAGGCAATAATTACTTTGGGCAAAGCAACATCGGGATTGGACTGCTGATGATTGGAAATGGGTAATCTGTTTGTCAGTCATGTGATTTGTTTTTTCCTGTCTGTTAAGCTCAATCGTAACTCGCGTAAACATGTTATACTGTGAAAATCTACATTTTTAGCCTACTTTTCACATTTTGCAAAAATGAGGAAAAAGTAGACTTATGAGATCGGGCAAATGTGTGTATGTCTGTCCTTCTGTCTGTCGGTCTGTCTGTCTGGCTGTGTGTGTGTCCCCCCCCCCCCTATCAACTCCAAAACGGCTGCAGCAATCTAAACAAAATTTGGTAGGAGTAAAGATCTATACCTGTGAATCTCACGGCCATAATTGAAAATAATATCAGTGCTACCAACTGCTGAAAATTCGCAATTGAAATTTGAGCTCCATGTTGGATATCTTGGAAGGTGTGAATGGGAGCTATTTCAAAATTGGCACACGTATAGGTAATATTATTGCAGTTTAATTTTGGCAGTGTTGCCAAAATGATTATAAGCCTGCTGATAGGTCCAAATTCTAAACGCATATAACTTCTACACTATCAATTGGATTTCAACCAAATTTCGCATGTGCTATGTGTACATAAACAGATATGAATGAGCTTATTCTTAAGAGCCACCAGGGCTGCCAACTGTTAATAAATGCTCTCATTTTAAAAAAATCCAAATACCCATATATCAGAAAGTATGCAAGCCGACAGCTTTAAACTATGCACACGTATAGTACCTGACATTCTATATTAATTTGGAGTAACTTATATACGTCAGTGCTACCAACATGATTCTAAGCCTGCTGAGAGGTCCAACTTCAAATACATGTAACTTCTATACTATCATTAGGATTTCAACCAAATTTCGTGTGTGCTATGTGTACCATAACAGATATGACTATGCCGATTCTTAAGAGTAACCAGGGCTGCCAACTGTTAATAGAAACTGTCTCTATTTTTGTTACCCTAATATCAATATATCAGAAAGTATGCAAGCCAATAGCTCTAAACTTTGCACACGTATAGTACCTGGCATTATAGATAAATTTGAAGTAACTAATATACGTCAGTGCTGCCAACATTATTATAAAAAAAAGCAAGCTTGTAGTTTAACGTGACCGTTAATCTCGAGATCATGAGCCACGGTACCTCCTTTTTACGTGGAATCTGGACCACAGGACATGGCATTTCACTTCGAAAATCTCGCATGCATTGACCGGGAATCGAACCCGGACCGCCTTGGTTAGAGGCATACAGCTAGACTGCTGAGCCACCATGCCCCCAAAAACAACATTATTCTATGCCTGCTAATAGGTCCAATTTTAAAATGTATGTGACTTCTATACTAACTGATGAATATAATTCAAAGTTGGCACAACAATAGATCATATTATTTCAGATTATTTCTGACCAACAAATGCATGACATATTTGCCAACATGATTTTACGTGCGCTGTTAGATCCAATGTCTTAACTGCATGTAACGTCCATGCTATCCATTGGACGTCAACCAAATTTTGTATTCTGTGCCTTAAGAAATGGAACTAAGAATATATTCAGTCACCAGGGCTGCCAACTGTAGTTCTCTATTAGGCTACATTATGCCAGATATACAGTATTTCGAAGTGATTAGAAATTTCGATATTACCAACTTAATTTCGTCATTATTCTAGACAGATCCTTATAGATTAATCATTGGCATGAATCTTAAATTTTAAGAAAAGTAGAGTTCGTCACGGAACTTCTTGTTTTTTTCAGGTTTACTTTTCGGATGAGTCATCAATACACATCCTAGATGACAAATCTGTACTTGTGAGGAGGCGCAAGGGTGAGAAATACAACAGTGACTGCATTGTTAGGACCGTTAAGCACCCGTTAAGTGTCATGGTGTAGTCCGTCATCAATAGTCACTGGCCGCCTGTTTATTTTCAAAGGAATGACGAATCAACACCAGTACATCAAAGTTCTGGAAAAACGGCTGTTTCCACAAGTTCGTGAATGGTTCCCAGATGGCAAACTTTTATTTATGCATGACTCTGCACCTTGCCACAAAGTGACAAAGTTCCTTCTGGACAACAAAGTGATGGTTCTGGACTGGCCTGGGATTTCTCCCGACCTCAACCCGATCGAAAACCTTTGGGAGCTAATGAAGAGAAAAATTTATCCTCAGAATATCACGAACAAACTTTAATTGCTCGAAAAGTGTGGCATCATGATGATGAAATTAAAAACAAGAAGTTCCTGACTAACTAAAGAGCCTACTTTTCTCTAAATGTAAGATTCATTCCAATGATTAATTTATATGGACTTAATTAAAATAATGACGAAATTGAGTTGGTAATATCGAAATTTCTTATTAGTTCGAAATATAAATGGCATAATGTAGCCTAATAGAGCACTACAGTTGGCAGCCCTGGTGACTGAATATATTCTTAGTTCCATCTCTTAAGGTACAGAATATACAATTTGGTTGAAGTCCAATGGATAGCATGGACGTTGCATGTAGTTAGACATTGGACTTTTCAGCACTCGTAAAATCATTTTGGCAACAATGTCATGCATGTGTTGGTCAGAAATAGTCTGAACTATTATGATCTATTGTTGTGCCAATTTTGGCTAAAATTCATTTATCTGTATAGAAGTTACACGTATTTTAAAATTGGACCAATCCGCAGGCTTAGAATCATTTTGGCAACACTGTAATGTATGGTCTCCTGGAAATTAAACTGAAATATTATTATCTATGTGTGTGCTGATTTTGGTATAGATCCCATGCATACCTCACAAGATATACAACATGGAGCTGATATTTCAATTGCGATTTTCCAGCAGTTGGTATCACTGACATCATTTTCAAATACGGCATTGAAATATACAGATAGAGATCTTGACTCATGCCAAATTTGGGTTCGATTGCTACAGCCGTTTAGGAGTTAATAGGGGGGGGGCACACACAAAGTTAGACAGACAGACAGACAGAATGACAGACAGAAGGACACACATTTTCCCGGATCGATCTCATAAGTCTACTTTTTCCTCATTTTTTGCCTATATTCATTTATGAAAAAAAAAAAGGCTTATGAGATCACCTTTTGTTAGTGTGTCTGTCTATGTGTGCGTGTGTGTGTGTGTGTGATGGTGTGTGCCCCCCCCCTAATAACTTCTAAACGGCTGGAGTGATTTCAATGAAACTCGGTAAGGTCATAGCACTATTGCGTACGACCCCGACCGTGTCCTTCAAATTTTGTTACGTCTCACCAATCCAACATGGCGGCTGTGCGAAATATTTCACCAGCATTCAATATCTCCGAAAATATTACCGATATCACCCTGGAACATTTTACGGAGATAAAGGGAACTACTAGTAGTTCACCTATGTGACACTTGAAACCCCGGTAACTACAAAACCAACATGGCGGCCAAGCGAAGTTGCGACTTTTAAATAGACGTTTCTCGCAATTTAACCAACCAAACGCAATAAATCTGGTACAGTATATGGCTATACACATTGTAATGCACCGACATCTAACTTCGTTCAATTGTTTACATAACCTCAAGATGGCGGCTGTGCGAAATATTTCACCGGCATTCTATATCTCTGAAACTATTACCGGCATCAATCTGAAATGTTGTACGGAGATAATGGGCTCTGCTGGAAGTTCATCTATAAGACTTTCAAAAACCAATTAACTACAAAACGAATATGGCGGCCAAGCGAAGTTGAAAATTTTAAATAGACCTTTCTCGCGATTTAATGATCCAAACGCAATGAAACATGCTACAGGAAATGTTTATACACATTGTAATGCACTGGTATCTAATTTAGTTCATTTGATTACATAACCTCAAGATGGCGGCTGTGCGAATTTTAAAATTACGTTTTTATTTCTTGAGTCGTAATCATGCGATCGTAGTGAAAGTTTGAATAATGAACCTACGCAATACATTTCCTTTAATGGTACATGGCTCTATGGCCTATACGTATAACAATCCAACATGGCGACCATCCGAAATATTTAGATGGTTCTCAATATCTACGAATCTATAACAGCAATCAAACTGAATTTTTTAATGTTCGTTGGGGCTATGAACATAAGTTCACCAATACGACTTTCAATAACCTGGTAATCACAAATCCAACATGGCGGCGACGCGAAGTATAAATATTCATATGGTCGTTTCTCGCAACTTAACGATCGGAGTGCAGTGACACTTGGTACAGTAAATCCTTATACAAATGTTAATCCACTGGCATCTATTTTTTCAATTGTTTCCATAACCACAAGATGGCAGCTGTGCGAAATTTTAAAATCTCGGTTTTACTTCTTGTGTCCTAATCTTGCGATTGAAGTTTGAATGCTACACGTACACAATAATCTTCATGTAACAGTACATAACTCTAAGACCTACATATATAAAAATCCGATATGGCGACCATCCGCAACATTTGGTCGGTTCTCAATATCTACGAATCTATTACAGCAATCAAACTGAAATTTTGTATGTTGATAGTGACAACATAAGTAGGATATATGAAAATATTCTGTATAGTTCTTCACGGAACTGCTTGTTAGAAAATGCGAAAAGTAGGGTAATAACTGCCTCGGGTGCATTTACAGCATGCCTGATAAGAGTCCAGGCTGTAATCGCTGCAAAGGGTGGTGTTACAAGATATTAGATTTCCCTACGTTGTTCATGATTTTCATTAATGTTTCAATTGTAAATTAGTGTAATATGTATGTCAAAGTCCATTTCAAGTAAATAAAGTATTTATTAATGAAATTTTGTTTTGTATGTCTTATTAAGTTCGAAAATGACAACTTTTACCTAGTGGCCCTAATAATATGATCACCAGTGATGCAGCGCACATAAATCTAAGAAGCGAATGAATCTTGTAACAGACATTCCATAAATACAGTATGCTTCAATAACTATCACGGGGGTTCGTAGCAATAGATGACTAACACCCATAATAATAGCAGCATAAACAATCTCTATTTATTATAAAAACTGTAATATGCGTGTTCATAAGCAGATAAAAATTCTAAAACTATGTTTTAGCCTAAGTGCAAAATAGGAGATTTGGTATTAATACAAGAAGTTCCGTGACGAACTAAAGAGCCTACTTTTCCTAAAATTTAAGATTCATGCCAATGATTAATCTTTATAGACCTATCTAGAATAATGACGAAATTAATTTGGTAATATTGAAATTTCTAATTAGTTCGAAATATACCTGGCATGATGTAGCCTGATAGAGCACTACAGTTGGCAGCCCTGGTGACTGAATATATTCTTAGTTCCATCTCTTAAGGTACAGAATACAAAATTTGGTTGAAGTCCAATGGATAGCATGGACGTTACATGCAGTTAGACATTGGACCTATCAGCGCATGTAAAATCATGTTGGCAACAATGTCATGCATGTGTTGGTCAGAAATAATTTGAAATATTATGATGTATTGTTGTGCCAATTTTGGATGAAATCCATTTCTTAGTATAGAAGTTACTGGAATTTTAAAATTGGACATATCAGCAGGCTTAGAATCATGTTGGTAGCACTGACATACATTAGTTGCTCCAAATTAATCTAGAATGTCAGCAACTATACGTGCGCAAAGTTTAGAGCTGTTGGCTTGCATACTTTCTGATATATTGATATTAGGGTAACATACATAAAAACCATTTATTAACAGTTGGCAGCCCTGATTGCTCTAAACAATACGCACAATCATATCTGTTTATGTACGCATAGTACATACGAAATTTGGCTGAAATCCAATTGATAGTGTAGGAGTTATATGCATTTAAAATTTGGACCTATCAGTAGGCTTAGAATCATTTTGGCAACACTGTCATGTATGGCCTCCTGAAAATGAAACTGAAGAATTATTATCTATTTGTGTACCAATTTTGGAATAGTTCCCATGGATACATTCCAAGATATCCAATACGGAGCTCAAATTTCAATTGCGACTTTTAGCAGTTGGTAGCATTGTCATCATTTTCAACTATGACATTGAGATGTCCCGGTATAGTTCTTGACTCATACCAAATTTGGTTTCGATAGCTGCAGCCGTTTAGGAGTTGATAGGGGGGACACACACTCAGACAGACGGACAGACAGACATTTTCCCGGATCGATTTCATAAGTCTACTTTTTCCTCATTTTTGCAAAATGTGAAAAGTAGGCTAAAAATGAACACCAACGTAGTACAGTGCTGCGCTCTCTAAGACATTTACTACACTACGTACAGGAGTGCTCTCCATACAGGGTCTCACGTGCTATCATAAAGGGGGTCGTGAGATATTTTCCAACACAAATAAAACATACTAATATATAAAAATGAGATGGTGTGTGTCTGTCTGTCTGTCTGTCTGTCTGTTACTCAATAATTCAAGAACCACTGGTCCGATTTAAATGAAATTTTGCATGGATGTAGCTGATTTACCAGGTTTACATATAGGATACTTTTGATTTCGAAATTTTGCACTATTCAAAAATGGCGACCATTTTAGTGACGTCATTAGACCCTTTGGTTTCAAAATTTCATATTTCCATATCAAATTAGAAAAGAACGGTAGGAAATAGCAAACCTTTGATGGGACTTACGAGATTTGAAATTTAATTTCCTATCCGAAAGGTCCGTATCACTTTTCGTGTATCTCCAACAGTTAGTGAGTAAAACCGACATTTTGGACGTCACTACACCCTTTGGTTTCAAAATTACATATTTCCTTTTCAAATAAATAGAGAACGCTAAGAAATAGCGAACTTTTGATGGTATACATGATTTAACATTTAATTTTCTATCCGAAAGGTCCTTATCACTTTTCGTATATCTCCAATGGTTAGCGAGTAAAACCAGAATCTGTGCAATAAAACACGGTCAACACCGAGCGGTGCAGTATATATCTCTATATATAAAAATGAAAATTTGTGTGTTTTTCTTTGAATTTCTGCGGAAATTTGATTTTTTTACACGTTTCAGACTGTTTAATGATGGATGCGCGCGAAAATATTTTTTTTGTCTGTCTGTCTGTGTGTTTGTTTGTTTGTTTGTTTGTTTGTTTGTTTGTCTGTGGACAAATTTGTTCCCTTATAACTCGAGAACGGCTGGGTGTATCAACGTAAAATTTGGTACAGATATCCATCAGAGGCACGACACTAATCATTGATGTAACTCTTCTCCGTACCTCTCATAAAAGGGGGCCTACCCCCTTAAAATATATGCTGAAATAGGCGTAGAAGGACGAGACAAAACTCATTTTCAGCCCCTCAATGTGAGAGACAAAATCCGGGTCCCCGAAAACCACATTTTAAGGACCGAAGACCAACCGTTTCTGAGATATTCCCAGAAAACTAATTTAATTTAATAAACTACTGAACGAATGCAAGCCAGTAACCATGCCAACGGATTCTCAGAGGTCCATCTATTGCTGTAAGACGCAATGCAATTCCATTAATTACATTAGTGTGAAAGTTTGCAAACGGCTAGAAGGTTATCACGGAACCAAATTAAGCCGTAAAATTCATCAATACGTATAATGCGCTTAAGGGGATCAAGGAGTACTCTAGAATATTTTTACGCGATTTACACCTGCGGGTGTGGTACGGCAGGTCTATTATATTCCTATACCCATATTATTCATTCATTCATTAATTTCGTATAGGCCATCTATGGACCGCGTCATTCCAACCGTCTCCTACTGGCTTTGATGTTTGCCCTGTACGCCCGCATTCGTTCTCGGTTGACTTTTTTCCGTTCCTGGGTCCAAATCTTTCCCGTTTTGAGCTTCGGGTTTTCTTGGAAACCTTTACAAGCTTGAAGTTTCCCTTTGGGTGGGGTGCGCTCCTGAATATCGGTTGGTGTAATCCCCACTTCTTTCAGATCTTTATCCAGTTCAATGCACCAGGCCCATTTTGTTTTCCTCTCCTGAAAGGAAGTTATGTTGCGGTTGGTCAGTCTCGCTGGGCTCATTCGTTTCACATGCCCAAAATATGGTAACCTTTTCTTCCGGATGACGTTGCTTATCTTCTCCACATGAGTATATAGGTCATGGTTATGCCGTCTTCTGTATTTCCCATTGTCTTTGATGAAACCCAATATCTTTCTCAAAATTTTCCTTTCTTTGGCCTCCAGTTTCTCGACCAAGCCTTTTTTGTTCATCGCGAGGCATTCAGAAGCATGCAAGACCTCCGGACGGATGACACTGCAGTAATGTTTTAGTTTTGCGTTGAAGGATATTAACCTTTTCTTATAGATGCCCTTAGTTAAATGGTAGGCCATTTCCATTTTGCTCATGCCTGATGTGAATGCTTCTTTCTCTGATAATATCCCTTCCCTGACCCGCCCTGAAAAGAAAAGTACATGGCCATTGTCTGAATTAAAAATAAAATAAAATAAAATCCTCTCGGCACGCCGGAAGGCGGAGGTAGATTTCACCGGGAAAACTAGAGGATAGGCGAAAATAGGCAGAATATGCAGGTTTTCGTAGAAGGATCAGACCTCATTTATTGCGAGAAAGTATTTTACAATTGGCGCTTAATTAACTTAGCTTTTCGTTTTTTATGCATATTTTTAACATTTTATTGTCTTATGGGGACGGTAACCTTCTCGTCATTTAGAGTCAATTTTCATACTTGTGGTCACATTGTCCTTATGCAAGGTTTCGACACTGATGTGTAACTATCTAGCGGTCTGTTACTTCTTCACGCAAAATTTTATCTCCCGCAGAGGTGTTGGTTGGTTCCTCAGTTCAGGGGCAGCGACAACGCGGTCATGTAGCCCCGTGTACTTTGGGTGTGTGTAGAATCTGTCTGATAAACGGTGTTGTGATGGCTGTATTAGTCTGTAATTCTGGCAAGGACTGCGACGGTCAATGTCAAGTAGTACAGTAATTCCTAATTTTTCTACCAAATACTACCGTCAACGACACCTAGTTGTGAACTTGGCTACTAGATGCCACCGCAACCAGCTACTCGCAACGAACGTTGGAACTTCCCCTCCAAAGGAAGGCATACTGAGGGATTTTTAGCGTTCTTAGAAAATACGACTTCGGCCGGCTTTGAACCCACGACCTTGGGCATAGTTCAGCATGCTACCAGTTACCTCACCGAAGCCGCTTCCCACAGAGTCAGGTGGAAGAATGAATGTGATCTCGTGCAATGGTGTTGTCATGGCAACGTCTGATGGCTCATCCCTCATCAATTCAGTAGTGTTGTCATGGCAACGTCTGATGGCACTTGGCATTTTATTCTAATTCCGAAATCATTTTGCTCATCCCTTGGCGGAAGGGTGGGTCATATCAAAAATTATTTCAGGCAAAAGTTTTAGGTAATTATTAGGGGAATATTGTCCATCTTGTACGGTTTTGATATTGTGTCTATTAAGAGAGATATGATTAATGTTTCCCGAAAAACCCACTTTTTCTCACCCCTTTGGTCAATGGTTGGTGCTGTCAAAAAACTTTTCAACCATAAATTCTTGGGCCTTATCCGACACATTGTATGAAATTTAAATGGATTAGATAGTTCAAATATTAAGAGAGTTATAGCGATATTTCACTTTTCAGAAAAAAGCCCCCCATTTTCACCCCCTTCGACCCATTGTGCCCATTAACGAACTCGACCGAGATTTCATAGGGATACATATTATGTAAAAAATTCAAAGTGATTGGTACAAAATTGCGGTAGTTATCGTGTCCACAAGAAAGTGATATATGTATATACATATATATAAAAGTCCTCTCGGCACGCCGGAAGGCGGAGGTAGATTTCACCGGACAAACTTGGGGATATGCGAAAATAGGCAGAATATGCAGGTTTTCGTAGAAGGATCAGACCTCATTTATTGCGAGAAGGTATTTTATAATTGGAGCTTAATAACTTTGTTTTTCGTCATTTTATGCTTATTTTAAACATTTTATTGTCATGGGAACGGTAACCTTCTTGACATTTTTTATACTTGTGGTCACACTTTCCTTATGCAAGGTTTCGACACTAATGTGTAACTTTGTAACGGTCTGTTACCTCTTCACGCAAAATTATATCTCCCGCAGAGATTTTGGTTGGTTCCTCAGTTTAGGGGCTGCGACAACGCGGTCATGTAACCCCGTGTACTTAGGGATGGCTGTATTAGTCTGTAATTCGGGTAAGGACTGCAGACGGTCAATTTCAAGCAGTAGTTCCTAATGTTGCTACCAGGTACTACCGTCAACGACACCTACCTGTGAACTTGGCTACTAGATGCCACCGCAGCCAGCAACTCGCAACGAACGTTGGAACTTCCCCTCCAAAGGAAAGCATACTGAGGGATTTTTAGCGCTCTTAGAAAATCCGACGACTTTGGCCGGCTTTGAACTCGCAACCTTGGGCTTAGACATTCAGCATGCTTGCTACCAGTTACGTCACCGAAGACGCTTCACACTTAGTCAGATGGAATTCTGAATCTGATCTCGTGCAAGTGCGTTATCTTGGCAACGTCTGATGGCTCATCCCTCATCAATTTAGTAGAGTTGCCATGGCAACCACTGATAGCTCTTGGCATTTTCTTATAATTCCGAAATCATTTTTCTCATCCCTTGGCATAATGGTGGGTCATATCAAAAATTCTCTCAGACAAAATTAGGGGAATATTGTCCATTTTGTACGGTTTTGAGATTGTGCCTATTAGGAGAGATATGATTAATGTTTCCCGAAAAACCCACTTTTTCCCACCCCTTTGGTCAATGGTTGGTGCTATAAAAAAAACTCTTCAAACATAAATTTTTGGGCTTTATCCGACACATAGTATGAACGTTGAACGGATTCGATATTTCACATATTAAGAGAGTTATAGCAATATTTCACTTTTTCGAAAAAAAAAGCCCCCCCATTTTCACCCCCTTCGACCGATTTAGCCCATTAACGAACTCGACCGAGATTTTATAGGTATACATCGACGCCTCCAACTAAGAACATCGTAACTGACATTTTTGAGATTTTGAGATTATTCGCGTATCATATACTAAAAAATGAGCTCTATCAACTGGAAGATTATTACTCTCTGATTCCCATTATATTTTTTGTTAACTCAGTATTTAAGAACATCGTAACTGCTGTTATTTAATTTGTTCCATTTAAGAACATCGTAACTTGAGATACGATGTTCTTAAACGGAGTGTTGTCTATGAAGTGTTCAGTACAAGTGTAGTTACGATCATAATACAGGAAGCATTCAGCTCATTCACTCTAAACTGCATGTTAGTTTTCCGCATCCGTCCACAATGACTAATGACAAGGACATGCCAAGGTGCTCGAAGCTTCCATTCTCGCTGCTTTGTGAGCTGTGCGATCTTCATTTGATTGAAAATCCACAGCCTGCTTCCAGTCGATCGACGGGGTCAGGGAATGGAATGAATGAAGCCCCCGTCTAGTGGCGAGGAAATGAACTGTGCCGGCTGACGAAGCCTGTCGCACTCCCCTGGGGCAATGATTAAATGCATGACAGATGAAAAGAAATGATAATGGAGGGTGTTGCTGGAATGAAATTTGTGGCAGGGGAAAACGGAGTACCCGGAGAAAAAACTGTCTGCCTCCGCTTTGTCCAGCACAAATCTCACATGGAGTGACCGGGATTTGAACCACACCAGCTGTGAGAGGCCGGCACGCTGCCGCCTTAGCCACGGAGGATCAATCATTTGATTATAGTTCTCATTTTAGCAGCTGGAGAGCGCACATTTCCAGTTACTGAAGTCGAGACCCAGTGCAGTGTTGGCAGTCCAATGTAACGCTGAATATAATGTTAAGGTGATTATTGTGTATAGTCTTTTACCCTTTTCAAAATGTTATCAAGAGGCAAATTGATGGTTGATTTAGTGAGGAGCATGGCTGCTTACTCAACTCGGTTACAAGGTAAGTGCACATTCATTGTTATTGTTCAGAAAGGCCAGTCATTATTATTCTCTTTATGTCAGAAGATGATGATGATGATGATAATTGTTGTTTTAAAGGGCCTAACATCTAGGTTATCGGCCCCTATAGGTCAGAAGAGTAGCTTTAAGCAGCCACAGCTACAGCCACCTATATTAGAGGAGAAATAATATGGAAGTTAGACTTATTACAAGGTGCTGCTTACATTTCAGTAACATAAAATAAGACATAAAGTGTCCGGGTTTAAAAAAAACTTTGCATATCAAAATAATTTTGTTGAGTAGGATACTATCAAATTCTCTTATAATAATAATATGAGAGGCGTTATCTTTATTGTTCAAGTTGTACTTTTCAGATCAAAGTACTGACGAACGTAATTCAAGCACCAAGGACTCAGAATCTCAGAGTAACTGCTCATCCCCTAACTTCAGAGCAACATATTATGAGTGAAATTACTAGGGATATCTTGTGTTTATCAAAAACTCTTGAAGGAGTCACCTTTGAAGCAAAAGATCAGAGAGAAGATAGCGAAGATAATGGTGACAATTACAGCATGAAGACGACAATAAAGAAGAGAATGAAATATCACAGAATAAACAAGAAAAAGAAAGAGACTATAGTTGACATAATTAATAATGGCCCAATGCACAACAAGTCGGATTGTTCTAGGATGAAGACTGGTAAAACCAAAGTACCCGTTGAACGAGAAAACCTATCCCCCTACACCACAAAACCTGAAAGTTCTACTGAAAACTTCTACCAGAACGAAGATTATGAACAAGAGTTTTTCATTGAAACAGACTGGGAACCTGAGTCTGAGGAAGATAGTGACAAATCAGTGTATGAAGAAAAGGCAAATTCAAAGAAAAAGATTGAAAAATGAGGTTCAAATGAAATTGGGAGCTTTGTTATGAGCTATATAAAGTTTAAAGTTCAAGAAGGAATTACAGACTTTATATTTTATTCAGGTAGCTGTGCAGGACAAAATCGGAATAGGATTTTGTATGCAGTTTACTCCTTTATGTCTGAGACCCTGCATGTTTCCATCACTCACAGATTTTTGGAAAAAGGATACACGCAAAATAAAGGGGACTCAATGCATTCTCTCATTCAGAGAAGAAGGAATGGGCAAACTATTTATGTTCTATACCAATAGGTTATGTTTATTCGCATGGCGAAAGCAAAGGGTAAACCATACGTGGTTAAAGAAGTTTCCCAGAAGGACTTAAAGAATTGCAAGGAACTTTTGGATTTTGACAAGCGGAACTGGGTAGCAAGAGAAGAGAAAACACACTGGCACAAAGTGAGGCAGGTTCGTATCGGGAGAGACGAACCAATCAAGCTGCTTATCGAGTACGACCACGAAGGTGAAGAAGTGTTTATTGATCTGTACCAGAATCGACGAGGAAGACGGCAATCTATTCGCACTTTGGAGCTTAGTAATGCTTATAACGGACTGTTGACAGTAGCTCCACAAAAGGAGAAGGACCTGCTGTCTTTATGTGCTCCCAATCTCATTCCAGACATGTATGAAAATTTCTAAAAAAATCTGAAAGATACCGTAGCCGAAACAACTGAATCAGACACAACTAGTGACAAATAAAAATGAAAGTAACTTGTCTCGAAGTTGAATTGTTTTAGTTTGTATATTGTATTTTCAAAACAATGAACATTTTTGAAAGTTTAAAATAATAACAAATATTTTTAATTCAACCTGTAAACTTCTGTTCTTCTGAAATGTTTTCATAGTCTTCAACGATTGTGTTGTTCACAGATAACAATCTTAAGAATAATAAGTTCAGTCAATTCTTTCTTTTAGCTCATTGTATGCAGTAATAATGGAATTTATATTAATAAAAGACACTATAACATAAAGTTGATGGTTATTATTAGATTAAATTGTCCAAATAATAACATCGTAACTCGACTTTTGCAGTCAGTTGTTCTCACATCTCCAATGAAGAACATCGTAACTTCACATACGATGTTCTTCATTGGATAATTCCAATTCAGTAATATCGTAACTACGTGTAAATGGGTTATTTAATAAATTCAAACACCCTTCTTCGGGTAAAATAAACTAGGCAATCAATGCTTGCCATTGAGCCCATAATCGCAAAGATTGAGAAACTCGCCGATTTGTAGGAATTTTTCTAAACTTTATACTGCTCTCCTCAACATTTTACTTTATGCAGATACGATGTTCTTAGTTGGAGGCGTCGACATATTCGGTAAAAAGTGATTGGTGCAAAATTACGGCAGTTATCGTGTCCACAAGAAACTGATATGCATATATATATATATATATATATATATATATATAGGCCTATATATATATATATATATATACACATATACATACATAAATTATATATAAACTTTTGAACTGACGGTGGTCTTGGGGTCTGGGGGATGTGAAACGCGAAGATATGTCGAAATTTTCCGGAAGTCGAAACATGGTAGCCTACCCATTGCAATAGTTAGCTTTCTAATGAAATCTACCTCTGGTTGGTTCCTCAGTTTAGGGGCTGCGGCAACGTGGTCATCTAACCCCGTGTACTTTGGGTGAGTGTAGAATCTGTCTGATAAACGGTGTGAATTGTAATGGATGTATTAGTCTGTAATTCAGGTAAGGACTGCAGACGGTCAATTTCAAGCAGTAGTTCCTAATGTTGCTATCAGGTACTACCGTCAATGACACCTAGCTGTGAACTTGGCTACTAGATGCCACCCCAACCAGCAACTCTTAACGAACGTTGGAACTTTCCCTCCAAAGGAAAGCATACAGAGGGATTCTAGCGCTCTTAGAAATTCCGACGACTTCGGCCGGCTTTGAAACCGCGACCTTGGGCATAGACATTCTGCATGCTACCAGTTACGTCACCGAAGCCGCTTCCCACTTAGTCAGATGTCAAAGTCAACTCCTGGCACCATCCAGCCCATGACGGGCTAAGGCCGACCAAGTGACCGCTGCCCAGCCATTTGGCCTGCAGATATTGGGGTGACGCGTGATCAGCGCGTCGGGTCCCCTAAGCCGTTAATATTGGTATTCGTGATCGGGGTGCTGTCTCACTGTCAGACAGCTACTCAATTGTCCTCACGAGGCTGAGTGCACCCCGTTCCAACCCTCACGTCAGTTTTAAAATCCCTGACGGAGCTGGGGATCGAACCCCGGGACTCCGGGACTCCGGGTGAGAGGCAGGCGCGCTACCCCAACACCACGGGGCCGGCTTAGTCAGATGGAAATACTGAATCTGATCTCTTGCAAGTGCGTTGTCACGGCAACGGCTCATCCCTCATCAATTTAGGAGTGTTGCCATGGCAACCTCTGATAGCTCTTGGCATTTTCTTATAATTCCAAAATCATTTTTCTCATCCCTTGGCGTAATGATGGGTCATATCAAAAATTCTTTCAGACAAAAGTTTTAGGTAATTATTAGGGGAATATTGTCCATTTTGTACGGTTTTGATATTGTGCCTATTAAGAGAGATATGATTAATGTTTCCCGAAAAACCCACTTTTCCCACCCCTTTGGTCAATGGTTGGTGCTATCAAAAAACTTATTTGACATAAATTGTTGGCACTTATCCGACACATATTATGAACTTTGAATGGATTCGATATTTCACGTATTAAGAGAGTTATAGCGAAATTTCAATTTTTCGAAAAAAAAACATTTTCACCCCCTTCGACCGATTTTGCCCATTAATGAACTCGACCGAGATTTTATAGGGATACATATTATGTAAAAAATTCAAAGTGATTGGTGCAAAATTACGGCAGTTATCGTGTCCACAAGAAACTGATATACATATATATATATATCTTCTTCTTCTTCTTCTTCTTCCTGGCGTTGTTCCCAATTATTTTTTGGGGTCCGCTACTCTGCACCTCGCTCTCCATTTGTTGCGGTTTGCTGCATCTGTAGGACGAAGACCTACGATGCGCATATCGTCGTGTAGGGTATCCATCCAACGCCTTTTTGGTCGTCCTGGAGGTCTTTGTCCATCAGGCTCGAGAGCAAGTGACTTGCTTACAATGGACTCTGTATTTGCTCGGGCTACATGTCCGTACCAACGCATACATAAATTATACTGTATATAAACTTTTGAACTGACGGTGGTTTTGGGGTCTGGGGGATGTGAAACGCGAAGATATGTCGACATTTTCCGGAAGTCGAAATATGGGACCCATTGCAATAGTTAGCTTTCTAATGAAATCTACCTAATAGGTGTTATAGTTTTTCCCTATATTATATTATTATTAGTATTATATTATGGCGTACAACGACGAGACAAATCCCCTCGCTGCCAGCAACAGAACTCGGGGGCCCTAAAGGATCCTCGAAAACTACATTATAAGGCTCTAAATCCAACAGTTTCTGAAATATTCCCAGAAAACTAATTTAATTTAATTTAACAAACTAACGAAGGAATGCAAATCGGTAACCATGAGAACATTATCTCAAGGGGTGGCATACAACTTTCCATCTATTTCTGTAAGAAGCAACGTCACTCCATTTATTACATTTCTGTGAAAGTTTGCAAATGGCTATACGGTTATCACGGAACTAACGTAGACCGTATAATTCATCAATGCAATTAAGGGGGTGAAGGGGTACCCTAGAATTTTTTCATGCAATTTTCACGTTCGACATATAGTACCGAAGGTCTATTATATCTCCAAACAGAAACATTATTTTCAAACATTCCTGAATTGAACCAGCATTTTTGCGGCTTTTAGGAATTTGGGCAATTTGAGGCTAAAGAACCTGAATTTTCATGCACCACAAGCCTTTATAATTTATGAAAGGGGTCTTCCTGAGTATGGGCACCTAGCACAACGTAGAGGGTCAGTTTTTATGTAACGTGTATTGCGTTTCGTCTACAAGGCTTTCAATTGTATTTCACGTCAGGAAGTACACGTTAGGTGAATTTAGTCTGAGAGCACATTTTAACTTTTTTTTTGTCGAAATACGGGTTCATCGTAAGGATGATTTTATTTGATACTGTGTGGTAGATATACCCATATTTTGATATCTGGGTGATATGTAGTAGACAATAGAATTGTCTGTCTTTCTGTGTATCTTTATGTACGTCTATACCTCGTGTTCGGATGCTTGGTGCATCGTAAAATTAGGTATGGTAACCATGAGAGTCAATACACCAATCATTTATAAAACTCTTCACCGTACTTTTCATACAGTAGAAGGGTGGATATAGAGAAAAACATCTCAATATATGCTAAAATAGGCGAAATATAAAAATTATCCTAGAAGGACGACCAAAGCATATGTTGCGCTTCTCAATGTGAGGCACAAAATTCGGGAATCTATACAGGGTCTCCGAAAACTACATTTTAAGGGCCTTAAATTAACAGTGTGTATGATATTCCCAGTAAACTAACTTCGTTCTGATAAACTTGAAGGAATGACAAACCGCTAACCATTGCAACAGTAGCTCAATTGATAATGTCTGGTGTTAACAACGAACACCGTTCGAAGAACGGGTACTTCTGCTAGTGTAGTATAAAACGAAGTCCCGAATCTTGGATGTCACGGGTAATCTGGAGAACCACTGGATGGATTTTCATGCGGTTTTCACCATTCTGTTAAGGATATCTCGAGGAAGGTTTCTGTAGAATATAATTTATGATCAAAGGAAGCCAAGCATTAACGATTTCAGTGAAAAAGTCGAAAAGAATGCCTGGCGTCCGTGTGCTTTTTCAACTTACGCTGGAAAAACCGTTAAAATATCAATATACTATGAGTGTAAGAATTGCTCAGCATGAAAAGATCTACAAAAAAGTCCGGGAGAGCATGTCTCTATCTTCAATACATCGCCCACTATAAGTCCTTTTAGATTGGTCGGAAGGGGGATTTGTGTTTCATGCACCTCAGAATTTTTAAAATTACGTCTGACAAGAATTCGTGGCACATTCATAACTATTCCCGGTCAAAGCCGGGGTTGGTTGCTAGGGACTGTATCAGAAATCCATTTGCATCCTCCAGCTCTTGTGAACTTAAACTTATTGAAGAGGAGGAACTGACGGAACTTGAAAATAACCAGACTTTAAAACCAAGAGTCAGATTAGATAGCTTCGGGGTTTCTATTCAACAGGAATTTCCTCATCTGAGTAAAAGAGCCCTCATCGTTTTGTTTCAGTTTTCTACGACATATTCGTGTAAAAGTGCGTTTTCTGTTATGGCTAATACAAAAAGTTTATGAATATTCCCGAATGGGAATCTGCTCAAACGGAAATAACATCATATTCCCATTCGGGATTATTCATAACCTATTTGGATTGCCAAGGTAAGGTTTTTGTTTTATGAAAGGGAGTTTGACTTCCGTAGCACATTGGAATCGCTCGTGACGTCAGTACTACTTATATTTTGTGTCTTGTGATGGCCTTTTCAGTATGTGCTAGCTACGCGTATTGGTGAGGTGTGTCTGCACCAACTGACGAGCCCAACGGCACATTGAGTTTGAGTTGACCGGACCAATTTTTATCATATTAATTGATAATAAAAAGAGTTATACGTGGAAGTTTGAGAATGTTAGATGATGAATTGCGAATGAATTTGTCCTGCATCCGACTCAATATAAAGCAGATTTGTAATGATCGCCAACCCCACAGCAGTCATTGAATTGGAATATCAAGCTGCAAGTTTCATATCTATGAGAAAGGAGTTTAAAATATCCTATCAAACTTGGAAAATCACACACAGGGTGTCGCAAAATTACGTCGACAAACTGAAACCAGAGGTTCCGACCCTTATCTGAAACAACCTGTGATAGGACACTTATGACCGGAAACGAACCGCTAATAATCTGTGTGACGCTCAACTTTTAACAATGCAAATCGGCAACACCGCGCCGAGAAAGTTCGACTTTATCTAAGGATGCCGCCACTTCCCGTCTGGCGAACTATCTCAGTGGTATTGTGCACGGCACCTGCGTGTTCCTTGAAACGAGTCATTTGGTAGCGGTTTGAATCAGAGCCAGCGCAAGTTTTTTCTTGTCATAATTTTTCCATTTGTAGCCTACTTTTCACATTTTGCAAAAATGAGGAAAAAGTAGACTTTTCAGATCGGGCAAATGCGTGTCTGTCTGTCCATCTGTCTGTCTGTTTGTCTGTCCTTCTGTCTGTCTGTCTGGCTGGCTGTGTGTGTGTCCCCCCTATCAACTCCTAAACGGTTGCAGCAATCGAAACAAAATTTTGTAGGAGTAAATATCTATACCTGAATATCTCACGTCCATATTTGAAAATTATGTCAGTGCTACCAACTGCTAAAAAATCGTAATTGAAATTTGAGCTCCATGTTGGATATCATGGAAGGTATGAATGGGAGCTATTTCAAAATTGGCACACGTATAGATAGCAAATTTGCAGTTTAATTTCCAGTAGGCCATACATGGCAGTGTTGCCAAAATTATTATAAGCCTGCCGATAAGTCCAAATTCTAACTGCATATTACTTCTACACTATCAATTGGATTTCAACAAAATTTCGTATGTGCTATGTGTATATAAACAGATATGACAGAGCGTATTCTTAAGAGCCACCAGGGCTGCCAACTGTTAATAAATGCTCTCATTTTGTGTAACCAAATACCCAAATATCAGAAAGTATGCAAGCCGTCAGCTTTAAACTATGCACACGTAGAGTACCTGAAATTCTATATTAATTTGGAGTAACTTATATACGTCAGTGCTACCAACATGATTCTAAGCCTGCTGATAAGTCCAATTTTAAAATGCATGTAACTTCTATACTAACTAATGGATTTCATTCAAAATTGACACAACAATAGGTCATATTATTTCAGATTAATTCTGACCAATACATGCATGACATTGTTGCCAACACGATTTTACGCACGCCGTTAGATCCAATATTTAACTGCATGTAACGTCCATGCTATCCATTGGACTTCAACCAAATTTTGTATTCTGTACCTTAAGAGATGGAACTAACAACATATTCAGTCTCCAGTGCTGCCAACTGTAGTTCTCTATTAGGCTACATTATGCCTGGTATACAGCATTTCGAACTAATTAGAAATCTTGATATTACCAACTTCATTTCGTCATTATTCTAGATAGATCCATATAGATTAATTATTGGCATGAATCTTAAATTACCGTATAAGAAAAGAAGGCTCTTTAGTTCGTCACGGAACTTCTTGTTTCCTGTGAAAAAATTAAATTTCTTTAAAATTAATCTCCTTTGTTTAAATAATCTATGTTTATAATTAAATGGACGTCATTTGGAATTATGTGTGCTAATAGGGTGTCGCCATAAGAAAACGTTTGGAAAGCTCTGACGTACAGTATAGATGGCCTACCTCTCCAAGTGTCTTCTTCTACCCGTACTGTTTTACATTTTCAGTGTGTTTGACGAAAGATCAACCTCTGTTATAGACGGGATTCTGTCGATACACTGACCTCTCATGGCATGAACAAGCGACGAAGGTAGGTTCTTGCTAACCAGGTAGAATATATTGGGTTTGATTGATACGGTTTCGCCTTGAACATACATCGGTACATAACGATATTCTGTCCCCGCTCTTTGCAAGTAGCAGTCAGCATAAGTCAGACTGCTTACCTGGTTTCCACCTAAACGAATCCTACCCCAGCAGTTAATGTTAATTAAAACTGAATGAGACATCACTCTTTTCTCTTTCACTTTCACATCTCTACTTAGTATAAAACAAAGTCCCCGATTCCTGTTTGTTACGGGTAAACTCGAGAACCACTGGATGGATTTTGATGCGGTTTCCACCATTCTATAAAGAATATCTCGAGGATTATTTCTGTAGAAAATAATTTATTTATGGTCAAAGGAAGCCGAGCAGTAACGATTTCAGTGGAAAAGTAAAAAAAAAACAACTGGCGTCCGAGCGCTTTGTAAGCTTACGCTGGGCAAACCGTTAAAAATATCTAAATACAATGAGTGTAAGAATTGTTTAGCATTAAAAGTTCTACAAGAAAGTCCGCGAGAGCATATGTCTATCTTCAATACATCGCCCACTATAAGCGTTATTACGTTTTATTTTCTTCCTACCATGTCCATTCAACTACTGAGGCGACAGAGTACGAGCTAGCTAAGAGCGAGTCTATCATCTCTGTTACAGCCTAGCTAGCGGGCGAACCTATTGCCCCAGATAGAAGCCAGCAGCAAACCGTTGAGTTGTGTTGACTGTTGAGTGAATACTCCTGAGAAGGGTGGTTGTGTTTGGAGTTTCCCTGGAAGTGTAACTTGGGTTTTCTTCATTTCGCTTGTGAAAGACAGTCAAGTTAAGATTGGACGGAAGGGGGATTTGAGTTTCATTCACCTCGCCATTCCCTGGAAGTGCAACTCTCGTTGTATATAAATAATCTTTATCATCATCATCATCATTATCATTCTCCAACTTCAGTTTCCCGGGTGTGGTATACAAGCGCTCGCCAGCACCTTCTATCTTCATACATCTTCTGTTTCAGGACATCTTCCTATGTGTGTCCTCTCTCCTCCATGTCTGATCTTACAGTCTCTATCCAGCGTTTTCTTGGTCTTCCTCGTGGTCTTCTTCCTATGAGGTTACGGTCAAAATATTTTCTGTCACGTCTTTCTATGTTCTTCCTCATTATGTGCCCATACCACTGAAGTCGGCGTTTCTTTATGACACTGGTTATAAAAATAAATTTATTAAAGCACAAAATATGCAGTATGAAATTACAACTGGTTTGCGCAGAACTGAGACAGAGATAACCTCCTCTGCCCACACCACATCACGTGGTATCGATCACATCTTCTACCACATAGGGCGCATACACAATTTAAGTCCGGTTGATGAAATCATCTGTTATTACACACTTTGAAGTGGAAACCATGTACCGAGAATCTCGTTACCAGGTGCCTCAGCTCGTAGGAGCTCTCTGTCCAGTCCCGTGATGTCATCGCATCAGTCGCGTAAAATTCTTGCCTGATGCTATCTTTCTTAGACTTCATTTCCTGAACTAGTGTCTCATAACCATGTGTTGTTGGCAAAAGCATCTGCAGTCTCAGTTCTTCAACAAAGGGAAGCTCACTTGAGAGTTCATAAACTTTCTTTAGGTAGACGGCCTTGACCTTCTCTATCTCCACTAGATGCTTGTACTTTAGGTGGCACCAAATGTTTTCCAGACCATGTGTAATTATCGGGGCGATTTTCAGCCAGAAGAGTCTCATTGCAGTCGTTAAGGAAAGTGTTCTGAGATGTCGTATGTCACTCATGGCCTTTATAGCCGCGTTTGATCTGTCCTCGATGTTGATTGAGAAAACGTTGCCATGCGTCTGGAAAGTCACCCCAAGATAGTTAAAGTGTATGACATGTTGTTGTTTGAGTCTTCAGTCTTTAGACAGGTTTGATGCAGCCCTCCATGCCTCCCTGTCCTGAGCTAATCGTTTCATCTCTACATAGCTACCACACCCTACATCCGAGGCAATCTGTTTAACATATTCTAACCTTGGTCTACCCCTACAGTTCTTGTCCTCGACCCTTCCTTCCATAACTAAGCTTGCTATTCCTGGGTGTCTTAGTATGTGTTTCCTCCAACCTATCTCTTCTCTTCATTAGCAGTCGCCAGAATCATCTCTCCTCTCCCACTCGTCTTAATACCTCTTCTTTTTTAACCCTATCTACCCATCTGATCTTCATCTTTCTCCTGTAACACCACATTTCAAATGCTTCAATTCTCCTCTTTTCTGCTGCACCAATAGTCCAAGTTTCACTTCCATAGAGCGCCACGCTCCAGACAAAGGCTTTCAAAAATGACTTCCTAATACCTAAATCTATATTCGATGTCAGCAGATTCCTGTTTTGTAGAAATGCTTTCTTTGCCTGAGCCAACCTACTTTTTATATCCTCTTTGCTTCGTCCATCACTGGTTATTCTGCTTCCTAAGTAACATAAGTCTCCTACTTCCTTCAGCTCTTCCCCTGCCAATTTGATCTCCATAGAGGTTTCTGATTTATTTCGGCTGCATTCCAGTATTTTTGTTTTATATTTATTAATTTTCATCATGAATTCTTTCCGTAAGACGGAGTCCATACCATTCAAAAGCTCATTCAAATCCTCAGGCTTGTCGGCCAAGATGACGATGTCATCAGCAAATCGCAGAGTTGAAATTATTTCTCCTTGAATCTTCACTCCCACTATAATTTTTTCTCTAATTTCCTTCATTGCTTGTTCAATGTAAAGATTGAAAAGTATGGGTGATAAGTTGCAGCCTTGCCTTACACCTTTCTGAATACCAGCTTCTCTCTCATGTCCTTCAACTCGAATGACTGCTGTCTGGTTTCTGTATAGATTGTATATCACCCTCCTATCCCTGTACTTTATTCCAATCGATTTCAAAATGTCAAACAATTTAGTCCAATCAACGTTATCAAAACCCTTTTCTAAGTCTACAAAAGCCATGAATGTTCTCTTATCTTTCCTTATTCTAACTTCCAAAATCAGCCTAAGACTTAGTACAGCTTCCCTTGTTCCTACATTTCTCCTGAAACCAAACTGGTCTTCACCCAACTCCGTTTCTATCTGGCTTTCAATCCTCTTGTAAATTATTCTAGACAGGATCTTTGAAGCATGAGTAATCAAGCTGATTGTACGGTAATCTTCACATCTGTCAGCTCCCACTTTCTTTGGTATAGGGATGATTACATTCTTCTTGAAATCAGGGGGTATCTCACCTGCCTCATAAATCCTACACACCAAGTGAAATAACCTGACCAGACCTTCTTCTCCTATGCAGCGTAGCAACTCAATCGGCATATCATCTATGCCTGGTGCTTTGTTCCTGGTTAAGTCTTCCAAAGCTTTATCAAATTCTGATCTCAATATTAAATCTCCTTTCGCATCCACATCAATTTCCTCCTCCCTTTCCATTACATGATTCTCAATCTCCTTTCTCTTACACAAAATCTCTATGTAAGCTTTCCATCTCTCAACCTTTTCTTCCCTATCTGTTAGAGGCTTTCCATTTGTATCCTTAATATTACAGCACTTAGTCTTCTTTTCCCCAAAAGTATTCTTAATCCTTCGATAAGCTGTGTCTACTTTTCCTAATTTCAGACAATTTTCTATACCTGCACATTTCTCTTTCAACCATTCTTCTTTCGCTTCCTTGCACTTCTTGTTAACCTCATTTCTCAGACGTTTGTATTCTGCTTTCCCCTTTTTATTTCTTACATTCTTGTGTTTCCGCCTTTCATCCATCAATTCTAGTATATCCTGAGTTATCCACGGTTTTCTACCTATTCTTTCTTTCCTACCAATGTGTTCTTCTGCGGATTTTGTTATGTCAATCTTCAAAAGTGCCCATTTGTCTGCAATTGAAGTTTGTTTAGGGTTTTTCATTAGTCCTTCCTTTATACTCTTCTTGAATCTTTCGTTTTCATCCTTATCTTTCAGTCTGTCTATTGCCCACCTTTTTGGCTTTTGACTTTTCTTCAGTTTCTTCAACTTTAATCTGCATTTCATTACAACCAGATTGTGGTCAGAGTTTATGTCAGCACGAGGTTATGTTTTACAATCCAAAATTTGGTTTCGAAACCTCTGTTCGACCATAATGATGTCGATTTGGTAACGCCCTGTATCTCCTGGTCTCATCCATGTGTATATTCTTCTATTGTGGTTATTGAATAAGGTGTTAGCTATGACCAACTCAAGCTCGGTGCAGAATTCTACCAGCCTGCTTCCTCGATCATTCCTTTCACCTAATCCGAAATCTCCTACTATCTTCCCTTCTCTCCCTTTTCCTACCACAGCATTCCAATCTCCCATTACTATAACATTTTCATCACTCTTGATATACCTCAGAATTTCGTCTATTTCTTCGTAGACCTTTTCAACATCCTCATCATCAGCTTGACTGGTAGGCATATAGACTTGTACCACTGTGGTGCACGTAGGTTTAGTATTGATTTTTGCTACAATAATCCGTTCACTATATTGCTCATAATATTCCACCCGCTGTCCAAGTTTCCTACTCAATATGAGGCCAACCCCTGCTTGGCCATTGTTTGATTTAGTGCTAATGACCCTATAGTCTCCTGACCAAAAGTCCTGTTCTTCCTGCCAGCGCATTTCACTAATCCCCACCAAATCCAACCTCAACCTATCCATTTCCCTTTCTAAGTTTTCTAACCTTCCACTTCCTAGCAGACATCTAACATTCCACGCTCCGATCCGTAGAATGTCAGATTTCCTCTTTGTCACTTCTGTGATGTTAACCCCCTCTCGAGTAGTCCCCACCCGGAGATCTGAACGGGGGACTAGTTTACCTCCGGATTGAAATTTTACAAGGGAGGAGGCCATCATCACATGTAATTATGCATAGAGAAGTGCATATCCTCGGGAATAGCATTATGGCTGTATTTTCCCTTTGCTTTCAGCCGTGCAGCAGGACGCAGTGTAGCCATTATTTGGCTTATATTATCAATATCTTAACAGTCCATAAGACTAGTAAAGAATTGATTTATTCTGAAAGGCTGCTACTCCCTTTCAGAATAAGTAAAGAGCAATTCTACTAACAAAAATACTAACCTTCTACCGTACTAACAATTAAGTACCAAAATTCTACTAACGAAAAAATACTCAAGTTCCACCAACAACAAATACTACCACTAACACAGTTTGTCACCAGGCACACTCACATGCACCCTTACACATCACAGTCTACTGAAACAATGAACTATAACTAATAAACAATGCAACTGCTACCAGACACACTCACACACCACAGTCTAATAGAACAATGACATATATCTAATAGACAAACTAACTACCTTCTTACAACTAAAACTAACTACATACTTACTGTACTGTTATTTGAATTGGTAATATTTAAAAAATGCAATTTAGATAGAAAATACTTACAAAATGTTATTGAGATTCGTGTGCAAATTTTAAGGCTGTTGGCTTACATACTTTCTGATATATTAATATTTGGGTAAAAAATAGAGACAGCATTTATTAACAGTTGTCAACCCTGGTTGCTCTTAAGAATAAGCATAGTCATATATGTTATGGTACACATAGCACATACGAAATTTGGTTGAAATCCAATTGATAGTATAGAAGTTACATGCATTTAAAAATTGGTCCTATCAGCAGGCTTAGAATCATGTTGGTAGCACGTACGTGAGTAGATAAGTGTTATTTCCCGTCCAATCGAATGGGCACATTGTCGTGTTGACCGACTGAAAATCAATTCTTTTACTAAAACCAGGAATCCACTATGTCTTAGGGATCACAGCCGAGAAGTTAACCACTACACCACGAGTTAGAGAATAATTTTAAACCGGAGGGTGCAGTTCCGTGCGTTAGCGGAGAATTATTTAATACAGTTTCAAGAGTTACTCAACGTGTGCTAATATCAGTATGTCGTAAAATGAAGGTAGTTTGTGACCAAAACCGCACATCATGTTTAACTATTTGACGAGTACTTTCGTCAACAATGCCCATTGAAATGTCTGCATTCATTGCGTCTCCTTCGAGGCATGGAGTAGCCTATTTATGATTGATGGGTTGCATAAAGGAGAGGCGTTTCTAATTTTTACTCCACATAAAACGAATTAATGTCTGTTCCAAGTACTTGCAAAATGTAATAATCAGTTTTATATCCGTTTCGTATCACAGCTGTATGACAGAGACTCGGTGGAATTTCAGGAATGACGGGGATTGTAGGTAGTGGCGTCTCACTGTCACACACTGGCTAACTGAACTGTTGACCAATTTGCTCATTCAGTAAGTATAAAGTAAGGGCATCACTATAAATGTTACACGAGTGAAAAGGAATAGTTTCAAACACAATCCAATCATTTGTCATCAATCTGAAGATTGGTTTTATTAAAATAAATATTATATTTTCATTACTATTGTCTTTGGGGGAGGATTGATCCCCCTGATCACACCCTTCCCGTAGTTACGCCTCTGCATCTAGGCTACAAAATATTTTTAAGGGGCAGGGGTTTACATACAAGTTAAAACATAAATATGATGAAAACCTTTTATATGCCAAACGTTGGAAATTTCATGTCGATCGTTTATGCCATATGCATCCTTTATATCGGACTAAAAGCTGACCGCTGTCGGAGCATTGCCGCATTGGTGTGAGTGGTTAACATGACATTGGTAATAGGAACCTCGATATCAGCTACTCTCCCATTAACTTCATTTCTGATCTTGTCCTTGGTTCATGGTTCTGATGAATCTCATTTCAGTTGCTTGAATTCTACTGTAGTCTTTGTTTAGTAGGGTGCATGTCTCTAAACCATATGTGAGGATTGGTACGAAGTAGGTGTGGTACACGATTGCTTTTGCTTTTTGAGGTATTTTGGAGTCCCAGAGAAGATTTCTGATTTGACTGTAAAGGTTTGATGCTTTTTGTGTCCTGCTGAGTATTTCCTTCTTTACAGAGTTGTCTTTCGAGATTGTGCTTCCGAGGTATTTGAAGTGAGAAACTGAGTCTATCTTTATATTCTAATGGTGGTTGGTTGGTTGGTTCTTAAGTTTAGGGGCTGCGACATCGTGGTCATGTAGCCCCGTGTACTTTGGGTGTGTGTAGAATCTGTCTGACAACCGGTGTTAATTGTGATGACTGTATTAATGTGTGTATCTGTTTTAATTCAAGTAAGGACTGCAGACGATCAATTTTCAAGTAGTTCCTACTTTTGCCGCCAAACGCCACCGTCAACGACTACCAGTTCAGAACTTAGCTACCAGACGTCACCGCAGTCGGCTCTTGGCAACGAACGTACGAACCTAAGAGCGTTGTTTACATTCTTAACCTATACAATTTAGCTTCACACTGGTGTAATTAGTGGAAGGTTCTTTATCATGCCATAAATCTACGACATGGTACCGCCGGCTTTACTTCCCCTCCGAAGAAGGCATACTGAGGGATTTTAAACGCTCTTAAAAAGTCCGACGGCTTCGGCCGGTTTTGAACCCGCTATCTTGGGCATAGAAGCTCAGCATGCTACCCACTACGCCACCGAAGCCGACAAAATAACATTGATGATAAATTAGATTGCAACCCATAATTTTGTATCAAAAATACATAAATAATTGTTGTTGATTTGATGCAGCACTCCATCTCCCCCTATCCTAAGCTAATGATAGGTTTGAAGCCATTTTTCAGTGTTGCCTTATTAATTTATATTTTATCCTTCAGTCGGTCAACACGAAATTATTCGAATTACCGGAATATGTGAAAAATAACCTGAAAGAAATTGCATGTGCACGCACGCCTTCCGCCAGCCAAACGAACTCGGTCCGCAGATTGCGCGCAGGTAGAAACCGTAACAGAGTACATTAATTAATGGTAAATTCACCCGCAAATCATTGGTAAAAGCACTTACCTTTTCACAGAAGATGGTGAAAATATCCTGCTTCAGCTGACAGTAGTTGTACCGTGTAAATAAATTAGCGTTTGCACGACGTTGTAATAGGGATGTAGCCTGAGAAAGTTCGCGCCAGATAGCGCTCGTGTAGTACTGGGTAAGCGCAAGGCGATCGTCCTATGTTTCCCCCAGTCAGCTACGAGGAATGTATAGATTGTGACCGAGTTTTCTAAGCTAAAGTAAATTATATCTTCTCTAATTTTACTCCAAGACTATATTAATTAATTCCATAGGTATATCCTCGAATATATTATGAACGATTTTCAGCGTTTAAGCGTTAAACAACTGTAAAATGAGCTACGGACTAGAGGCGCTAAAACTAGTGGGAGGAGGTAAGAATTAGTAGGCTACAGCGGTAATAACAAAATTCTAACACGCTTTATTATTCAAATTATGAATAGGAGTCAGCATGCTTGAGTATTGTAGGCCTATATTGATAAATAGCCTATATCTCCATAAGACTTAAATCATAAATAGAGATTTCCCGGTCAATGCATGTGAGATTTTCAAAGTGAAATGCCTTGTCCTGTTCGGATTACACGTAAAGAGGAAGTCCTCTGTGCCTTATGATCTCTAGATTAATGGTCACGTAAAACTATAATCTTCCTTTTATAAATAGAGATTTAAATATTCACTGGCTCCCCTTGCTTATAGACTTCGATTCGTGTAGTTTTTTGGTTGATAGCGTACATGAAACGGTCTTGTTTTAAGGTAAACATAATCAAAGAAAGTTGATACCGGTATTGTTTACTTCAAAATGCATCGCAGCGTTTGGTTCTTTTGTAATTTGTCAATTTCTTAATACAAATCGTTTCCGTACCCCTTGGAAACGACTTAGGGGTACAGTATTTAAAAAGTTTGAGAATCCCTGTTTTAAGGCCATGAACTGTTTCCATTCATCTGGCTAACTTAGGCCTATGACTCAAGAATGTAGAAGTCAGTCACTACCGGTACCACATTCTCCGTCGGGCAGATGTAAGTTGACGATTAATTCTGATTTCAAGAAACCAGCCATAATACGTTTTTGACTGTTAATGTTGTGACATTTATTCTTGAAGTATTTGTCCGAGTATTGATGCCTTTGAAAATGGGAGTCACAAATGTTACATTCACTTCTTCCTGTATATTGACGATTTCTTCCCGTACCGTACTTCAATGGAGATAATTTATGCAGATTCCGATATTGTAGGCTTATCGTGGTAAACTGGCAATTTTCTTGTGTATGGCCTCTTCCTTATTTTTGTTGTGTTCGTGGTCTACGGATAAAGCGATGGAACAGTGCCCGGTTTTAATCTTGCTCTCTCGCCTTCAAATACAAACGCATAAATTCAGTGGTTGTTATCGATATGTCTATTCAGTTTATAGGTAGGAATTATTTCCCTTTGTAAATCACACTTGCCCAACACAGTTTTCGTGAAGTCATCGAGTTGAAAACGATGGGAACACACTTCAATATTTTCGGTCAGATTTTCTTCACCGAAATGTTTCCTTCTAATAGCATGTAACCATTTCTTCCTCATTTCTTTATTTTGTGAAAATTGGTGACACGAAATCGGATATCCCTGATTTTTGCAAAGAGGAACACTGCAATAGCTCGGCATAGTCACGAAAATAGCCATTTAAACAACTTGAATTCGTGGATGTTAGCGGCATGAGAACACAGGAGACAAATGAAGAGCGCCTTGCGCTTACCCAGTACAACAGCAGTGCGCTCTATCGGTGCTAGTTCTATACATCCCTATTCCCTTCTGTTGTGAGGGATATCTGCTGCCGTATATTGTTCTATGCTCCACTAGAGTACGGGTAGTTGATCTGAACACTTTGTGTTTAACTCTTATTATAAGGAAGAATATTATTGGAAATAGTTATTTGATTTTGTTTTAATTCAATTTAATTGTTTTAGCCTAAATTTTCGTTTCCTTTAACATCTTAATGTCCATATTTATTTTGATAATTAAAATATTTATATTAATTTTATACTTTCAAATTTAAGATTATAAAATTATTATAATTTTTATTTTTATGAGCTTAGTTATTTTTAATATTTAGAAGCATATTTATTTTGGTTGGTTGGTTCTTAAGTTTAGGGGCTGCGACAACTCGGTCATGTAGCCCCGTGTACTTTGGGTGTGTGTAGAATCTGTCTGATAACCGGTGTTAGTCGTGATGACTGTATTGTGCCCAACTCTAGGTATGGGTATTCCAAGATTCAGACACCTAGATATCAAGGGAAAGGCTGTAGCCGATTTTGAAAGTTCAGATATTTGAATATCGCGCTACATTGCTTCGAGAAGGATTTGGAAGGAATTTACCGATAGTTGGATGTCAAGTGACGTAGCGAGTAATAGCAGAGGTGGAGGCTATTTATTGATTAAATAGTTAACTATGGAGTAGAGACTTGAGACTGGGATCAGATTACTGGCACGGCCAAATGAAAGAGAATGCAATTAGTATCAAGTAAATCGGACCAGGGATTCAAGAGATATGAGGATTTCTAGATATCAGGTGATGACGCGTGACCCTGACGGTTTCGAATAAAAGCCAGCTGGAGCAGGCATGGTCAGCTCATTCTAACACAAGCACTTGGCGAGCAAGTTGCATCTACGCTGAGCCAAGGCACATGGTTGCCGTATCTACGCAGAAGTTCTTTTCAAGTCGTGATAGTCACGAAAAGTGCTGCGCTACGAGTTGGAACTTAGTAAGTTTACAGCGAGGAGAATCACTGAGGTGATTGTTTTTCTACAGACATTGGTGGAAATATTTATATTTCTACAAGGACATATGCTAGACTTTGTCTAGAAAATAGTATTTTGTCACAGTCCAGTAATAACTTAATACTTGGATGTTTAAATCCATTCAGTCAGTTTTTCATTATTTGTAACTAGTTAACCACTTCGATCTGTCAGTACACTGAAGACTAGTCTATAACGGTGGCGTTCAATAGTCTACGCAAGGGAAACTGCAGGTTGCTTAGAGCATGGCAGATGGTGATATAACAAACCATGCCCAGGGAACGATCTTCAGAACAGCCGTTAACTGCTTAGACTGTCAGTGTTTTTCTTGTACTGATGAGATTACAGTGAGTTATGTTACAACTGACATATTTCAGAAGAGATCACTTAGATCTGACCCTATTTAAACAAACTGTTATGGCTTTGATAGAAGCCCATATTAAAATGGAACAGTTCATTCAAACGTCGAAAGATACTACCACTATGTCTGACTAGACGAATTGTGGGTATATGATGGCGGCCGATACAAGGATTATACGTGCTTGTCCGATAGGGCATGTCTATGGATAAATCTGGTACAGACCAGGTTTACTACGCTTCAAGACCATCAAGAAATGTAAGCCACATTTGAATTATATTATGCCTAGCTAATTGGAACAAACTATTTTTCTGCAGATGACCAACACATTTTTTTCGTCGTATTTAAAGCTTGCAATGATTTACGCAAGACTTATTAGAGTTATTCTGAGTATTTTCAGCACTCAGAACAGTTTAGGATCGATGACCGAGCATTTCGAAGATTTATTTGAATTTTTCATATTTTTGGGAAAACACGGAAAACCCTGAAGTAACTGTAAAAGTTAAATTTATTTTTGTTAAGGAATGGATATATTTTCCATATTCGAAGGTTCGAACATGTGGATTCTCACATAATGAGATGATAATTAAACACATTTAAAATAATATAAATAATAATAATAATAAAAATCCACTAATAATAATAATAATAATTTTCATAATTTTTCTAAATAATTCTTGGATATTATATTTTCTAATAATCATATGTATTGAGAAAGAGCCTATGAAGTAGTTTAATCATTTCTAGTCTGGAACAGGAGATTTTCCGAAGGAGAGTGGTTAGCGCAAGCCCGCATTCAACCAACATGTCAGTTCTGGTTGAACAGTTGATATTTGCTTTGAGCAAAGTATATTTTTCAGATAACACGGAGAGGCATGAAACGGGAAGCAAATTATATTTGTATCAAATAGGATATTTTTGTATTTATATAAAATCATGACGTAAATACACTCGAAAGTGAAGTAAAGCTTTTCATAAGTATGGTAAATTCACGGGTTGAACTGAATGGTAAAATAAAATAAACTTGTAAGTTTATTAATCTTCCAGTGTTGATAACAAGCAGAGGCTTGATTTATTGTATAAATTTTGGGAAGAAAATTTATATGTGTGGAGTAGTTGAAATGCCATTCCCAGGTGCGCATGTTTAAGTCGCAGGAATGAAGGTTTTTTCGAGCATCAATCAAATAGCAGGTTCGATGGCTCAGGTTTATAGTAGGAGTATTGGAGCCACACATTTCGTCGTATGAATGACCCGAAGGTTATTTCTTGAAACCATCAGTTCTTATTTCAACCTTGTTTACGAATTCCATTTAGACTTTGATTTTGCTAGAACCCGGATTTGTCATGATAGTAATTTATTCTTCTTCAGAGGAAGACCTTTGCCGTTGTTGTTATAATATTGTGTTCTTACACAAATAATAGAATGGGCCACTGCCAATTAAAAATAATTCTTTAACCACGAATAATTTGAAGGATGTTTTCAATCCTAGTGCCATGAACTAAATGAATTCATTATAAAGCTACAATTCTAATTTCCGCATTCTGTCGAAGAATTGCAAGTTGTGAAAGTTGCTAAAAAATGGCCATGATTATAAATATTTTTATAATATTGTTCCCAAGGGGAAAATCAAGTAGTTGAATGGTTCAACCATTTATGATCAAGTTGATGATTCAGAAATCATGTATTTTGTTTGGAACTTGAAGTTCATAATCGAGTCACTTCTCGAATGTTTAATGTCAGAAGAACAATTAATTGTTGTTGTGCTTCGCACAGTTCTTCGATGCTATCTCAATGGTCAAATACTTTTCAGATGTTATTAATATGTGTTAATAATTTGTGTTGCTTCGATGTTGATAATATTTTTCGACGATGTATTCTTGAAACTGGAAAAACAAGTGAAAGTTTAAAAATTCTATAAACATTTATTCTACGAGTGTTAATATCATGTAAATATTCAAACAGTGATCTACGTTATTTCCAGTATAGACAATTAGCTTTGAACTGGAATTTAATATTAATAATTTTGGAACACAGTCCACAGGACTATTAATCGGACTTGTGTTTCCAAAAAGATTGTCAAATGTGTTTGGAAAATTTCTGTATATTGTGTGTAAATAAGAGTGTGGATCGCCACACGTGGAGTGATGCTGCTTTGAGCATCCTTGCAGTCAGATTTTAACTTTAAAATAAACTGAGATAATTTTACCAGATGTGTTTCTCCCAATTAAATCTCCTTCTATCCTTATTGTTGCATTGAGCCAAAAATCAGTAAAGCATTCTTTTAATTTGATGTCGTTTTTGCGATTTGCTTTAACCCATCTGGCGCTCCGGGATATTTTGACTCTCGTGCTGACTGATTATTGGTAAAATGCATATGTGGTCGTGCGGACTCCGGTCTAAACGGGCACATAAAATAAGATAGAGAGAGAAATGGCTTCGAACGTGGGTCCCGATTTAGACATGGTCAATCGCATGCCGATTTGAAATTGTGATAATTTTTATAGAAATATTTTGGGAGTTGAGAGATGTCTGGTTTGGATGAATAAATTAGTAGGAAACCCAATTAGTGGGGAAAATTAAAAATTTAACTTGGTTAATAATTAGAATGGGTTTGATAATTTTGATAATGGCTTAACCATTAGGGCGTCAAGTAAATTCAGTAGTAAACGTTCGATGACTGGACATACACATTATTAGAATCCAGGTGGAGGATATTTGAGAACTTGCATATTTTTTCTTGTGATATTATGGTAAATGTAATTCGTAAAAGTAGAGAATTTTGTTTTTTCCATCACGTCGACATTAGGACAAATCTCATTTTATTATAGTGTTCCAATTAGCTATTCATATTTCTTGTTCTAGTTATAAGCTTGTGTTTGCCACTGTTGTATACCCCTAAGTTTTGAATAATAATTGAAATTATGGAAGAAATGATGAGGATGATGAGGAGTTTGGAGGAGAGTTCAAAGGAAGCTGGACTGCGTGTAGCAGCCATTATGAAAGAAAATACTGAGGCTTTGGAAAAGAAACTTAAAGAAAATTCTGATAAACTTAAAGAAAGTTTAAACAATAAACTTAAAGAAAATTCTGATTCTTTGGAAAATAAACTTAAAGAACATTCTGATTCTTTAGAAAGCAGGTTAAAAGATAATTTGAAAGAAAGTTTAGATGAAAAACTTAAAGAAAATTCTGATTCTTTGGAAAATAAACTTAAAGAAAATTCTGATTCTTTAGAAAGCAGGTTGAAAGGTAATTTGAAAGAAAATTTAAATAGTAAATTTAATTCAATGGAAAGTAAATTTAAAGAGAATTCTGAAATTTTGAAAATGACACTTGAGAGTAAAATGAATAAATTATGCGACAAAACACATGAGCTCGAAACTTCATTAGCTACTAACGCAAGTTTAATGGACGAAAAATTTCGCGATGCCGATCTTCGATCCCAAAGCTTAGCTGATAGGATAGAACATGGTCTTAGGAAAGTTGGTGAAGACATGATCGACCTAGAAGTCCGAGTGAAGAAGGAGAGTAACGAGATGGGAATTCTAGTTGTTCAACGTTTAACGGAACAATTCAAAGAACTTGTCATGGGAGAAATAAGAGAAGGTGTGATTAGTGAGTTGCAAACTGAAATCAAAACCACAGTTGTCAATGAAATTAAAGACACACTCAAGCTGGAGAATCAAGAGGGAATCAAGGAGATTAGGGAATCTTTGTCATCCCATATTGAAGTAATTGCCAAAGATATCCAAGCAACTCAGAAGGACATATCAGATATGACAGGGTCATTGAAAAGTCATGAGGCTGTTATGAACCAGATATCCATTGATGTTAAAGACAATTGTAAAGAAACTGAATCAATTAAGAAGATGGCAGAAGAAAACCAAAAGGAACTTGAGGCTATGAAAAGTCAAATCAAGGATGAGAAACAGTCTGATCATCTGTTGAAAATGCCAAATGTAAGGGGAAAGGAACAGATACAGATAAATCTAGGAGGAGCTAGAAACACAATTAGTCAAAGACAGGATGAGGTCAGGACAGTATTTCAATCCAACCCCATAACTGTATTTAAGAATATAGAAGATAAGCCTTCTAAATTTTCAGGGCGAGATTCTGTGACACCCGTGGAATTTTTGAGAGAAGCAGGTGATTACCTGAAAGATTCTAAGATCCCTAAAGAAAGACAGATCCGAGTGATAGGGAAGTTCTTGGAAGGTCCTGCACTTCTTTGGTTTAGAGCATTTAGATCCACTCTAACCACTTTTGAGGAGTTTTCTCGTGGGCTATTGAAAAAGTTTTGGTCCCCGGAAACCCAACAGCAAGTTAGAGCAGAGTTATATTCGAAGAGATTCTCGACGTCACAACCTACTCGATACTCTACGTACTTTTCTGGACAGCTGTGTAAACTTCAACATTTAGATCCGCCGATGCCAGATAACGAGTTGATTACTGCATTGATACGTCAGTTTCCAGCAGACGTCCAGAGGACTTTGATCGCTGCTGATATCTATAATATGGAACAATTTGATGAAGTATCACAGAAGCTGGATCATACAAACGCTCAATTCTTCCATCAGAAGGGAGGAAAGAGTAACAACGCTGTGTATGCTGTTATGGCTGATAGTTATTCTCAGACACCTCGAGAGATTCGAGAGGAGCGAGAAGAGAAAACGCCGAGGGAAGATTCCAATAAGAGAGGATGGAACCAGTACAGTAACCGATACAGTTACAAGCCATATGCAAGACCAGATGGTGGAAATCGATACAATACTCGATGGAGAAGACCACGAGATGCTCAAGGAAGATACCAGGAAAGAAGATATTATGGTCGAAACAACTACAATAACAGAGGGAATGTAGATACTCGTCAGTCCAATGAAGAGTTCAACAAGGACACGAGGAAAAATTGGGAAGCAAGACACCAAGATAACTTGCAATTTTTGGAGCAGAGGCCCAATGATCCAGGTCCATCGGGAACACAACAATCCCGGGGGAATGGTAATGAAAAAAAAAGAACTTCGAATTCACAGTAGAAGATAGAATTTTGAATACTTTCACTTCCAGAATTATTAAATGGCAAGCAGAGGATGATGATTTAATTCAACAGAAGGACGAACGAAAAGAAATGGGTACCAGAATTAGAATGCCAATCATATCTTGCGAAGTATTCGGTATGCCTGTCGATACTTTGATCGATACTGGGGCTATGCTTTGTCTGGTGAGTGAGAAGCTTTATATTCTGTGGAAACTCAAGGAGAATTTAGAGGAAATTCCAGTATCAGGAATTAAGATCCAAGGAATAATACCCAATAAAATATCTCTGTGTAAAACACAATTATACTTATGTATTACGATTGGAGGACATGATTTCCGACATGTATTTGTTGTAATGAAGGACATGGCTTTTGACATGATATTGGGAGCAGATTTCATTCAGAAATATCAAGCAGTGATAGATATGAAGACGGAGACGATCAGATTTAAGAATACCGAAGAGATTAACTTCGAGGGAAAAGAAGAGGAAGACATCGAGGGAGATGCTCAATGGTTTCTGATTTTTCATGAAGCCGAAGGAAGAGAAGTCTACACTGAGAAGGAGTCCCCAGAGCCAGGGAAAATTTTGGAAGAGTATCACGATATTTTTGACATTAAACCTGGTGAAATTAAAGATTTTGAATATCATATTCGTGTAAATGATGATGCACCTTTTCATGCTAAATTGTATCCAGTAGCAGAAAAGCACCGAGAAAGGGTAAAAGTGCTTATCAAGGAGATGGAAAGCAACAATGTGATTGAAAAGTACACTACATCTTATGTCAATCCATTAGCAGTAGTATCTAAGCAAGATGGAAGTCTGAGACTATGTTTAGACGCGCGAAATTTGAATTCAAGATTACTGCCAGAGTATGACAGACCACCAATCATTAGGGAACTGTTAAGGAAATTCCAAGGCAAGGTCTGGTTCTCTAATATTGATCTCACTTCGTCCTACCATCATATTAGGCTTAGTGAAGATTCTAAGAAGTTTACAGGATTTATGTTTGACCAGCAGACATATGTATTCCGCCGTCTACCATTTGGAGTCAAAACATCTGGATCCGTTTTTATCAGAGCACTGGAACAAAATTTGAGTCCTGAAGTAAAAGAGATAGCAATTCGTTATATTGATGATATCTTAATTGCATCCGAGACTAAGGAGGAACATTTGTTACATCTTCAAATGTTATTCGCCGATTTGAGAAAAGCGAACTTCAAAGTAAACCTTCGAAAATGTCAGTTCTTTCGAAAGGAAATAAAAATTTTGGGTCACATTTTGGATGGAGAAGGATACCGTCCTAATGAGACGAAGATACAAGCAATTGCAAATTTCCCTAGACCTACTAGAGTGAAGAATGTCCGCAGTTTTCTCGGGACATGCCAATTCTTTGCAGGGCATTGTCCGAACTTCACCAAGACAGTTGCGCCATTGCAGGAATTGTTAAGGAAAGGAAATAAATGGAAATGGGATAAAGATTGTGAACAATCATTTCAAGATGCCAAGAGGTTATTGGTAAACAGTGTGAAATTGGAGTATCCTGACTTTACCAAGAATTTCATCATAGAATCTGATGCATCCACCGTAGGGATTGGAGCTATTCTACTTCAAGAGGATGAAGACCACAAGAGACATTACCTGGCGTTCATTAGCAGGAAACTTCGTCCATCAGAGAGAAATTATTACACCACAGAGTTAGAAGCACTTGCTGTAATATTCGCATTGGAGTCGTGGAAGAAAATGTTGATTGGACATTCAGTCATTGTGAGGACTGATCACCACGCATTGGAGTTCATTTTGAGAACAAACTTTGCCAGCGATAGAATAACTAGATGGTCACTTTTTATTCAGCAATTCAACCTAGTTATTGAACACACTCCTGGAAAGTTGAACGTGGGAGCTGATTTGTTGAGTAGAGCAGTGGAGTCTACATCTAAGGTTTTTCAAGTTAACCTGACGCAGGAAGATGAAGATACCTTGAGAAGGTTAAGGTTATTGCATTTATCCCAGAGGAGAGACCGACGTCTTAGAAACATTTCTCGTTTGCTACAAGGAAACATGGATCCCAATGATGATGATTTTGTGGAAACTGAAAGAATTTCCAGAGATTTTATGATGTTAGATGGTTTAATCTACAAGTTTGCAGATCCCGACCATACGAAGCTGAGAGTAGTGATACCTTCACGATTGCAAAAACCCATTATTTGGATGGCACATAGAATCGCAGGTCATGCTGGAGTAGATAAGACAGTCAACATGATTCAAGAGAAATTTTCGTGGGAGCGAATGCGACAAACTGTCAGAAACACTATTCGAGAATGCGACTTATGCCAAAGGAGTAAACATAATTCCAGATTACTGAGAGAATTACCAAGACCTATTATTCCTTCTAAGCCTTGCGAAATCTTCGCGACTGATTTATATGGTCCTCCCCCAAAGTCTAAAAGAGGTAACCGATATATTTTGGTGACTATGGATGTTTTCAGCAAATACACCATGTTACATCCAATTCAGAAGGCAAACGCAAAGTATTGTGCGAAAAGAATTAGAGACAGCGTGATTCCGGAAGCAGGCAAACCGGAATTCCTTTTATCAGATCGTGGACCTCAATTCACATCATTAGAATTTCGAACCATCATGAATAATCTTGGGATTAGACAATTGTTTTGTTCTATTAGACATCCAGAGAGCAATCCAGCGGAACGCGTGATGGCTGAGATAGCAAAATTTTGCCGCCTCTATTGTCCAAATGAGCATTGGAAATGGATGGATGTTCTTTCTTTAGCATCCGAATCCATCAACTCTACGATTCATGAGAGTACTGGACAGATTCCCATGTTGCTCCATCATGGAATTAAACCAACACGATTATGGGATCGAATCATCTCTATTCCACCTGAGATTGAACCAAGTCGTCAGATGAGGGAAACTTTAGCTTTAGACAAGTTAAGGAGCCAAGCTGAGAAGAGAGAGCGCAGAGTGAGAGGAAAGCGTTTTCGCAGACCCTTGCGCGTAGGAACTCTTGTTTTAGTGAAAAGACCTACACCCTCTGACGTGCAAAATCGAGTGTACTCGAAATTTGCAAGCCTTTACGCTGGACCCTACCGTATTGTGGAACTAACAAAAGGGAAGCTATGAAGTAGCTAATACACGAACTGGTAACATCGTGGGAACTTACAATGCATCGAATTTGAAGATTTATTATTCAAGAACCAGATGATTTAATGTGTAGATAGGAAAAATAAAATTTTTCAATTTTTATTTTTTTCTAGGTGTGGGGTGGATGTGCCCAACTCTAGGAATGGGTATTCCAAGATTCAGACACCTAGATATCAAGGGAAAGGCTGTAGCCGCTTTTGAAAGTTCAGATATTTGAATATCGCGCTACATTGCTTCGAGAAGGATTTGGAAGGAATTTACCGATAGTTGGATGTCAAGTGACGTAGCGAGTAATAGCAGAGGTGGAGGCTATTTATTGATTAAATAGTTAACTATGGAGTAGAGACTTGAGACTGGGATCAGATTACTGGCACGGCCAAATGAAAGAGAATGCAATTAGTATCAAGTAAATCGGACCAGGGATTCAAGAGATATGAGGATTTCTAGATATCAGGTGATGACGCGTGACCCTGACGGTTTCGAATAAAAGCCAGCTGGAGCAGGCATGGTCAGCTCATTCTAACACAAGCACTTGGCGAGCAAGTTGCATCTACGCTGAGCCAAGGCACATGGTTGCCGTATCTACGCAGAAGTTCTTTTCAAGTCGTGATAGTCACGAAAAGTGCTGCGCTACGAGTTGGAACTTAGTAAGTTTACAGCGAGGAGAATCACTGAGGTGATTGTTTTTCTACAGACATTGGTGGAAATATTTATATTTCTACAAGGACATATGCTAGACTTTGTCTAGAAAATAGTATTTTGTCACAGTCCAGTAATAACTTAATACTTGGATGTTTAAATCCATTCAGTCAGTTTTTCATTATTTGTAACTAGTTAACCACTTCGATCTGTCAGTACACTGAAGACTAGTCTATAACGGTGGCGTTCATTAGTCTACGCAAGGGAAACTGCAGGTTGCTTAGAGCATGGCAGATGGTGATATAACAAACCATGCCCAGGGAACGATCTTCAGAACAGCCGTTAACTGCTTAGACTGTCAATGTTTTTCTTGTACTGATAAGATTACAGTGAGTTATGTTACAACTGGCATATTTAAGAAGAGATCACTTAGATCTGACCCTATTTAAACAAACTGTTATGGCTTTGATAGAAGCCCATATTAAAATGGAACAGTTAATTCAAACGTCGAAAGATACTACCACTATGTCTGACTAGACGAATTGTGGGTATATGATGGCGGCCGATACAAGGATTATACGTGCTTGTCCGATAGGGCATGTCTATGGATAAATCTGGTACAGACCAGGTTTACTACGCTTCAAGACCATCAAGAAATGTAAGCCACATTTGAATTATATTATGCCTAGCTAATTGGAACAAACTATTTTTCTGCAGATGACCAACACATTTTTTTCGTCGTATTTAAAGCTTGCAATGATTTACGCAAGACTTATTAGAGTTATTCTGAGTATTTTCAGCACTCAGAACAGTTTAGGATCGATGACCGAGCATTTCGAAGATTTATTTGTATTTTTCATATTTTTGGGAAAACACGGAAAACCCTGAAGTAACTGTAAAAGTTAAATTTATTCTTGTTAAGGAATGGATATATTTTCCATATTCGAAGGTTCGAACATGTGGATTCTCACATAATGAGATGATAATTAAACACATTTAAAATAATATAAATAATAATAATAATAAAAATCCACTAATAATAATAATAATAATTTTCATAATTTTTCTAAATAATTCTTGGATATTATATTTTCTAATACTCATATGTATTGAGAAAGAGCCTATGAAGTAGTTTAATCATTTCTAGTCTGGAACAGGAGATTTTCCGAAGGAGAGTGGTTAGCGCAAGCCCGCATTCAACCAACATGTCAGTTCTGGTTGAACAGTTGATATTTGCTTTGAGCAAAGTATATTTTTCAGATAACACGGAGAGGCATGAAGCGGGAAGCAAATGATATTTGTATCAAATAGGATATTTTTGTATTTATATAAAATCATGACGTAAATACACTCGAAAGTGAAGTAAAGCTTTTCATAAGTATGGTAAATTCACGGGTTGAACTGAATGGTAAAATAAAATAAACTTGTAAGTTTATTAATCTTCCAGTGTTGATAACAAGCAGAGGCTTGATTTATTGTATAAATTTTGGGAAGAAAATTTATATGTGTGGAGTAGTTGAAATGCCATTCCCAGGTGCGCATGTTTAAGTCGCAGGAATGAAGGTTTTTTCGAGCATCAATCAAATAGCAGGTTCGATGGCTCAGGTTTATAGTAGGAGTATTGGAGCCAAACATTTCGTCGTATGAATGACCCGAAGGTTATTTCTTGAAACCATCAGTTCTTATTTCAACCTTGTTTACGAATTCCATTTAGACTTTGATTTTGCTAGAACCCGGATTTGTCATGATAGTAATTTATTCTTCTTCAGAGGAAGACCTTTGCCGTTGTTGTTATAATATTGTGTTCTTACACAAATAATAGAATGGGCCACTGCCAATTAAAAATAATTCTTTAACCACGAATAATTTGAAGGATGTTTTCAATCCTAGTGCCATGAACTAAATGAATTCATTATAAAGCTACAATTCTAATTTCCGCATTCTGTCGAAGAATTGCAAGTTGTGAAAGTTGCTAAAAAATGGCCATGATTATAAATATTTTTATAATATTGTTCCCAAGGGGAAAATCAAGTAGTTGAATGGTTCAACCATTTATGATCAAGTTGATGATTCAGAAATCATGTATTTTGTTTGGAACTTGAAGTTCATAATCGAGTCACTTCTCGAATGTTTAATGTCAGAAGAACAATTAATTGTTGTTGTGCTTCGCACAGTTCTTCGATGCTATCTCAATGGTCAAATACTTTTCAGATGTTATTAATATGTGTTAATAATTTGTGTTGCTTCGATGTTGATAATATTTTTCGACGATGTATTCTTGAAACTGGAAAAACAAGTGAAAGTTTAAAAATTCTATAAACATTTATTCTACGAGTGTTAATATCATGTAAATATTCAAACAGTGATCTACGTTATTTCCAGTATAGACAATTAACTTTGAACTGGAATTAAATATTAATAATTTTGGAACACAGTCCACAGGACTATTAATCGGACTTGTGTTTCCAAAAAGATTGTCAAATGTGTTTGGAAAATTTCTGTATATTGTGTGTAAATAAGAGTGTGGATCGCCACACGTGGAGTGATGCTGCTTTGAGCATCCTTGCAGTCAGATTTTAACTTTAAAATAAACTGAGATAATTTTACCAGATGTGTTTCTCCCAATTAAATCTCCTTCTATCCTTATTGTTGCATTGAGCCAAAAATCAGTAAAGCATTCTTTTAATTTGATGTCGTTTTTGCGATTTGCTTTAACCCATCTGGCGCTCCGGGATATTTTGACTCTCGTGCTGACTGATTATTGGTAAAATGCATATGTGGTCGTGCGGACTCCGGTCTAAACGGGCACATAAAATAAGATAGAGAGAGAAATGGCTTCGAACGTGGGTCCCGATTTAGACATGGTCAATCGCATGCCGATTTGAAATTGTGATAATTTTTATAGAAATATTTTGGGAGTTGAGAGATGTCTGGTTTGGATGAATAAATTAGTAGGAAACCCAATTAGTGGGGAAAATTAAAAATTTAACTTGGTTAATAATTAGAATGGGTTTGATAATTTTGATAATGGCTTAACCATTAGGGCGTCAAGTAAATTCAGTAGTAAACGTTCGATGACTGGACATACACATTATTAGAATCCAGGTGGAGGATATTTCAGAACTTACATATTTTTTCTTGTGATATTATGGTAAATGTAATTCGTAAAAGTAGAGAATTTTGTTTTTCCATCACGTCGACATTAGGACAATTCTCATTTTATTATAGTGTTCCAATTAGCTATTCATATTTCTTGTTCTAGTTATAAGCTTGTGTTTGCCACTGTTGTATACCCCTAAGTTTTGAATAATAATTGAAATTATGGAAGAAATGATGAGGATGATGAGGAGTTTGGAGGAGAGTTCAAAGGAAGCTGGACTGCGTGTAGCAGCCATTATGAAAGAAAATACTGAGGCTTTGGAAAAGAAACTTAAAGAAAATTCTGATAAACTTAAAGAAAGTTTAAACAATAAACTTAAAGAAAATTCTGATTCTTTGGAAAATAAACTTAAAGAACATTCTGATTCTTTAGAAAGCAGGTTAAAAGATAATTTGAAAGAAAGTTTAGATGAAAAACTTAAAGAAAATTCTGATTCTTTGGAAAATAAACTTAAAGAAAATTCTGATTCTTTAGAAAGCAGGTTAAAAGGTAATTTGAAAGAAAATTTAAATAGTAAATTTAATTCAATTGAAAGTAAATTTAAAGAGAATTCTGAAATTTTGAAAATGACACTTGAGAGTAAAATGAATAAATTATGCGACAAAACACATGAGCTCGAAACTTCATTAGCTACTAACGCAAGTTTAATGGACGAAAAATTTCGCGATGCCGATCTTCGATCCCAAAGCTTAGCTGATAGGATAGAACATGGTCTTAGGAAAGTTGGTGAAGACATGATCGACCTAGAAGTCCGAGTGAAGAAGGAGAGTAACGAGATGGGAATTCTAGTTGTTCAACGTTTAACGGAACAATTCAAAGAACTTGTCATGGGAGAAATAAGAGAAGGTGTGATTAGTGAGTTGCAAACTGAAATCAAAACCACAGTTGTCAATGAAATTAAAGACACACTCAAGCTGGAGAATCAAGAGGGAATCAAGGAGATTAGGGAATCTTTGTCATCCCATATTGAAGTAATTGCCAAAGATATCCAAGCAACTCAGAAGGACATATCAGATATGACAGGGTCATTGAAAAGTCATGAGGCTGTTATGAACCAGATATCCATTGATGTTAAAGACAATTGTAAAGAAACTGAATCAATTAAGAAGATGGCAGAAGAAAACCAAAAGGAACTTGAGGCTATGAAAAGTCAAATCAAGGATGAGAAACAGTCTGATCATCTGTTGAAAATGCCAAATGTAAGGGGAAAGGAACATATACAGATAAATCTAGGAGGAGCTAGAAACACGGATAGTCAAAGACTGGATGAGGTCAGGACAGTATTTCAATCCAACCCCATTACTGTATTTAAGAATATAGAAGATAAGCCTTCTAAATTTTCAGGGCGAGATTCTGTGACACCCGTGGAATTTTTGAGAGAAGCAGGTGATTACCTGAAAGATTCTAAGATCCCTAAAGAAAGACAGATCCGAGTGATAGGGAAGTTCTTGGAAGGTCCTGCACTTCTTTGGTTTAGAGCATTTAGATCCACTCTAACCACTTTTGAGGAGTTTTCTCGTGGGCTATTGAAAAAGTTTTGGTCCTCGGAAACCCAACAGCAAGTTAGAGCAGAGTTATATTCGAAGAGATTCTCGACGTCACAACCTACTCGATACTCTACGTACTTTTCTGGACAGCTGTCTAAACTTCAACATTTAGATCCGCCGATGCCAGATAACGAGTTGATTACTGCATTGATACGTCAGTTTCCAGCAGACGTCCAGAGGACTTTGATCGCTGCTGATATCTATAATATGGAACAATTTGATGAAGTATCACAGAAGCTGGATCATACAAACGCTCAATTCTTCCATCAGAAGGGAGGAAAGAGTAACAACGCTGTGTATGCTGTTATGGCTGATAGTTATTCTCAGACACCTCGAGAGATTCGAGAGGAGCGAGAAGAGAAAACGCCGAGGGAAGATTCCAATAAGAGAGGATGGAACCAGTACAGTAACCGATACAGTTACAAGCCATATGCAAGACCAGATGGTGGAGATCGATACAATACTCGATGGAGAAGACCACGAGATGCTCAAGGAAGGTACCAGGAAAGAAGATATTATGGTCGAAACAACTACAATAACAGAGGGAATGTAGATACTCGTCAGTCCAATGAAGAGTTCAACAAGGACACGAGGAAAAATTTGGAAGCAAGACACCAAGATAACTTGCAATTTTTGGAGCAGAGGCCCAATGATCCAGGTCCATCGGGAACACAACAATCCCGGGGGAATGGTAATGAAAAAAAAAGAACTTCGAATTCACAGTAGAAGATAGAATTTTGAATACTTTCACTTCCATAATTATTAAATGGCAAGCAGAGGATGATGATTTAATTCAACAGAAGGACGAACGAAAAGAAATGGGTACCAGAATTAGAATGCCAATCATATCTTGCGAAGTATTCGGTATGCCTGTCGATACTTTGATCGATACTGGGGCTATGCTTTGTCTGGTGAGTGAGAAGCTTTATATTCTGTGGAAACTCAAGGAGAATTTAGAGGAAATTCCAGTATCAGGAATTAAGATCCAAGGAATAATACCCAATAAAATATCTCTGTGTAAAACACAATTATACTTATGTATTACGATTGGAGGACATGATTTCCGACATGTATTTGTTGTAATGAAGGACATGGCTTTTGACATGATATTGGGAGCAGATTTCATTCAGAAATATCAAGCAGTGATAGATATGAAGACGGAGACGATCAGATTCAAGAATACCGAAGAGATTAACTTCGAGGGAAAAGAAGAGGAAGACATCGAGGGAGATGCTCAATGGTCTCTGATTTTTCATGAAGCCGAAGGAAGAGAAGTCTACACTGAGAAGGAGTCCCCAGAGCTAGGGAAAATTTTGGAAGAGTATCACGATATTTTTGACATTAAACCTGGTGAAATTAAAGATTTTGAATATCATATTCGTGTAAATGATGATGCACCTTTTCATGCTAAATTGTATCCAGTAGCAGAAAAGCACCTAGAAAGGGTAAAAGTGCTTATCAAGGAGATGGAAAGCAACAATGTGATTGAAAAGTACACTACATCTTATGTCAATCCATTAGCAGTAGTATCTAAGCAAGATGGAAGTCTGAGACTATGTTTAGACGCGCGAAATTTGAATTCAAGATTACTGCCAGAGTATGACAGACCACCAATCATTAGGGAACTGTTAAGGAAATTCCAAGGCAAGGTCTGGTTCTCTAATATTGATCTCACTTCGTCCTACCATCATATTAGGCTTAGTGAAGATTCTAAGAAGTTTACAGGATTTATGTTTGACCAGCAGACATATGTATTCCGCCGTCTACCATTTGGAGTCAAAACATCTGGATCCGTTTTGATCAGAGCACTGGAACAAAATTTTAGTCCTGAAGTAAAAGAGATAGCAATTCGTTATATTGATGATATCTTAATTGCATCCGAGACTAAGGAGGAACATTTGTTACATCTTCAAATGTTATTCGCCGATTTGAGAAAAGCGAACTTCAAAGTAAACCTTCGAAAATGTCAGTTCTTTCGAAAGGAAATAAAATTTTTGGGTCACATTTTGGATGGAGAAGGATACCGTCCTAATGAGACGAAGATACAAGCAATTGCAAATTTCCCTAGACCTACTAGAGTGAAGAATGTCCGCAGTTTTCTCGGGACATGCCAATTCTTTGCAGGGCATTGTCCGAACTTCACCAAGACAGTTGCGCCATTGCAGGAATTGTTAAAGAAAGGAAATAAATGGAAATGGGATAAAGATTGTGAACAATCATTTCAAGATGCCAAGAGGTTATTGGTAAACAGTGTGAAATTGGAGTATCCTGACTTTACCAAGAATTTCATCATAGAATCTGATGCATCCACCGTAGGGATTGGAGCTATTCTACTTCAAGAGGATGAAGACCACAAGAGACATTACCTGGCGTTCATTAGCAGGAAACTTCGTCCATCAGAGAGAAATTATTACACCACAGAGTTAGAAGCACTTGCTGTAATATTCGCATTGGAGTCGTGGAAGAAAATGTTGATTGGACATTCAGTCATTGTGAGGACTGATCACCACGCATTGGAGTTCATTTTGAGAACAAACTTTGCCAGCGATAGAATAACTAGATGGTCACTTTTTATTCAGCAATTCAACCTAGTTATTGAACACACTCCTGGAAAGTTGAACGTGGGAGCTGATTTGTTGAGTAGAGCAGTGGAGTCTACATCTAAGGTTTTTCAAGTTAACCTGACGCAGGAAGATGAAGATACCTTGAGAAGGTTAAGGTTATTGCATTTATCCCAGAGGAGAGACCGACGTCTTAGAAACATTTCTCGTTTGCTACAAGGAAACATGGATCCCAATGATGATGATTTTGTGGAAACTGAAAGAATTTCCAGAGATTTTATGATGTTAGATGGTTTAATCTACAAGTTTGCAGATCCCGACCATACGAAGCTGAGAGTAGTGATACCTCCACGATTGCAAAAACCCATTATTTGGATGGCACATAGAATCGCAGGTCATGCTGGAGTAGATAAGACAGTCAACATGATTCAAGAGAAATTTTCGTGGGAGCGAATGCGACAAACTGTCAGAAACACTATTCGAGAATGCGACTTATGCCAAAGGAGTAAACATAATTCCAGATTACTGAGAGAATTACCAAGACCTATTATTCCTTCTAAGCCTTGCGAAATCTTCGCGACTGATTTATATGGTCCTCCCCCAAAGTCTAAAAGAGGTAACCGATATATTTTGGTGACTATGGATGTTTTCAGCAAATACACCATGTTACATCCAATTCAGAAGGCAAACGCAAAGTATTGTGCGAAGAGAATTAGAGACAGCGTGATTCCGGAAGCAGGCAAACCGGAATTCCTTTTATCAGATCGTGGACCTCAATTCACATCATTAGAATTTCGAACCATCATGAATAATCTTGGGATTAGACAATTGTTTTGTTCTATTAGACATCCAGAGAGCAATCCAGCGGAACGCGTGATGGCTGAGATAGCAAAATTTTGCCGCCTCTATTGCCCAAATGAGCATTGGAAATGGATGGATGTTCTTTCTTTAGCATCCGAATCCATCAACTCTACGATTCATGAGAGTACTGGACAGATTCCCATGTTGCTTCATCATGGAATTAAACCAACACGATTATGGGATCGAATCATCTCTATTCCACCTGAGATTGAACCAAGTCGTCAGATGAGGGAAACTTTAGCTTTAGACAAGTTAAGGAGCCAAGCTGAGAAGAGAGAGCGCAGAGTGAGAGGAAAGCGTTTTCGCAGACTCTTGCGCGTAGGAACTCTTGTTTTAGTGAAAAGACCTACACCCTCTGACGTGCAAAATCGAGTGTACTCGAAATTTGCAAGCCTTTACGCTGGACCCTACCGTATTGTGGAAGTAAACAATAATGGAAGCTATGAAGTAGCTAATACACGAACTGGTAACATCGTGGGAACTTACAATGCATCGAATTTGAAGATTTATTATTCAAGAACCAGATGATTTAATGTGTAGATAGGAAAAATAAAATTTTTCAATTTTTATTTTTTGCTAGGTGTGGGGTGGATGTGCCCAACTCTAGGAATGGGTATTCCAAGATTCAGACACCTAGATATCAAGGGAAAGGCTGTAGCCGCTTTTGAAAGTTCAGATATTTGAATATCGCGCTACATTGCTTCGAGAAGGATTTGGAAGGAATTTACCGATAGTTGGATGTCAAGTGACGTAGCGAGTAATAGCAGAGGTGGAGGCTATTTATTGATTAAATAGTTAACTATGGAGTAGAGACTTGAGACTGGGATCAGATTACTGGCACGGCCAAATGAAAGAGAATGCAATTAGTATCAAGTAAATCGGACCAGGGATTCAAGAGATATGAGGATTTCTAGATATCAGGTGATGACGCGTGACCCTGACGGTTTCGAATAAAAGCCAGCTGGAGCAGGCATGGTCAGCTCATTCTAACACAAGCACTTTGCAAGCAAGTTGCATCTACGCTGAGCCAAGGCACATGGTTGCCGTATCTACGCAGAAGTTGTTTTCAAGTCGTGATAGTCACGAAAAGTGCTGCGCTACGAGTTGGAACTTAGTAAGTTTACAGCGAGGAGAATCACTGAGGTGATTGTTTTTCTACAGACATTGGTGGAAATATTTATATTTCTACAAGGAGATATGCTAGACTTTGTCTAGAAAATAGTATTTTGTCACAGTCCAGTAATAACTTAATACTTGGATGTTTAAATCCATTCAGTCAGTTTTTCATTATTTGTAACTAGTTAACCACTTCGATCTGTCAGTACACTGAAGACTAGTCTATAACGGTGGCGTTCATTAGTCTACGCAAGGGAAACTGCAGGTTGCTTAGAGCATGGCAGATGGTGATATAACAAACCATGCCCAGGGAACGATCTTCAGAACAGCCGTTAACTGCTTAGACTGTCAATGTTTTTCTTGTACTGATAAGATTACAGTGAGTTATGTTACAACTGACATATTTAAGAAGATATCACTTAGATCTGACCCTATTTAAACAAACTGTTATGGCTTTGATAGAAGCCCATATTAAAATGGAACAGTTAATTCCAATGTCGAAAGATACTACCACTATGTCTGACTAGACGAATTGTGGGTATATGATGGCGGCCGATACAAGGATTATACGTGCTTGTCCGATAGGGCATGTCTATGGATAAATCTGGTACAGACCAGGTTTACTACGCTTCAAGACCATCAAGAAATGTAAGCCACATTTGAATTATATTATGCCTAGCTAATTGGAACAAACTATTTTTCTGCAGATGACCAACACATTGTTTTCGTCGTATTTAAAGCTTGCAATGATTTACGCAAGACTTATTAGAGTTATTCTGAGTATTTTCAGCACTCAGAACAGTTTAGGATCGATGACCGAGCATTTCGAAGATTTATTTGAATTTTTCATATTTTTGGGAAAACACGGAAAACCCCGAAGTAACTGTAAAAGTTAAATTTATTTTTGTTAAGGAATGGATATTTTTTCCATATTCGAATGTTCGAACATGTGGATTCTCACATAATGAGATGATAATTAAACACATTTAAAATAATATAAATAATAATAATAATAAAAATCCACTAATAATAATAATAATAATTTTCATAATTTTTCTAAATAATTCTTGGATATTATATTTTCTAATAATCATATGTATTGAGAAAGAGCCTATGAAGTAGTTTAATCATTTCTAGTCTGGAACAGGAGATTTTCCGAAGGAGAGTGGTTAGCGCAAGCCCGCATTCAACCAACATGTCAGTTCTGGTTGAACAGTTGATATTTGCTTTGAGCAAAGTATATTTTTCAGATAACACGGAGAGGCATGAAGCGGGAAGCAAATGATATTTGTATCAAATAGGATATTTTTGTATTTATATAAAATCATGACGTAAATACACTCGAAAGTGAAGTAAAGCTTTTCATAAGTATGGTAAATTCACGGGTTGAACTGAATGGTAAAATAAAATAAACTTGTAAGTTTATTAATCTTCCAGTGTTGATAACAAGCAGAGGCTTGATTTATTGTATAAATTTTGGGAAGAAAATTTATATGTGTGGAGTAGTTGAAATGCCATTCCCAGGTGCGCATGTTTAAGTCGCAGGAATGAAGGTTTTTTCGAGCATCAATCAAATAGCAGGTTCGATGGCTCAGGTTTATAGTAGGAGTATTGGAGCCACACATTTCGTCGTATGAATGACCCGAAGGTTATTTCTTGAAACCATCAGTTCTTATTTCAACCTTGTTTACGAATTCCATTTAGACTTTGATTTTGCTAGAACCCGGATTTGTCATGATAGTAATTTATTCTTCTTCAGAGGAAGACCTTTGCCGTTGTTGTTATAATATTGTGTTCTTACACAAATAATAGAATGGGCCACTGCCAATTAAAAATAATTCTTTAACCACGAATAATTTGAAGGATGTTTTCAATCCTAGTGCCATGAACTAAATGAATTCATTATAAAGCTACAATTCTAATTTCCGCATTCTGTCGAAGAATTGCAAGTTGTGAAAGTTGCTAAAAAATGGCCATGATTATAAATATTTTTATAATATTGTTCCCAAGGGGAAAATCAAGTAGTTGAATGGTTCAACCATTTATTGATCAAGTTAATGATTCAGAAATCATGTATTTTGTTTGGAACTTGAAGTTCATAATCGAGTCACTTCTCGAATGTTTAATGTCAGAAGAACAATTAATTGTTGTTGTGCTTCGCACAGTTCTTCGATGCTATGCTCAATGGTCAAATACTTTTCAGATGTTATTAATATGTGTTAATAATTTGTGTTGCTTCGATGATGATAATATTTTTCGACGATGTATTCTTGAAACTGGAAAAACAAGTGAAAGTTTAAAAATTCTATAAACATTTATTCTACGAGTGTTAATATCATGTAAATATTCAAACAGTGATCTACGTTATTTCCAGTATAGACAATTAACTTTGAACTGGAATTAAATATTAATAATTTTGGAACACAGTCCACAGGACTATTAATCGGACTTGTGTTTCCAAAAAGATTGTCAAATGTGTTTGGAAAATTTCTGTATATTGTGTGTAAATAAGAGTGTGGATCGCCACACGTGGAGTGATGCTGCTTTGAGCATCCTTGCTGTCAGATTTTAACTTTAAAATAAACTGAGATAATTTTACCAGATGTGTTTCTCCCAATTAAATCTCCTTCTATCCTTATTGTTGCATTGAGCCAAAAATCAGTAAAGCATTCTTTTAATTTGATGTCGTTTTTGCGATTTGCTTTAACCCATCTGGCGCTCCGGGATATTTTGACTCTAGTGCTGACTGATTATTGGTAAAATGCATATGTGGTCGTGCGGACTCCGGTCTAAACGGGCACAGTATTAGTGTGTGTTATCTGTTTTTAATACAAGTAAGGACTGCAGACTTTTTTGAATTTTTCAAATAGTTCCTAATTTTGCTCCCAAACGCCACCGTGAACGACTACTAGTTCAGAACTTTGGTACCAGACGCCACCGCTGTCGACTCTTGGCAACGAACGTAGGAACCAAAGAGCGTTGTTTACATTCTTAACATATACAATTTAGCTTCACACAGGTGTAATTAGTGGAAGGTTCTTTAACATGTCATAAATCTATGACATGGGACCGCCGGCTTTACGTCCCCTCCGAAGGAAGGCATACTGAGGGATTTTTAACGCTCTTAAAAAATCCGACGACTTCGGCCGGATTTGAACCCGCTATCTTGGGCATAGAAGCTCAGCATGCTACCCACTACGGCACCTAAGCCGCCTCATATTTATTTTCATTTCTAATTTTATTTTATTTTATTTTTTCACTCTTTTATTTTAATTGTTATTATTAAAAAAAATAACAAGCGTCTTAGGTATAATATTTGGTTTTCAGAAAGAAAAAAAAAGAAAGAAAACTCGTTGTAAGATGACTGAAAGATTTAACCATCTGCATTTTGACAATATGCATTGTCCTTAAAGTAGGTGATAAATATACTGACCTTTAATTTTCCCACAATTAAACATCAAACGGGATTAGGACCATGCTTGAATGAATTACGGTAAACACGCTGGGGAGCAGGAGTAGCTACATAATGTAACGCTGTAACTTCCAAAGTTACTGTCTGTCAGCTGAAGGAGAACATTTTCAGCATTTTCTGTGAAAAGGTAAGTCCTAACCTTTAACAGGTGACGTGAGGTCATCCAGACTCCCAAGATATAAAAAAGAACATCTGTGCCTCTCTAATTAAATATTGCACGAAGCTGTTGTTTATGTTACCTTCTTATCTGTGTGGTGAAACATCATACCCCCGTTGGTGGAAGTTAAGTGCCCTGGTTAGCACACCTCCGCGCAATCTGCGGTCAGAGTTTGGTTGGCTGACGAAAGGCGTGTGCGCACCTGGTAGCTGGTCGCTGGCCCCGTTGCAGCAAAAGAATATCACTGTATACAGCAGGGCCATCCAGACAGCGCTCCGGCCGCGCTCTAAGCCAGTGCTCCGAGCGCTTTGGTGGAAGGTAGTTTCGTTAGGGGTGGGAGGAGCTTGGCTGTCTGAGCGCGTCTAGTCGCTAGTCTAGTCCAATGCACTTTGTTGACAGCGTGTAAATAAGTCAGTTTTGCAGTGGTCATGACTGAACATCATATTTTAAAGAAAGGAGTGGTGAAGCAGCAGCCCTTAAAGCAGAATTGGAAATTTCATTTTTTGTACAGCCTATAAAGGGCATGCCAAATGTTTAGTGTGCCACCGAGATTTAATATGTTTAAAGAAACACAATCTGGAACGGCATACAGTGCCAACAACAGGGATGGTTACGGTGATTTGACAGACGCCAGATGCCAATGAAAGCTGGAGGAATTGAAAGAAAATTTTCAAGCAGCACATTTCTGTAAGTATTATTGTTTTAATTTTAAAATGCTTGTTTACAAACAAACAAATGACTTAATTAACTGAAGAACACTAAAATTGTTTTGCCGTATTTCTGTCTAACAGGAGATAGAGGAGAGTGAGGATGGTGCACCCTATTTACGAGCAAGCTACAAATGTTCCATGCGAATTGCCAAAATGGGAAACTCTTCGCGGAAGGGAATTTAATCAAAGAGTGCCTAATGGACGTGGCGGCATGTATTCGTCCTACGGAGTTAGTTGAGAAATTAGAAAAAATCTCACCCTGTAGGCCTATATGAGGTATATTTTTATGGCAAAACAGCCCTATCAATATGATGTCAACAATCCCACAAAAGTAGTCGACCGCACCACGACTGCACTTACGTATCTTGTCAGAGCGGTCGGAACATCGTCCGTCTGTCTCAGGTCTCCTCGCTGATAGGGGAAGGAGCGCTAGTCTGACTGCCCAGTGCTCTCAGAGTGCAATGACTGGATGGCCCTGGCATAAAGTATAATGAACTCCTGGAAATACATTACAACCCGACATTGAAAATGAAAATCCATAGCCTGCTTCCAGCCTCCGACCGGGTCAGGAATGGAATGAATGAAGCCCCTATCTAGCGGCGAGGATATGAACTGTGCCGGCTGCCGAGGCCTGACGCACTCCTCTGGGGCAATGATTAAATGAATGACAGATGAAATGAAATGATAGTGGAGAGTGTTGCTGGAATGAAATTTTGACAGGGAAAACCGGAGTACCCGGAGAAAAACCTGTCTGCCTCCGTTCTGTCCAGCACAGATCTCACATGGAGTGACCGGAATTTGAACCACGGACTCAGCGGTGCGAGGCCGGCGTGCTGCCGCCTAAGCCACGGAGGCTTACAACCCGACATTAACAGACTTTATTCTTAACAATTTCTCTCTTTATATCCACGCCGTGTTTAGTTTGAAAACTTGCCTTTAAACACACCGAGGGATAACATTTTATTTACAGGGAACTTTTGGTTCTTTAGGGCTTAAGTATGTCTTTCTTTGAAGTTCATCCTCCCGTTTCACTCCATACATTAAGAAGTTCATTTAATTACACAGGTAGCTGAAGGGTTGGGGGAGGGAGAGGGAGGTCAGGAGGAGAAGAACATGCATGTAATTAATTCAGCTGCTAACCGTCGTGAGAAAAGTTACTGGAACTGGGTCATCGCAGTCTTTCATCTGAGTTAAATATAACGTAACGTTCTTTCATACAGGTGAGACTGAGTGGCGCAGTTGGTTTAACCTTTTATACAGTAGGTTTATACATACTAACCACCTACTTGAAGAACAATTTATATTGTCGGAAATGGTGATGGTTGAATCTGTCAGCGATATTTTCTTGTGGAATGTTATTATTTCAGAAAACCAAATATTATAAGGTGATTGAAAAAAATATTATTTTTAATAAAAATGCAAAACTCAAACACTACTGCACAGTCATCCGGCCAAAAGCTTTGTATGCAGCGGAATGTCTCTCCATGAATAGAAAAGGCATAATGAAAAATTGGAGACCATGGAAAGGAAGTTATTGAGGAAAATCCTGGGTCCAATCAAAGAACACGGCGAGTTCCGAAGACGCCACAACCACGAGTTGTACACACACGTAGAGAAAATAACTGACGTGATGAGGAAAAGGAGGATTTATTTTTATGGACATATAACCTGAATGAAATCAACACGGCTATCCAACAGAATTCTTGCATTTCTCCGTGAGAAAAAGACAAAGGAGGCCTGGTTCAGTGAAGTGGAGAAAGATCTGTTGGAGACTGGGATTACACGTGAAGATATCCAGGAGCGTGGCCCACTTAGGGAAAAACTTCAGAAACATCGGAGTTTTCAACTTAAGATGAGCTAAAAACCGGGAAGGCGTGGACGACAGAGAGGTGCAACATCGATTGCGAATGAAGGAGTGCTGGGCCAACATTAAAATGCAGAAAAAACAGTTGACATGACGTGGTCTTTAGTTGGCCGTACCGAAGGAAGAAGAAGAAGAAGAAGAAGAAGAATTGAAACTAATTAATAAATAAAATATATATATATTAAAAATCGGATCATTATCTTTCTTTGATCAAAACCAATTTCATCCCTCTTTAAACAAGCAGAGGAATCCATTGCATCAAGTCGCGAATTCCAAGGTTCAATCCATCTAAGCTGAGAGACAGTGATGACTTCACCAAGACCCTAACTAAGAACAAGGAAAAGGACTGGCCCCAACTACAGAAGGCACTAGTAGATGCGGCGACAATAACTATCCCGGCAGTCAGAAAGAATAAACATCCATGGTGGACAGCTACATGTGACAAGGCGATAGAAGAGAGAAAACAAGCATGATTGAAATGGAACCGTAATAAAAGTGTCGACAATCATGATAATTTCTTAGATATTCGGAAAACTACTGCCAAAATTATCAGAACAAGCAAGAGGCAGCATAATAAGGATATCATTGACCAGGCAGAGAGGGATTTCCAGTGGAACAACACTAGAGACTTCTACCAGGCTTTTAAATCACAAATAACACCCTATTCAGCTCCTACACTTCACCTTCGGGGAGCTGACGGAGATCTGAAACTGAACAATGAGGAGTGCACCACAGCCTTAGCAGAGTATTTCAGCGACCTCCTTAACTCCGAGGAACCCATGGAAAAGCTACCTTTTGAACCCAAGAACGTTGCTAAGCTACAAAGGAAGAGATCCAGAAAGTAATTTCCGAATTAAAGTCCAATAAAGCAGCAGGCGAAGATGGGATCATTGCAGAGCTCTGGAAGTATGCTGACGAGGAGTCGATACAGAGTATCCATGACATCATATCTAACGTCTGGTTGACAGAACAATTACCTAGTGACTGGACCTCAGCTATCATTCACCCACTACATAAAAAAGGTGACAAATCAGATCTCAACAACTACAGAGGGATTTCCCTGGTATCAGTGACATACAAGATACTCTCCAAAGTATTCCTCACAAGAGTAGAGGTTCAACTGGATTCCTGCATTGGAGAGTACCAAGATGGGTTTCGAAAGTCAAGGTCATGCACCGAACAGATTCTGAATCTCAAAACCATTCTCACGTACAAAAATCTAAGTGCCTCACCTTATGTTGCAATTTTCGTTGACTTCCAAAAGGCCTACGACTCAGTAGATAGAGAGTCACTCTTTGAGACACTGGCTGAATTGGGGCTAGATAAAAAGATCCTGAATCTAGTGAAAGCGACTCTCACTAACACCACAGTCAAAGTCAAATTCAGAGGGGAACTGGCCAAGAGCTTCGAGGTCAGAACTGGTGTTAGACAAGGGGATGACTTGTCTCCGATCCTCTTCAATTGCCTACTAGAAAAAGTAATTCGTGAGTGGACGAAAACTCTGAAGGATGATTCTGGATTAAGAATAGGCTACAAGAAATACAAGTTAACAGTCCCCTGTTTAGCCTTTGCAGACGACCTTGCACTCCTAGCGTCCAGTGTGGAGGAAGCTAACCATCAACTATCCTCTCTGAACTATAAGTTATAGCAGCTAAAGTAGGCTTAAAGATCGCCATCAACAAAACACAGTTTATCAGCAACATCAGAGATGCGCCCGAGTCAATCCCACTGGGGGACAAAGTAGTACAAAGGACTAACTCCTTCAAATACCTAGGAGAATGGATAACCCCAAACATCAATGAAGACCTGGCCATGAACGACAGATGCAGCAAACTGGAGAGAGCCTACCACCTATGCAAGAATATGTACAAATCCAAATCCCTCTCAAAGAATTTCAAACTCAGACACTACAGTACTGTAGTGAGACCATCAGTACTATATGCCTCAGAATGCCTAAATATGGTCAGAAAAGGACAACTCCGGAAATTGGAGCTGAAGGACCGGAAGATTCTACGAAAAATCATGGGCCCTATTTAAGAGGAAGGCAAGTATAGAATCAGGCACAACAATGAACTCTATGAACAAGTGGAGAGCATTACAACAGCTATGAGGAAGAGGAGGCTGATCTTCTATGGTCATATTGTGAGAATGGATAATCAGAGGCTCACCTCCAGAATTTTCAACACTGTCTCTAGAGGGGAAGCAACTAACGCCAAGTGGTCGAAACTAGTCAGAAAAGACCTTGAACAATTGGATATTGACCCCAGTAACATCTATGACAGGAATAAATACCGGACTTTCGTCAGAACATCAGACTCTCTCCAGTCACTAACAGCAAAAGCAGTGCGTCCAGGAGTAGGTGTGAAATGGACTCAGGAGCGGAAGGACATTCACAGTGCCAGAATGAAGGAATACTGGGCTAGGAGGAAAGCTGCCCGAGATAAGAACCACGTGGTCCACAGCCGGCCCTAACGGAACTAAAAAAAAAACGGAATTAAAATAAATACGGTGGTAAAAAATTTAAAAAAATAAGCTTACCAATTATAAATCATAATAATTATTTACCGGTAATCTTACTTTTAAAGATTATAAAAATACTGTAATTTTAAAATTCAAATTTTAAAAATAAATATACAAATTAAAATGTTAATGAAAACAACAATTAAAACTAATAATAATTAATATTAGGCTAAAATAGTTAAAATTATTATTTTTTAAATAAAAATTAAAAATAGCTTCAATATTCTGCCCAATAAAAGGTTAAAATCACCGATTGTCTGTTCGATCCCGACTCAGAGTGATGGTATTTGACGGGACTACCCCAATGAATGTTAAAGCCAAATAGCTTGTTAACCCAGCGTTGCCCGGATGGTATATTAACCATCTACAGGACAGAACTATGTTTTTATTAGTGTTTTATTAATTTTCATTTGTAAAATTTCAATTTTATAACTTTTTCATATACAGAATATTATTTAAATTGTATTGTTGTATTATTTCTAAAATTTAATTTTTGTAATGTAAATTTTGTTATTTTTTCCACGATATAATAGGCCTAATCATATGTATATGTTAGTTTTAATAGTTATTTCTTAAATCATGATCTGTATTTTTATAATTATGATTATAATTTTAACATTTATATCTATAATTTTATATTTTTATAAATATTTATTTTTTATAATTCCTTTAAATTTTATTTTTACATTAATTTCTATAATTTTATATTTTATAAAATAATTGTTATATCTATTCTATTAGCCTACTTTCGATTTTTGCAAAAAATGAAAGTAGACTTATGAGATCAACACAGGGCGAAAAAAGTGTGTCTGTCTGTGTGTGTGTGAGTCTGTGTGTGTGTCTGTGTGTGTGTGTGTCTGTGTGTGTGTGAGTGTGTGTACTCTGAATGTCTGTCCCCCCCTATCAATTCGAACACGGTGAATGCGAATTGAACGAAATTTGGTACAAAGGTAGCACTAGCAAAGGACACCTCAGTGTCATGTTTTATATCGCCGCCATCTTTACTAAAACTGAATGGCGGCCACTCAAACGTTCAAAACGTAAAATCAAATAACGACTAACCAAATCATCCGATCTCTACCAAATTTGGTAACAACATACCTTCGTATAGGATGCGTCTTGTGACTAAACTACAAGGTCGTCCGCCATACCATTTCAGGATGGCGGCCGTGCGAATTATGCAAACTTTATAATCCATATCATGGGACCCACCAGTTCCGATTATCGAGCCGAGAATCGTTTTAACTGTTCTAAAGGAAGAGGCACGTTCGAAATTAAAAGTTTATTTTGTAATACTATAGTGCAGACGTGATTTTGAAAAGCTGACCCGATTCACTAATAAGACAAGATGGCAGCGGATATCTTGTGCCTGACTTATATTTCACTAATTTGAGTATTGCATGCAATATAGCGTACTGATATAAAATAAATAAACTTTGTATGAAATGCTTTATATATAAATAATATACTCCAGTGATGAAATCGTTTAGTATAAATCACTATTTGCTAACAAGTTTTATGTAAGTCATTTTATATAGAACGATATTCGTTGACACAATTAGCTCAGTGGTAGAGAGTTAGCCTATCGCTCAAATGCCTATGGTTCAAACCCGATCAGAGCTAGTTTTTTTGCTTGAAATTTTATATGTTTATTGTTTTGTAATGACTCAGATGTTTTAAAATTAAGCGTTATATTGTGCATATTATGGTGTAAAATATATATTTAATTAAAACATAATTCGCCAGCAGATTTACTCGAGACATCTAGCTGCCAAAAAGGTAACTGCACGCCGACCAGATTTTATTGAAAAGTTTCTTCTTCTGGCCGCTAGAATGCACTCGCTCTGTTAGGATTATATTGTTAGATATTTCACCACTAGATATCACGACTAGTCTACGTGGGGCTCCATTGATTACTATACCATTTGCATTCTATGCGCATCGAATTTGAAGAATGACAAGATGATACTACGATACATTTTTACTTTCTATTTTAAAGGGTTTGTAACAGCCTATTGTGCGTTATTTGAAAATGTTAATTGAAGTATAGAACAAAACGATTTCACATAGTATCTGAACTCTACCGTTGGTGCTAGTTCAGGATATTAATTAATACTTCTATTTCAGCCAAATAGCAATCGAAAATATCCACATAGTTGGTATACAAACGTCTCTGTAGGGTCATGGAAAGATTTGTTAATTCAATTAGGGTTGTGAAAGTCATACGCAGCCAGACGTGTAAAGACATGCCTTAACTCAAAGTTGGATGTTGCCCGCGTCAGGCCGATTATGTAATAATAATAATAATAATAATAATAATAATAATAATAATAATAATAATAATAATAATAATAATAATAATGTTATTGGTTTTACGTCCCTTTTAACTACTGTTGCTTTTAGAGACGCCGGGGTGCCAGAATTTTGTCCCGAAGGGGATCTTTAACGTGCCAGTAAATCTACTAACACGGCTCCCTCGCATTTGTGCACCCTCAAATGCCAGCTGACTGCGCCAGGATACGAACCTGAAACATACGGTCCAGCAAGCGAGAACGTTATCGCTGAGCCACGCCGCCAGTCCGGTCGATTATGTCTCCAGATCCATAACATTCTTTAGATACTTCTTATCTTTCTTTCTTCAATGATGGTAGCAGTTTTTATCTAGGTTGTGGCGTTTGGTAGAGGTAAATCGTTTCTAAGGTCTTCAACAAAGAATAGTTCTATTATACTCTTTGATAATAACAACGAGTTATAACTATACTCATACATTTAGGAGAAAGTAGGCTATATGTTCTTTACTGAACATCTTGTTTTTACTTTATTCTTCACCACCGTAGTTAAAGAGGATGCACAAATAATATTTGGTATTCATATAATATAATAAGACTTCCAGAAAAATAAATCGTGAAAATGAGGCCTCACAACCTGAAAAGCCAGACTCTTTTGTTTTGTTTTGTTTCAGTTTTCATTTTCATTTTCCTTCCCCAATTTATTTATTTATTTATTTATTGATTTATTGATTTATTTATTTATTTATTTATTTATTTATTTAAGTGACGAGCAAGTCACCTACGACCGTCAACAGAAACCACTCGCACCAGGACTCTGAGGAGTTCAAACACTATCAGTGAGTAGTTCCAGAGAACTTTAAAAAACATCGACTGACATTAAGGGTCCTCTTAACCTCTTCAGACCCAAGACAAAAATTCTATCAATTTTCTGTTACTGCCTTTCTTTCTTCCTCTCTTTCTTTCTATGTTATTAAACAATGGCAAAAATTACACATATTTTAAGACACAGGACATATTTTTAATGAAGTATTAATATTATACAGTACAGATGCCGATAGAGATTGTTATGAGCACCAAGTCGTGGCCATAGGGCCTGAATATCTACAGACTGGAAAAACGAATGAGTACGAATCCTTCAGTCGGACATTTTTGAAATGGTGTTCCATGGTTTGTCGTTTTCAAAACCAGACAAAACTGGGACGTTACCTTCTAGCAAGCCATGATCGCTTCCTTCCAACTTCTTGCCCAGTTTAATTCATCGTCACTCATTTTTATCTCTCAGTAGCACTCTGATAAGCTAAGTGTCTGGAGGGCATCTGGCCGTAAAAACTACCCACCAAAATACGACTCATATAACTTCTCCCACCAACATCATAGAAATAGGAATATTAAGGGAGAGAATGACATTTCAGAATTCACATAATACCAACTGCTACCGAGAAAAATAATATTAAAAAGTGAAGGTACACATATGTGTATCTGAAACGAATATATTAGTAAGTTTTATATCAGAGCTAAATTCAATGAAAGTGGTAATAGCTCAGAACCAGTTATAACTGCCCATCATCCACCAGCTGTAAAGGGAGATTTATTGAAGTAATAAGGTTTACCGAGCGAGTGTTTTAAAAGAACGTAGTGAACTTAATAGCGGATTTACTGAGCCATCAAATGCACCATTTACTAAATAATGTCAAGGCCTGTACTGAGATTACACAGAAGATTGATTCCTACAATATACTTTTAAATGCCTATTAAAAATGTAATTCACACTTGCCAGACCCATTTTCAGCCATTTTCAATTTTGAAAAAATAGGCTTATGAGATCACTTTTGTCCGTGTGTGTGTGTGTGTGTGTGTGAGGTGTGTGTGTGTCCCCCCCTAATAAATTCTTAACGGCTGGAGCGATTTCAATGAAACTCGGTAAGTTCATAGCTCTATTCCGGGCGACCCCGACCGTGCCCTTCAAATTATGTTACGTCTCACCAATCCAACATGGCGGCTGTGCGAAATATTTCACCAGCATTCAATATCTCCGAAACTATTACCGATATCGCCCTGAAATTGTGTACGGTAATAAAGGGCACTACTAGAAGTTCACCTATGAGACTTTCAAAAACCTGGTTACTACAAAACCAACATGGCGGCCAAGCGAAGTTTAGACTTTTAAATCGACTTTTCTCGCGATTTAATTATCCAAACGTAATGAAACTTGGTACAGCAAATGTTAATACACATTGTAATGCACTGGAGTCTAAGTTAGTTCAATTGTTTACATAACCTCAAAATGTCGGCTGTGCGAAATATTTCACTGACATTCTAAATCTCCGAAACCATTACAGATATCACCCTGAAATTTTGTACGGTGATGAAGGGTACTGATACAAGTTTACCTATGTAACTTTTATAAATCTGTAAAGAACATAACGAACATGGCGGCCAAGCGAATATGAAATATTTTAATATACTTTTCTCGTGATTTAACTTTCTGAGCGCAGTGAAATGTGGTACAGGAATTTTTTTTACACATTGTAATGCACTGTTGTCTAATTTAGTTCAATTGTTTATATAACCTCAAGATGGCGGCTGTGCGAATTTTAAAATTAAGTTTTTATTTCTTGTATCGTAATCATGCGATCGAAGTGAAAGTGTGAATAATGAACCTACGCAATAATTTAATGGTACAGGACTCTATGGCCTATACATTTAACAATCCAAGGTGGCGACCATCCGAAATATTTAGACGGCTCTAAATATCTACGAATCTCTTATAGCAATCAAACTGAATTTTTTAATGTTCTCAGGGGCTATGAACTTAAGTTCTCCTATAGGACTTTAAATAACCTGGTGATCACAAATCCAACATGGCGGCGACGCGAAGTATAAATATTCACTTGGACGTTTCTCGCAATTTAACCATCCGAGTGCAGTGAAACTTGGAACAGTAAATCCTTATTCGAATGTTAATCCACTGGCATCTAATTTATTTCAATTTTTTCCATAACCACAAGATGGCAGCTGTGCGAAATTTTAAAATCTCCTTGTTACTTCCTGTGTCCTAATCATGCGATTGAAATTTGAATGCTACACGTACCCAATAATCTTCGTGTAACAGTACATAACTCTAGGACCTACATATTTAAAATCCAACATGGCGACCATCCGAAATATTTAGTCTGTTCTCAAAATCTACGAATCTATTGCAGTAATCAAACTGAAATATTGTATGTTGATAGTGGCAATTAACATAAGTACGATATATGAAAATAGGCTTTAGTTCTTCACGGAACTACTTGTTATTCCCCAGAAGAGAGTAAATTTAACAAGAACTCAGCAATTTTTCTAGGTTTGTGCCGTGTCTCGTGTGGGGATTCGTCTAGGACAGTGTCTTACAAACGTTTTTGTGTGTGTACCACTTTCAGAGATGAGAATCTCTCGCGTACCACCTAATGGTTGGGAGATATAGTAACTACCTAAACCCCCCACCACCACTACGTAGCAGACCAAAACATATTTGTTTGGAGTAAGAACTCTTAATAATTAAACATAAAAACCAAAGTTCAACTAACAACTTCAGTGTGAAGGGTGAGCTTGAAGATTAGAAGCCTGATTAGGAATGTCTGGTTTAAGATTGCTGAGTCTCAAACAAGAATAGTTTTCCACTGTAAGGAGCCTATTCCGGTATTTATTCTTGAGATAAACAAGTGAAGAAAATGCACTCTCACACATGTACGAAGTAGTGAAGGGCAGTAAAAATCTAACTGCTTTGTCAGCTATGTCTGCACGCATCTCTACCCAAAAGTTCACAAGAGCCATTTTTGAAAAAGTTTGCCTTAGTTCTGAATCACAATTCAATACATAAAACTACTCCTCTTCTTTGGCCTTAATGTCCTCCGGCAACATATCAATTTTTTTATATTTTTTCGTAACATCACGCGTACCACTGCAGCTTTACGAGCGTACCACCGGTGGTACGCGAACCACAGTTTGGGAAACACTGGTCTAGGACACCAAGCTTGCTCATCAGCGGGCTCTTGATGTCCTAGGCGGAACCACACACAAGACACGGGCTAGGAAGCGAGCTTTTCACCCCAGCTTTGGCCAGCATCAAACTGTTGAGTCATGTCGAGTTAAGACTTCAGAGAATAATATATGAATGTGAAGTTTCACTGTTCACCTCGGCTTTTATGAATTGCGTCTGCGACCTGCCATCCGTGCGCCTTTTAAGCTTACACTGGGTAAACCATTAAAGATACCGGGCGAAGCCGGGGTGGAATTGCCAGTTAATAAATATACAAACATATCTAAATCCATAGAGAGAGATGGGAGATAAGAGGCTATTATTTCCTCTCTCCCCAACCACTCTCATGTCCAAAGTGGGAAGTGGGTTGGCGACCACGGGGCCCCAGCTGAGTCCGGCATTGCTTCCACTTACTTGTGCCGGGCTCCTCTCTGTCTTCTTTCCTGTCGACCACACTTGGTCAACTCTTGTTCTCTTCCGACACCGACGGTATTAGGGTATCCGAGGCCTAGGGAGTCTCTTCCTTTCCCGCCTTAATTGGCCCTTGCCTCATCTTTTCTGATTCCCTCCTTCTGCGAGGGGTCAGCCTTCTTTTTCTTTCCATGTTCTCTCCTGCCTTCTGCTCAAGGCCCTCAAGGAGTCAGGGTGTATGTAGCCCCACCACTTTTGGTGCACCCTAGATAATGCTACGCCCTCAGGGGCTCACGGCTGGTGAGTTCGGGAGTTGGCGACCCTGAGGGATTCCTGAGCTGGGTCCGTTTCCCCCTTTTGGCCCTTACCTTCAGGGCGGACCCTCTCCTCTTTCACTTTCCTATCTGCCTTTCATGGCTCTCCTTCCTTCCAAGTCCCTCAATCCGCATTCTTCGAGGGTTGAGGGCATTTCTTTTCCTCCTGTCCTTTATTTGGCTTATTCTCCTTTAGTTTTCCATTTCTTCTTCTAGTATGTAGGTTGGTAGTTAGTTTTAGTTTTAAGTTTACATTTCATTTTCATCTTCACGATCACCCAAACCATCAGGGGCCGATAGCCTAGATGTTAGGCCCCTTAAAACAACAATTATCATCATCATCATCATGTCCAAAATGCTGACATTTTCTTGGCCTTGGAGAAACTCAGATGTTTACACTATTGTGATATTTGGCCATTTTGCTGAATTTAATTGAGAAGTGAGGCTGGTCCGAAAATAGACATATAAATTGCGTCACTGGATGTATTGATAATCACCTCCTAACTGGGGTGAGTTGCTTAATCCCGGGGATTGTTTATCGTCATCATTAGTCCAGGATCAATACGTTGAACAATAATGAGAGAAATTGAAAGTACTAGTTAGTCTGATAATAGCGGCATTTTGAATTTGGGTTTCACAAGCTTATAGATCAATGGATTTAGACGAGATACCACACGATCCAGGGCAGTGCAATGAGTGATGAATGACCGACAATGATACTTTAACAGGGACGATTATTTTATGAAAAACATTGCTTTCAACTGAATTTCTGAAATACGAATTATTAGGGTTGGATCACTGTTTCCCGTTTTCAACGAGGTCGGAGATGAGACGCAATGAAGGTCTATGTGGTGGATGGTTTTTAGGTGCCATTCCTGAGGGGACGGCTTCGGTGGCGTAGTTGGTAGCATGCTGAGCTTCTATGCCCAAGATCGCGGGTTCAAACCCGGTCGAAGTCGTCGGATTTTTTTAAGAGCCTTAAAAATCCTTCAGTATGCCTTCCTTCGGAGGGGAATTGAAGCTACAAACTACAATATGTGTGAAGCTAAATTTGTAGATTAGATTTGATTAATGCTCATTATGTTCCAACGTTCGGAGCCAGGTACTGGTTGCGATGGCATTTAGTAATCAAGTTCGCAGCTGGGTGTCGCTGACGGTAGTAAAAGTAGGAACTACTTCAAATTGATCGTCGGCAGATAAAACGTCCTTCGGCTTTTCCCAATTAATTGCGGTCGCCGGAGCTTATTTTGGTTTTGGCCGGGGATTTAAGGTCGGATGCCCTTCCTGATGTCACGTGATTTTTCAGGTGACAATTTCACCCCGCTGTCACCGGGATTCGAGCCCCGACCGTCCTGGCGAAAGACGAGCACCTAAGCCACTGCGCCATCACGCTCCCTAATGAATTATTCGGCTTTTCCCAATTAATTGGGCTCACCAGAGCCAACCAGGCTCATTTTGGTTTTCGCCGGGGATTTAAGGCCGGATGCCCTTCCTGACGCCATGTGATTATTCAGGTGAAAAATTCACTACTGTGTCACTGGGATTTGAGCCCCGGCCGTCCGGGTGAAATATGAGCAGATAAGCCACTACACCATCAAGCCCCCCTTAAACTTTCTTCGGCTTTTCCGAATTAATTGGGGTCACCGGAGCCAGCCAACAATTAACACCGGTTATCAGACAGATTCAACCGCGATGTCGCAGCCCCTAAACTGAGGATCCAACCAGTATCCAGGCCTTCCTGACGCCAAATTATGGGAGAAGTTAATGACTGAACAAGGATGTGAAAGGTAGCGGACATGGCCTGTCAGAAGGTACCGTTCCAGCATTTGAATGGAGTTGAAAATGGAGAAACAACAGAAAACCAATTCAAGAACGGCTGACGGTGGGGATCGAACCCACTTCTACAGAGTCCACAGAGAGCTTGGCCCCGTTGCCTAGCGCTGCACGTTAGCGAGCGTAGCTTCCGCTGTCGGTTACTACTTACTAGGTTTCGTTCACTATAAACTTCAAATTATGTACCAATTGCCTCGAAACCTTCGGGGAAAAGCCACATTTCGTGATGTCCACTTTTGACCTCTTGACTAATTCAGCTTCCCCCCCTCTAATGGGCGGCTTCGATGGCGTAGTTGTTAGTACGCTGAGCTTCTATATCCAAGGTCGCGGGTTCAAACCCGGCCTAAGTCGTCGGATTTTAAGAGCGTTAAAAATCCCTCAATATGCCTTCCTTTGGAAGGGAAGTAAAGCCGGCGGTGCCATGTCATCGATTTACGGTATGGCATGATAAAGAACCTTCAACTAATTTAAAAATCTTGTTGTTTTACATGAACGTTAATCTTGTGATCGTGAGCCTCGGGACCTCCTCTTTACGTGGAATCAGAACCACAGAACATGGCATTTCACTTCGAAAATCTCACACGCATTGACCGGGAATTGAACCCGGTCCACCTTGGTGAGAGGCGAATAGCTTGACCGCTGTAACAACAACTAATTACACTTGTGTGCAGCATAATTATAGGTTATATTTGACTAACGCTCTTAGCTTCCAACGTTCGTCACCAGGAGACGACTGTAGTGGCATCTAGTAACAACGTTCAGAACTAGTTGGTAGTTGACAGTGGTGTTTGGTAGCAAAAGTTGGAACTACTTGAAAATCGAAATGTCTGCAGTCCATACTTGAATTTAAAACAGATAACACACACTAATACAGCCACAACAATTAACACCGGTAATCAGACAGATTCTACACACACCCAAAGTTCACGGGGCTACATGACCGCATTGTCGCAGCCCCTAAACTGAGAAACCGTCAAACCAACCCCTCCTACGGTCAGAGCCGGATTTAGATTCCATGCACTCCTAGGCCCGTGGGTTTTTGCCACCCCTCTTCATACCATCGTGAAGAAGGGAGCATTTAGAGAGAAATGTCTTTATGAAGGTAATTTTAATTTTATTCTAATGTATCGGGAAGTAAAATCAATTAAATAAATTAAAATAATGAGTGAACTGTTTCTAAATTTGTATGTATAAACTATAAATAAATAGGCCAACGAGATATTAATAGTACATTATGCAACGAGCCTATAATGGCTATAATTAAGACGTGAGTATTTTTATAAAGCGAGCGTATGCAAGTTTTATAATTTCCATACGAGTGTCTTAATTACCATTATAGGCGAGTTGCATACGACTGTTTATGTTCGACGATAATTATAACATTATTATATGTTTTAACATAAATATTCATAAATATCTGTTTAGAGTCAAAGCCTCCGTGGCTTAGGCGGCAGCACGCCGGCCTCTCACCGCTGGGTCCGTGGTTCAAATCCCGGTCACTCCATGTGAGATCTGTGCTGGAAAAAACGGAGGCAGGCAGGTTTTTCTCCGGGTACTCCGGTTTTCCCTGTCAAACATTTCATTCCAGCAACACTCTCCACTATCATTTCATTTCATCTGTCATTCATTTAATCATTGACCCGGAGGAGTGCGTCAGGCTTCGGCAGCCGGCACAGTTCATATCCTCGCCGCTAGATAGGGGTTTCATTCATTCCATTCCTGACCCGGTCGGAGACTGGAAGCAGGCTGTGGATTTTCATTTTCATCTGTTGAGAGTCAGCCACTTGAATTTTGTGATCGGAGAGCGAGCGCTGGGTATAATATCTCTGGCTTTTAAGATCTCTGAACGACCGACGCATGCGCTCTGTGTGCTTGCAATGCCATATTATGCAGGCCATATGTTTACATCTGCCGTCCCTCAGTAATATTGTCACCGGAGTCGTTTGAAGGCAATGCACTGTGTAGAAATTAGGGTTGGTGATATTAAGGTACAGTGCTATTTCTTGTCTCATATTCGCCACTTTATTTACGCGAACATATGGACGGTGCGTATTCCATGTCGGTAATTTATTATAGTTCGATGTTGTGTTTATGCCCGACATGTTGGATTTTGAGCGCATGCGCGAAGGTATCGTTACCTAATTGGTCAATGAACGAGCTCTGATTGGCTGGAGAAACTGTATCATAATGAAAAACAGTGTTATAATGACTATCATTATGATGCAGTTTTCTGACACATAATAGTGAGGGTCAAACATAAAATAAGTCTTAAATTTTCTCCTAATAAATCATAAAGCATTCCTGTTCTAAAGCTGAAGTCGAAAAATCTTCTGTTGCAAAACATTGGTAGGAAAATGATGGACACAATATAAATTAGAAAAGTGTCAACATTATGGAAAGTTTAATTTAAAATTTTAAATCATAAAATTTTACGAAATTGGTTTAAAAAACTCATAAGTAGTAAAAGTCTGTTTAGTCTATTTTTAGCCTATTTTCATTTATGAAAAAAATAGGCTTATAAGATCACCATTTGACCGTGTGCCTGTGTGTGTGTGTGTGTGTGATTCGTGTGTGGATGTCCCCCTAATAAAATCTAAACGGCGGGAGCGATTTCAATGAAACTAGGTATGTTCATAGCACTATTCCGGACGACCCCGACCGTGCCCTTCAAATTTTGTTACGTCTCACCAATCCAACATGGCGGCTGTGTGAATTATTTCACCAGCATTCAATATCTCCGAAACTATTTCTGATATCACCCTGGAATTTTGTACGGAGATAAAGGGAACTACTGGAAGTTTACCTATATGATTTTTGAAAACCTGATAACTACAAAACCAACATGGCGGCCAAGCGAATTTGCGACTTTTAAATAGACGTTTCTCGCGATTTAACCTACCAAATGCAATGAAACTTGGTACAGTATATGTTTATACTCATTGTAATCCACTGACATCTAACTTGGTTCAATTGATTACATAACCACAAGATGGCGGATGTGCGAAATATTTCACCGGCATTCTATATCTCTGAAACTATTAGCGGTATCAACCTGAAATTTTGTACGGAGATAAAGGGCACTACTGGAAGTTGATCCATGAGACTTTCAAAAACCGGTTAACTTCAAAAGGAACCTGGCGGCCAAGCGAAATTGAAAGTTTTAAATATACTCTTCTCGCGATTTAGTGATTCAAATGCAATGAAACTTGGTTCAGCAAATGTTTAGCCTATATACTTTGTAATGCACTGGTAGCTAATTTAGTTAAATTGTTTACATAACCTCAAGATGGCGGCTGTGAGAATTTTTAAATTAAATTTTTATTTATTGTGTCGTAATCATGCGATCGAAGTGAAAGTTTGAATAATGAACCTACGCAATAATTTTTAATGGTACATGACTCTATGGCCTATACATTTAACAATCCAACATGGTGACCATCCGAAATATTTAGGCGGTTCTCGATATCTACGAATATATTATAGCAATCAAACTGAAATTGTGTATGTTCACAGTGGCAATTAATATAAGGAGGATATATGAGAATAGGCATTAGTTCTTCACGGAACTACTTGTTTAAATGTAAAAAATACTTTTAATTTTGGGCCCCTCAGCATGGTGCGTCCCTAGGCCGGGGCCTATGGGGCCTATGAGGCCTATTGGCTACGGTGCGTAGCGTAGTGAAGACAATCATGATCAACAATGCTAGTGTCTTTATGTGTAAGTGTTTGCAGAAAGCGAGTATCCAGAACATTAATCTTAATCTCATTGTGGGTAGCTCTATACACATCTTAAGACGAGCGGGAAACCATCCACTCTGTGTAATGATATTCGCGGTCGCATTGTGGGCCACAACACGGACGAGGAGGAATATCTTCATTAAATTACCTCTGACCCTCCACTTGGGATCTGCCTCCTAGAGACACTGCAGCCAACTTATATCATGTTGAAAGTCATTGCGGAATAGACAAAAATCCCTAGATTTCATTCACATTTTTGAAATTGAGTCGTCAAGTTACAAAACTCGTTTAATCCACTTGTGAAAAAGAATCATTTTCATGAGAAACGTTTCTCTGGACTTTGCCTCACGTATCTTTTGTGTTTGTTGTTTTCTACTTTATAGTTTGTGTTTTTGGTTTTGTGTTTGCTTTGTTCTATTACTTTTGATTTCTACTTTTTGATTTTCTTTCTTGATTTTGTGTTTTCTGATTTTGCTATTATGTATTTTGCTTTTTGCATTATGTTTCTTGTTTTTCGTTTGCTGATTTTGCTTTTGTTTTTGAATTTTGCTTTTTGCTTTGTGTTTCCTTTTTTATTTTCTGCTTTTGCTTTAGTGCTTGAATTTTGCTTTTTCCTTCGTGTTTTATTGGTTTTGGTTTTGTGTTTGTTTTCTTGAAAATCAAAATAAAACAAAAAACAAAATAAACCAAACAAAATCAAAATAAAACAAAATAAACAAAACAAAAAACAAAATAATTTAAAACAAAATAAAACGAAATAAAGTAAAACAGAACAAAAATCAAAAAATAAACAAAACCAAACAAAATAAAACAAAATAAAATAAAATAAAATAAAATAAAAGAATTAAATAAATAATTTTACGGCATGATCCTTATTCACAAGTGGATTAAACGAGTTTTGCAACTGGACGACTCAATTTAAAAACAAGTAGTTCCGTGAATAACTATACAGCCTATTTTCATATATCCTACTCATGTTAATTGCCACTATGAACATACAAAATTTCAGTTTGATTGCTGTAATAGATTCGTAGATATTGAGAATCGACTAAATATTTCGGATGATTGCCATGTTGGATTTTATATATGTAGGTCCTAGAGTTGTGTACTGTTGCATGAAGACTATTGTGTACGTGTAGCATTCAAACTTTAATCGCATGATTAGGACACAAGAAGTAACAACGAGATTTTAAAATTCCGCACAGCTGCCATCTTGTGGTTATGGAAACAATTGAAATAAATTAGATACCAGTGGATTAACATTCGTATAAGGATTTACTGTACCAAGTTTCACTGCACTCGGATGGTTAAATTGCGAGAAACGTCCATGTGAATATTTATACTTCGCGTCGCCGCCATGTTTGATTTGTGATCACCAGGTTATTTAAAGTCCTATTGGTGAACTTATGTTCATAGACCATATGAACATTTAAGAAAATCAGTTTGATTGCTATAATAGATTTATGTTCGACCCTGACTATTATGTGTCTAAAAACTGTATCATAATGATGGTCATTATAACACCATTATTCATTCTGAAACAATTTCTCCCACCAATCACAGCTCAAGAAACAGTTGTTTGACCAATTAGATAAGGATACCTTCGCGCATGCTCTCAAAATCCAACATGTCTATATAAATTACCGAAATTGCACCGTCCATAAGTTCGCGTAAATTAACTGGTGAATATGAGACAAGAAATAGCACTGTACCTTAATATAACTAAATCCAATTTCTATTCAGCGCGTTGATTTCAAACGACTACGGTGACAGTTTTGCTGAATACTGGTTCACGATCTGCACATCTGGCATTGAAGCACACAGAGCACATGCGTCGGTCGGCCAGAGAGCTTGGAACACGGATATATGCTACCTAGCGCACCAGCCGATCACAAAATTCTAGTTACTGAACAGATATTTATGAATATTTATGTTAAAACATGTAATAAAGTTATAATTATCGTCGAACATAAACAGTCGTATGCAACTAGCCTATAATGGTAATTAAGACACTCGTATGCAAATTATAAAACTCGCTAAAGCTCGTTTTATAAACATACTCATGTCTTAATTATAGCCATTATAGGCTCGTTGCATAATGTACTATTGTAGATATTCAGAGCCTTCTAAATATTTCGGATGGTCGCCATGTTGGATTGTTAAATGTATAGGCCATAGAGTCATGTACCTTTAAAGGAACATCATTGCGTAGGTTCATTATTCAAACTTTCACTTCGATCCCATGATTACGACACAAGAAATAAAAACTTAATTTTTAAATTCGCACAGCCGCCATCTAGAGGTTAAGTAAACAATTGAACTAAATTAGAAACCAGTGCATTACAATGTGTATGAACATTTCTTGTACCAAGTGTCATTGCGTTTAGAACATCAAATCGCGAGAAAGGACTATTCAAAATTTTCAAAATCGCTTGGAAACATGTTCGTTTAGTAGTTAACCGGTTTTTGAAAGGCTTATAGACGAACTTCCAGTAGTGCCCTTTATCTCCGTACAAAATTTCAGGGTGATATCGCTAATAGTTTCAGAGATATAGAATGCCGGTGAAATATTTCGCACATCCGCCATCTTGTGGTTATGTAAACAATTGAACGAAGTGAGATGTCGGTGCATTACAATGTGTATAAACATATACTGTACAAAGTTTTATTGCGTTTGGTTGGTTAAATCGCGAGAAACTTCTATTTAAAAGTCGCAACTTTGCTTGGCCGCCATGCTGGTTTTGTAGTTACCAGTTTTTCAAACGTCAGATAGGTGAATTTCTAGTAGTTCCCTTTATCACCGTACAAAATTCCAGGGTGATATCGGTAATAGTCTCAGAGATATTGAATGCTGGTGAAATATTTCGCACAGCCGCCATGTTGGATTGGTGAAACGGAACAAAATTTGAAGGGCACGGTCGGGGTTGCCTGGAATAGTGCTCTGAACTTACCGAGTTTCATTGAAATCGCTCCAGCCGTTTAGATGTTATTACGGACACACACACACACACCTCTCTCTCTCTCTCACACACACACACACACGGACAAAAGGTGATCTCATAAGCCTTTTCTTTTTTTCAAAATTGAAAATAGGCTAAAAATACTGTAAGTCACAAAACCTACAAATAATTTACAAGGTATTAAATGAAATGAATAGACATTAAGCATTATGAAGATGGTATTAAATATTATCCGAGTTGACTGATATTAATCTCCAATTCTAAGAGCTGCCTTGTCAAACATTAGAAAGTAGTTACAAAATTAAATTAACATGTACATGTTGCGTTATATCAATGATAACTTCGTCAGCGTGATAAATCTTAGAATCTATGTTAGCAAAACCCAAATATATTATGAGCCTTACAGTAGTCGCATATGATGTTTAACATGTGACATGTTATCCTACTATGTGTCTGCCGGGGGCATAAATCCCTTGTTAACAGTGAACTCTGTTGGTCATTGAAATAACTACTTGTAAAACTCTAGTGTCAATGATTTATTGTAGGAATATATTTTATGGGGCCTCAAAACCTTGAAGTAAACCGTATGCGATATGCATTCCACATAGGGCTGTATGTTTGGCAAACAGCTGTGTACCTAGCAGCGATCAATGGTTACGCCCAGACAGTCGTCTAACCTAGTAGTGACCAATGGTTTCGACCAGACAGCTGCCTAACCTAGTAGTGTCCAATGGTTTCACCCAGACAGTCGTCTAACGTAGTAGCAACCATTTGTTTCAACCAGACAGTAGGTATGTGCAACACCAATATTCCCACATATTCTATAAATCTAAATATAGTATTTCCAGCATTACACGTGTCAGTGAATTGATCTGCACATAGTTTCTCGTAAGCTATAATATAGTCCGCGTCACCTTAAATAACCTAGTAGTGAGCGAGTGGGCGAGTGAGCATTTGCATCAAACTGTAATTCTGTCGGGAATAAGCAACTCTACGCAACTATTCAAACCACCTGAGTTAAGCACGTGTTTAGGGATGTGCCAAACATATCATTTATCAAAGGCTGAGCCACCCGCATGCCCTTTGGTAATCAGATCGATTTCAATGCATACCAGCTCGTCGCAATTGACAAAGAGATGTGCAACATTTCGTACATATTCTACAGTACAAGTCTTTACAGAGTGTTTCAAAATTCCCATTGCAAACTTTGAGGGCTTGTATTAGGGACCAAAACGGTTAGTTTAGCATATGAACTTGTGTCCCCTAACGTTCTTCACAGTGTTGCCAAATCTTGAAATGGGAAAGAACTAAACCCTACGCTTTAAAACACCAGAAAAGCACCAGCTGGACTCGATGATTCAAAACACTAGAAAAACACCAAAAATTATAAATATATAAACGGCTTTTTACTTACATTTATTTCATTAAAAATCATCTTCTTCACTTGCGGAGCCTGCTACCGCTATTACATCTTTAGAGCAGGAAGGTGTAATACTGCTGTAGCTCTACATACTTCCAATTTTGGCCACTATTATATCCTTCGAAAGTTCGTAGTCGTGATAGCATTTTCCCTCTGTTTTTAGTCCAAATCACAGAATGGAATGCAATTTTTAGCCTACTTTTCACATTTTGCAAAAATGAGGAAAAAGTAGACTTATGAGATCGATCCGGGAAAATGTGTGTCTGTCTGTCTGTCTGTCTGTCTGTCCTTCCGTCTGTCTGGCTGTGTGTGTGTCCCCCCCTATCAACTCCTAAACGGCTGCAGCAATCAAAACCAAATTTAGTATGAGTAAAGATGTGCACCGGAATAGCTCACGTCCATATTTGAAAATGATGTCAGTGCTACCAACTGCTGAACAAACGCACTAGAAATTTGAGCTCCATGTTGGATATCTTGCAAGGTATGCATGGGAGCTATTCCAAAATTGGCACACATGTAGATAAGACTATTTCAGTTTAATTTCCAGGAGGCCAACCATGACAGTGTTGCCAAAATAATTTTAAGCCTTCTGATAGGTCCAATGTTTAAATGCATATAACTTCTACACTATCAATCGGATTTCAACCAAATATTGTATGTAATATCTGTACATAAACAGATATGACTGAGCGTATTCTTAAGAGCCACCAGGGCTGCCAACTGTTAATAATTGCTCTCTCTATTTTTTTTTTATCCAAATACCAATATATCAGAAAGTATACAAGCCAACAGCTTTAAACTATGCACACGTATATTCTGACATTTTAGATTAATTTGGAGTAACTTATATACGTCAGGTCTACCAACATGATTATAAGCCTGCTGATAGTACCAATTTTTAAATACATATAACTTCTATACTATCAGTTGGATTTCAACCAAATTTCGTATGTGCTATGTGTACCATAACAGATATGACTATAAGTATTGTTAAGAGCAATCAGGGCTGCCAACTGTTAATAAATGCTGTCTATATTATTTTACCCTAATATCAATATATCAGAAAGTATGCAAGCCAACAGCTCTATACTTTGCACACGTATAGCACCTGACATTCTAGATTAATTTGGAGTAATTAATACAAGGCAGTGCTGCCAACATGATTCTATGCCTGCTGATATGTAAAATTTTAAAATACATGTAACTTCTTTACTAACAAATGGATTTCATCCAAAATTGGCCAAACAAGATATCATAATATTTCAGATTATTTCTGACCAGCACACGCATGGTATTGTTGGCAACATGCTTTTACGCGTGCTGATAGATCCAGTGTCTAACTGCATGTAACGTCCATTGGACTTCAACCAAATTTTGTATTCTGTACCTTAAGAGGTGGAACTAATAATATATTCAGTCACCAGGGCTGCCAACTGTAGTGCTCTATTAGGCTACATTATACCAGGTATATTTTGAACTAATTAGATATTTCGATATTACCAACTTAATTTCGTCATTATTCTAGATAGGTTCATATAGTGTAGAATAATCATTGGCATGAAAAGTAGGCTGTATAGTTCTTCACGGAACTTCTTGTTGAACTTTCATTCGCTTTCTTTGTTTTGTTTTCACCAATTAAACTTGGCTAAACACTCTCCCAAAATCTGCATTAGAGTGAGCGAGCGAAAGTACATAAACTGCCTTCACATGAAACTGGGAAATCCCTTGAAAAACTGAGAAGAGAATAGATGATAGGTGGATTCTTTGTACAAGTGCACTTGCACTGAGCCCTGCATTTTGCGCTTACTTAGCACTTATGCACGAGGATGAGAATTTCAGGGACTTCCCCTGTTGATCTTGACACGTGTAAGGCTGAACATTGCCTATCTTAATTGATTAACTTTATTAAAACTATGACATGGATTCCAGGATTTACTTATTTGTCATAGGAGACAATTTCATGGAAAAATCCGTTGAGCACCAGATTTGGCACTGGTTTTATTGAAATAACACCAGTATTTTGCTATGGCGCTATTACAACATTTCTGGTACCAGACGAACTTCAGAAACACCCGATCTGGTGCTAAAAACACCAAATTGGCAACACTGCGTTCTTCCCGCTACCCACAAAAAAAACACCACTGCACACGTTCACAGCTCGCGCATTTTCGACGCTCCGTTCGACTCCTGCTGCCTATCGTTTCGGTCCAATTACAGGTGTGATGACCACCGACGTCAATAGAGACATGGTTCCTCCGTACCATGTTCTGGTACACACGATCACCAATCTCTGGTCCTCCAACGAAACTAATGGATCACATGTTTTGCTCATCAGGGAGCATCTTCAGATCCAAATATACAAGACAAATAGCTCTACAAAACACTACGAAATCTATAGCAACACACACAGTTAGTCTCTGCTTTTTTTTCCATGAAAAATCAAAATTGTTCTTATCCCTCCCTATATTATTCTTCTAAGGTCCCATTTCAGTTTTGTACCGAAAATAAGGTCCCATGAAAACCAACCTACATATATGGGGTACCTACAGGTTCAGCATAACCCAATACGTAAGCGAAACGCACTCTCTTACTCTTTAAATGCCTCACAATTAAATAAATACCTTAAAACATGTATTTTTACAATGAAATAATGAAAGAATGCAACACGGTAACCATGGTAACAGAATCTCACAGGTCCATATATTTCTGTAAGACGCAATGCAATTCCAATTATTACATTACTGTGAAAGTTTCCAGACGGTTATAAGGTTATCACTGAACCAAATTAAGCTGTAAAATTCAGCAATACATACAGTATAATGCGCTTAAGGGGGTCAAGGGGCACTCTAGAATTTTCTTCACGCAATTTTCACGTGTGAGTGTGGTACGAAAGTCTTCTTCATCCGACTATAAAGGGTCTCCGAAAACCACATTTAAAGGCCCTTAAATTAACAGTGTCTGTGATATTCCTAGAAAACTAACTTCGCTCTAATATACCTATGAAGGAATGAAAAACCCCTAACCACTGCACCAGCAGCTGAATTGATCAAGTCTGATTATTCATACCAAGGATAAATCAGTCATAGCAATCATGATTGAGATTTTGCTAAGTGCACTCTTTACAACTAGAATATTCGCGGGCGAAGCCGCGACGGGTAAAAAAAACCTACAGTATGTCAAAGTTAGGCGATATTATTAAGGATCGTCAGTGATAAAACACAATTAGTTCCTGTTATAATAAATTACTTATTACCTTAAATCAATATATTTTACATTAAAACAGTAATGGTTTCGGTCACATTGTCAACGTCTACAGCGTGGTATAGGATAAGTAAATGTGCAATAACATACACTTAGTAAGATTTTGCCATAACAGAGGATACTAAAAATATTTTTGTTCCAAAAGATCACAAAGTAAAATTTCAAAAACAGATCAGTTAAAAATATGTTAAGAAAAAACACGAACAAAAAAATCTTGATAAAACGGCGTTGAATTGAAGAGATCTAAAACGAAGGTTTTTTTTGGCGGTTTCGGTGACGTAGTCGGTAGCATGCTGAGCTTCTATGCCCAAGATCGCAGGTTCAAATCCGGTCTGAGTCGTCGGATTTTTAAGAGCGTTAAAAATCCCTCAGTATGCCTTCCTTCGGAGGGGAAGTAAAGCTGGCGGTCCCATGTCAGAGATTTATGGCATGTTAAAGAACCTTCCACTAATTACACCTGTGTGAATCTAAATTGTATAGGTTAAGAATGTAAACAACGCTCTTAGGTCCCTACGTTCGTTGCCAAGAGTCGACTGCGGTGGCATTTGGTAGCTAAGTTCTAAACTAGTAGTCGTTGACGGTGGCGTTTGGCGGCAAAAGTAGTAACTATTTAAAAATTCAAAAGTCTGCAGTCCTTACTTGAATTAAAAAACGGATAACACACACTAATACAGTCATCACAATTAACACCGGTTATCAGACTGATTCTACACACACCCAAAGTACACGGGGCTACATGACCGCGTTGTCGCAGCCCCTAAACTTAAGAACCAACAAACACCAACCAAAATATTTTTCCGTTCTGTTTTCGTATTCTTGTTTCTCAGTTTAATTTCTTCTTTTTAGATCTCTTCAATTCAACGCCGTTTTATCAAGATTTTTTCTTATAAATAATTCATGTTTTTTTGGGCTAATGCCGTGTGAAATCAAATTAGAACCATACGTTTCGGAGATACCTTGCCTCCTTTCTCAATGTAATCAAACAATGTAGCCCAAGAAAGTATATCAATGAGATTACAAAAAATAAGAAAAATATAGATAAATTCCTCTGTTCGTCAGCAGAGAACAGCTCCCAGAAATTACTGTATGGACCATGGTAGAACGAAACGCATGGTTCTAATTAATTAATTTATTTATTATTTATATAGTAATCCGAGCCGTGAAAGCCTTAATCAACATATAAGATTTTTCATGTTTTTCCTTAACATATTTTGTAACAGATCTGGTTTTTGAAATTTTACTTTGTGATCTTTAGGAACAAAAATATTTTTAGTATCCACTGTTATGGCAAAATCTTACTAAGTGTATGTTATTGCACATTTACTTATCCTATACCACGCTGAGAAAGGTGACAAAGTGCCCGAAACCGGTACGGTTTTAATGTACAAGATATGGGCACTTATGGAGTATAGGTTGTACGGATATTTTTTCTCGAAATGTGATTTTTTACATCAATTATGGGTAAATCGACGGTGCTGATCACGAATATACTATTAGTTGTGCACCCACATCTAACGCCCTTGAAGGACGAGGGTTCGATTCCCCTCCCAGGTACTCGAATTTGCTACGAATAACCCGGATCTATACGGCATTTCGTAGATATAAATTGTATGAAAACGTTTCTTACTTCGGATGTGCGAAACGTCATCCTTAGTGCCCTGGAATGTCGGAGTTCGATTCCCCTTCCAAGTACTAAGTGGAATAATTGAATTCAGGATCTCCGGCCCGGATCGGAACAGTATTGTGTAGATAATCCGGGTCATTCATCGCAAATTTGAATTTATGACTTGGTACCTGTGAGGGGAATAGATCCCGCGTCCCTCAAGGGCGTTAGGTGTGACTTTTCGCACTGCGAATGTACGAAACGTCTCCATACTATTTTTCTTCAATCCAGCTCAAAAGAACAGATTCACTAGGTCTATTAGCTTTTAAAACTTCACTTTGACACTTCTCACAAAAATATTACACCAGCACGGAACGCATGTAACGCCAAAGGTATCGAGACTAGAAGCCACCTAACACTGCCTGTGACGCGACCGTTACGCACTTACCCCCCTTCCCACACGTGACACGTGTGCGTGAATCATCGCGTACCACAGCAAAACATGTGACTCATATACTCATTTGAGAATAGCTGGAGTTTGAAAAGGTTGAATCTTAAAACAAAAAACTTTTCTTAATAAGAAATGGTTTTGTTAGGAGCAACCTAACAACGATACCGATGGCGGGTTAAAGCGTAGGGTTTAGTTCTCTCCCATTTCAAGATTTGGCAACACTGATTAGTACAGCGCAAGACACCATCAGACAAGTGACCGGTACAATAAAAACTGTTTTGACCATTTAAATACAATCACATATTCACTTCAAAACAAGAAAGTTTGGAGATCAATCACCAATTCCAGTATTTTAATAAAACATCACATGAGTCGTCCAATTGCAAAACTCGTTTAATCCACTTGTGAATAAGGATCATGTCGTAAAATTATTTATTTATTCGTTAATTCCCCATAAGGAGAGCATTACGACACAATCATTTTTCATGTTTTATTCTGGCCCTTTCTTCTTCCCCCCCCCCCCCCAAAACCCCTCATGTATACACTATGCTTCGTTATTTATTTAATAATTTAATTTAATTTAGTTTATTTTACTTTGTTTTATTTTGTTTTATTTCGTTTAAAATTATTTTGTTTTATTTTGTGTTTTGTTTTTTGTATTGTTTTATTTTGTTTTTGGTTTTATTTTGTTTTGTTTATTTGTTTTTATTTTATTTTGTTTTAGTTTGATTTTGTGTTGTTTATTTTTTATTTTGTTTTCCCAGAAAACAAACACAAAACCAAAAACAAAAAACACGAAATACAAAAGCAAAACACAAAAACAAAAGCAGAAAACAAAAAACGAGAAACACAATGCAAAAAGAAAATTTCAAAAAAACACAAAACCAAGAAAGAAAAGCAAAAAATAAAATTCAAAAGCAAAAGCACAAAGCAAACACAAAACCAAAAACCAAAAACACAAAGCAAAAGTAGAAAACAACAAACACAAAAGATACGTGAGGCAAAGTCCAGAGGAACGTTTCTCATGAAAAGGATTCGTATTTACAAGTGGATTAAACTTTTCTTTGCAAGTGGATGACTCACATAGACCACAACTAACACATATTGACGAGTTGAACTATCTCAACTCATACTGCAACTAAAGTGTGCATATTGTAAATATTTTCGCCCATACTTTCTGACACAAATTTTTGGGCCTAAGTGCAATGAATCTGATGATGATCGCTTGACGATTGAAACTGATCAACCAAGTGTATTTATTAATCTTATGGTTTTTCTTTTCGGAATTAGGGAATAACCCATCTCATTTGGGTACAATCATGTTGACCGACTGAAAAGCGTCAAACATCCGTTTACTAAAGTGACACTGAAAATGGCATGAAACACCATGTATTCGTTGACTAAAAGAAGTGGAGCAGTAACGATGTCAGTGAGTCGAGTCGAAGAAAAGTGACAGTCAGTCTGAAAGACTAGACTTTGTATCATTTTAAATGCTACAAATGCTGAAAAATACTAGAAAGGCTGGAGGCTTCTCGCTTCGCTTGAAGCCAAAGACTCTCGACATGTTCGAAAATTATCTGCATAATACTTATCTTGCTTATCTTGTTTCAGATTACTCGCGAACGGCAAGTGCAAACCAAGGGCAAAGCAAGGATGCCATCACGCTCACCACACGGGGACGTGCTCCTTCCATCCAGTCTAAAAACACTTATAATGGGCGATGTATTGATAGAGATATGCTCTCGCGGACTTTTTTGTAGAACTTTTCATGCTGACCAATTCTTACGCTCATAGTATATTGATACTTTTAACGGTTTGCCCAGCGTAAGCTTAAGAAGCGCACGGACGCCAAGTTTGTTTTTGACTTTTTTAGCCTATTTTCGATTTTTGCAAAAAATGAAAGTAGACATGAGATCACTACAGGGTGAAAAAAGTGTGTCTGTCTGTGTGTATGTGTGTGTGTGTGTGTGTGAGTGTGTGTACTCTGAATGTATGTCCCCCCTATCAATTCGAACACGGTGAGCGCAAATTGAACGAAATTTGGTACAAAGGTACCACTAGCAAAGGACACTTCAGTGTCATGTTTCATATCGCCGCCATCTTGACGGAAACGTAATGGCGGGCACTCAAATGTCCAAAGCTTAAATCAAATTACGACTAACCTAATCATCCGATCTCTACCAAATTTTGCAACAACATACCTTTATGGAGGGAGCATCCTTTGACAAATCTAATAGGTCATTAGCCTAATAGTTTGCGGATGGCGGCCATCTTTGTGTGAAAATCGATTGCCCCTATTAATTCGAACACGGTGAAACCGAATGGAACGAAATTTGGTACAGAGGTAGTACTAGCAAAGGGCACCCCAGTGTCATGTTTTATATCGCCGCCATCTTGACGGAAAGGCAATGGCGGCCACACAAATATTCAAAGCTTATATCAAATTACGACTAACCTAATCATCCGATCTCTACCAAATTTTGCAACAACATACCTTTATGGAGGGAGCATCCTTTGACAAATCTCATAGGTCATTAGCCTAATAGTTTGCGGATGGCGGCCATCTTGGTGTCAAAATCGATTACCCCTATTAATTCGAACACGGTGAAACCGAATGGAATGAAATTTGGTACAGAGGTAGCACTAGCAAAGGGAACCCCAGTGTCATGTTTTATGTCGCCGCCATCTTGACGGAAACGTAATGGCGGCCACCCAAATGTTCAAAGCTTAAATCAAATTACGACTAACCTACTCATCCGATCTCTACCAAATTTTGCAACAACATACCTTTATGGAGGCAGCATCCTTTGACCAATCTAATAGGTCATTAGCCTAATAGTTTGCGGATGGCGGCCATCTTTGTGTCAAAATCGATTACCCCTATTAATTCGAACACGGTGAAACCGAATGGAATGAAATTTGGTACAGAGGTAGCACTAGCAAAGGGCACCTCAGTGTCATGTTTTATATCACCGCCGTCTTGACGGAAACGTAATGGCGGCCACACAAATGTTCAAAGCTTAAATCAAATTACGATTAACCTAATCATCCGATCTGTACCAAATTTTGCATCAACATACCATTATGGAGGGAGCATCCTTTGACCAAACTAATACGTCATTAGCCTAATATTTTGCGGATGGCGGCCATCTTTGTGTGAAAATCCATTCCCCCTATTAATTCGAACACGGTGAAACTGAATGGAACGAAATTTGGTACAGAGGTAGCACTAGAAAAGGCCACCTCAGTGTCATGTTTTATATCACCGCCATCTTGACGGAAACGTAATCGCGGCCACCCAAATTTTAAAGGCTAAAATGTAATTACGACCAACCTAATAATCTAGTCTCTACCAAATTTTGCAACAACAAATCTTTATGCGGGAAGCATATTCTGACCAAACTGCTAGATCATCAGCCCAATAGTTTGCAGATGGTGGCCAAGTATGTGTGCAAATCGATTCCCCCTATCAATTCAAACACGGTGAAACCGAATTGAACGAAATTTGGTATAGAGGTAGCACTAGCAAAAGGCACCTCAGTGTCATGTTTTATATCGCCGCCATCTTGACGAAAACGGAATGACGGCCACCCAAATGTTAAAAGCTTAAATCAAATTTCGACCTTCCTAATAATTTGATCTCTACCGGATTTTGCAACAACATGCCTTTTTGTGGAAAGCATCTTATGACTGACTACAAGGTCATCAGCCCAATAGTTTGCAAATAGCGGCCATGTATGTTTGCAAATCCATTCCCCAGATCAATTCAAACACGGTGAAACCGAATTGAATGAATTTTTTTTACAGAGGTAGCACTAGCAAAGGGCACCTCATATTCATGTTTAATATCCCTATAGCACGTTGTATTTCAACAAGCTACTACAACCAACATTCAATTATACTCCTTGAAAAGGACAAAGAGTTATAACAATACCCATGCATTTAGGAGAAAGTAGGCTATATGTGCATTACTGAACATCTTGTTTTCACTGAAATCGTTACTGCTTGGCTTCCTTTGATCAGACATAAATTATTTTCTACAGAATCTTTCCTCGAGATATCCTTTACAGAATGGTGAAAACCGCATCAAAATCCATCCAGTGGATTACCCATGACATCCGAGAATCAGGGATTTTGTCTTATACTAACGAAGTAGAGATTGTCGGGGAACACATGCACCAAGCGGTATTATGACGTCACACACCTCAGTTCATCTGGGTACATTTCGTCCCGTCACCGTAACGTAACGCCAGACCCCAGCGTATCGATGAAGTCGACAAGATCATTTAAAATGAAAAAAAAAATGCCGTCCGTGCGCCTTTTAAGCTTACTCTGGGTAAACCGTTAAAGATAGTTAGGCGTAAAAATTCCTCTCGGCAAGCCGGAAGGCGAAGGTAGATTTCACCGGGCAAACTAGGAGATAGGCTATAACAAGCAGAATATGCAGGTTTCCGTAGAAGGATCAGACCACATTTATTACGAAAAAGTATTTTACAATTGGAGCATAATTACATTCGTTTTTCGTCTTTTTATCCATATTTTTAACATTTTATTGTCTTAAGGGGACGGTAAACTTCTCGTCATTTGGGGTCCATTTTTAGCCTATTTTCAATTTTGAAAAAAAAAATGCTTATGAGATCACCTTTTGTCCGTGTGTGTGTGCGTGTGTGATGGTGTGTGTGTGTCCCCCTCCTAATAACTTCTAAACAGCTGGAGCAATTTCAATGAAACTCGGTAAGTTCATAACACTATTCCGGGCGACCCCGACCGTGCCCTTCAAATTTTGTTACGTCTCACCAATCCAACATGGCGGCTGTGCGAAATATTTCACCAGCTTTCAATATCTCCGAAACTATTACCGATATCACCCTGGAATTTTGTACGGTAATAAAGGGAACTACTAGAGTTTCACCTATGTGACTTTTGAAAACCTGGTAACTACAAAACCAACAAAGCGGCCAAGCGAGTTTGCGACTTTTAAATGGACGTTTCTGGCGATTTAACCAACCAACCGCAATGAAACTTGGTACAGTATATCTTTAGACACATTGTAATGCACCGACATCTAACTTCGTTCAATTGTTTACATAACCTCAAGATGGCGGTTGTGCGAAATATTTCACCGGCATTCTATATCTCTGAAACTATTCCGGATGTCACTATGAAATTTAGGAAGGAGATAGAGGGCACTACTGGAAGTTCATCTATGAGACTTTCAAAAACTGGTTAAATACAAAACTAACATGGTGGCCAAGCGAATTTGAAAGTTTTAAATAGAATTATCTCGCGATTTGATGATCCAAACGCAATAAAACTTGGTACAATATATGTTTATACACATTGTAATGCACTGGTATCTAAGTTAGTTCAATTGTTTACGTAACCTCAAGATGGCGGCTGTGCGAATTTCGAAAATTAAGTTTTTATTTCTTGTGTTCTAATCATGCGCTCGAAATCAACTTTTGCATAATGAACGTACACAATAATCATCATCTAATAGTACATAACTCTATGGCCTAGATATATTAAAATCCAACATGGCGACCATCCAAAAAATTTAGACGGTTCTCAATATGTATTAATCTACTACAGCAATTGAAATTTTGTAAGTGTATAGAGGCTATAAACATAAGTTCACCTATGGGACGTTCAATAACCTGGCGAGTACAAATCCAACATGGCGGCGACGCAAAATTTAAATATTCAAATGGACGTTTCCTTTGTTTTAACCATACGAGCCAATGAAACTTGATACGGTACATGCTTATACATAGTTTAATCGACTGGCATCTAATTCATTTAAATTATTTTTATAACGACAAGATCGCGGCTGAGCGAAATTTAAAAAACCCGATTTTATTTCTTGTGTCCTAATCATGCGATTGAAGTTTGAATAAAACACCTACATAATAATGTTCATGTAATAGTACATAAATCTAAGGCCTATAATATAAAAATCCAACATGGTGACCATCCAAAATATTTAGATGGTTCTCAATATCTACGAATCTAATACAGCAATCAAACTGACAATTTGTAGGCTATGTTGATAGAGGCAATTAATATTTGTAGGATATAGGAAAATAGGCTATTGATTTCTTCACGGAACTACTTGTTGTACTTGTGGTCACACTGTCCTTATGCAAGGTTTCGACACTGATGTGTAACTATCTAACGGTCTGGTACTTCACGCAAAATTTTATCTCCCGCAGAGATGTTGGTTGGTTCCTCAGTTTAGGGGCTGCGACAACGTGGTCATGTAGCCCCGTGTTGTTTGGGTGCGTGTAGAATCTGTCTGATAAACGGTGTTAATTGCGATGGCTGTATTAGTCTGAAATCGAGGTAAGGACTGCAGACGGTCAATTTCAAGTAGTAGTTCCTAATTTTGCTACCTAATACTACCGTCAACGACATCTGGCTGTGAACTTGGTTACTAGATGCCACCGCAACTAGCAACTCAATGAACGTTGGAACTTCCCCTCCGAAGGAAAGCATAGTGAGGGATTTTTAGCGCTCTTACAAAATCGGACGGCTTTGAACCCACGACCTTGGGCATACAAGTTCAGCATGCTAACAGTTACGTCACCGAAGCCGCTTCCCACAGAGTCAGATGGAATACTGAATGTGATCTCGTGCAATGGCGTTGTCATGGCAACCTCTGACGGCTCATCCCTTATGGATTTAGTAGCGTTGTCAAGGCAACCTCTGATGGCTCTTGACATTTTCTTCTAATTCCGAAATCATTTTGCTCATATCATGTTGTAATGGTGGGTCATATCAAAAATTCTTTCAGACAAAAGTTTTAGGTAGTAATTATTAGGGGAATATTGTCCATTTTGTACGGTTTTGATATTGTGCTTATTAAAAGCGATATGACTAAAGTTTTCCAAACAAAAAAAATTCCCACCCCTTTGGTCAATGTTTGGTGCTATCAAAAAACTTTTCAAACATCAATTTTGGCCCTTATCAGACACATAGTATGAACTTTGAATGGCATTGATATTTCACATATTAAGAGAGTTATAGCAATATTTCACTTTTTCGAAAAAAAAAAGCCCCCTATTTTCACCCCCCTTCGACCGATTTTACCTATTAACGAACTCGACCGAAATTTTATAGAGATTCATATTATGTAAAGAATGCAAAGTGATTGGTGCAAAATTGCGGTGGTTATCGTGTCCACAAAAAGTGATATGTATCTACATATATTGTGTCTGTATGAGCAGGGCTCATCACGATACGAAGTAAAGATTATAGGATATTATCAATAATCTAACTAGTTAAAAGATCCCAGGACCAGTAAGATGGCAGGCGAAGATATAGCCGAGATACGAGGTGCACAGTAAAGGAATCGAATCCCGTATGAATAAGAAAGGAACAGTATTTTTAAAGGCTTGAGAATATAAGCCGGAAGAAACTTTCATAAGTTGAATCATGGCAAGTAATATCTGAACGCAAGTCGAAGCCAGATGAATCAGTTGGTTATCATATCAAGAACGTCCAAAAGAGCCATGGTGTTGACTCACAGTACGCAAGGAGCTTAGGGGATTTTGGTAGTGACTAAGACCTCGTACAGATGCAGGGGAAGTCCCACGCGATGCTGATACAAGCAGTATTACGACGATATTAGCAATAGGTAGGGTCTGCAATGTTGTGAAATAACCACGATTACTGGAAATACAAAAAAAAATTATTAACATTGGAGTACACCAAAAGATGTGATAATTGAGAAGAGAATTTTTAAACTTATAAAATTGTCTAATTATTGAGCAGATAAAAAGTGTTAATTCAACACTGCGTCATTTGGCCTTCGCGAACGAATCCGGCGGCAGGTGGCAAGATATTGATAAAGTGATCGCCCACTCCTAGTTGAATTAGTTTGGAATTTTTAGCCTACTTTCGATTTTTGCAAAAAATGAAAGTAGACTTATGAGATCAACACAGGGCGAAAAAAGTGTGTCTGTCTGTGTGTGTGTATGTGTGTGTGTGAGTCTGTGTGTGTGTATGTGTGTGTGTGAGTCTGTGTGTGTGTGTGTGAGTGTGTGTACTCTGAATGTCTGTCCCCCCCTATCAATTCGAACACGGTGAATGCGAATTGAACGAAATTTGGTACAAAGGTAGCACTAGCAAAGGACACCTCAGTGTCATGTTTTATATCGCCGCCATCTTTACTAAAACTGAATGGCGGCCACTCAAACGTTCAAAACGTAAAATCAAATAACGACTAACCAAATCATCCAATCTCTACCAAATTTGGTAACAACATACCTTCGTATAGGATGCGTCTTGTGACCAAACTACAAGGTCGTCCGCCATACCATTTCAGGATGGCGGCCGTGCGAATTATGCAAACTTTATAATCCATATCATGGGACCCACCAGTTCCGATTATCGAGCCGAGAATCGTTTTAACTGTTCTAAAGGAAGAGGCACGTACGAAATTAAAAGTTTATTTTGTAATACTATAGTGCAGACGTGATTTTAAAAAGCTCAGCTGATTCATTAATAAGACAAGATGGCAGCGGATATCTTGTGCCTGACTTATATTTCACTAATTTGAGTATTGAATGCAATATAGCGTACTGATAAAAAATAAATAAACTTTGTATGAAATGCTTTATACATAAATAATATACTCCAGTGATGAAATCGTTTAGTATAAATCATTATTTGCTAACAAGTTCTATGTAAGTCATTTTAAATAGAACGATATTCGTTGACACAATTAGCTCAGTGGTAGAGCGATAGCCTGTCGCTCAGATTCCTATGGTTCAAACCCGATCAGAGCTAGTTTTTTTGCTTGAAATGTTATATGTTTATTGTTTTGTAATGACTCAGATGTTTTAAAATTAAGCGTTATATTGTGCAAATTATGGTGTAAAATATATATTTAATTAAAACATAATTCGCCAGCAGATTTACTCGAGACATCTAGCTGCCAAAAAGGTAACTTCCAGATTTTATTGAAAAGTTTCTTCTTCTGGCCGCTAGAATGCACTCGCTCTGTTAGGATTATATTGTTCGATATTTCACCACTAGATGTCCCGACTAGTCTACGTGGGGATCCATTGATTACTATACCATTATCATTCTATGCGCATCGAATTTGAAGAATGACAAGTTGATACTACGATACATTTTAACTTTTTATTTTAAAGGGTTTGTAACAGCCTATTTTGCGTTACTTGAAAATGTTATTAAGCGTTATATTGTCCACATTATGGTGTAAAATATATATTTAATTAAAACATAATTCGCCAGCAGATTTACTCGAGACATCTAGCTGCCAAAAAGGTAACTTCCAGATTTTATTGAAAAGTTTCTTATTCTGGCCGCTAGAATGCACTCGCTCTGTTAGGATTATATTATCGAAAATATCCACATAGTTTGTATACACACGTCTCTGTAGGGTCATGGAAAGATTTGTTAATTCAATTAGGGTTGTGAAAGCCATGCACAACCAGACGTGTAAAGACATGCCTCAACTCAAAGTTGGATGTTGCCCACGGCAGGTCGTAATAATAATAATAATAATGTTATTGGTTTTACATCCCTTTTAACTACTGATGCTTTTAGAGACACCGGGGTGCCGGAATTTTGGCCCGAAGGGGATCTTTAACGTGCCAGTAAATGTACTGACACGGCTCCCTCGCATTTGTGCACCCTCAAATGCCAGCTGACTGCGCCAGGATACGAACCTGCAACCTAGGGCCCAGCAAGCGAGAACGTTACCGCTGAGCCACGCCGCCAGTCCGGTCGATTATGTCTCCAGATCCATAACATTCTTGATATACTTCTTATCTTTCTTTCTTTCTTCAATGATGGTAGCAGTTTTTATCTAGGTCGTGGCGTTTGGTAGAGGTAAATCGTTTCTAAGGTCTTGAACAAAGAATAGTTCTATTATACTCTTTGATAATAACAACGAGTTATAACTACACTCATACATTTAGGAGAAAGTAGGCTATATGTTCTTTACTGAACATCTTGTTTAGAAAAGAAATGAACGATCGATTTCCAAAACCAGAGATATTTTTTGAACCTAGAGACTCTGAGGAGCACAGGGATAATTTTTTATAATCCGCTACGAGGATTACTTAAGACGTTAATTTCCATAAAGATGAAGCAGACTATTTTAGGTTCCGATCAAATAAATAGCCCGTCAGCCAAAGCAGAAGCATTCTGTTCTAAACGAGCCCTAGTGGAGGGTCGTTCTGTTTCGACAATTATTCAGTCGTATCAAACCTGAGGAGGCTGTTGTGCTGTCTCAACCAACATTCAGTCTTACGAACCCTAGCAGAGGGTCGTGCTGTCTCAGCATACATTCAGTCTTCAGCGACCGCATAGGCGGGTCATACTGTTTCAAGAAACGTCAAGTACGCAGTCTTCAGTGAACCTCTGTGGAGGGTTTGCTGCGTCCAGAAGTATTCAGTGTACAACAAACACCGGTAGGGTGTTAAACTGTTCGAGAGCACCAGAGTTCAGTTACCGTAAGCGCCAAGAGGGTGTTAGACTGTATCGCAAATACATTCGAAACGTGTGGAGTTATTACGAAAATAATAGAGTCAGAACTGCCCATGCTTGGGAGGTTCAGGACATTAGGGACGTTAGTTCAAAGTGTTACAAGTCAATAGTAGCGGTAACCGTTTCGAAGCAAGTTCAGTCTTCGAAAACATTAAGTTGAACGAATCCGAGTAAGGAGCTCAGAGATAAACATTTAAAAGTGGGAGGAGAACTAAAGAATTAAGTACTGTGGAGTACTTGTTTGAAATTAGACTGCGATTCTAGAGGAACGTTAGTTACGAAAGAAATATGGCGATATTATATTGCCGTAGCCGTATTGAGAAAGTATCGCACCAGTACAAATAAAGTCGGGGCCGATTGGAATTAAAGATAGACATTAGAAAGAGGACTTACCGAGGTGAACAGGAAATCAACGGGTAGGAGGTCAGAGACTGTCAATCATTCAAGCAGAGGGTTAGGATCAAGCCAGATATTTGCCAACGCCTACATTCCTTGCATGAGACAAGTGATGAGAGTATAAGGCGTGTGAATTAGGAAATAGATAATCACAGTGTGTGTGAAAGGCATTAGTTCATGCCAGAGTTAAAATTGTGTATAGATAAAATTTTACAAGTGTTTTACAAGTGTTTAAATTTTTGTATAAGTACATAATTATAATTTAACATGTTTACATCCCCCAAGAAAGGGTTTTAAAGGAAGTAGAAACGTGTGAACATTTTGTGAATTGCGAAATCAAAATGTATATGAAAAGTGTCGCAATGGGTTAGAAATACTACTATTGTGGTCGAAAGGATCCATCACCATTGGCAGGAAATCACCTAAAATGTAACTACAACCTTTACATTATGAAGTGTATTTTGGGGTCGTGTGTCCTTAAAAATCGATATATCAAACGTTTAGGGAAAGGAATTAATATGTGAAAAATAATGATTTGGGGAAAAACGGATTTGAATCGATATTTAGCGGGACGAATCAAATATTGTGGATTGTAAAATGGTAAATACCAGTAGATTGTGATAAGAGTAGGAATCTCTTAAGTTAATGATATGAAGTTGTTGAATTGGTATGTTCAAAATAGATAAATTGTGTTGAATTAATTGTTTATGACAAATAAATTGTATTGTGAAAGTAAAGTCAGCTGTGGGAAGACTAAGAACGGCGTGGAAAAGAACTAATTATTCATGGAAAGCTTTAAAGGAATATATACTGTATATTGATTACGCTGAAATAAGCGAAATGTAAATAGTAAAATCAAGTGATTTGCTAGTTATAAAGTCAGGAATGACCAGTTATGAGTATAGTTGCAGTGGGATGAATATGACGGATCCATATTGTCGTCATAAGAACGAGCGCTATTGTTGTATATTCGCACAAGAGGTCAGCTTGAAATACCGCTCTTTGTTGCATGAATCTTGGAGGTCAGTGAGAAATTCCGCTCTAATTATGGGGAGGGCTGAGGTGATTCCCGCTCCCAAAGTATCTTCGAATCTTCCGATAATGGGTGGAGGAGCCCTAGGAATGGACTTTACGCTAGCCGTGGGCGGCGTTAAAAATTGGGTAGCCCCTTAAATAAATGATCGTCCATCAGACCATGCAACGCTGATGCCCATAGATTGATTACATTTACCTGTATGATCTGAAAAATGGCTGATAGGTAGCCGCAATAATGTAACAGTAGGGTGGTAAAAATTAAAATTTTTCTAACGGAAGAGAGTTGTTGTGTGAAACTCAGCCAGCCGTGTTCTTGAAGAGTACATCCGAACTCGACACTTAAAAAGGAGCGCAGGGTCATAAATCTTGTTGAGGGTCTGGCCCAGTAGGGAGAAGGTTGATAGCCTATTAATGGCTTTGCGAGTCAACTAGTAATATAAACACAGAAGTGTTAAAGAATTGTATGATTTATAATTGAAGGCTCGGAGGTTCGACTCCAGTAGCCCATGTCATGAGAAGTGTACCTAGCTAAAATTATCGTTTGAGATTCCGTTAATTAAGAATATGATATCCTAAAGTAATTACAAATTCCCATGTGTGACAATCGAAATAAAAGGTGTTCTTTGGATAAAGCTAATGTAGATGAGACAGGGAGGCTCATTTATTTGATTCATTCAGTAATTTGTGAACTAAAGATAAAGGAGTTCATAACATATTGAGAGAGAGAGAGAGAAAATGTGGATTAGTGTAAAACAAAGTTGAAATGATTATTATTAACTTAAATCTAAATGTTGGTTACACAATTTTTAATGAGCCCAAAGCTTAAGAATTGAAAGATAAATCATTGTAATGAATAATAAGAGACTGTCAAGTCTTATAGAGTCAAATGAACTCAGAAAAGTTAACATTTATGGTGATGCCATATGGAAATGAAATCTGACGTTATAGGCTGGTAGAGCCGTAATAACTTTGGTCAGAGTGTAGTGTATTAGTGAAGATTCCTATTTTTATGGAATAATTTGATTATTATACTAGTTTTTGAATTGATTTTATGTCATTGATTTTGTGTTAATTAATTGTTTGTAGCGCCTATTAGTTTATAATTAAATATGTTTTTGTGAGATTTTGAATTTATTTTTGAGCGTTGACCTGTGTGTTCATGATCCCAAATATATGCGTCATATCGTGGGAAAGGAATGTACCATCCCCGAATCGACTGAGCTAGGTGAAGTATGACCATATATTAATTCTTAAAAGGGTGCAATTTACATATGTATATACATAAATTATATATTAACTCAATATTGAAATTATCACCGTGGAGCTAAGTAACTGTAGAATCTCCTCAGTTTATAAACCACCTGCAGCAGAATTTTCCTTCAATCCACCCCAGAACTTTGATAAAAGTAGAGCCTCCATTGTTATAGGTGATTTCAACAGCCACAGTCATGTATGGTGTTACACACATGAGGACAAAAATGGTGAGGCAGTCCTTTCGTGGGCTGAAATTGTTCAACTCGCCCTTAACAATGAGAGCAAACTCTCCCCTTCTTTTAATAGTGGAAGATGGGGACGAGGCTATAATCCAGATCTCCTTTTTGTTAGTGAAAGCATTGTGCATACATGTACCAAAGACGAAGATACAACTTTAAGAAGGCTGACTGGACTAGATTTTCCAACATTTTGGATGAGAAAATTCTGAACATCGCTCCTGTCCCTGAAGAGTACGACAAGTTTGTAGACATTGTCCATATATCCTCAAGGGCATCAATTCCAAGAGGTTGCAGAACCAATTTTATCAAAGGCATTAAACCTGTAACGGCCACTCTGCTTGAGGGATATTATAAGAAGTATGGACATGATACTTTTAGCAAAGACATCACTCCTTGCACAAAGCGTTCTTTCCTCAGTATCAATGGCGAAAAGGGATGAGTGGATACAATGAATGGCAGACTGTGACATGAGCAAGAGTAGCCAGAAAGCATGGAGACTATTATGACGTCTCAGTAATGATAACACTCAAGCCAGCACATTTGCGAATGTAAAAGCAGATCAAATTGCCCACCAGCTGCTAGTTAATGGTAAACTAACCCGATCTAGAAAGCTAGATAAGAAACCAATAGCACAGCAGTACAACCAAGAGAGCAACATCCTATCTTCATCATTTACTGAAGCCGAACTGGAATTAGCACTTGGGAAGTGCAAATTGGGAAAAGCAGCTGGAGTAGACGATATTCGAGTAGAGCAGATCAAGAATTTTGGTCCTGTTACGAGGCGATGGCTATTGGAATTAATGAACAATTGTGTCAAAGAATGCAAGATTCCCAAAATCTGGCGAAAGGCTAGAGTCATTGCTATCCCTAAACCTGGCAAAGATAGGTTGGATCCCAAAAGCTATAGGTCTATCTCCTTGCTCTGTCACGTGTACAGGGTCCTAGAGAGGCTCATCCTTCAAGACTTATTGGAAAAATGGAGCCATTTCTTATACCACAGCAATCTGGATTTCGAGAAGGGAAAAGTTGCACATCACAGGTATTAAACTTGACACAGTACATTGAGGATGGATTCGAAAAGCGGCTCATTACAGGCGCTGTTTTCATTGATCTCTCTGCAGCTTACGACACAATCATTCATCGGCGTCTTCTAGTAAAATTGTATGACATCACCAAAGACTTCCATCTAGTGAGCAACATTAGAAATATTCTCCAAAACCGAAGATTTTTTGTGGAATCCCAGGGACAAAAAAGCAGATGGAGAACACATAAGAATGGGTTACTGCAAGGCAGTGTGCTCGCACCACTGTTATTCAACATCTATACTAATGATCAGCCTTTACCTGAAGGTACCCAGAGTTTTGTCTATGCTGATGACTGTGCAGTCACTTCCCAGGCCAACTGCTTTGAAAATGTAGAACAGATTTTGACTAAGGCCCTGGAAGAATTTACTAGCTACTACAGTGACTATCACCTGAAGCCAAATCCTGCCAAAACTCAGAGTTGTGTATTTCACCTCAATAACAAAAAAGCAGCTAAAACCCTACAAATCACTTGGGAAGGAATCCCTCTTCAGCATTGTCCAACTCCAAAATATCTGGGAGTAACTCTGGATCGTACGTTTACGTATAAGAAGCACTGTCTAAACGTAAAGCAAAAAGTTTCTGACAGAGACAACATAGTGCGGAAATTTGAGAGGCTTCACCTGGGGAGCTCATCCGTGTACTCTGAGAACAAGCGCGCTACCACTGTGTTACTCCACTGCTGAATATGCATGCTCGGTGTGGCAAAAGTCCAGCCATACCAGAAACATAGATGTGGCATTAAATTACACCTGCTGTATTATCACGGACTGTTTAAGTTCTACACCCATAGATAAACTTCACTGTATCGCTGGTATAGCACCACCAGAAATCCAACGTGAGGTTGCAGCTAGATATGAGAAAACAAGGCTATGACTATGGAAGCTCACACTTTGTATGCTTGTCAGCCAGCACATCCTAGGCTAAATTCAAGAAAGAGTTTCTTGAAAACCACTGAGGCTCTTCAAGGAACATCACAGCAAGCAAGAATCTCAATGTGGCGGGCAAAATGTCAATATTTGAGAGAATGGATGGTCCCAAAGGAAGAGCTTCCCCCTGGACATTCAGAAAAGTGGACATCATGGATGGCTCTTAATCGGCTACGCTCCAGTACCACGAGATGCAAGACTAAACAGCAGAAATGGGGCCTTCCTGTGGAATCAGTTTACTGCGAGTGTGGTAATAAGCAAACTAATGACCATCTTCAACTGTGTCCTTCTTCTCCAGACACTTGCACCATTATAGACTTAATGAGAGCAACTTCAAATGCACTTGTCGTGGCAAATTATGGGTCAACCAGTGTATAATATTTCTCTTGTTTAATTTGTCTATGTTTACCTTGTACTTCTGACACGATAAATGAATATATACACTTTTGATCTGAAAGTGGTTTTGGGGTCTAGGGGATGTGAAACGCGAAGATGTGTCGAAATTTTCCGGAAGTCGAAACATGGTACCCATTGCAATAGTTAGTTTTCTAATTAAATCTACCTAAAATCTTCCCTCTCTTAATTAAATAAAACAAGACGCTTTCCCTTCATTTCCATGATCAGAAACGGTCCTATTACTTACAAAATAGAAATACATGTTGAATTAAATGGCTCAACTACAGGTTTCATTAAGATCGAAGATTATCCCGCCATCTATTGACTACAATCAGAGCTAATTGGTGACCTGAAATGACTGCTAGCGCCTTTGAACACTGCCTGTCGGAACTACTAGAAGGCAAGATACAGTTGCACCTACCCGGTAAAAATTAATTTTAGCCGAAAGGCTTAGGAAGCAAAGGATCTAGAATAGTCTCATCACCCACGGCAAGACCAACTGGTGGTGTATAGACAGGTTGTCCTAACCTTCTGGCAAGGACTTAAATTATATAGGTATTAACCAGGTAGACTACATCAAAATATAATCCCTGGTTTTCAAAAATTTATGTCCAAAATGGAACATCGCTGATCGCAGGAGCAGTTATCGTGCTTTAAATGACCTGTGTCCGCTTATGTATACCTCGCCTTTCATCCGAAACATACGGGTGTTTATAATTGAAAGCCATATTGCACTTAGAATTGACTTTTATGAAATTGTTAGAACGATATAATTATTCTTCGCCGAACGATATGGTAATCCTTAGCCACACTAGAAAAGTGTGGAGGTATTTTGATAGTTTACAGTTCGCGTAGGTTAAACCCTTATGAAGGTTTTGAAGCCAACTCTTTTTAGTAGTTCAAGTAGACAGCGTTGAAGCCCTAACTGTTATCGCAGGCCATTTATTACTTCTGCTTGCAGCCACCAGATGGCGGGATAATCATCCGTATAAATGAAACTGTAGTTTCCCATCTAATTCAACATGCATTACTACTTGGTAAGCAATACAAGTAGTTCCGTGAAGAACTATACAGCCTATTTTCATATATCCTACTCATGTTAATTGCCTCTATCAACATATAAAATTTCAGTTTGAAGGTTGTGATAGATTCGTAGATATTGAGAACGGTCTGAATATTTCAGATGGTTCGCAGGTTGGATTATTATTTACGTACTATTACATGAGAGCATGGATAGCTGCCGCCCCGGAGGTCCTGGGTTCGATTCCCGGCTCTGCCACGAAATTTGAAAAGTGGTATGAGGACTGGAACGGGGTCTACTCAGCCTCGGGTGGTCCAAATGAGTAGAGGGGGTTCGATTCCCACCTCAGCCATCCTCGAAGTGGTTTTCCGTGGTTTCCCACTTCGTCTTCGGGCAAATGCCGGGATGGTACTGCCCCCGGAAATTGAATTATATTGAGACCACGATGGCTGTATTGGCAAATGTGAGTAAAGTTATGGATGTCATAGTTATGACGCGGATATTCATGACGTAGGCACGGATGATGCAGACTTGAGGCAAGCAGGCTGATTGAGCTGAGATTCTTGGTGACGTCATGATTTTGTTCGAGAAAGATCTTAGATTTACGACGCAGTCGCAGGAAACAAGGTATTGTGCTAAGGAAGAAGCTACGCTATTGGAGGAGAGACTCGAACCAATGAACGATAGTTTGGAAGGAAGACGGAGATTGCTGAAACTACGATATTTGATTACTTTTGGCATGCAGATTTGTGGAAATCTATTTTCAGTTATGGCATTGATTTGGAATTTTGAAAAAATTAATTTTGAGTTTTTGAAATTTGAAAATCCGTCAAGTATAGCCAAAGTTAAAACTTCTAGCAATGACGCAGCAACAGGCAATGGAAGGGATGGATACGCCCCTTAAGAAGTTGATAAAAGGTCGTGTACAGAAGAGAGGAGCTCTCAGAACTCATACTCAGATCTCATATGTCAGATCGCATATATATTTCTGGTGATATATAGTTATTTTCAAGTGATTCAGTGAAGTAAGTTGTCTTTAGCGTGGTTAAAGCCCGGCGCATCGAACGAACTCGGAGCAGTTCCATTTTACGCTGCTCGAAACTAGGTGAAGTTGAAACGCTCACATTAACGTTTCCACCAGTCAAGATATCAAGCGCTAACTTCAGCCTTTATTATAGTTCTATTGGGCAGTATAACATTGAGGTGTGTAGAAGATTTGAATAATTTCACAGTTGTACTTCGAAAGATATTGAAACTTTTAGGCTGCCAACAAAAGTGATTTTCTCGCCACATGAGAAACACTTTTAAAATTCCACATTATACACTACGGCTGACACGTGGAGTGCAACAGTGATATTGGAGAATACGTTTGGTATTACAACGATACATTCGACTATGGAACATTATAATCTTGCAGTGCTTTCGATGATTATAACAGTAGTTGAGATGGAAGGCTAAGGCTTTAATGCAATTGGGACATATATCGTTGGAGTAAAGTAACAGCATGGAACTTCGTTAATCGTCTTTCTACAAAAGCGAGCATGTAGTGAACATCCAACTACACTCATGCATCGTGAATCCATCGCTGAATTATACCAGATGGCAGTGGAAATATTTTCATACTCCACAACTATGAATATTTCTGCGGAAATAACTACAATAAACTTCATGGCGAATTCCTGCAAGAACTTCAGGGAACTTTCAAGAGAGGCCAGGGTTGTCCCGGCGCACAAAGAAGAGTTTTTCCAGAAGGATGTTTTTCGTATCCACGGAGCAGTGCAATTTCGGAGGAGGAAGCAGTTCGATTCTCCGAGGACGCTGATTCCAAATTCGAGGTCGGAGCACATCTTTACGCTGGTGAAATGGAACCAACAGCAGTTTTCATTGAAAACTTTCCTCTAGATCTTCAATCAACAGATAAGGTAGTCGTGAACGTTTCTTGTATTATTTGAGTCTTGTAGCGATATCTGAGCAACCATTCTTCCCATATTTTCTGTCCTATCTTTTGCCCCATTTTCTTGATTGATATTTCTGTACTCAGTACACTTCGATGATTTATGCCTTTTTCTTCGATTTTTGAGACATTGTTATGTCATTGGCATACTTAATAATTTTGGATCAGTTGAGACTGATGATATAGATTCTTTCAGTAATTTGCATATTTTTGTAGTCACGATTTGACTGTAAAGTTAACGATTTGCTATGGCAGATTTGAATTTAGACAGCGTGTCATTTTATTAAAGTAATTCTATTCAGTAAATTACTTTGACCAATTTTCTGTCATCCTCAAGAAAGAAGAATAATTAAATGATTTTAGAGCGTTAAAATCTATTACGATATCGACGATCTTTGAAATACTAGTCGTCTTATGAACATGATTGCAACATAGACATTTATCATTGCATTATAGACAATTTTCTGAAATATGAACTTTTATTTCGATTTATTGAATACACTATAGTAATGAACATTTGATAGGAGTTTTTTCTCAATTATAGATTGGAACAATAATGTTTGCATTCCACAATCTAATTGTATTCTATTCGACTATTTTGCAGTTTAGATGAACTTCGATTGAAGATAGTATTTTTATACTGCGTTACTTTGAAGATGTTAATCTCAATTTTGATAGACCAGGCAGGAGTGTCTAATCGTATTTGCTATTAAATTTATTTGTGATTGGCAAATTTTTACTTCATATCGATTCATGAATGAAACCCACGAAGGTTAAATAATAACAGTCATTATTACAATTGATGAATATAAGAATTTTTAAAGAGGAACAATGGATGTATAATCGTTAGTTCAGTGGACGTGTAAAAGTCGCTGTTGAATAATGCCCTTGAATAATGAAGGAGGTTCCCACAATAATTAATGAAGTTGATGAATTAATAAGTGGAGGTTTTTGTGTGTAGTTTGAAGGATTTTTATGCCATATATATATGAAGATATATGATGAATTTTGGGCCAATTTTTGTGCAATTTTGTGCGTTATAAGCGAAGTATTTTCCCGCTGATTGTATTGTTCTTGTTCTTTGAAAGTTATTCATATGAAGATACTGTTAAAATTAACAAGAGTGTTAAATAATTTGAGATAAAGATTTTGAATGGAGGTTACCGTCACAAATATTAATAATTATTATTAAACCTTATTAAACCTGAATTTGACAGTTAAATATAACTAACCTTCATTGGTCGATTATATCACCACGATTTGAGTAATTATCAACCGGATAAACGTGTGGTTTAATGTATTCCTTGTATAAATAATATAAACAATATAATATTGTAAAATAATTTTGTAAATATCTTTGATAATAATTTAAAATGATAGTGATTAATACAGGCGTGTATAAAATTTTCAATGGTCATTTGACATTGTTATAAACAATTTATTATTGTTATAAATAATTAATGAACTTTTGTTATTAACATTTAGAGTTTTGTTTTTATACTCTAAACAACGCTAATTAAACAAGTGGTTTAAACAATTAATCATGATTTGGGATTGTTGGAGTAATCCACTGGTGTTTGAATGAAGCATGTAAGACATTTGCGTGATAATATTTCAGTTGAGATGTGAACATTTACGTGTTTTAAAAAGGAGAGCCGAGCTCTGAGGTAACACGCTTATGCTAGGGTAGAACGAACGGGAGTCCGCTTTGACGATGCAGGTGCATTGCAGCTGGCCCGGACAACTGTGTTACTGAGGCCAAGGACGTTCCATAATAGCCTTGTGGCTATAAATAAAATGTGAAGTATATAAACACGCAAAACAATTGATATTATGTGTCTCATCCCAAATCCCGTTTCCATCCCCAGTGCATTATTATTTTACGTTGCTATGAGCTTGATAAAGCTGAAACATTATATGTAGAGAATACAGGTCCTACAGGAGGACATGGTTATGTGGTCGATGGCTTCTGATTGCCACGTTGATTTTTTTTTTTTTTTTTGTTAAATCATTCTTTATGTGAAATAAATTATTGTGCAGTTTAAAGTTTCTCGTCTTCGTTCTGGTTCATTTTAAATATCATGGTGGAGGTTATTGTGTGGGCATACTTTAAGTGATCCAGTTGACAACCCAGTCCCCGAGATAAATTTAAGAGGTAAGTAAAGGTAAGTATGAACCCCCGTATATTTTGGTGTGTTCCACAATAATTTTCTTGTTAACTATTGTGCTCTAATCTCGATAGTATCTGTCAGTGCCATTTTCATTGATGTAGCTGTGCCGGTGCGTTTGATTATTGGCTATCCGATTGAGGGGGCGGATATCTGACAGCCTACTATCCGGATATCGGGTACAGTACCTACTGTAAGGCCACGGCCGCCTCCTTCCCTCTTCCTAGCCTCTCCATCCCAATCTTCCATCCCTTCCCATTCCTCATGAGGCCCCTGTTCACTTTGCTGGTGAGGCCGCCTGGGCGAAGTGCTGATCACACCTCCCCAGTTGTATCCAATCTTACCGGATGTTCCAAGCTCCAGGACACTGCCCATAGAGGCGGTAGTGGTGAGTTCCCTCGCTGAGTCCGTGGGAACCACCAACCTAGAGGGTAAATTGACTAAATAAAAATAAATAAATACTATTACATGAAGATTATTGTACCGACAGTAGTGGCTGCGCTCACTAAAGCGCTGCGTTAGGTCATGGGGTCAAGCTCTCTGCTGACTCGGTAGACGCGTGGGTTCGAGCCCCACCGTCGGCCGTCCTTGAAATGGTTTTCCGTGGTTTCCCCATTTTCAACTCCAGGCAAATGCTGGGACGGTACCTTCTGACAGGCCATGGCCGCTTCCTTCCACATCCTTGCCCAGTTTCATTCACCATCATTCATTTCATCTCTCATTAACACCTCTCATGAGGTTGGTGTCAGGAAGGGCATCCGGCCGTAAAAATCATCCGCCACAAAGACTTCCATCGTATCTCATCCCCGACCCCGTAAGAAAAACGGGAATAAAAAGGGGTAGACATACATACATGAAGATTATTGTGTACGTGTGGTATTCAAACATCAATCCCATGATTAGAACACAAGAAGTAAAAACGAGATTTTAAAATTTCACACAGCAGCCACCTTGTGGTTATGAAAACAATTGAAATAAATTATTTGCCAGTGGATTAACATTCGTATAAGCATTTAACGTGCAAAGTTTCACTGCACTCGGATGGTTAAATCGCGAGAAACGTCCATTTAAATATTTATACTTCGCGTCGCCGCCAGTTTGGATTTGTGTTCACCAGGTTACTGAAAGTCCTACAGTGATCTTATGTTCATAGCCTTTATGAACATACAAAAATCAGTTTGATATGCTGTAAATGATTCGTAGATATTGAGAACCGTCTAAATATTCAGGATGCTCGCCATTTTGGATTGTTATATGTATAGGCCATAGAGTTATGCACAATTAAAGGAAAATTATTGCGTAGGTTCATTATTCTAACTTTCACTTCGATCGCATGATTACGACACAAGAAATAAAAAAATAATTTTAAAATTTCGCACAGCCGCCATCTTTATGTTATGCAAACAATTGAACTAAATTAGACGCCAGTGCATTACAATGTGTTTAAACATTTGCTGCATCAAGTTTCATTACGTTTGGATGGTTAAATCGCGAGATAAGTCTATTAAAATGTCTTCAATTCGCTTGGTCGCCATGTTGGATTGTAGTTACCAGGTTTTTGAAAGTCTCTTAGTTGAACTTCTAGTAGTGCCCTTTATAACCGTTCACAATTTCAGGATGATATCGGTATTAGTTTCGGAGATACTGAATGCTGGTGAAATATTTCGCACAGCCGCCATGTTGGATTGGTGAGACACAATAAACTTTGAAGGGTACGGTCGGGGTCGGCCAGAATGGTGCTATGATCTTACCGAGCTTCATTAAAATCGCTCCAACAGTTTAGAAGTTATTAGGGGACACACAAACACACCAGCACACACACTCACACACAAGACACACGGAGAAAAGGTGATCTCATAAGCCTGTTTTTAGCCTATTTTAAATTTTGAAAAAATAGGCTTATGAGATCACCTTTTGTCCGTGTGTGTGTGTGTGTGTATGCGTGTGTGAGGTGTGTGTGTGTGTCCCCCTAATAAAATCTAAACGGCTGGAGCGATTTCAATGAAACTCGGTACGTTCATAGCACTATTCCCGGCGACCTCGACCGTGCCCTTCAAATTTTGTTACGTCTCACCAATCCAACATGGCGGCTGTGCGAAATATTTCACTAGCATTCAATATCTCCGAAACTATTACCAATATCGCCCTGAAATTATGTACGGTGATAAAGGGTACTACTAGAAGTTCACTTATGAGACTTTCAAAAATATGGTGACTACAAAGCCAACATGGCGGTCAAGCGAAGTTGAGACTTTTAAGTAGACTTTTCTAGCGATTTAACTATCCAAACGTAATGAAACTTGGTACAGCAAATGTTTATACACATTGTAATGCACTGGAGTCTAATTTAGTTCAATTGTTTATATAACCTCAAAATGGCGGCTGTGCGAAATATTTCACTGACATTCTATATCTCCGAAACTATTACAGATATCGCCTGCAATTTTGTACGGTGATAAAGGGTACTGATACAAGTTTACCTATGTATATTTCATAAACCTGTAAAGTACACAACGAACATGGCGACCAAGCGAATTTGAAATAATTTAATAGACTTTTCTCGTGATTTAACTCTCGGAGCGCAGTGAAATGTGGTACAGTAAATGATTTTGCAGATTGTAATGCACTGCCATCTAATTTAATTCAATTGTTTACATAACCTCAAGATGGCGGCTGTGCGAAATTTTAAAATTAAGTTTTTATTTCTTGTGTCGTAATCATGCGATCGAAGTGAAAGTTTGAATAATGAACCTAGGCAATAATTGTCCTTGAATGGTACATAACTCTATGGCCTATACATATAACAATCCTAAATGGCGAGCTTCCGAAATATTTAGACGGTTCTCAATATCTATGAATCTTTTACTGCAACCAAACTGATTTTTTTATGTTCATAGAGACTATGAATATATGTTCACCTATAGGACTTTCAGTAACCAGGTGAGCACAAATCCAACATGGCGGCGACGCGAAGTATAAATATTTAAATGGACGTTTCTCGCGAATCAACTATCCGAGTGCCGTGAAACGTTGCACGTTAAATGCTTATACAAATGTTGATCCACTGGCATCTAATTTATTTCAATTGTTTGCATAATCACAAGAAGGCTGCTGTGCGTAATTTTAAAATCTCGTTTTTACTTCTTGTGTTCTAATCATGCGATTGAAGTTTGAATACGACACGCACACAATAATCTTAATGTAACAGTACAAAAATAAAAATCCAACCTGGCGACCATCTGAAATATTTAGACGGTTCTCAATATCTCCGAATCTGTTACAGCAATTAAAGTGAAATTTTGTATGTTGATAGAGGCAATTAACATGAGCAGGATATATGAAAATAGGCTGTACAGTTCTTCACGGAACTACTTGTTTTTTTTTCATAAAATGAAAATAGGCTAATGATCGTTTCTAATCATAGAAACGCAAGGAAAACGTCTTGTTTAATTTTTATTATATGAAAATTCCTTTCAGCACGCCGGAAGGCGGAGGTAGATTTCACCGGACAAACTAGGGGATAGGCGAAAATAGGCAGAATATGAAGGTTTTCGTAGAAGGATCAGACTCATTTGTTGCGAGAAATTATCTTACAATTGGAGCTTAATTAACTTTGTTTTTCATCTTTTTTATGCATATTTTAAACATTTTATTGTCTAATGGCGACGGTAACGTTCTCATCATTTGGGGTCCATTTTTAGCCTATTTTCAATTTTGAAAAAATAGGCTTATGAGATCACCTTTTGTCCGTGTGTGTGTGTGTGTGTGTGTGTGTGAGGTGTGTGTGTGTCCCCCACTAATGAAATCTGAACGGCTGGAGCGATTTCAATGAAACTCGGTAAGTTTATAGCACTATTCCCGGCGACCTCGACCATGCCCTTCAAATTTTGTTAAGTCTCACCAATCCAACATGGCGGCTGAGCGAAATATTTCACTAGCATTCAATATCTCCGAAACTATTACCGATATCGCCTTGAAATTGTGTATGGTGATAAAGGGCACTACTAGAAGTTTACCTATGAGACTTTCAAAAACCTGGTGACTGCAAAACCAACATGGCGGTCAAGCGAAGTTGAGACTTTTAAGTAGACTTTTCTAGCGATTTAACTATCCAAACGTAATGAAACTTGGTACAGCAAATGTTTATACACATTGTAATGCACTGGAGTCTAATTTAGTTCAATTGTTTACATAACCTCAAAATGGCGGCTGTGCGAAATATTTCACTGACATTCTATATCTCCGAAACTATTACAGATATCACCCTGCAATTTTGTACGGTGATAAAGGGTACTGATACAAGTTTACCTATGTATATTTCATAAACCTGTAAAGTACACAACGAACATGGCGACCAAGCGAATTTGAAATAATTTAATAGACATTTCTCGTGATTTAACTCTCGGAGCGCAGTGAAATGTGGTACAGTAAATGATTTTGCAGATTGTAATGCACTGCCATCTAATTTAATTCAATTGTTTACATAACCTCAAGATGGCGGCTGTGCGAAATTTTAAAATTAAGTTTTTATTTCTTGTGTCGTAATCATGCGATCGAAGTGAAAGTTTCAATAATAAACCTAGGCAATAATTGTCCTTGAATGGTACATAACTCTATGGCCTATACATATAACAATCCTAAATGGCGAGCTTCCGAAATATTTAGACGGTTCTCAATATCTATGAATCTTTTACTGCAACCAAACTGATTTTTTTTTATGTTCATAGAGACTATGAACATATGTTCACCTATAGGACTTTCAGTAACCTGGTGAGCACAAATCCAACATGGCGGCGACGCGAAGTATAAATATTTAAATGGACGTTTCTCGCGAATCAACTATCCGAGTGCCGTGAAACGTTGCACGTTAAATGCTTATACAATTGTTGATCCACTGGCATCTAATTTATTTCAATTGTTTGCATAATCACAAGAAGGCTGCTGTGCGTAATTTTAAAATCTCGTTTTTACTTCTTGTGTTCTAATCATGCGATTGAAGTTTGAATACGACACGCACACAATAATCTTAATGTAATAGTACAAAAATAAAAATCCAACCTGGCGACCATCTGAAATATTTAGACGGTTCTCAATATCTCCGAATCTGTTACAGCAATTAAAGTGAAATTTTGTATGTTGATAGAGGCAATTAACATGAGCAGTATATATGAAAATAGGCTGTACAGTTCTTCACGGAACTACTTGTTGTTTTTTTTTTTTTTCATAAAATGAAAATAGGTTAATGATCGTTTCTAATCATAGAAACGCAAGGAAAACGTCTTGTTTAATTTTTATTATATGAAAATTCCTTTCAGCACGCCGGAAGGCGGAGGTAGATTTCACCGGACAAACTAGGGGATAGGCGAAAATAGGCAGAATATGAAGGTTTTCGTAGAAGGATCAGACTCATTTGTTGCGAGAAATTATCTTACAATTGGAGCTTAATTAACTTTGTTTTTCATCTTTTTTATGCATATTTTAAACATTTTATTGTCTAATGGCGACGGTAACGTTCTCATCATTTGGGGTCCATTTTTAGCCTATTTTCAATTTTGAAAAAATAGGCTTATGAGATCACCTTTTGTCCGTGTGTGTGTGTGTGTGTGTGTGTGAGGTGTGTGTGTGTCCCCCACTAATGAAATCTGAACGGCTGGAGCGATTTCAATGAAACTCGGTAAGTTTATAGCACTATTCCCGGCGACCTCGACCATGTCCTTCAAATTTTGTTAAGTCTCACCAATCCAACATGGCGGCTGAGCGAAATATTTCACTAGCATTCAATATCTCCGAAACTATTACCGATATCGCCCTGAAATTGTGTATGGTGATAAAGGGCACTACTAGAAGTTCACCTATGAGACTTTCAAAAACCTGGTGACTACAAAACCAACATGGCGGCCAAGCGAAGTTGAGACTTTTAAATAGACTTTTCTCGCGGTTTGACTATCCAAACGTAATGAAACTTCGTTCAGCAAATGTTTATACACAATGTAATGCACTGGAGTCTAATTTAGTTCAATTGTTTACATAACCTCAAAATGGCGTCTGTGCGAAATATTTCACTGACATTCTATATCTCCGAAACTATTACAGATATCACCCTGCAATTTTGTACGGTGATAAAGGATACTGATACAAGTTTACCTATGCATATTTCATAACCCTGTAAAGTACACAACGAACATGGCGACCAAGCGAATTTGAAATATTTTAATAGACTTTTCTCGTGATTTAACTCTCGGAGCGCAGTGAAATGTGGTACAGTAAAAGATTTTGCAGATTGTAATGCACTGCCATCTAATTTAATTCAATTGTTTACATAACCTCAAGATGGCGGCTGTGCGAAATTTTAAAATTAAGTTTTTATTTCTTGTGTCGTAATCAAGCGATCGAAGTGAAAGTTTGAATAATGAACCTAGGCAATAATTTTCCTTGAATGGTACATAACTCTATGGCCTAAGCATATAACAATCCTAAATGGCGAGCTTCCGAAATATTCAGACGGTTCTCAATATCTATGAATCTTTTACAGCAACCAAACTGAAATGTTTTATGATCATAGAGACTATGAACATATGTTCACCTATAGGACTTTCAGTAACCTGGTGAGCACAAATCCAACATGGCGGCGACGCGAAGTATAAATATTTAAATGGACGTTTCTCGCGAATTAACTATCCGAGTGCCGTGAAACGTTGCACGTTAAATGCTTATACACATGTTGATCCACTGGCATCTAATGTATTTCAATTGTTTGCATAATCACAAGATGGCTGCTGTGCGTAATATTAAAATTTTGTTTTTACTTCTTTGTTCTAATCATGCGATTGAAGTTTGAATACCACACGTACACAATAATCTTAATGTAATAGTACAAAAATAAAAATCCAACCTGGCGACTATCTGAAATATTTAGACGGTTCTCAATATCTACGAATCTGTTACAGAAATTAAACTGACATTTTGTATGTTGATAGAGGCAATTAACATGAGCAGGATATATGAAAATAGGCTGTATAGTTCTTCACGGAACTACTTGTTATACTTGTGGTCACACTTCCCGTATGCAAGGTTTCGACACTGATGTGCAACTATCTAACGGTCAGTTACTTCACGCAAAATTTTATATCCCGCAGAGATGTTGGTTGGTTCCTCAGTTTAGGGGCTTCGACAACGCGGTCATGTAGCCCCGTGTACTTTGGGTGTGTGTGTAGAATATGTCTGATAAACGGTGTTATTTGTGATGGCTGTATTCGTCTGTAATTCAGGTAAGGACTGCAGACAGTCAATTTCAAGTAGTAGTTCCTAATTTTGCTACCAAATACTACTGTCAACGACACCTAGATGTGAACTTGACTACTAGATGCCACCGCAACTCGCAACGTACGTTGGAACTTCCCCTCCGAAGGAAGGAATACTGAGGAATTTTTAAGCGCTCTTAGAAAATCCGACGACTTCGGCCGGCTTTGAACCCGCGACCTTGGGCATAGAAGTTCAGCATGCTACCAGTTACGTCACCGATGCCGTTTCCCACAGAGTCAGATGGAAAATGCAATGTGATATCATGCAATGGCGTTGTCATGGCAACTTCTGATGGCTCATCCCTTAAGGTGCCTGTACACTGGAGAGCTTATGCCCTAGTTACAGCGTAGAGTAGCTCTAGCTAGGGCACTCTAAGCCCCTCTCCAGTGTACACAGGTGGTAGAGAACCCTAGCGGAGACCACTATAAGCTCTAGCTAGGGCCGGCTGACTCTACGGTGTAAACAGTATTTGGGTGCCCTAGCCTAGCTAGACCAGTCTAGCTCTATTCGTTCGGTTGAATATTGGAATGTGCTCTATGTAGAGTCAGTGGTGGATTGTTGGGGTTATTTGTTTGTTGTTAATTATAGTGTTTGAATATGGCTGAATTTGAATGGAGTCGCGAAAAAACAATAACATTAATTGAAAATATTGAAGCCCATCCAGAAACTTTGAATTGTATTCGGAAAGAATACAGATACAGAAATTTGAAGGCACAGTCGTTTCGGGTGATCCCTTTTGCTGATCTTGGGGGTAATTTTGGCCAAAATATAATCATAGTCATTTTTGTTCATTCTTAAAAAGTTCTTGTACGCTTCTGAATCTTCTGAACATAACTCTTGCAATAATTTAGCGTGCATTCCCTCGTATGCTCTTTTTGATATCCAATTCCTCACCCACAACCTTCTTTTCCACTTCATTGTTTTCTTTTTAACAAAGCACACACAACCACCACAGATGCTAAAAGCTCTCTTGAAGACATTTTAACTTAACAACACAGCGCAAAAAACCTAGACTCGCACTGCTCGCAGAATGTTTTAGCTCTGCTCTACCTAGTGCATTTACGTTTGACAGTGTACACAGGTTCAGAGAGTGCTCTAGGTAGATTTGTCTATCTCCACTCTACGAATGCTCTACCTAAGGAAAATTACTCTACAGTGTACACGCACTCAGTTTAGCTAGAGCGGTCTAGCTAGACTTGCTCTATGAAAATCACTCTCCAGTGTACAGGCACCTTTATCAATTTAGTAGCGTTGTCATGGCAACCTCTGATGGCTCTTGGCATTTTCTTTCAATTCCGAAATCATTTTGCTCATCCCTTGGCGTAATAGTGGGTCATATCAAAAATTCTTTCAGACAAAAGTTTTAGGTAATTATTAGGAAATATTGTCCATTTTGTACGGTTTTGATATTGTGCCTATTAAGAAAGATATGATTAATGTTTCCCAAGAAACCCACTTTTTACCACCCCTTTAGTGAATGTTTGGTGCTATCAAAATACTTTTCAAACATACATTTTTGGCCCTTCCGACACATAGTCTGAACTTTGAATGGATTCGACATTTCAAATATTAAGAGATTTATAGCAACATTTCACTTTTTCGAAAAATGACCCCCGTATTCACCCCCCTTTGACCGATTTTTAGCCTATTTTCAATTTTGAAAAAATAGGCTTATGAGATCACCTTTTGTCTGTGTGTGTGTGCGTGTGTGTGCGATTCGTGTGTGTCCCCCCCCCCTAATAAAATCTAAACGGCTAGAGCGATTTTAATGAAACTCGGCAAGTTCATAGCACTGTTCTGGGCAACCCCGACCGTGCCCTTCAAATTTTGTTACGACTCACCAATCGAACATGGCGGCTGTGCGAATTATTTCACCAGCATTCAGTATCTCCGAAACTATTACCGATATTACCCTGACATTTTGTATGGTGATAAAGGGGAACTACTATAAGGTCACATATGTGACCTTTGAAAACCTGGTAACTACAAAAGCAACATGGCGGCCAAGCGAATTTGTGACTTTTAAATAGACGTTTCTCGCGATTTAACTTACCAATCGCAATGAAACTTGATACAGTATATGTTTATATACATTGAAATGCACCGACATCTAACTTCGTTCAATTGTTTACATAACCACAAGATGGCGGATGTGCGAAATATTTCACCGGCATTCTATATCTCTGAAACTATTAGCGGTATCTCCCTGAAACTTTGTACGGAGGTAAAGGGCCCTACTGAAAGTCCATCTATAAGACTTTCAAAAACCGGTTAACTACAAAACGAACATGGCGGCCAAGCGAATTTGAAAATTTTAAATAGACCTTTCTCGCGATTTAATGTTCCAAACGCACTGAAATCTGGTACAGGAAATATTTATACATATTGTAATGCACTGGTATCTAATTTAGTTCAATTGTTTACATAATCTCAAGATGGCGGTTGTGCGAATTTTAAAATTAAGTTTTTATTTCTTGTGATGTAGTCATACGATCAAAGTGAAAGTTTGAATAATGAACCTACGCAATAATTTTCCTTTAATGGTAATTGACTCTATGGCCTATACATTTAACAATCCAACATGGCGATCATCCGAAATATTTAGACGGCTCTGAATATCTACGAATCTATTATAGCAATCAAACTAAATTTTTTTATGTTCATAGGGGCTATGAACTTAAGTTCACCTATAGGACTTTAAATAACCTGGTGATCACAAATCCAACATGGCGGCGACGCGAAGTATAAATATTCACATGGACGTTTCTCGCAATTTAACCATCCGAGTCAGTGAAACATGGTACATTAAATCCTTATATGAATGGTAATCCACTGGCATCTAATTTATTTCAATTGTTTCCATAACCTCATGATGGCGGCTGTGCGAAATTTTAAAATCTCCTTGTTACTTCTTGTGTCCTAATTATGCAATTGAAGTTTGAATACTACACGTACACAATAATCTGCATGTAACAGTCCATAACTCTAGGACCTAAATGTATAAAATCCAACATGGCGACCATCCGAAATATTTAGTCGGTTCTCAATATCTACGAATCTATTACAGCAATCAAACTGAAATTATGTATGTTGGTAGTGGCAATTAACATAAGTAGGATATATGAAAATAGGCTGTATAGTTCTTCACGGAACTACTTGTTCTCATTAAGGAACTCGAGCGAGATTTTATAGGGATACATATTATGTAAAAACTTCAAAGTAATTGGTGCAAAATTGCGGTTGTTATCGTGTCCACAAGAAAGTGATATACATACACATATATATATATATATATATATATATATATATATATATATATATCCATGCGTAAATTATACATAAACCTTTGGACTGAAAGTGGTTTAGGGGTCTGGGGGATGAGAAACGCGAAGATATGTTGAAATTTTTCGGAAGTCGAAACATGATACCCATTGCAATAGCTTTCTAATGAAATCTACCTAAATGCGACACACAGAATTCCGAGATATGGCTGAAGTGACTGCACCTAATAATAGTTCCATCTGCGAGGTGGCATTTCAGATGTGATTAATTGTACCTTGAGGACTTGCAGGCCAAGCTACGACCCTATCTACAGTATTAATAGGGGTAGCAGGTGAAGCTGGTGACGTGAATGTGGCGCCATGCTACCGAATAATGCCAGATCGTTCCTAATTGAACCAAACAGAACGGAAAATTTATCAAGAAAATTGTGACATCCAGGCTGTTGGTTGGTTGGTTGGTTGGTTGGTTGGTTGGTTGCTCAGTTTATGGGCTGCGACATCGTGGCCATGTAGCCCCGTGTTCTTTGGTGTGTGTAGAATCTGTCTGGTAACCGGTGTCAACTGTGTTAGCTGTATTAGTGTGTGTTATCTGTTTTAGGTAGATTTCATTAGAGAGCTTGTAGCCTCCATGGCTTAGGCGGCAGCACGCCGGCCTCTCACCGCTGGGTTCGTGGTTCAAATCCCGGTCACTCCATGTGAGATCTGTGCTGGACAAAACGGAGGCAAACAGGTTTTTCTCCGGGTACTCCGGTTTTCCCTGTCAAAATTTCATTCCAGCAACACTCTCCACTATCATTTCATTTCATCTGTCATTCATTTAATCATTGCCCCAGAGGAGTGCGTCAGGCCTCGGCAGCCGGCACAGTTCAGATCCTCGCCGCTAGATGGGGGCTTCATTCATTCCATTCATGACCCGGTCGGAGACTGGAAGCAGGCTGTAGATTTTCATTTTTTCATTAGAAAGCTAATCATTGCAATGGGTACTATGTTTCGACTTCCGGAAAATTTCGACATATCTTCGCGTTCCACATCACCTAGACTCCAAAACCACCGTCATTTTAATAGTTTATATATAATTTATGTATGTATATATATATATATATATATATATATACGAGGCACGTCCAGAAAGTTCCGTTTGGTAATAAAATTAAATTGTGTACAGATACAGAAAAATTATTTATTGTACAACATTCTACACCTCTTAAACTACTTTTCCACATAACTGCCGAACTTTTGCAGGTATTTGTTATAGCATGGCACAAGTTTTTGGATACCTTCTTCATAGAAGTTTGCTTCCGACCGTAAACGAGAGTAAAGACTCCCCTGTAAGATATCCTACCGTTTGGCCACCACTGTTAGGCAAATTGCTTGCTTACCAGGAGAACTGCGTATGTTTAGGAGTTGTCCTGACTCACAAAAGGAAGAGATTGGAAAACACCCACAAAATGTAGGTTATGTTCAAAATACGTACAAAATGCAATGTAGAGTCGAAGTACTTACAGATTCAGTTGAAATTCAAATTACTTACAACATGCAAATGAGATCGAAAATACGTACAAAATACAATTGAGGTTCAAAATGTTTACAAAATGCAATTGAAATTGAAAATACACAATGCAATTTAGATTGAAAAAGGCCGGTTCAGATTCAAAATACTCACAATGTGCAATTGAAATTCAAAATACTTACAAAATGCAATTGAAATTGAAAATGCTTAAAAATGTATGGTAGATTCAAACTACTCATTTGCATTGACGTTACATACAAAATGCAATTTAGATTGAAAATACTTACAAAATGTAATTGAGAATCCAACGACATTTGAACCTACTAACGACACAGCTAAATGAAATTCTTCTGTGAAACCGGTTCAATCGCGCTTCCAAATTGGACTTGACGTTGTAAAATAATAATAATAATAATAAAAATCTCTCTATATAATACGCTAAAGTGTATGTTTCACAAAACTCAAGCTCCTAAACCAGAGGGAGTTAGAAGGTGTGGTTTGTACCAAAATTTTCCAAATCGTCTCAATAGCACAGGAAAAATCTTGCGTTTCTTGAATAGTGAACGGAAATATAAAGGGTCTTTCATATAAAATAAGAACGGCGAGCGGCGGCTTTGTTATCCGCTGCTGCAGTTGCCTTGGCCTAGCTTGTGGCGTGCCACGGCCCCCTGCTGTAGTATTGAAAGCGCGCGCATACTATATACTGTACTCGACCTTGCAATAAGCGTGCAGGTGTTCAGTCGCCAGTCTGAACCTCAGATGTTAACATGAGACAGTTATCATTACAACTTCGTATTTTTGTATGTAAAACTTAATTTAAGTACAAGTAGGCACGGCGGGTACGTGATGCATTTGTTCAGCAATTTCCTTCACTAGCAGATTCACTTAATTGTAAATAAGTTTGACACTACTGACTCAGTGCTCAATGAAAAGCATAAAATTAAAAATCAGAAACATTACAGTGGCAGAACTCACTCGCGTCAGCCAGAATGTGGTTACCAGATACAATGCTTGTATAATCCAGGAATGACGACACTTCTAGCATCTTTTACAAGGTAATATTTCATACAGGATTGTACATACGCTTAAAGCAGGTGCATGGCGCGCCACAAGCTCGGCCAAGTCAACCGCAGCAGCGAATAACAAAACTGCCGCTTGCCGTTCTTACTTTATATGAAAGACTCTGTATTTATTTGTTTATAAAGTACTTTTAAACAAATGAACAAGACGATAGCCCCAGGCAAAGCAGTGCAAGCTGTGACACCAAGGAGCCCCCTGATGAGCCAGCTTGGTGTTCCTAGGCGAAATCCACACAAGACACGTCATAAACCTAGAAAAATTGCCGATTTACACCCTGTATAATTTCACCCAGGTTAATTCCCTTGCCATATACGTTAATAGAACCTGTAGCACGAAGCATCTCTATGTACGACACAATTTGGCGGTAGTATTACTTGTTTCTCTTGTGGTTTCCATATGAAGAAGCTTTACAGAGATTTCCTCTGCCTGTGTTGCGGTTAAACATTCTCCTGTATGTTCTCTCAATATTCATTAGTTTGTTGGAGTTGATACAGCTTTCTCTAACCCGTAATAGGTATACCGCAGTGTGTTCGGGGTTCTTCTTACTCTAACTATGCATATACTTTGATTCTCCTTTTGATAAAGGAATGTGTGCTTGGTTTTCTGACAAGCACGGATTCAAAGGGGGGGGGGGGGGTCACGGACACCATTTTTTTTTTGCAAACTCAAAACACGAAAACACAGGCACATAAAACTTAACGAATTTTAACTGAAAAATAGTTTTTTTTTTCATTTTGTTCAATACTGAAAATATCTTTATTGCAATTATTATGTTCTGTTACAACTGCACATATTTACAACTTCATGCCCGTTATATAAAATCGATTATTTATACAACAAATTGAACTCGCCTATTTTGTTTAACAAACCTTGTGTGTGATTACCGAATCGATGTCTATAGTGATGTCACGATGAATGTGCAGCAATGCACGGAAAGGAATGTTGGGATATTTTGCACCAAAAAATTTTGCCGACGTCCAAACTGCAAGCTTGGTTGGCAATTTAAGCTGTGACTTTCTCCCCTTGTCGGTACCAACTCGACTTGCCGAAACTGTAATGTACCTTGATACTTTTCTCGAAGCTCGATGTAAAAGTCGCAAAACACGCCGTTGCAATTTGTACGAATATTTTTGGTGCGCTAAACGCATCAAATTTATATCCATGTAGCTTGCAAAAAAATTGGTCTGGTTTTGTACGTTTGGTTATTAGCCTACTTTCGATTTTTGCAAAAAATGAAAGTAGACTTATGAGATCAACACAGGGCGAAAAAAGTGTGTCTGTCTGTGTGTGTGTGTATGTGTGTGTGTGAGTCTGTGTGTGTGTGTGTGTGTGTATGTGTGTGTGTGAGTCTGTGTGTGTGTGTGTGTGTGTGTGTGTCTGTGTGTGTGTGAGTGTGTGTACTCTGAATGTCTGTCCCCCCCCTATCAATTCGAACACGGTGAAACCGAATTGAACGAAATTTGGTACAGAGGTAGCACTAGTAAAGGACACCTCAGTGTCATACTTTATATCGCCGCCATCTTTACCAAAACAGAATGGCGGCCACTCAAATGTTCAAAACGTAAAATCAATTTACGGCTAAACTAATCATCCGATCTCTACTAAATTCGGTGACAACATACCTTTATATAGGACGCGTCTTTCACCCAAAATTCAAGGTCATCGGCCATGCCATTTCAGGATGGCGGCCGTGTGAATTATGCAACCATTTTAATAAATAGCTTAAGACCCACCAATTCCGATTATCGAGCCTAGGGGGGTTTAAGCTATCCTGAAGGTCGTGATCCGTTATTTATTATAATTTAATATTATAATATTATACAGTATGAGTGGCTTAAAAGAGCTGAGCCGTTTGTGTCACACGACAAGATGGCAGCTGTCCTCATGTGCCTGTCTTATATTTCAGTAGTTTTAGTATGTTGTATGTGATATACCGTACTGATACAATAATATAAACTTTGTATGAAATGATCTTTAATGAAGATGTACTGCAGTGAAGAAATCGTTTATTTAAAGTCATTATTTGCCAACAGTTTGTATCTAATATGTCAGTTAAGAACACCTGACGTCGTGGATACGGTTAGCTCTGGGCTAGCATGTTAGTCTGACACGCAGTTGACTGTGGATCGAGTACTGCTACAGTTAGTTTTTTTTTCTTGAATTCTTTTACAAATGATGTGCACGAGCTTTTTCCACAGATACTGAATAAAATGTCATTTAGCTCAAAGGAGAGGATAAAGTATACACTCGTATATTAATAAAATCACAGTCCCAGCATCGCACATAAACAGAAGCCATTAGGAAAAGGAGAATAGAAGAACTAGATACACGTTGTCATTAACCACAGCCTTCTTAATGCCTCTGTACGGTGCTGTCCTCTTGTGGGTTATGTGGGTAATATTGTTCCAAACATAACGCTGTGTAAATGCCTGAGCTGGCCTCCTGAAGTATGGCAATTTTGTAATACTGGTAGTTCAACTATTAGCCACGATCGCGCTCCGAATACCTTTAAACACTGCCAGCTGGATCGCCTCCCTCTTGGCTACATAAAACTGCCTACTCATTCAACACCCTTAGGCCACTGCCATCGTAGTACATTACGATGGCAGTGCATAGGCGTACAAGATAAAGATTAATTCACTGATAGGTCGCAGCACTACCTACTGTGATTGGGGCGGAAGATTCTTAATTTTGCAGGCTGGCTTAATATAGAGATTAACGGACGTGAATGCATTACAATAAGTTAGTAGTTTTGTTATTCAATCATCATAAAGTATATAATATTGATTTTGACACTTACTGGCTTATTATCAATATAAAAGAAAACAAACAATACATTGTGGTAGGGGTGATTGTGTTAGGGATGAGGACAAAGAGTCATAAAGATACCCATACATTTAGGAGAAAGTAGGCTATATGTTCTTTGCTGAACATCTTGTTTTGTGATTGCGTTGTTAGTGATACCATTTTTCTTAACAATTTCGATTCTGTGACACCCCCCCCCCCCCCAAGTAAAACTCTAGATCCGCGCCTGTTTTCTGATTATGCGTCAAAAAGCCTTCAGAAAAGGAGGTAGAGCATCCAATATGGACACACTAACACTAAAAACAAGACCACTTGAAATCGTTAACAAATTCAAATATTTAGGAATAACACTACAAACTACAAGTACGTCTTTCAGTTGTCATATTGAAGAAAGAACAATAGCAGCCACGCATGCTACTCACAGCATCACAAACTTAACATCTCTTGACCTGTCAACACCACTGTAAATCCCATTGATACATATGGCATCTCCCTCACCTGGGACAAATTCACCATCAGGAATATTGAGAGTGTTGACAATATCAAAAGTAGATTTTTGAAAAGAGCTCTCGGAGCAGGGAAGTACAGTACGCCCCAAATAGGATGATATACGCCCTTTCCAGAGGAAGTTTCTTCCTGGAGGACTTAAGGATTCGGCTACAGCTACCATCTACAATACAGTGATAGCCAGACGAAAAACGTGACAGTCAGTCTGAAAGACTAGACTTTGTATCATTTTAAATGCTATAAATGCTGAAAAATGCTAGAAAGGTTGCAGGCTTCTCTCTTCGCTCGAAGCCAAAGACTCTTGACATGTTAGAAAATTATCTGCATAACACTTATCTTGCTTATCTTGTTTCAAACCAAGGGCAAAGCATGGTCAAGCGCGCGGGATGCTGCACGCTCACCAGAGCGCACGGGGACGTGCCCCTTCCATCCAGTCTTGAAACACTTATAGTGGGCGATGTATTGAAGATAGAGATATGCTCACGCGGATTTTTTTGTAGAACTTTTCATACTGACCAATTCTTACGCTCATAGTATATTGATATTTTTAACGGTTTGCCCACCGTAAGCTTAAGAAGCGCACGGACGCCAAGTTTGTTTTCGACTTTTTCACTGAAATCGTTACTGCTTGGCTTCCTTTGATCATACATCAATTATTTTCTACAGAATCTTTCCTCGAGATATCCTATACAGAATGGTGAAAATCGCATCAAAATCCATCCAGTGGTTCTCGCGATTACTCCTGACATCCAAGAATCGGGGATTATTGTCTTATACTAACGAAGTAGAGATTGTCAGGGAACACATGCACGAAGCGGTACTATGACGTCACACACCTCAGTGCATCTGGGTACAATTCGTCCCGTCACCATAACGTAACGCCAGATCCCAGCGTAACGACGAAGTCGACAAGATCATTTAAAATTATACAAGAAAGCAAGAAGAAATCATTGAATATTTTTTTTGGAACTGATTCTATGATAAACATAAATTGGACAAAAACAAACCAAACGCAGAGGCATTGCACTATTAGGCTTGCTATACATGGTTTTCACCGTAAGTTATGCACAACCAAAAAATTCCACCACGCAAATGATCAATGTATAAATTATGTGTTTTGTGTGACGAAAAATGTGAATATTATCACTTTATCTGGTGCAAAGAAACAACAAAAACACTCAGTGACTGTTGCAAAAAACAATTGTGGAGAATAATCATGTCATGTTATGGCATATAGAATTATGTTTATTTTACAATGTTGTACCTATTGGCTTTTCTGCTGCAATAAAATTTATAAATTTTAAAAGCATAATCGTTACAAATACAAAAACTTTTTTGGGATGATTGTACATATACTCATAACTTCATAACTTATATTGATTGTGGCATCGCGTATCGTACATGTGCTCTCACTCATTCACACAAACATGAAAACACATTAACTAAGCACTGATTTATTATTATACTCACTTAAACTATGGAAATTAAATGTGAACAAACGGAAAACGAAAGTAATGGTAGTTCGAAATAATATGGAAGAAATTAAAACCAATACTTGAGAATTGAACAAGTGAAACAATTTTGTTATCTCGGTAGTATAATCACAATAGATGCTTAATGGAAGTGAAGAGAAGGATTGCATTGGCAAAACAGGCATTTATGACCAAGAAAAACATTTTATGCAAGAAACATATGAATATAGATGTAAGAAAATCCTTTGATAAAACATTTGTATGGAGTACACAGCTCTATGGAAGGGAAAGTTGGACTCGGGTAAATTGGAAAATAATGGACTTGAAGCTGCTGAAATGTGGATATGGCGGAAAATTACAAGAACGAGCTGGATGGAAAGAAAAACCAACCTGGAAGTCTTACGGGAAATGAAAGAAAAGAGAAGATTAATGAAAGAAATGGAAAAGAGAAAAATAAATTTTATTGGACATGTCACCAGACACAACACTTTCATCGTTAACATTCTTGAAGGGAAAATGCTGGGATATAAAGGAAGAGGGCGGCCTAGGACGAAGTATTTGGAAGACATCAAGAATAGAATAGGATGTGGCAATTACATGGAACTGAACCAAACCGCCAACGACAGAAGAGTGTGGTTGCATCTACAAGGCATTAGCCATTAGTATTATGATGATGATGATTTTATTAGAATGTCATATACAATAAACAAACACAGGCCTTGCTGCCTCAAGACACAACGGGTAGTTCCGTGAAGAACTTCATTTATCCTACTTATGTTAATTGCCTCTAATAACATACAAAATGTCAGTTTGATTGCTGTAATAGATTCGTAGATATTGTCCTCGATCATTCCTTCAATAATTAAGTTTGCTATTCCTGGGTATCTTATTATGTGTCCTACTAACCTAACACTTCTCTTCATTAGCAGTCACCAGATACATCATTCCTATCCCACTCTTCATTTATTACTCTATCTACCAATCGGATATTCATAAATCTCCTGTAACACCACATTTCAAATGCTCCTATTCTCATATTTTCTGTTGCGCTAACAGTTCAAGCTTCACTTCCATAGAGCGCTACGTTCCATACAAAGGATTTAATTAACGACTCTTTAATACCTAAATCTATATCCGATGTCAACAGATTTCCTTTCTGTAGAAATACTTTTCTTGCCTGAACCAACCTACTTTCTATATGAGTCGTCAAGTTGCAAAACACGTTTAATCCACTCGTGAGTAAGAATCATTTTCATGAGAAACGTTTCTCTGGACATTGCCTCAAATATCTTTTGTGTTTGTTGTTTTCTAGTTTTTGCTTTGTGTTTTTGGTTTTGCGTTTGCTTTGTGCTTTTGCTTTTGAATTTTACTTTTTGCTTTTCTTTCTTGGTTTTGAGTTTGTTTTCTGCTTTTGCTTTTTTGAATTTTGCTTTTTGCTTTATGTTTCTTGTTTTTTTTTTGTTTTCTGGTTTTGCTTTTGTTTTTGAATTTTGATTTTTGCTTCGCCTTTTTTGTTTTGATTTTGTGTTTGTTTTCTGTTTTGCTGTTTTTGAATTTTGCTTTTTGCCTTGTGTTTCTTTTTTTTTTGTTTGTTTTCTACTTTTCCTTTTATGTTTGAATTTTGCTTTTTGCTTCGCCTTTTTTGTTTTGATTTTGTGTTTGTTTTCTGCTTTTGCTGTTTTTGAATTTTGCTTTTTGCTTTATGTTTCTTGTTTTTTTTTTTGTTTTCTGGTTTTGCTTTTGTTTTTGAATTTTGATTTTTGCTTCGTCTTTTTTGTTTTGGTTTTGTGTTTGTTTCTTGCTTTTGCTGTTTTTGAATTTTGCTTTTTGCCTTGTGTTTCTTTTTTTTTCTGCTTTTGCTTTTGTGTTTGAAATTTGCTTTTTCCTTCGTCTTTTTTTTTTTTGGTTATGTGTTCGTTTCTTGCTTTTGCTGTTTTTGAATTTTGCTTTTTGCCTTGTGTTTCTTTTTTTTCTGCTTTTGCTTTTGTGTTTGAAATTTGCTTTTTCCTTCGTCTTTTTTGTTTTGGTTTTGTGTTTGTTTCTTGCTTTTGCTGTTTTTGAATTTTGCTTTTTGCCTTGTGTTTCTTTTTCTTTCTGCTTTTGCTTTTGTGTTTGAATTTTGCTTCGTGTTTTTGGTTTTGTGTTTGTTTTCTGGAAAATCAAAATAAAACGTAACAAAATAAACTAAACAAAATCAAAATTGAAAAAAAGAAAAGAAGAACAAACAAAAAATAAAACAAAACAATTTAAAACAAAACAAAACAAAATATTAAAGAAAACAAAATAAAACAACATAAAATGAAGTAAAATAAAATAAAAATAATTTAAAAAATAATTTTACGACATGGTCCTTATTCACAAGTGGATTAAACGAGTTTTGCAACTGGACGACTCTTATCATCTTTGCTTCCTTTAGCTTTTCAGCTGCCAATTTGACGTCAATAGGAATTTCTGATTTCTTCAGCTGCATTCGTTATTTTTGTTTACTGGTTATTTTCGGCGGTTTCGGTGGCGTAGTTGGTAGCATGCTGAGCTTCTATGCCCAAGATTGCGGGTTCTAACCCAGCCGAAGTCATCGGATGTTTTAAGAGCGTTAAAAATCCCTCAGTATGCCTTCCTCCAGAGGTGAAGTAAAGCCGGCGGTCCCATGTCAAGATTTATGGCATTTTAAAGAACCTTCCACTAATTACTCCTTTGTGAAGCTAAATTATGTTAAACATTTGACAAATGAAAGCCTCCGTAGCTTAAGCGGCAGCATGCCGGCCTCTCACCGCTGGGTCCGTGGTTCAAATCCCGGTCACTCCATGTGAGATCTGTGCTGGACAAAACGGAGCCAGACAGGTTTTTCTCCGGGTACTCCGGTTTTCCCTGTCACAATTTCATTCCAGCAACACTCTCCACTATCATTTCATTTAATCATTGCCCCAGAGGAGTGCGTCAGGCCTCGGCAGCCGGCACAGTTCATATCCTCGCCGCTAGATGGGGGCTTCATTCATTCCATTCCTGACCCGGTCGGAGACTGGAAACAGTCTATGGATTTTCATTTTCATTTGACAAATGCTCTTAGGTTCCTACGTTCGTCGTCAGGAGCCAACTGCAGTGGCATCTGGTAATCAAGTTCTGAACTATTAGTCGTTGACGGTGGTGTTAGGCGGCAAAAGTAGGATCTATTTGAAAAAATTCAATGTCTGCAGTCCTTACTTGAATTGAAAACAGAAACACACACAAATACAGTCATCACTGGTTATCAGACAGATTCTACACACACCCAAAGTACACGGGGCTACATGACCACGTTGTCGCAGCCCCTAAACTAAGGAACCAATCAACCAACCTATTTATTTTCATCATGATATCTTTCCTCAAGACGGTGGTATTCATACCATTTAGAAACTCTTTCAAATCCTCTGGTGTGTTCTTGGGCGTAGAAGCTCAGCATGCTGCCAACTACGGCACTGAAGCAGCCAGCCTCTGGTGTGTCGGCTATTAGTACAGTGGAGCTCGATATAACGCGGATGTAAGTGGACATGTTTACCCCCCACGTTATATACTGATGGGGATTTGATTGAAACAAGTGTCGGCATTTCCGGTATTTACTTTACACCAAATTTTTGGGGATTTGATTGGTGTCCAACCACCATTTGAAAGGGGTGTTGATTAGTTGGCATCCTTAGCATTTTCAGAGATTTACTAGGATGTATCATCATGGTGTTTTGCGAAGAGCTGCGGGGACATACTCACCAGACTTACCTGGGGAGCCTTAGCAAGCCAAGCGTTTGCGGTACAGCAGCTACTGCTCGACAGCATGCAGTGTAGATCCTAATCTAAGTTCTATCCTAATGGGGCAGGCTTCTTATAGCTACGTGAAATAAAAGATGAAGCATTTGACTGTAAAAGGGTTTTATTATTACTAGCGGGGGTGGCGATTAGGTTTAGATTAAAGGGGGGGGGGGGTGATTAATAATGGAAAAAGGAATTTAACAGACACACTCACTCACCCTATCGATGATGGATGTCCATGGTGCTGATGGCGTTGGGGTCCACCGAAGGTATTTATAAGGTAGTACTGCGATGTCAGTCCACTCAGCGGTATGTATAAGTGTAATGTCCTGTATGACCTCCTTAATCTCCTAGGCTGGCGACCGTGGGGATATGACCAGACATTGCCCCTATTGTAGTTATGTTTCCATGTCGGTACTTTCGTAGTTTCTTCCATTAACTTTTAATTACTTGTATGTAGGAATAGACACAGCCCTTGTATAAGGGTTGGGGCCCTAACAATACCTTAGTAGTGAGAAGCATCGATCCCGTGGAGATTACTAGCTATGTTAATTTCGTTTTCATTTCATTACAGTCAGATTTCAATCTACGCCATGTCCACGAAATTTGGAAATTTATATTCCTCTGTCGTTCACCTACCTAATTGTTCCTTCCGGGACGTCACACTCACGCGATAAACTTGCTTTGGTTTCTCTGTTCTTTTTTTTAATATTTTTATACCGGGTCATTTTCCATGTGCGCTCCGGTAAACACGGCAAGCTAAGCCGGCGTTGACTGGCACTGATTGCGGGCGTGCGTACACGTTTCAGCCGGTGGTAGCAGCGCACTTTGAAATTCTTACCAAACATGTTCGGTGATGTGTACAATAATATATTCCCTCTCTTGTAACACACACCCGGCATCTCCTGATGGAAGAATGGACAACAATCCCATCTAATGTTTGTACTGTACGCTGTCTGTTAACTTTTTATCTTTTCAAATGATCGTGTCGACTTCGTCGTTATGCTTTGGGTCTAACGTTACGCGGGACGGAGACGCCATGCAGCCGCGCGGGAAGCCTAAGTTATTGGTTATTGGAGTCTGTTGTAAGAGTCCTGGTGCGTCGAGCGACCTGGGGCTTCGAGCGAAGCGAAAAGAATACAGGGTGGCTCCTAAAGAGGTGTACAAGACGCAGGATAAGAATACAAGGTGACTCTTAAAGAGGTGTACAAGATAGCAGAGAAGAATACAGGGTGTCTCCTAAAGAGGTGCACAAGATGTCAGACAAGAATACAGGGAGACTCCTAAAGAGGTGTACAAGACGTCACACAAGAATACATGGTGACTTCTAAAGAGATATACAAGATGCCAGATAAGAATACAGGGTGACTCTTAAAGAGGTGTGCAGTATGTCAGAGCAAAATACAGTACAAGATGCCAGATAAGAATACAGGGTGCCTCCTAAAGAGGTGTGCAGGATGTCAGAGCAAAATACAGTACAAGATGCCAGATAAGAATACAGGGTGACTCCTAAAGAGGTGTGCAGGATGTCAGAGCAAAATACAGTACAAGATGCCAGATAAGAATACAGGTTGACTCCTAAAGAGGTGTGCAGTATGTCAGAGCAAAATACAGTACAAGATGCCAGATAAGAATACAGGGTGACTCCTAAAGAGGTGTGCAGGATGTCAGAGCAAAATACAGTACAAGATGCCAGATAAGAATACAGGTTGACTCCTAAAGAGGTGTGCAGTATGTCAGAGCAAAATACAGTACAAGATGCCAGATAAGAATACAGGGTGACTCCTAAAGAGGTGTGCAGTATGTCAGAGCAAAATACAGTACAAGATGCCAGATAAGAATACAGGGTGCCTCCTAAAGAGGTGTGCAGTATGTCAGAGCAAAATACAGTACAAGATGCCAGATAAGAATACAGGTTGACTCCTAAAGAGATATACAAGATGCCAGATAAGAATACAAGGTGACTCTTAAAGAGGTGTACAAGATGGCAGAGAAGAATACAAGGTGTCTCCTAAAGAGGTGCACAAGATGTCAGACAAGAATACAGGGTGACTCCTAAAGCGGTGTACAAGATGTCACACAAGAATACATGGTGACTTCTAAAGAGATATACAAGATGCCAGATAAGAATACAGGGTGCCTCCTAAAGAGGTGTGCAGGATGTCAGAGCAAAATACAGGGTGACACTTAACGAGGTGTACAGTATGTTAGATTCAATCAAATACAGGGTGACCCTTAAGGAGGTTTGCAAGATATCAGATTCAAATAATGGGCGACCCTTAATGAGTTGTAAAAGATGTCAAACTCAAATACAGGGTGACCCTTAAAGATGTGCTCACGCGGGAAGCCTGAGTTAATGGGTAATGGAGTCTGTTGAAAGAGTCCCGGGGCTTCGAGCGAAGCGAGAAGCCATCCTGAGCCTTTCTAACATGTATAGCATTTGTAGCATGCGTCATTTGAAATGATATAACGTCTAGTCTTTCAGACTGACTGTATTTTTTTATTATTTATGGAGCCTGTTTTCTTGAATCGTTTAGCGAACCTTCTAATTGTACTGGCATTAGGCACAGGTCTTCCTGGAAACTTGAGTCGAAATGTTCGTCTTGTTTCAGAAAAAGTCTTTCTATTATTTATTTATTTCTTTATTTAGCGTATGGCAACAAAATAAAAAACACAACAATATTCAGAACACATAAGTAACCAGCAAAAATGCTAGGACATTATTACAATGAAAGCAAAACATAGAATATTAGTGTAACTTACAGTCACTATTGGCACTTATAATGTAAAGTTTAAATTGTCTATCCACTTAACAGCATCTGGAGTCAACACGAGAAAATCTTTTAAATCTCATGACTATGACGTAATACTACACTGCTGCACAATGTGCTGTATGGTCTGGGGTGTCGCTCCACAAACACATGCAGGATCGGGAATTTTGTTCCACTTGTAGAGTAACTCCTTACCCACTCCATGGTTTGTGCGAATCCTGTTGGCAGTCTTCCACGTACGTAATCGAATCCCTCTGGTTTGTTGTGAGTATTTATACTGATTATTACTTCTGCTGGTGCATGCTGGATCCATTTTTGTTCCCATCAATCGCTTATATCAAATTCCTTGTTAAAAAAAATCCACAGCAGATTTTATTGCTGGTTCTGGATTTTAACCTGTCAGTTATTGCACTTGGGAAGAAGTCATGAACGCGAAGGTCAGGGTAGTCCAAAATGTTCTTATATTCACGTACCAAAGCATCCTGTCCTCTGATTTCAGGTGGTTGAATGTGATCTAAAGTTGGGAGCCAAAATGTAGGAGTAGCTTTTAGACAAGACTTTCTGCTTTTCATATAGGCTACGAATTATGGATAAACACACGTTCGCCCAATGTGAATTGGTGTCTAGGCATGACCAACAATCACAGTGAACACAACTCACTAAACGTGCAACACCATCGTCTAAGCCAGGGCCATCCACACAGCGCTCCCCGAGCGCTAGCGTTCCGGCCGCTCTCTAAGCCAGTGCTCCGAGCGCCTTGGTGGAAGGTAGTGTAGTTTTGGTAGTGGTGGGAGGAGCTTGGCTGGTTGAGCGCGCGGTCTGCCCACCGCGCCGAAGTGAGTTATGTTTGGCTCAACGTACATATGTGAGCGTTTATTTTCGGTTCTTAAGCTTAGCAAAAGTAAACATCGTGCAACGATGAGCGATAGAGACTTGCGCAATTGTTTACGAATTGCTGTGTCCAGAAATAGTGTACCCAATTTAGAGAATACTGTTTCCTAAAAAACTAAAAGCTCGTAAAAACGACGAAGCAAAGGTCTCTCAAGGTCTGTACTATCTGTTCAAATAAGTAAAGTGCTGTTGAATTTCAGTTTGAAATAAATCAGAATATTCTTTACTTAACACTTGCGTTCGTTTCCTGTACATTCCATACATCGGAATGCCATTCGATTTGTACATGCGGTATATATTCTTTAATGGCAAAACAGCCCTATCAATATGTCAACAAACTCACAAAAGCCGTCGACCGCACGACTGAACGTACTGCTCGGGTCCAAGCTCTATGAACTTGCGGGGTGAGGGGAAAGAGCAGAGCAGGGTCAGGCGAGAAGAGAAGGGCCTGTCAACAGCCCGCCGTGATGTATTTTATTCATTTCTATTCCAATACTGCTCACATTGGGCCGTTGCTCAAATCACTGTGGTGTAAAGAATGAGTGAGTGAGTCACCGACCAATGTATTTGGTTCTGTACTATGCACGGGCCGAGAAACCTGATCACTCGTCAACACCACTACTCATAGTCCACGATGCACATTCCTCTCAGGTTCACGCAGCTTAGACCCCAGCAGTATCTATTCAGTGCGGCCCGAACAACGTCCGTCTCCTCACTGCCGCAGTATAGTTGTGGTAGGGGAAGGAGCGCTGGCCTGACTGCCCAGTGCTCCCAGAGCGCTGGCCTGACTGCCCAGTGCTCCCAGAGCGCTGCCGCGCTCTCAGAGCACAATGGCTGGATGACCCTGGTCTAAGCATTGCAGATACACGTCCATATGAATGACAAACCACGTGTGAACTAACGATATGAGTCAGCGGAGCGTGGTATTGCGTGGTCCTCTCGCTCCGCACCTGGCCAGCCAAATGGCGCCATAGTTTGCCGCGATTACCGGCGCGCACAAATATAATGGCCCTGTAGATCGATAATTTTTGTACAGTATATCTCATACTGAATACGCCTTCCGCTTCTACGACATTATAGACGACGAACTCGTGATGTAGACTGGTCTGGTGAGTCAACTAGCTGTGGTCAGGCTCAGAGCGCTGCAAATAAATTCTTAAGGGAGGGGGGATTTTCCCAAGTAGTTGACTTCCCAACTAGAGACAATAATACCTTAGATGTTTATCTTGTAAGGCTTGTAGAGCTGTATATTAACTGTCTGAAAGTACCAGGAATTAGTGACCATTCTGGGGTTGAATTAAATATTAGATATGGTGACATTACAAAATTAGACTCTGATGTAGCAAAAAAGATCATATTCCAGTATCGCAGGGCGGATCAGGGCAAGTTTCAGGGGTATTTGAATGAGCTATTTGTAGGATGGGCATCGGAAGGAAATCACATTAATATCCTGTGGACTAACTTTTTGAAAATTTTAAATAGCGCTGTTGATAAATTTGTCCCATTTAAATTGCTGAAACAAAACCCAGATCCTGAGTATTACACACGAGAAATTAGGAGTCTAAAACGGAAAATTAGGAAATTATACAATAAAAGACATGATAGTGACAAGTATATGTTGAAATGTAAGTCCTTATCAAGAGAGCTCGTCTTAAAAAAGAGGGCTGCTCATGACAGTTATATGCAAGGTTTACTTGGTTCGGGAGGTGATGGGTGGAAAAAAATTTACAGTTATGTTAGGAGAAGAAAGGGAAATTCAAATAATTTATCGATGATAATGTCCGGTGACGGTAAATTAATTACTGAGAAACAGGCCATTGCTAATGAATTAAATGTCTTTTACGATAGTGTGTTCAATAAATCCAATAGCTGTGTGTTGGACCTTAACGACGAATCAGGGGCTCCCCTGTTCCAAATAAACCAGTCAGCAATTGTAAAGCTAATACAAAAACTACGTTTCAATGTTTCAAAGGGTCCTGATAATATTGTTAGTGAAGTACTTAAACTAGGAGGTAGGGCCGTGGCACGATACTTGGAGGTGATGTTTAATGTGTCCATAAACAATGCGCAAATCCCAGATGACTGGAAAAGAGCTACGGTAGTCCCAATATTTAAGGGAGGGAGCAGACTTGAATTGGGCAACTACAGGCCGGTTAGCCTTACGTCCGTCGTTTGTAAACAGATGGAGCATCTCATTTGCGACTACTTGAGGGAACAGTGGGAAACATTATCATGGTTTAATGATAGGCAACATGGATTTCGGAAAGGTTACTCATGCGAGAGTCAGATGCTATCACTTTTTCAAGACATTAGCAAATCGTTAGACCATGGAGTTTCAGTCGACGCCGTGGTTATAGATTTTGCGAAGGCATTTGATGTCGTTCCGCATGACATGCTACTCCATAAATTAGCTTCGACGAAGATTGATAGAAGAGTAATTTTATGGATCCAAGAATTTTTGACGGGTCGTTCTCAGAAAGTGAAAGTCGAAGGCATATTCTCGGATGAAATTACCGTAACGTCGGGTATCCCTCAGGGCAGCGTAATCGGAACTTTGTTATTATTGGCGTTTATAAATGACTTACCAAATGGGATTCGCAGTGACTGTCGATTGTTTGCGGATGATTGTGTAATATATCGAAAGATACATGACTCACAAGACAATGCAGTGCTTCAAGAGGACCTGAACCTGGTCTATAAGTGGGCGATTGTAAATAAAATGAAAATAAACACAAGAAAATGTAGTCTCTTAAAAACAGGGAAAGTGCGAAGGCAGGATTTTCAATATAACATTGGCTCGGAAATACTTGTAGAAGAAGATTCTTGCAAATATTTGGGCGTTCACGTAAGGAATGATATGAAATGGAGTAGTCATGTAGGATGTGTAGTTTCAAAAGCTTACAAATCCCTGCACATTGTAATGAGGGTATTAAAAGGAAGTAGTACCTCTGCTAAAGAATTAGGCTATTTGTCACTTGTAAGACCTATTCTGCAATATGCCTCGGCGGTTTGGGATCCATATCAAGTAGGGCTCATAAATGAGTTGGAAATGGTACAAAGAAAGGCCGCTAGATTTGTGCTCAGTGACTTTAATCCCAGGAGCAGTGTGAGCCGTATGTTAAAGAAACTTGGGTGGGAATCACTGGAGGCTAGGAGGATGAAATCTAGACTCTGCGCTATGTACAACACGTATACAAATCAACCAGCATGGGGTGAGCTTAGGAAACGATTGGGAAAGCCCACTTACATGGGTAGGAGCGATCATCCTTTCAAAGTTAAGGGCCGACCACAGCGAACAAATTATGGTAAATATTCTTTTGTAAACCGTGCCATTGATAACTGGAACTCTCTAACTGCCGCAGTCTTAGAGCCTTTTCCCAAACATATAGGTGTGTTTAAGAAAAGACTGACTATTTGTGTAAATACTCCAGTTTAATTGTTGTATAATTGTTATTGAATTGTAATGTATAATTATTTATTTGTTATGTATATACAATTTGCCACCGGGGGACACACCCCCCATTGCAAATAAATGAATGAATATGAATATGAATAATGTGATGTAGCAGCTAGCAATCTTGGCTGTCACCCCAGCGGTCTGGTTTCGATTCCTGGCTCTGCCAAGAAATTTAATTCTGGTCTGAGGGCTGGAACGGGATACACTCAGCATCGTGTGGTAAATATGACAGGAGTTGGATTAGATTGTCACCTCAGCCATTATACATGTGGTTTTCCGAGGTTTCCCCACTTCTCTTTGTTGTTGATGTTGTTGTTGTTGCTACAATTGATGGCTTTGGACACCATGGTCACTTAGTCCCGTGTACTTGTATAAATGAATTGATTAATAAATATATAAAACACATTTCATTTTATAGAGCAGAAATATTTTAAACAACACTAAAAAACTTATTTACAGTTTATTGTACAAAGTATTTTGTTATATGGAGCAGAAACATGGACGTTAAACATACAGCAAGCAAACAAATTATAAGTAACAGAGATGGATTATTGGAGGAGGGCGGCAAGAAAATAAAGATTGAATAAATTAGAAATACGAGAATATGAGAAATTTGGCAGGTAAAAAATAATGTATTAAAAGTGGTTGAAGAAAGAAGATTACAATGGTTTGGACATAGAATAGTAGAATTCCAAATTTAATGTTACATTGGCAAGCTGAAGGCAAACGGAAACGGGGTGAACCAAGAGAACAATGGATGGATGGTGTAAGAGAAGAATGGCTACCAGAGGCTTAACCAGGAAGATGCTGAAGACCGAAATAGGTGGATGAGTAAAGAATACTTGGGTTGAAGGAAAACTACTGTGAAAATGAAAATCCACAGCCTGCTTCCAGTCTCCAACCGGGTCAGGAATGGAATGAATGAAGCCCCTATCTAGCGGCGAGGATATGAACTGTGCCGGCTGCCGAGGCCTGACGCACTCCCCTGGGGCAATGATTAAATGAATGACAGATGAAATGAAATGATAGTAGAGTGTGTTGCTGGAATGAAATTTTGACAGGGAAAACCGGAGTACCCGGAGAAAAACCTGTCTCCCTCCGTTTTGTCCAGCACAGATCTCACATGGAGTGACCGGGATTTGAACCACGGACCCAGCGGTGAGAGGCCGGCGTGCTGCCGCCTAAGCCACGGAGGCTTCGAAGGAAAACTACTGTATTATAGAATATTCCTAATAAAGAAGAAGAAATAAATACATTGTTGCAAGTATCGTTTAATTCCACAGCCCTGGCAATTCCGAGTAGAATTCTCTACGTTTCTTGCACTCGACTGTGCAATTTCAAGGTTTAACAAGAAGTTCCGTGACGAACTAAAGAACCTACTTTTCTTAAAATTTAAGATTCATGCAAATGATTAATCTATATGGATCTATCTAGATTAATGACGAAATTAAGTTGGTAATATAGACATTTCTAAATAGTTCGAAATACTGTATACCTGGCATAATGTAGCCTAATAGAGAACTACAGTTGGCAACGTTGGTGACTGAAAATATTCTTATTTCCATCTCTTAAGGTACAGAATACAAAATTTGGTTGAAGTCCAATGGATAGCATGGACGTTACATGCAGTTAAACATTGGATATAACAATGCGCGTAAAATCATGTTGGCAATAATGTCATGCATGTAATGGTCAGAAATAATCTGAAATAATATGATCTATTGTTGTGCCCATTTTGAATGAAATCCATTAGTTAGTATAGAAGTTACATGCATTTTAAAATTGGACCTATCAGCAGGCTTAGAATCATCTTGGCAGCACTGTCGTATATATCTTATTCCAAGTTAATCTACAATGCCAGGTACTATACGTGTGCAAAGTTTAGAGCTATATGCTTGCATACTTTCTGATATATTGATATTAGGGTAACAAAAATAGACACAGCATTTATCAACAGTTGGCAGCCCTGGTTGCTATTAAGAATACGCATAGTTATATCTGTTATGGTAAAAATAGCACATACGAAGTTTGGTTGAAATCCAAATGATAATATGGAAGTTACATGTACACACATCAAAAAAAGTTTTGCATCACCTCGGTTCCAAGAGTTCCGGAACCGTTAAATACAAAGGGAATAGAGATCAACACAAACAACATTTCAGCTCGTTTTATTGCTCATGAGACCCACACATTGCATGTTGTACCATCATACAGCTAGACTTTCAGCATTTGTGGTCCAGATTGCAGTACACACCACTACCTCTAATACCCAGTAGCACGTCCTCTTGCATTGATGCATGCCTGTATTCGCCGTGGCATACTATCCACAAGTTCATCAAGACACTGTTGGTCCAAATTGTCCCACTCCTCAACGACAATTCGGCGTAAATCTCTCAGAGTGGTTGGTGGGTCAAGACGTCCATAAACAGCCCTTTTCAACATATCCCAGGCATGTTCGATAGGGTTCATGTCTGGCGAACATGCTGGCCACTGTAGTCGAGCGATGTCATTATCTTGAAGGAACGCATTCACAAGATGTGCACGATGAGGTCGAGAATTGTCGTCCATGAAGACAAATGCCTCTCCAATATTCTGCCGATATGGTTGCACTATGGGTCGGAGGATGTCATTCAGGTATCGTAAAGCCGTTTCGGAGCCTTCCATGACCACCAGTGGCGTACGTCGGCCCCACATAATGCCACCCCAAAACATCAGGGAACCACCACCTTGCTGCACTCGCTGGACAGTGTGTCTAAGACGTTCAGCCTGACCAGGGTGCCTCCAAACACGTCTCCGACGATTGTCTGGTTGAAGGCATATGCGACACTCATCGGTGAAGAGAACGTGATGCCAATTCCGTGGGGTCCATTCAGCATGTTGTTGGGCCCATCTGTACCGCGCTGCATGGTGTCGGGGTTGCAAAGCTGGACCTCGCCATGGACGTCGGGAGTGAAGTTGCGCATCATGCAGCCTATTGCGCACAGTTTGAGTTGAAACACGACGTCCTGTGGCTGAACGAAACGCATTATTCAACATGGTGGCATTGCTGTCAGGGTTCCTCCGAGCGGCAATCCGTAAGTAGCGGTCATCCACTACAGTAGTAGCCCTTGGGCGGCCTGAGCGAGGCCTGTCATCGACAGTTCCTGTATCTCTGTACCTCCTCCATGTCCGAACAACATCGCTTTGGTTCACTCTGAGACGCCTGGAAACTTCCCTTGTTAAGAGCCCTTCTTGACACAAAGTAACAATGCGGACGCGATCGAACTGCGGTATTGACCTTCTAGGCATGGTAGAACTACAGACAACATGAGCAGCGTACCTTCGTCCTGGTGGAATGACTGGAACTGATCGGCTGTCGTACCCCCTCCGTCTAATAGGCCCTGCTCATGCATGGTTGTTTACATCTTTGAGCAGTTTTAGTGACATCTATGAATAGTCAAAGGGACTGTATCTTGGATACAATATACACAGTCAACATCTATATGCCGGAGATCTGGGAACCGAGGTGATGCAAAACTTTTTTTGATGTGTGTATTTAAAGTTGGACCTCTCAGCATGCTTAGGATCATGTTGGTAGCACTGACGTATATAAGAAACTACAAATTAACATAGAAAGTTAGGTAATATACGTGCGCATAGTTCAAAGCTGTCGGCTTGCATACTTTTTGATATATTGGTATTTGGATAAAATAAATTGAGAGCATTTATTAACAGTTGGCAGACCTGTTGACTCGTAAGAATAAGCTCAGTCATATCTGGTTATATACACATAGCACATACCAAATTTGGTTGAATTCCAATTGATATTGTAAAAGTTATATGCATTTAATAATTGGGCCTATCAGCAGGTTTATAATCATTTTGGCAACATTGCGATGTATGGCCTCCTGGAAATTAAACTAAAATATTATTATATATACGTGTGCCAATTTTGATATAGCTCCCACTAATACCATCCAAGATATCCAACATTGAGCTTAAATTTCAATTGCGATTTTCAGCAGTTGGTAGCACTGACATCATTTTCAAATACGGCATTGAGATATTCAGGTATAGGTCTCTACTCCTACCAAATTTTGTTTCGATTGCTGTAGCCGTTTAGGAGTTGATAGGGGGGGGGGGGACTCTCACACAGCCAGACAGACAGACATACAGACAGACACACATTTGCCCGGATCGATCTCATAAGTCTACTTTTTCCTCATTTTTAGCCTACTTTTCACATTTTGCAAAAATGAGGAAAAAAGTAGACTTATGAGATCGGGCAAATGTGTGTCTGTCTGTCTGTCTGTCTGGCTGTGTGTGTGTCCCCCCCTATCAACTCCGAAACGGCTTCAGCAATCGAAACAAAATTTGGTTGGCCATAAATGAAAATGATGTCAGTGCTACCAACTGCTGAAAAATCGCAATTGAAATTGGAGCTCCATGTCGGATATCATGGAAGATACGAATGGGAGCTATTTGAAAATTGGCACACCTATAGATAATAATATTGCAGTTTAATTTCCAGGAGGCCATACATAGCAGTGATGCCAAAATGATTATAAGCCTGCTGATAGGTCCAAATTTTAAATGCATATAACTTTTACACTATCAATTGGATTTCAACCAAATTTCGTATGTGCTATGTGTACATAAACAGATATGACTGAGCGTATTCTTAAGAGCCACCAGGGCTGCCAACTGTTAATAAATGCTCTCAATTTATTTTATCCAATTACCCATATATCAGAAAGTATGCAAGACGACAGCTTTAAACTATGCACACGTATAGTACCCGAATTCTAGATTAATTTGGAGTAACTAATGGACCTCAGTACTACCAACATGATTCTAAGCCTGCTGATAGGACCAATTGTAAATACATGTAACTTCTTTACTATCAATTGGATTTCAACAAAATTTCGTATGTGCTATGTGTACTATAACAGATATGACTATGCGTATTCTTAAGAACAACCAGGGCTGCCAACTGTTAATAAATGCTGTCTCTATTTTTTTACCCTAATATCAGTATAACAAAAAGTATTCTAGCCAACAGCACTAAACTTTGCACACGTATAGTACCTTACATTCTAGATTAATTTGGAGTAATTAATATACGTCAGGGCTTCCAACATGATTCAAAGCCTGCTGATTGGTCCAATTTGAAAATACATGTAACTTCTATACAAATAAATGTATTTCATCCAAAATTGGCACAACAATAGATCATAATAGTTCAGATTATTTCTGACCAATACATGCATGACATTGTTGCAAACATGATTTTACGCACGCTGTTAGATCCAATGTTTAACTGCATGTAACGTCCATGCTATCCAATGGACTTCAGCCAAATTGTGTATTCTGTACCTTAAGAGATGGAACTAAGAATATATTCAGTCACCAGGGCAGCCAACTGTAGTGCTCCATTAGGCTACATTATGCCAGTTATATTTCGAACTAATAAGAAATTTCGCTATTACCAACTCAATTTCGTCATTATTCTAATTAGGTCCATATAGATTAATCATTGGAATGAATCTTACATTTCGAGAAAAAGTAGGCTCTTTAGTTCGTCACAGAACTCCTTGTTGCAAAATGTGAAAAGTAGGCTAAAAATTCAGCCGTCATCTCTTTTAACGAGTAGTTGGTTAGAATTTCGGTAACAATAAATTTGATCAATGAATTCATTGAACGGATGAAACCATGAGGAACTTTCAACATCTGGTGATCCGAGCCGGCAATTCATTAAACCACCAAGATTATTAAACAAAATACTAAATTTGCGACACGGTATTAAATGACAAAATCTACCACCAGACGGCTGGTGTAGTAATCACCAGATTGGCATTGAGATGGGCAGCAGTGGACTGAAAACAGTCGAATTAGTCGATAGTTAAAACCATCGACTTATTCGACTACTTTTAAAAAACAGTCGAATGAATTCAACGACTACTCACCCTCACCGTATCTGCGCCGTATCATAAACAAGGCGTTTGCAAACGACTAATCCCAAAGCAATCGTTGGAATCATTCGAATGAAACAAGTCGTTTGCAAACGACTAATTCCAAGCGAATGAAATCATTCGAATTCAAGTAGTCGTTCTAATCAAACGACTTCTTCAGGATAACTTCATGCTACAATTGTGTTGAATATTTATTGTATAGCTTTAATTAATAAGTTAAGTATACCTGTAGGTGCCTATAGTTTTATACAGTTCGTAGATTATTTCAATGAAATAGCCTACATCCAGTTGTCCAAATATATATGTATGTTATTGGAAAGGTTAAGCATTCAATATTTAGGTTATGTTTGTACTCCTTAACACAGTATATAAACCTTTAATGAGAATTGAGTGCATTCCTGAATTATTACACGGCTTGAACATGGGCTTACCAATTATGAATTAGAGTTCTATTTATTTTATGATCGAATTTCATTAATTTATTCTGTCACGGGGTAAATGAATTACAAGAAAACTATTATGAAAATCTCCACATAGCGTGATGTTAATGATCCATGCAAACATAGAATAGATTTTCCAGGAAAATTAAATCAGAAAATATTTTATATTTTATTACATACAATGCGCACAAATGTGCATACATAAAGACTTATATCCTATGTACAATGTTTGATATATTTAGCTCTAGTCTTTGCTATAGTCAATGATTGACTTTGTCCTCTTACGACATTTAGTTAGGTGGTATTTTTCACATTGTTCGTTGCATAGTACGCATACACATGCATTGTTTGGTTCGTGAAATTTGTCATTTCTACATATCTTGTGGTGATAGCCGTGCACTGAAAGTCTGGTTAGCACCGATCGCAGTTCTTGGTTCGTTTTTGCTCATCTCCTGTCAATCATGGCGTCTGTAGCGTAAAAGTCTTCGGGTATTTCTTTTGTTTTTTGTTTCCTTAGCTCTATTAATTGAGATACTTGCTTGGTGTGAGGTAGGAGCAGCTTGAGTTTCAGGTCCTCTATGTAGAACGGTTCCCTTGCCAGTTCATATACCAGTCAGGACTTGGTCGTTCTCGCTACTCCAAGTGCTCTCTTCAAATATCTCGATTTGATTTTCTCTAGGTTGGTAAGGTCCGTTAGGGTTAGTCTTTCCCATATTAGTTCAATGCCGTATGTTATAACTGGAGATATTTTGGCATGAAATAGCGTAATGGCTGTTTGTAGAGAGAGTTTGGTGATGTTTTTGATTTCAAACATTCCTCTGATGGCGGCAGCAGCTCTTTCTTGTATATGGACCCTGAATGAGTTGCATGTGGTCTGGAGTGTCATCCCTAGGTATTTAAAGGTATTAACTTTTTTGATGTCGTTATCTCCGAGTTTTACCTCGTCATTTGTTGCTAGTTTTCCTCCTTTCCGAAATACCATGTGGACCGTCTTACTGTGGTTAATTAACATTTCGTTTTCTTGCCCCCAAGTATGGAGAGCATCCAAGGTATCTTGTAGTTCGGATATGTCAGATGAACCCAGGGCCATATCATCTGCGTACATATATAATGACACTGTTTTGGTGTTTTCAATTATTTTAGTGATATCTGCTGTGGCGATGTTGAACAGTATAGGGCTCATTGGGTCCCCCTGTAGTACGCCGTTTGTTTGCGTTATTTCCTTCGAAGTTGCCTCTCCGTCTTGTATTACGACTTTGTTGTGGGTAAGTATGTTTCTTATTGCTATTGTGATCTCATTCTTTCCGCCAAGGTCTTCGAGATTGTTTAGAAGTCTTGTTCTTTCCAGTAGATCGAAGGCTTTGGTGTAGTCAATAAATACAGTGTGAAATTTGCCTTTGGGTATTCTTAGGACTTGGTAGATGTCGTTCATTGGATTTCCTATGGCCTGTATGGTGGATCTTCCTTTTCTGAAGCCGAATTGTTTATTTGAATTTTATATTGGTATCCAAAATAAATAGCATGGGAATAGCAAGTCGTAGGGCGTGTACGCTCAAATTTTTCTGTTCATCAATTGTCTTAATAGAGATGGGCAGCACCGCAGCAGTCGACTGAAAAAGTTAAATCCATCGACATGTTTGACTGCTTAAAAAAAAACAGTCGAATGAATTCAACGACTACTCACCGTAACATAAACAAGTCGTTTGCAAACGACTTATCCCAATTGTGTTTTAAGCGCTCGGATAGTTTTACGTTCTGGTCGTCAATTGTTTCAGCACGTGATAGCGCGCGCATTAAAGAAATTTTGTATTTACATTGTTGCCAACATCTCCACTGAAAGTTCGCTCTCGTTGCTGTTCTAAAGTGCTCTATTTTCGTGTGTATTAACTATAGGCTCTACGTTCTTAGTACTTCAGAGAGGATTAAATTAGTAAACACATAGACTAATTTGCTTATGGCTCTATGGACATATTCTACATTTTTTTTGTGGAATTAAAATATGAAGTGTGATTATTTCAATGTTGGCTATGGAATTGTTCCCGGTACTTAAGAACTCCCTCTCAGTAATAGTGATTTAATTTACTCTTAGGTTAATTAAGTATTACTCTATTACTTCACTTATCCACAGTACATACAGGTAATGTGCCCTGTATCAATACCGGTATCGGGGAATATTTACTCACACATTTTCCATTAAATGAAATTTGCAACATTGCAAATAATGGCTGCACTCTACACGACGTAAATCACTATTTCGAAGCAAAGTAAAAATAAATAAATAACTTTGACCAATTTCATGTTGCCAAGTGTCGCGTAGTCCAAACTAACGTCTGCAAAAATAGTTGGGTTAAGGAGAAGTTTGATTTTCATCTGTTGGTACGACTCGACTCAACTCAGCCGGTAACGGCTTGCAGAGCTTTGTACGCTGCCTAGAAGCGACTACTTTCAGTCGAATACATGAAACAACACGCTTAGGAGCAATGCGAATTCAGGTAACCATTCGACTAAAAGTAGTCGATAGTTTCTTCCAAAGGATGACTAGTCAGTCGATGGTTAAAAGTAGTCGATAGTCCCATCTCTAGCATTGGCAAATCTGGTTAATACATTTACAATCACGCAACGATGGAGAGTCCCTGCATGCCTCCACAGTTTAAACCCGTTATAAGGTATAAAGTCAAGTTATAGGGCAGTACCATCCCCAGGAGCTCGATCAGAGTTTTAAATGGCATTGAAAGTTAACCAACAATCGGGAGCCGAAGATAACTTAAACCCAGCCTGGATGTGTCATGGAAGTGGATACAGCGAATCCCCCGAGAATTTCAAAAAGAAAAGCTGAGAGATGACACTAAAACCTTAAATAAATATATATTTTTAATACAAATTTATCCATAAACTTTCTTATAAAATGAACATAATTCCACTGTTCAGAGCAAATCTTACACTTTCGAGACTAGAGCTGATTTATAGAAGGTAGCGCTATCTGTTGATTTGCAGTACCACTGTGGTCCAAGCTATAAGCTCACCTCAACTTAGATTCCTGGCTGCCATAGACGATTTTTTTCAACGGTGGCAAAGCTCGATGGCTCTCAGATTCACACGATGTTGGCTCGGAAAAAAATCCTATCACCTTTGGTGAATAGCCTACACTTACTGACCAAAAGTATTAATAATGTCATACGGTAATAGCGTATTGATGCATTCATGCATTGGTTCTGGCGCAGAAAAGATGGTTGGTGATTCCTTAGTTTAGGGGCTGCGACAACTCGGTCATGTAGCCCCGTGTAATTTGAGTGTGTGCGGAATCTTTCTGATAACCAGTGTTAATTGTGATGGCTGTATTAGTGTGTGTTACCTGTTTTAATTCAAGTAAGGACTGCAGACAATAATTTCAAGTAGTTCCAACTTTTGCTACCGTCCACGACACCTAGCTAGCGGACTTGGCTACTAGATGGCATTGTAGTCAGTACTTGAAGGCGAACGTTGGAAATAATAGAGCGTTATTAATTCTAACTTACAAATTTTGACTTCACACAAGTTTAGTTAGTGGAAGGTTCTTTTTCATAACATAAATCTATGACATGGGGCCGCCGGCTTTACCTCCCTTCCAAAGGAAGGCATACTGAGGGATTTTAACGCTCTAAGAACATCTGACGACTTCGGTTGGGTTTGAAAGCAAGGAAGGAAGCTTGTAGTTTAACGTGACCGTTAATGTTGAGATCATGAGCCACGGGACCACCTTTTTACGTGGAATCCGAACCACAGGACATGGCATTTCACTTCGAAAATCTCACATGTATTGACCGGGAATCGAACCCGGACCGCCTTGGTGAGAGGCATACAGCTAGACCGCTGAGCCACCACGCCCGGTTGGGTTTGAACCCGCGACCTTGGGCATAGAAGCTCAGCATGCTACCAACTACGCCACCAAAGCCACCTGCACAGAAATGAGAACTAGTAAGTCTATTATTTAAGATTTGTTGTTGTTTCATTTAGAGGCTTTGCGACATCGTGGTCATGTAGCCCCGAGTAATTGGGTAAATAAAAAATTGTCTGATAACGTGTGTTATTGTGATGGCTGTATATTAGTGTGTGTATTTGTAATTCAGATGAGGATTGGGAAGGAACCGGCCATGGCTTTAATTTAGGAACCATCCTGGCATTCACCTGGAGTAGAAGTGGGAAACCACGGAAAAACCACTTCTGAGATAGGAATCGAACCGCCTCTTCTCAGTTTTGCAACACGAGGCTGAGTGTATCCCATTACAGACACCCAGACCAGAATTACATCTCTTGGCATAGATGGGAATCGAACCCAGGACTCCGCGAAGAATGCTAACCACTACGCAATGAGGCCGACCACAGTGTAAGAGGAGATGACATCAAAAAACAAGTCGTTCCGTGGAGAATTATAGAGCCTATTTTCATATATCCTACTCATGTTAATTGCCTTTATCAACATACAAAATTTCAGTTTGATTGTTGTGATAGATTCGTAGATATTGAGAACCGTCTAAATGTTTCAGATGGTCGCCAGGTTGGATTTTTATTTATGTACTATTACATGAAGAATATTGTGTACGTGTGGTATTCAATCTTCAATCGCATGATTAGGACACAAGAAGTAAAAACGAGATTTTAAAATTTTGCACAGCTGCCATCTTGTGGTTATGAAAACAATTGAAATAAATTAGATGCCATTGGATTATCATTTGTATGAGCATTTAACGTGCAAACTTTCACTGCACTCGGATGGTTAAATCGCGAGAAACGTCCATTTAAATATTTATACTTTGCGTCGCTGCAATGTTGGATTTGTGCTCACCATTTTACTGAAAGTCCTATAGGTGAACTTATGTTCATAGCCTCTAAGAACATAAAAAATATCAGTTTGATTGCTGTAAAAGATTCGTAGATATTGAGAAACGTCAAAATATTTCGGATGCTCGTCATTTTGGATTGTTATATGTATAGGCCATAAAGTTATGTACCATTAATGGAAAATTATTGCGTAGCTTCATTCTTCAAACTTTCACTTCGATCGCATGATTACGACACAACAAATAAAAAAATTATGTTAACATTTCGCACAGCCTCATCTTGAGGTTATGTAAACAATTGAACTTAATTAGATGCCAGTGCATTATATGTATATTCATTTACTGTAGCACATTTCACTGCGCTCAGATTGTTAAATCACGAGAAAAGTCTATTAAACTTTGGTGACAATGGGAACCAAACAATTTTCGTCCCATAAAATTAAAACGTGATAACAAGGTACCGTACGACACAAAACATACGCTAACACAAAAGAAAGTTATCTGATCTAGCCTGTATCACTGCAGCTATCATCAGAGTGATTATCCGAAGCATTTACAAAAGGATTCCTTAAAAGTTCTAAAACTTCGGGCATGACTACCGAACGTTTCGTTTTCGGAGAAGCACGTTTGGTCGTTATCGCGCAAACTTGCACAGGATATTTCGATCATTGCTAGTATTATACTTAATAAGCTATAATGTGAAACAAATTTCAGGTCGAAATACAATGGAACACCTGAGTAGAATCCTCTTTGAATTTCAAGAAACTACAGTAGTTTTAGTTCATGACAAGCATCTTTTCAAAACAACATTGTAACCTAATCCTTCAATGAAATTTTAAGTTAACATAAAAAAATCTTACCTTCAGATATCAGCAATAACATTGAAGCACAGCACTGACCACTCTGCGTCACAGCGCTCGGCACCAGTCGAATAAACATACTGCACACTGCACGGCTGTTGCATGGCTCTGAGAGCGTACGCGTCTTGACTTTGTTCTAAGCCCCATTTGACAGACGTTGTGGGTGACTATAGTACGAGTGCGTAGCATTTTCTTTTGACTGGGATATTTAGCGAACTAAATGTCATGTATTTTGTGAAAAATAACATGGTCGGGAAATTGAGTAAAGTTCTCCTAGATAGGAAAAATCTCACACTGTGAGGCGGTGGGAAAACTAACTGGGAACATTTACAACGGGACCTAGAGACACGAAGGTACTAAAATGGACAAGCACATAGGCATCCTTGGGAGGAAGGGGGGGGGGGGGGGAGGGGCAAGATTAGATTTGCGGCGTCTGTCAGGCCAGCAGCGACCGTTGGAGGGTTAAGAAAACCTGGTAACCGTCTAGGATGGCGCCACACAGCGAAGAGAAAAACGACTTGTGATGTTCATCAAAACAAAACAAAAACTTCGGTAAATGAATTTAAGCAGTTTTTGTCACTTTATCCATGTTTATTGCACTTCACATGATCTATGCAATAATTTAGTTGCAAACAGCGCAGTACCAAAAGAAGCGAAAGCGTGTTTAATGTTAGTCCAAGCAATTAGCAACTCTCAGTTCACATGCAGATGAACACACTTTAATGGCTTTAACATCTTCCTAGTTGAGCCGGAGAGAGAGATGAAGTTTGACTTCTAAGTCGTGAAGGAGAAGAGAAGTCACGCATCTCGACATCGATCTTAACTTTTACATTTTCCCACGATTGAGGACCAGCACGTGTTACCACAGAGTAAGTCCTCGACTCTTAATTTTTTACGAGGTGCCTTCAAATTGAACAGTTGCAGTTATTGACTCATTTATGGTCTTTGAGACATCATAGTCGAGGAGTCTCGTGCACTTGGGTGTGTATACAATTTGTCTGATAACCTGTATTATTGTGTTGTCTGTAGTAAGCCTACTTTCGATTTTTGCAAAAAATGTAAGGAGACTTATGAGATCAACACACGGAGAACAAGTAGTTCCGTGAAGAACTATACAGCCTATTTTCATATATCCTACTTATGTTAATTGCCACTATCAACATACACAGTTTCTGTTTGATTGCTGTAATAGATTCGTAGATATTAAGAACCGACTAAATATTTCGGATGGTCGCCATGTTGGATTTTATACATGTAGGTCCTAGAGTTATGTACTGTTACATGCAGATTATTGTGAACGTGTAGCATTCAAACTTCAATCGCAAAATTAGGACACAAGAAAAAACAAGGAGATTTTAAAATTTTTCACAGCTGCCATCTTGAGGTTAAGGAAACAATTAAAATAAATTAGATGCCAGTGGATTAACATTCGTATAAGGATTTACTGTACCAAGTTTCACTGCACTCGGATGGTTAAATTCCGAGAAACGTCCATGTGAATATTTATAATTCGCGTCACCGCCATGTTGGATTTGTGATCACCAGGTTATTTAAAGTCCTATAGGTGAACTTAAGTTCAGAGCCCCTATGATCATTAAAAAATGCAGTTTGATTGCTAAAATAGATTCGTAGATATTCAGTATCGTCTAAATATTTCGGATGGTCGCCATGTTGGATTGTTAAATGTATAGGCCATAGAGTCATGTACCATTAAAGGAAAATTATTGCGTAGGTTCATTATTCAAACTTTCACTTCGATCGCATGACTACATCACAAGAAATAAAAACTTAATTTTAAAATTCGCACTGCCGCCATCTTGAGGTTATGTAAACAATTGAACTAAATTAGATACCAGTGGATTACAATGTGTATAAATATTTCCTGTACCAGGTTTCAGTGCGCTTGGAACATTAAATCGCGAGAAAGGTCTATTTAAAATTTTCAAATTCGCTTGGCCGCCATGTTCGTTTTGTAGTTAACCGGTTTTTGAAAGTCTTATAGATGGACTTCCAGTAGTGCCCTTTATCTCCGTACAAAATTTTAGGGAGATACCGCTAATAGTTTCAGAGATATAGAATGCCGGTGAAATATTTCGCACATCCGCCATCTTGTGATTATGCAAACAATTGAACGAAGTTAGATGTCGGTGCATTACAATGTATATAAACATATACTGTACCAAGTTTCATTGCGTTTGGTTCGTCAAATCACGAGAAACGTCTATTTAAAAGTCGCAAATTCGCTTGGCCTCCATGTTGGTTTTATAGTTACCAGGTTTTCAAAAGTCACATAAGTGAACTTATAGTAGTTCCCTCTATCACCATAGAAAATGTCAGGGTAATATCGGTAATAGTTTCGGAGATATTGAATGCTGGTGAAATATTTCGCACAGCCGCCATGTTGGATTGGTGAGTCGTAACAAAATTTGAAGGGCACGGTCGAGGTCGCCGGGAATAGTGCTATGAACTTTCCGAGTTTCATTGAAATCGCTCCTGCCGTTTAGATTTTATTAGGGGGACACACACACACGAATCACACACACACACACACGCACACACACACGGACAAAAGGTGTTCTCATAAGCCTATTTTTTTCAAAATTGAAAATAGGCTAAAAATTGTGTGTCTGTGTGTGAGTCTGTGTGTGTGTACTCTGAATGTCTGTCCCCCCCCCCTATCAATTCGAACACGGTGAAACCGAATTGAACGAAATTTGGTACAGAGGTAGATCTTGCAAAGGGCACCTCAGTGTTATGTTTTATATCGCCGCCATCTTGACGGAAAGGTAATGGCGGCCACCCAAATGTTCAAAGCTTCAATCAAATTACGACTAACCTAATCATCCGATTTCTACGAAATTTTGCAACAACATATATTTATATGCGAGCGTCTTTTGACTAAACCACAAGGTCATCAGCCCAATAGTTTGCAGGTGGCAGCCATGTATGTGTGCAAATCTATTCCCCTATCAATTAAAACACGGTGAAACCGAATTGAACGAAATTTGGTACAGAGGTAGCACTAGCAAAGGGCACCTCAATGTCATGTTTTATATCGCCACCATCTTGACGAAAATCTAATGGCGGTCACACAAATGTTAAAAGCTTAAATCAAATTACGACCAACCTAACTATTTGATCTCTACCAAATTTTGCAACAACATACCTTTTTGTGAGAAGCATCTTTTGACTGAACTAAAAGGTCATCAGCCCAATAGTTTGCAGATAGCGCCGATATATGTGTGCATATCGATTCACCATATCAATTCAATCACGGTGAAACCAAATTGAATGAAATTTTGTACAGAGGTAGCACTAGCAAAGGGCACCTCATATTCATGTTTAATATCCGTGTAGCACGTTGTATTCCAACAAGCTACTACAACCAACATTCAATTATACTCCTTGAATAGGTCGGAGTTACAACAATAAACTTGCATTTAGGAGAAAGTAGGCTATATGCTCTTTACTGAACATCTTATTTTCAATTTATTCAAGCCAATGTGCACAGTGTTTTCTGCCAAGCTTACGCTTGTCGGTAAGTGCCAATAATAATAATTACAATAATAATTACACTGCGTTATAAACAAATACAATTATACAACTAGCGGACCCATGCGAGAAATCTCGAATGTTCATAAAGCACACTTTCCCCAATAGGTTTATAATAAGAGACTTAAGGAGAAAGGTTGTTATGTTTTAATTTCAACCAAATGATTATAGAACACTATTTACATTTCAGTTAGAATTCCAAGTTCTACGTTCCCTAACTTAAGGAGGCAGTCACTGGAAATTAGATCATCATAACACTCACCGGTTATTCGATATTTACGAAATTATACGATTTGAGTACTCATTCTTTGATTCACTGTTTCTAAAATCCATGCAAAATGTTAAAGGAAATAGCTCAGAATGTTAAAATGACATGAAACAGGCGTCACAGCGGCCAATATGAGAAGTGGACAGCAATTATGGAGCGTATTGATTTAGATCCCTTAGTTGGGGGGGTTGTTTAGGGATCTAAATATTAGTATTGTTGTATTAATTTGGAAGGTTGTTTCTAAATGATGGCGGCTTCCCGTAGCTGGGAGAGCTGACCAGTGTAGCGTGTTGTTTGGTATTCAAATGCTAGGGGGTGTTCCTGCTAAGATGCAAGAGACTACTGGGGGGATGAACCTCGGAGTGCAGGCCAACGTGCCGGCCTGCCAGCTGGGCAGAGTGAATGATATAACAGACGTGCTCACGTCAGCGGCTCGCTGCTAGGCGGTCGCGTGCGGGAAACACAATGAAGTCTGAGCAAGCAATAACTGGCTACTAGTCACGGTCAATCGTGACGGAGGTCAGGAAGAGTATTAGGATGTGAAGAGGCGTGTAATTATGAATACAATGTGTAGTTTACTGACCAAGTGTTTTATTGGTCAGTGGGTATGCAATTGTAAGTCCCTTTTAGGGAAATGTAAATATTGTGAATAATGGTACAAGTTAAGTGTACAAGTTTGTGGATGGGTGTTACAAAGTTAAGGATATCCGAACACTTGCTGATGCTCACCTGATGATGTTAGCTGGAGTAGGGCCTTCGCCGACACACACTGTATGACAGATAACAGGTCCCAAAAGGCCTCACTTCTTATAGGTCCTGCCGTTGCTCAGTCAGCATTCCACTGACATAGCTGCCCCAGTTAGTTATAGTGTTAATGTTGTGAATGTGTTGCAAGTGGTTGGCTAACCACCTGAGCTGGGTGGCCGCCCTTGCTGTGTAAAAGGTACTGTTCTGGACTTATGATGTTTGCCAGTTAGGGGTGGTTTTAATAGATGATGGGGGGTGGCTTTTAGGGGTGCAGCCCCCCGGGCCTGTACAAGTCTCCTCCTTTGATTAGTTCGCGTCCCCGCCAACGGGAACGGAACGTGGAGTGGGGGTGCTGGTGTGATGGATCGTTGTTGAATCCTCCTTGTACTCCCTCTTCTTTTCTTCTGTGTTGATGTCGTGTAGAGGTAGCGATGTCGTGTTGAGGTAGCGATGTCGTGTAGATGTGAGATCAGCTTGTGTTCAGAGGGGTAGGTTTTGGGATATATACATATACATATGATAATTTGAAACAGTTCATAAAAACTGACATTGAAATATTAAAACGTACTGCCCCCGTAAATTGAATTATATTGAGACCACGGTGGCTGTATTGGCATATATGAATAAAGTTATGGCTGTCATAGTTGTGACGTGAATATTCATGACGTAGGCACGGATGACGCAGACTTCATGCAAGTAGGCTGGATGAGCTGAGATTCTTGGTGACGTCATGATTTTGTTCGAGAAGGATCTGAGATTTACGACGCAGTCGCAGGGAAACAAGGAATTGTGCTAAGGAAGAAGTTACGCTATTGGAGGAGAGGCTCGAACCAATGAATGATAGTTTGGAGGGAGACGGAGATTACTGAAACTACCATATTTAATTACTTTTGGCATGCAGAATTGTGGAAAACTATTTTCAGTTATGGCATTGATTTGGAATTATGAAGAAATTAATTATGAGTTTTTGAAATTTGAAAATCCGTCAAGTATAGCCAAAGTTAGAACTTCTAGCAATGACGGAGGAACAAGCTATGGTAGGGATGGATACGCCCCTTAAGAAGTTGATAAAAGGCCTTGCACAGCAGAGAGGAGGCTCTCATGGCTCATTTTTCTGTTTCTCATATTGTCAGACTTCGAGTTATTCATTGAAGCAAGTCGTCATTAGCACGTGTGGTAGAGCCCACAGCATCGAACAAGCACTGAGCGTGCAGCAGTACAATTTTACGGTTACTGAAACTAGGCGAAGTTGGAGCGCACACATAAACGAGTCTACAAGAGTATCTATCAAGAGTTAGCTACTGCATTTATGCTAATTCAATTGTGCATTACAATATTGAGGCGTGTACGAAAGTTGAACATTCTCACTATTATACTTTGGAAGATATTCGCATTTTAAGACTGCAGACAAAAGTGATTTTCTCGACACCTGAGAAGCACTTTTATAATACCACATTCTACGCTGCGGCTGACACATGTATTGCAACCGTGATACTGAAGATTACGTTTGGTGATACAACGCTACATTCTACAATGGAACAATATAATCTGGCAGTACTTTCGACTATTATTATAACGGAGGTGGAGATGGAAGGCTAAAACTTTAATGCAATTGGGACATATATCAATGGAGTGAAATAGCAGCATGGAACTTCGTTAATCGTCATTCTACAAAAGCGAGCATGTAGTGAACATCCAACTACACTCATGCATCGTAATCCATCGCTGAATTACATCAAATGGCAGTGGAAATATCTTCATACTCCACAATTATGAACATTTCTGCGGAAATAATTGCAATAAACTTCATGGCGAATTTCTACCAGAACTTCAGGGAATTTTCAAGAGAGGCCAGGGTGGACCCGGCTCACAAAGAAGAGTTTTGCCAGAAGGATGTCTATCGTCTACACGGAGCAGTGCAATTTCCGGAGGAGGAAGCAGTTCTATTCTCCGAGGGCGCAGGTTCCAGGTTCGAGGTCGGAGCACATCTTTACGGTGGTGAAATGGAACCAACAGCAGTCTTCTTTGGAAATTTTCCTCTAGAACTTCAATCAACAGATAAGGTAGTCGTGAACGTTTCTTGATTTATTTGAGCCATTTAGGGATATCTGAGCAACCATTTTTCCCATATTTTCTGTCCCATATATTTTGCCCCATATTCTTGCTTGATATTTTTGTACTCAGTACACTTTGCTGATTTATGCCTTTTTCTACGATTTATTGAGACATTATTATGTCATTGGCATATTTATATAATTTTGGATCAGTTGAGACTGATATTATATATTCTTTCAGTAATTTGCATATTTTTGTAGTCACGATTTGACTGTAAACTTAACGATTTTCTATGGCAAATTTGAATTCAGACAGCGTGTCACTTTATTAAAGTAATTCTATTCAGTAAATTACTTTGACCAATTTTCTGTCATCCTCAAGAAAGAAGAATGATTAAAAGATTTTAGAGCGTTAAAATCTTCTACTTTATCGACGATCTTGGAAATACTAGTCGTTTTATGAACATGATTGCAACATAGACATTTATCGTCAATTCTGAAATACCATTGCATTATAGACAATTTTATGAAATATGAACTTTGATTACGATTTATTGAGTACACTATAGTAATGAACATTTGATAGGAGTTTTTCTCAATTTTAGATTGGAACAATAATGTTTGCATTCCAAAGTCTAATTGTATTCTATTCGATTATTTATGCAGTTTAGATGAACTTTGATTGAAGATAGTATTTTTATACTGCGATATTTTGATGATATTAATCTCAATTTTGATAGACCAGGGAGGCATATCTAATCGTATTTGCTATTAAATTTATTTGTGATTGGCAAATTTTTACTTCATATCGATTCATGAATGAAACCCACGAAGGTTAAATATAATAACAGTTTTTGATACAATTGATGAATATAAGAATTTTTAAAGAGGAACTATGGATGTATAATCGTTAGTTCAGTGGACGTGTAAAAGTCGCTGATGAATAATGCCCTGTAATAAGTGAAGGAGGTTCCCACAGTAATATTGATGATGTTGATGAATTTGTAAGTGGAGGTTTTTTGTATGTATTGTGGAAGATTTTGATGCCATATATAATGAGATATATGATGAATTATGGGCCAATTTTGGTGCAATTTTGTGCGTTTTGAGCGAGGTATTTTTCCGCTGAGTGTATTGTTCAGGTCCTTTGAAATGTATTCATGTGAAGTTACTGTTAAAATTAACAAGAGTGTTTAAATAATTTGAGATAACGATTTTGAATGGAGGTTACCGTCACAAATAATAATAATTATTAAATCTTATTAAACCTGAATCTAAAATTTAAATATAACTAACCTTCATTGGTCGATTATATCACCACGATTTAAGTAATTATCAACCGGATAAACGTGTGGTTTAATGTATTTCTAATATAAATAATATAAATAATATAAATAATGTAAATAACTATGTAAATATCTTTAATAATAATTTGAAACGAACGGGATTAATAGAGGCGTGTATAAATTTTTCAATTGTCGTTTGACAATGTTATAAACAATTTAAAATGTCATAAATAATTAATGAACTTTTTGTTATAAACATTAAGCGTTTTCGTTAGTATACTCTAAACAACGCTAGTTCAACAATTGGAATATACAATTAAACAAGATTTGGGATTATTAGAGTAATCCATTGATATTTGAACGGAGCATTTAAAAGATTTGCGTGATAATATTTGAGTTGAGACGTGAACATTTAAAGTGTTTTGAAAAGGAGCTAGGCTCTGAGGTAACTAGCATATGCTAACATTGGCTGGACATGTGCGTCCATTTGACGATGCAAGCATGCGACATGGTGCAGGGTGTATCGCAGGTGGCCAGATAACTGTATGATAGAGGCCAAGGTCATCTACATAGCAGCCTTGCGGTTATAAATAAAATGTGAAGTTCATAAACAAGGAAACAATTGCTATATGTCTCGTCCCAGCTCCCTTATCCATTCCAAAGTGCATTATTATTATTACGTTCTTTTGAGCTAGAGAAAGCTGAAATTTTGTATGTGAAGTCTACAAGTCCTACAGGAGGACATGGTTACATGGACAATGGCTTCTGATTGCCACGTATATTTTGTTGTTAAATTTTGTTAAATTAATTTCTTTATGTGAAATAAATTATTGTGCAGTTTAAATTTTCTTGTTTCCGTTTTGGTTCATTTTAAATATCGTGGTGGAGGTTATTGTGAGGGCATACTATTAAGTGATCCAGTTGAAAACCCAGACCCGAGATTAATTTGAATAGGTAAGTAAAAGGTAAGTATGAACCCCCGTATATTTTGGTGTGTTCCACATTAATTTCTTGTTAACTACTGTGCTCTAATCTCGGTAGTATCTGTCAGTGCCATTTTCATTGATGTAGCTGTGCCGGTGCGATTGATTTTTGGCAATCCGATTGAGGGGGCGGATATCTGACAGCCTACTATCCGGATTATCGGGGACAGTACAACAACAACAACAAAAATACGTGGTTTAACCATTATACATATTGGTATTGTGCAGAGAGGAAAAAACCCAGGGCTGGACGGGTGATTGTGCCGTCCGGCGCTGTATTGGGGAAAAAATTGCTCCCTGCAATGTGAAAGGTGGAAGAAATAGAAAAAAATAGGTGTCCCAAGGTATAAGTTAAAGGAATATATAAAATATAATTTATTGTGCTGGGGTAAAACGGGACACCTTCACAAGTTTGGACGTTAGAAGAAAGAAAAATGAAAGAAGCAGAAGCATAATCAGTGTGTACATGTGTGTGACATCATTGTTAATAAATTTTGTATGAGGTGCCCTTTTAACAATATTACAGTATTTTCTATTACATTATTTACTTATATCTATCTATCTTAATTATTAACTATTTTATACCTAGACGGCCGTGTCTCCTGTACCTTGCGTGCACGCTACCCTTTGTATTTATGTGCCGTCTCAAGGCTAATCCTGTCAGCCGTTTCCCGGTGAGGTTTAGTGGTCGTGCTGCTGATATATACACCCCTATCTGTGAATCATTCTCTGTGGGCGAATGCCTTCACACTTGACAGTGAGAGTCGCCGCCACAGATCGGTTGCGCCCTCATTGTCGTAAATTGCGTCACATTTTTGACGCTTTATTTTCTTTGTTTATGTTGATCTGCCAGCGAGCCTGATACCCCACAGGTATCAGCCCTGCTGTGCAGATTTTTGTGTTGCTGTAAGAGAATGTGGTGAATGTGGTGAGTGTGTTAGATTGTGTTAGGATTAGTGCAAATTAATGAGTAAAAATGGTACATAATAATGGCATGGCACAAATAACAAGTTGCTGCTGTATGGCAGTGAAATCATTGTCACCAGTGACATATGTCTGGTGACGCCGCCTGAAAAATGGATAGGTTAAAAAAACATGTGAATATTGCATATTCTTTATATCGGCTCCCGTGTCAGTGTGTTCACTGGCTGAAGCTCTTTTTCCTCTGGAATAAATGACGGGATTAGTGTTAACATTTGGCCACTATTAATGTCATGTCCTCCTTGCATATGTTTGTTTTACCTAATGTATGTTCGGGCTTACCCTAGACGGTGCCGTAATGTTTTTCCTTACCCTTAAAGTGCTTATCTTAAAGTATTGTTTTACCTTAATCTTAGTTAACCTAGTTAATCTAACGTATTGTCGGGCTTACCCTGATGACGAGTTTGTTTGTCATCAGGCGCCGAGATATTTAGTCTAGATCTTACTTATCCTAGTGTGTTATCGGGCTTACCCTGGCAACGGATTTGAGTCGCCAAGTGCCGAACGGCTTTACCTTAATCTTAGTTAACCTAGTTAATCTAACGTATTGTTGGGCTTACCCTGATGACGAGTTTGTTTGCCATCAGGCGCCGAGATGTTTAGTCTTAATTATTATAAATGAGAAAAAAATGTGTGCTATCTATAAGCCGAATGGTTTTTCCTTAATCTATTGTCGAAATATGCTGTGCTATTATTGAGCAACAGCGGTTAATAAATTTGCTTAATTCTAAGTTGCGTGTCAAATGCAACTGTCTTACATGCTAAAATTTTGACCAGGGCGATCGCCTGAGACAATTTACTTCCTCAGATCACCACCCGCACGTATTCTAGAAACACCGGTTGTCTCTAGAACCGCCGGATTCCGCCCCCTTAATACTAGTTGTCGACATTTATGCTAATGATTAATACTAGTAATTAATAAAGTCGCAGGCATTGGACATTGTTCGGGAAAAATCGTCCGAAAAAAAATAGTGTCAACCGGGAATTTGAGCGTCCGGGATCCTCTTCGCCTATATTGGCAGTAATAATACCCTCCGGGAATGGTGGCGTCCGGGGTCCTCTTCGCCTATACTGGCCTTGTTGGGTTGGCCCATGGTTATGTGAAGAACAGCCCAAGTTCGTTCTCATAAACGGGAGAAAGCATCAGGCAAATGCCTGGACAAAATAACTACTGTGAAAGGAGCTATTAGACTGAATATTTTGGGCTAGGGGAGTGCGGCCTGGTTCTTTATCCTCAACTTTAAGTTTAATTTTAACACTGAACATTTAAGCATAAATATAATATAAACTTTATTTGTTATTTGAAACAAGTGATAAATACTATACATTACTGGAAACCCCTTGGGTTTAAAAAATTAATAGGTTGGCACAACTTGGTGCTATTTACAAGAGTTCATTTGAAAGACACACTAATTTTGAAAATAATTGCACTTGCAAGCAATATTAAAACCATTTAAAGCATAGAAGATAAGTGATTAAATAGAGAATAAAAGAATGTAACTTATCTTCCGTTGTTATTTATGTTGACTAGAGAGATTTCGGTGCTGCAGGTCGGCCGTGGCCAGAGCTTGCTCGTTTGGCAGTGGTAGTTTGTAGTTTAAGAATACTATACTTTGTGATTGCGATGTCCAGCATCTCGAAATAAAGTATCAGCTTGAAGAAAGTTTCTTCTTTAAAACCAAAGTACATTTTTTTTCATATCACTGAAGAGCGAAAGTAACAAGCAAGTTTTCATCTTGCGTAGCGGTGAGAACTGTGATCTGAACCTTGCAACAGCTCCTCTAGTTGTGACATTGATGCGTAGTAATCTCCAGCGTATCGGTGTGACGTGCTGAGTACACCGTCTTACTGTAGAAGCATACCGTCAGGTATTTGCCCCATGGAACGAAGCTTTGGAAGACTCCATGAAGTGGTGCGGTAATGCGGTACTGTCGTACTGTCGTACTGGATACTGTCGTACTGGATGCTGTCGTACTGGATACGTCGTACTGGTTATGGATCTTGAAGAGGAGAACCGCTGCTTAAATAGGGCGTAGAACAATCGAGAAATTCCACTGGCTGGCGGCGACTGATTGGCCAAAGCGGAGATGTGACGACAGTCCTTCACGTAGCGGCTAGCGAGAAGCAACACCTGGCAGTAGTGAACTTGTGGCTCGGAGAGTCAACATCTATGAACAGGCTGAGGTATGTGTCTTAGAAATTTTGTTTGTTGCGAGTAATCACTCGAGAATTACATTATATTATTATAAACATAAATGTGATTAAATACATTAATAGTTCGGTGGTCTCAAAGCATTTGACCGACAAATGCGGCATGAGAAAAAAAAACACATTAAAAACATTACGAAAGTGATCATGCTCTGAGACCCCCGAAAGAAAACAATTAAAGAATCATCTGGAAAAAAACATGAACAACAATGAAAGAGGATGACACTAAGCCTCAACAGGCAAAATAGCAACCATAGAAATTGGTCTAGTATAGACTCCTTTACTAGTGAGAACATCTACAACTCTCACATGCCTATCACGACCTAGATGGCAGTGAGTTACCCTACCAATATTCCATACGAGAGGGGGACTTGGATCTCGCAAAAGAACCATATCTCCCACTCGCACATCGGGCTGGGAAAGCCGCCACCTCTCTCTCCTGTTAAGTGAGCCGATATACTCCAGCTTCCAACGGCGCCAAAAGGAGTTTCGCAAAGATTCTAACTTTCTCCAGAAAATAGGCAACCCGAGATCACAGCGTCGACTCAGCAAAGGAGGCGTAGAAGCTAAAGAACAGCCTATTAAAAATGGCCAGGTGTTAACGGAAGAAGATCTTTAGGATCGTTAGACAAAGGCGTGAGCGGCCTAGAATTTACGATACCCTCAACCTGAATAATTAAGGAATTGAATTCCTCATAGGAAAGGATGGCTGAACCAAGGGTTTTCTTCAGCTGTCTCTTCGTGAGCTTTATGCAAGATTCCCAACGACCACCATGATGGGGGGCGTAAGGGGGAGTGAAATGCCATTTGAATCCCTTAGCATGAGAAAAATTAGAAAACTGTTCCTTAGCAGAAGGAGAGGTAAGTGCAGTTTTCCAAAGATCAAAAGTACTAACAAAAATTTTTGCGTTATCTGAAAAAACCTCAGAAGGAACACCCCTTCTAGCGGCAAATCTAGAAAAGGCTGCTATAAAATAAGGAGTAGAAGCACGTGTAACCAACTCAAGGTGAATGGCTCCTGTCACCATGCACACAAATAAAGAAATATAAAGTTTACCTAACAACTTTCGCTTAGATAAAGGGGGATTAACTTGATAGACATAAGGACCGGCATAATCGATACCCGTCAGGGCGAAAGGCTTACTAGGTTCGGAACGAAAATATGGCAAGTTTCCCATAATTTGCGTGATTGGCGGGGGCTTGGATTAGAAACAAGGTATACATTTCCGAATAACAGAAGAAACTTCATGAACACCGTTAATGAGCCAATATTGCTCGCGAATTAAACAAAGCAAAGTGCGGGTGCCAGCGTGCAAATTCTGATAATGAAATTTCTTTACGATGAGAGTAGTAATAGGATGTCTAGAAGGCAGAATAATGGGATGTTTTTTCTCATCTGAGTAACTAGAATATTCTAGCCTGCCCCCCACTCTTATTAATCCATCTTGGTCCAAAAAAGGGGTGAGAGGTAACAGCCTACTAGACTTTGGTAAAGCTTTTTTGCTTAAAAGTGTCTGATACTCAAGAAAGAATACTTCTTGTTGCATAAGAAACAAGATTCTACGAGTAGCAAATTCCAATTCCATTTTAGTGAGAAAGGGTTGCGGCTTCACAGGCTCATCAAGAACAAGAAATTTCCATCGAAATAAATATGCTACCACACGAATTAATTTATTAAATGAAGAGTAACGCTGAAAAAGACTGGTAGCAATAGAAGTTAGAAAAAGGGAAGCGGTAACAATGCGAGCATCAGGAACATCTTCTGCGAGCGGATTAGATGAACGAGGCCAACAAGAAAAATCCTGACTGAGCCACGCCGGACCATTCCAGTATAGTTTAAGAGAAATTAATTTCTTGGGCAAACAGCCACGTGAAATTATATCAGCGGGGTTTTCTTTCCCAGGGACATGATTCCATTGGTCAAAATGAGACAACTCTTGTATTTTAGAAACGCGATTAGCCACAAAAGTGGTCCAATGCGAAGAAGGTTTTGAAAGCCAAGCTAACACGATGGAAGAATCACTCCAAAACCATGTGGTCGAAAATTTCAAATTTAAACTGATTTTTAATTTACTGGCTATTTCCACAGCCATTACAGCAGAACATAATTCCAATCTAGGCAAAGATATGGATTTGAGTGGGGCTACCTTTGATTTTGCACAAATTAAATTGGAAAATCCGGGTTAAGTATTGGAAGGGCGGCCTACTAAGTAGGCGCAGCAACCATATGCCTTTTCAGAACTATCTGCAAATATGTGCAAATCGAAATACTGACATGAAATGTCGGAAATTAAAGTGCGAGGAATAGAAATTTGAGAAAGATCTAACAAACTCTTGTGGTATTTCAACCACTCATCCAAAAGGGGGGAGGGTACCTGTTCATCCCAACCAATTTTCAATAACCAAAGTTTTTGCAAGAAAACTTTTGCAGTAATAACCACCGGAGCAATGTACTGCAATGGATCAAAAACTCTTGCTATTTCCGATAATAATTGCCTTTTCGTTCGAGGGTGAACCTCAGATAAGTGTACCTGATAGGAAAAGGTATCTGAAGAAGGAGACCAAAAAACACCCAAGGTTTTAATAGCTGATTCCTCAGTAGGAAGCGCAACACATTTGTCAACAGGAGTTACTTGTGAAAAGTTAGATAAAAATTCGGTTGAGTTCGAGTTCCACTTATGAAAGGTAAACCCACTACCGGAAAGAAGAGAGTTTAAATCTTCACAAACAAGAAGTGCTTCAGAAATACTAGAAAAGGAATACAGAAAATCATCTACATAAAATGCAGTTTTCAAAACTTCAGAAGCTAGAGGATGAAAAAGATGACCATCTTGTTCGGCCAACATGTGAAGAGATCGTATTGCGAGAAACGCAGACGGCTTAAGACCGTATGTCACTGTTCTTAAACGAAATATTTTTATAGGTTTTGCATTGTCGTCTCGCCACAAAATTCTTTGCAAATCACGTTGTTCTGAATTTACTAGAATTTGCCTATACATTTGCTTGATGTCAGCAAGAACAGCAATGGGGAATAGACGAAAGTTAAGTAAAACTGAAGTAAGATCTGTCTGAATAGCGGGTCCAGAATGCAGAGTGTCATTGAGAGAAACACCATTAGCATCTGGAGATGACCCATTAAAAACCACTCTTATCTGTTCTCGGGTGGAAGAATTTTTCCAAACCGGATGATGATTAAGATATACTATTTCTTTAGGAGGATTACTAATTTCTTCAGATTTTCGAACTACTTCCATGTGATTCGCTGATTCGTAGTCTTCCATGAAGGAAGCATACTGAGTTTTTAAGAGAGCATCTTTTTTAAAGCGATTTTCAATTGCGAATAAAGCTTTGAGAGCTCTGGAATGTGATTCTGTAATAACAGGGGGGTTAAAAATTCGAGGAAGAGTAACCACGAATCTGCCTTCAGTAGTGCGAACAGTGGTTTCTACGTAGTGTGTTTCACAGATCTCATTATTGCGAGAATGAGGTGAGGTGACTTGAATATCCTCAATGTCCCAGAACTTAATTAATTCTTGATTTAAATCAGCACCAACAAAATAACAATGAGATTTTTGTTGAACGGGATTGCGGTATATTTGCCCAGTGGCAATCCAACCAAAATCAGTTCTACGAAAGAAAACATCACGGGCAACCTTAACCTTTTCTGGATGTAAACATTGCCAAAAAATGCTGGCACTTAAAAGAATTTCTACAGATGAAGCTCTGTTGAAATTCGGATCTGCAAGTTGCAAATGATGCGGAATATTCCAACCTTGGACTTGAAAAGAAGTAATGGGGGTGTCATTACCTATGGAATTTATAATTAAAAAATCTAAATTTAAATGAATGCCAAGATTATTGGAATCTTTTACATCCACTTTAGCATAACTCAGAGATTGCGATTTGGAACCATTAATTCCTGTAACTTCTATAGAAGTAGGGCATATTTGTAGACCTAACTTGCGAACTTGCGATTCACTGATAAAATTGTTAGTTGCAGCATTATCTAACAATCCCCTTACAGAAACCCATTTTCCGTGAACATTCTTCACTAGAATTTGGACAGTGGACAATAAAACTTGAGTTTTACTGAACGAAACAGAGCTTTGAGTAAAAGACTGAGCGTTATTCGGCAAAGTCTCAGAATTAGATTTAGCGGATGAACTATTGGTTGCTGATGTCCGCGATCTTTCATGTCTATGCAGGAGAGTATGATGCTTTGCTTTACAGTGAAAACATAACCGTTCAGAATGACAATTGCTTATCATATGTGTCCCTGATAGACAATTGAAGCAGTGCTTGCGGGTGGTAATTAATTTGCGTCTTTCATCCACAGATAAAGATTTAAATTGAGCGCATTGGTACAAGTTATGTGATTGTTGACACAAAACACAAGCTTGTGCTTGATTGGAAGACCGAATATTGGTAGAAAAGGCATGTGACCTTAGTACTCTCTGAGTGGGGCTGATGACCTTACTATTAGAAGGAGGTTTGAAGGTGGAGCTACTCTTTTGGCTGGCTACAGCAGAGAGAATTTGGCATTTCGCCTTTAAGAATTTAATAATAGCTTCATAGGTACACAATGAATGTTGCGACAGATCTGCTTCCCAATCTTTTAAAGTTTTAGTGTCTAATTTAACAGAAATAAGATGAATCAAAAATAGATCCCAATAGTCAACTGGTTGGTCCAAATTTGCAAGCGCACGAATATGAAGTTCTGCAGCATCGATCAAATTACGAAGCGAGGCAAGATTATCAGCTTGAACAATAGGTAAATTGAATAAACCCTGTATGTGACGTTGAGTTTTTAAACGAGTGTTCCCAAACCGATCTCTGAGAAGTGCTAAAGCTACTTCATAATTTTCATTTGTCAACGTAAGCTCTTGGATGAGTTTAAGTGCGTTGCCTTGCAAGGACAAACGCAAATAATGAAACTTCTGTATTGAAGGAAGAGAATCGTTTTCGTGAATCAATGAATTGAATAATTCAAAAAATGGTTCCCATGTAGCTTCATCTCCGGTAAATTTAGGTAATTCTATTTTCGGTAATATAACACGGGAAGGAAAAGAAGAAGATTCTGAAGGAGTTTTCTCCTGCTTTTTCCGCAATGTTAAACTTCTCAAAAGCTGCTTTGCGTCCGCAAACCCCTTATAATATAAATTTTCAACCTCAGAGCGGTCACTTTGCTGGTCGGGATATTGTGTCTCGATATTACTTTGGATCTCATCATACTTCTCATAGGCCTGTTCATAACCTTTCAGTCTTTGAGAAATTATGTCACTATTCCGTTCTTTTTCCGTGAGCTCATATAGAAAAGTGCGAAAACGCGTGAGTTTGCCCTTGACCGAAGCCCTCGCATTAATGAGTTTTTCGTCAATTGGCATTGTGAAAGTTTGTTGTGAAAGTACTCACGACTTCCCTGTGAACTCGTACAACAGCCTGCCAGAAGAGAGAGAAAGCAGCGCCTCCAACGGTTAAATGTGGAACTTGTTTTTGTGTCTCCTTTTCCAGTGCCAAGCATGAACTCCGAGCTGAAACTTTCCAAAAGAATTAGAAATCACAATTTTTGAGCAATTTATACACTTAATGTTCAGTATGAGAGATAAATTTTTTAATTAGTTCAAATATTAATTTCTGAGAAAGGTTCAATATGCAGACTTGCTTCAACAAATGTTTACAAAAAGCACTCCCGGGTTTCGGCACCATTTGGTTATGTGAAGAACAGCCCAAGTTCGTTCTCATAAACGGGAGAAAGCATCAGGCAAATGCCTGGACAAAATAACTACTGTGAAAGGAGCTATTAGACTGAATATTTTGGGCTAGGGGAGTGCGGCCTGGTTCTTTATCCTCAACTTTAAGTTTAATTTTAACACTGAACATTTAAGCATAAATATAATATAAACTTTATTTGTTGTTTGAAACAAGTGATAAATACTATACATTACTGGAAACCCCTTGGGTTTAAAAAATTAATAGGTTGGCACAACTTGGTGCTATTTACAAGAGTTCATTTGAAAGACACTCTAATTTTGAAAATAATTGCACTTGCAAGCAATATTAAAACCATTTAAAGCATAGAAGATAAGTGATTAAATAGAGAATAAAAGAATGTAACTTATCTTCCGTTGTTATTTATGTTGACTAGAGAGATTTCGGTGCTGCAGGTCGGCCGTGGCCAGAGCTTGCTCGTTTGGCAGTGGTAGTTTGTAGTTTAAGAATACTATACTTTGTGATTGCGATGTCCAGCATCTCGAAATAAAGTATCAGCTTGAAGAAAGTTTCTTCTTTAAAACCAAAGTACATTTTTTTTCATATCACTGAAGAGCGAAAGTAACAAGCAAGCTTTCATCTTGCGTAGCGGTGAGAACTGTGATCTGAACCTTGCAACAGCTCCTCTAGTTGTGACATTGATGCGTAGTAATCTCCAGCGTATCGGTGTGACGTGCTGAGTACACCGTCTTACTGTAGAAGCATACCGTCAGGTATTTGCCCCATGGAACGAAGCTTTGGAAGACTCCATGAAGTGGTGCGGTAATGCGGTACTGTCGTACTGTCGTACTGGATACTGTCGTACTGGATGCTGTCGTACTGGATACGTCGTACTGGTTATGGATCTTGAAGAGGAGAACCGCTGCTTAAATAGGGCGTAGAACAATCGAGAAATTCCACTGGCTGGCGGCGACTGATTGGCCAAAGCGGAGATGTGACGACAGTCCTTCACGTAGCGGCTAGCGAGAAGCAACACCTGGCAGTAGTGAACTTGTGGCTCGGAGAGTCAACATCTATGAACAGGCTGAGGTATGTGTCTTAGAAATTTTGTTTGTTGCGAGTAATCACTCGAGAATTACATTATATTATTATAAACATAAATGTGATTAAATACATTAATAGTTCGGTGGTCTCAAAGCATTTGACCGACAAATGCGGCATGAGAAAAAAAACACATTAAAAACATCACGAAAGTGATCAGCCCACATGAACCCCTTTAGACAGCTCGCTGCTATACCTATTTAGTATCTCTGGTGACCCGTTGTCAGCCATTTACGTGGGCACGGGGCTGAATGAGCGCGTTCATTCCATATATATTTATATTTCATTCTTCATTTGTTTGTTTGTCTTCACCTTCGCCGCGCGGGGCAAGGACTTGTCGGAAGTTCTACTTACTTACATACTAACTAGTAGTCTAGTCGTAATTTGGTCGTCCCTAGGGTCATCTCCTGAGTCCGGTGTGGAGCTGGCTATTTCTCCCACCGTCCTTAGAAAGTCTCCCCTGCAGGTCTGGCTTCGATGCCCGTAGCACATGGTGGGTGTAACTTTTCTTTGTCCCGGGGGCAGGCTAGGCCTTCCGGGACTCCGACGTTTGTCCGTGCTAGGTTATCGGCGCTTCGACCTTACGTAGTTCGTCTCTTATTTAGTCTAGGTCATTAAGTTAACTGGGGTAAGGCTCATCATCGCCTTACCCAGCTCTGGTCCTGCGTGGTGCCTCTGGCCTTCCGCTTACGCTGTCATCATCATTCAGCGTGTCACAGATTCCTTTTTTTATATAAAAAAATGAGTGTACTATGTAGATAATTTATTGTGTAAATAATGTAAAATTTTTTAAATGTTCTGGGGTTGTAGAATCTTCTAAATGCATAGACTACTTCAGGTCTACTGTGCTATGTCGGACTTCCAGCTGTAATGCCTTGTTAATTTTCATGGAGGCGTTAATAGTGTTTTATGGCGTTGGGTTCCCTGTTATTAGGCTCCGGGGGTATTATCCGTTGAATAGGCTTAAAGCATGGTATGAGGGGGTTGCGCATCTTTGGGCTCCCTGTTAATGGTGGCCTGGGGCCGGTGATGCTGCTGGGATGTCTTTACAGTGAGTGGACGGGGGAGGTATTTCCCAGGTTTGCAAAAATTTTCACTAAGTGTCATGCAGGTTCAATAATAATAACCCTTGGTATGTGGGTGGGATATTCCATGCATGTGTCTGGATATGAGGCGTATCCGCTCTCATTTAAGGATAGGTATAGGTCGAGGTATGATAATACTATGTCCCTTGCATGCGGGATTGTTTAATAAAAAAGAATTGTTAATATAAGTTTGGCCTCATATCTTGCTTAGAGATGCTCATTACGCTTAATTGCCGTTTTTCCGACACACCCCTAATACTCAGGTGTTAGCATTGAGAGCCAGGGCGTAGTGAGCCCTCTTTTTAAACGCATGTAGTCTATCAACCCCGATGTATATTTTGTCATGTAGTTTAGCTGTTTTTATGTGTTTATGTGTTTGTGTCGGCTTATGTTGTGAGTGACGAGGTTACGGAAGGAAAAGGAGGTATACTGGTAGCCTGTGGGTGGTATATAGGCTATCTTGCTGGTACCATCCGTCTCTGCTCCTGTCATCCTCACTTGGTCAATATCTGTTTTCTATCCGCTCCTGGTAATGGTGAAGTGCGGTGACGCTGTGACGTCACGGCCTAATCTGGCCTCTCATCTGATGATGTTAAAGCAGCAAGTGAATTTGTAATGTGACTGATCATGTCCTGATCGCCTATGATGGTTTTGGGATTAAAAAAACAAAAAGAGAAGTAGTTATTGGGGGGGGGGTTGTTCCTTCAGAGCACCTGTCTGTATTCACCCCTGATTAATGGTCGCGTGTGGCAGGAGGTGCCCGTGGCTGTGATTACTGAGGCTTGCGTGTCCGTGGTTGCGTTCCGCTGCGCCTACTGGCGGGCGTGCCGTTATCGGCTAAATCCTATTGTGTGTCACGTGTCTGAGTGTCAGATGGCGTGTGTAACCTATTATTGCACCTGTAAACATGTCCCTGTGGCCCTAAGATAAGTCCGGCCTATTATGTCTGTACATTGCTAAATGTCATAACTGTTGTAACAGTGCTGTAAAATGTATGCCATTATTAATGGTTTGTTTTTGTCATTTCATGGTCACTTTCGTTATAACAATAGTGTCTGCCGCCAGCAGTGTTGCAATGCTTCTGGAATTGGCAAGTCAGTGTTTTGCTTGTGTAATGGCAGGCTCTGACGTTACGTGTGTCAGCTGCCGGAACGTGATTTTTGCCGATGTGCGAGTGTTGTCACTGTTTGGGATTCCGGGCGGGCCAGTGTGCTAATCCGTCCTATTTTTACTAGCAACGTTGTGTGGACACTTATTCCATAAGACCTCTGTCTTGTGAAATTGCTATACTTGTGTTTGGGAAATCTATTTCCTATTGTGCCCATTTAGCATGAAATATGCCAATCACAGTATACCAGCGTAGCTCAATTCGGGATTTCGGGGCAGTGGTAAGTTCCCCCACTCTGTGACTCACATATTTTGGATTAATTAGAGGATACACTTGCAAAAATAACAACAAAATCAACTCCTATTTAAACATATTTAATTAATAAAATTAATGGCGCTACAAACATTTTAACACTTTAATTCTTGACCAAAATATCAACTGCTTGTTCCAAATGAACAAGGGATCACAAAATAAAATAAACAAATATTGAATTCAAAACCTGTGGTTTCCACATAAACCAACAATTCTTACTTAGTCTCACTTCCATAAAGCACTAACATTAAGTTTACATAACTCCGAGCTCTTTGGCTCCATGCATTTACATTATTATGGTGTCATTCTTGTACACCTCAAACACTGTCTTTTATATTTTCTTATTCTTTAAAACAAATATATAATTATATTTAAAAATATAGGTTAATTATCTAACTCAATATTTTTGGGCATGTCCACACATTCAGTTGTTATCATCTCTCTTTATTTCACAAACATATTAAGGTAATCAGAAAATCAATTGTGTACTCCAGAGCGTGAAGGTACTTGACACAGTCAAAAAACTATAGTTACTCCCGAACTCAGTTGCCTTCAATCAACTCGTGGAATCCCACGTCCTTACATTATTACAATAGGGATTGTTATTTATCTCTTATGTCTTAATAGATCATTATCATATAAGAAACTACGATCTGAACCGGCAAACGAAATATCCATCTTTAAGGGCCTCGGTTCAATGCCCGGGTCGTTTACAACTCTAAACACTCCTGGTGTATTCGTCTCTCTTTACAACAGCTTACGAGACGGTCTCTGTTCCATCTCGCTTTAAAAGAGCTAGTCTCTACTACTGGGGTGCGATTTATGACCTGTTAGGGTGGTGGAGATTTCCCGTCTGACCCAACATTTTAGTAGCTTATTTTCAAGGCTTTCAAAACAAACCTTTCCATTCTATCCAGTTCTGAGGAGACCAGGCTTTATTGTACCGTAACATTCAAACAACTATTCTTTGGTTCACAGACCATTTTCATATCCTTGGCATTTATTAATTATGAGAGGGTCCTCATTGATTGGGAAGATTAAATACACATACGACGACGGAGAATTTCAGGGGCTTTTATCATAAGAAGATCCTGCATTCGAATCTCTTCAGGTGCCTCGGGAACTAATCCCATACAGAGGGCTTATACAAAATGCGATTTAGAGTCGGCCGTGGCCCATATGACATACGCTCAATAATACCATATATTAGCTCCCTTTTTAAATACATACACAATGCCTCGTGATACTAATGTCACTAATAGAGGACTTACACAATTATCATTCACTGCAATCAACTACCCTCCATAAGTAATGTACCAAGTATTTAACTACTACGCGTTCCGAGCGTGACACTTTAATATTATATTTGCGCTCATTATGCGCTATGCATTATTTTAAGCCGAAAATGTCTTCCCAAGAACTGATAAAATCTCTTTAGTAACAATTCAATATTATTTTAATTCACATATTAATCTTTCCATGGTCGATAAATCGTTCCCTATTTTAAAATATTCCATTGAACCTCATTTCTTACACATACGTTAAGGCTTAACGTTCTTATGTTCATATCAATTTATTTGATTTTTATTTAACATTTCCATATTTAATTATTATTATTATTCTTTATTCTTTATATAAGCTCAAAAGCTATTTCTTTCATATCTCAACTTTACTTTATTTCAATGTCTTTCATGATATTTAACTGATATTTCGCTTGCTCTTATGACATTTGTTAAATACTTTAACCCTTTATTCACCTATTACCTCTACGGAATTTATTCTTTACATAATTATTCATAATTTCTCTATTTATTTTATTATTGTTCAGACCGTATTCATGATTATTCAGTATTCATTCATTAAAACACATCCCTTTCACTCAAAACTCCGGTGAGTTGTACACAATCAATTTCTGACACCAAAATAAAAATGAATTTTGTACTTACATATTTTCCAGATCATCCCTGATCTTAAATCTGGTGTGGTGTTTCATTTTTGGGGCCCACTTTGAACTTTTTACACCATATTGAAGGTATTCATCTTACGTAGAAACACTTTTTGACCTATATCTAGAACACTTAATATTGACGACATTTTTATATACTAGTGTGTCCCTTTTGAACACATAATAACACTAAAAATATTATCTAACACACAATCTTGATTATTTTACACTTCACAATTACTCGATCACTAGGCCGTACTTCTGAGCCTATCACACGTGATCTTCTTTAATTCCCGTCTCCAAGGGTGAGATTTATCTGATGTCGGCTTCCTATTCTGAAGAAATGCGAAAGTCCTGAAACATCTACTGTTCCCTGGAGTTCAATTCTGCTATTCCTATCCTGGATAACTGGCTATTATCTAGCTTGAACGGCTTCTCTGTCGATCTGTCTATTGATCCTAACGAGAGTCTATATGGATCGAGGTCTCCTCTAAGACCTATAGATTTAGTTTCTAGCAGCTAGCACTTCTTGATTCTAGTACTATTAGAATTGTTCGCCTGATATCTGGAGCTAATGTTTATAGTCTCCTATTCTATTTATTTGAACTGTTTTAACGCTCCTACGTTCGAACCTTATTCTGTTCTTCCTTTTTAGGTTGCTTCAATTTAAATAACAGTTTATCTGTCTGGTACGATACTTCCGTACGTTATGATCTGTTCGTTCGAACATATAACGACCTATCGCCTTTAAGTCCGACGTTCGCAGCCTGCTCTGACTATATCTTGCGAATTTTCACTTTAACTTGTATACAGTCGGGCCTAAATCCTATAATTAGGATTTTCCTAATATTTCACTACGGCGATACTTAAAATTTCGTCTTGAATGCTCCTTATGGTGGCAAGCAAGTCGTTACTACTGTGACGCCTGTGGCTATTAGATCCTACTTCGGCTATGTTAAACAGCGTTTCTCCCCTCAAGGAGTACTGGTAGCTGTTATCGATGTAACGCAGAGTTACGTCCCTTCACGGACTGTCGGAATGACTTCTTCTACGTCGTGGAGCAGCACTTCCCCTCACGGAATGCTCGTAGGACTGCGTGCAATGTGACACAGCGACGTGCCCTCTGGCTGTCTGAATACTGCATGCGATGTGACGTGATACAGCGTTACGTCCCCTCACGGGCTCTCAGAATAACTGCATGTGCTGATATAACTTCACGTCCTCCTGGACGGATTCGTGATGCGTGATGCGTGGCGATACCCCTCGGGCCGTTCGAATACTGCATTCGGTGCTTATACTTGTTGCGCAGTATGACCTCCCCTGAGGTTCATACGTTTGAAGACTTTGATGCAGCACCTCCGTTCACGGAGTGCTCGTTGTAACTGCATTCAATGATGATCGTGACACAGTGATGTGATACAGCACCTCCCCTCAAGGAGTCTGTCGTGAACTGCATGATTGGCTTGGAAACGCCCGAAGCTTTATACTGTTTTACTACAAAAAAATAAGACTCTAGCCTTTTCTGTGGTCAACTTATAAAATAATGGTGCCACAAATATAAAAATTATACCTTCCGAAAGCTCGTCTTCTCAATGTCAAATGATCTTATTGCACCTAAGAATCGATCGTGCAATTTGGAGATATTAATTAATTTCTCGTCCTCAATTGTGTGGGTGTTGCATTCTTTTTGGTCTCTCCCCTCCACAGAGGCTTAGGTAATTCACCGATGACGTCGTCTTACGTCGGCAGTTTATTTCTGCACAATTATTACATGGTTTCTCTATACTGAAAAATCTCTCATTCAAAATGATTCACTGTACTGTGCTTGTTTACTCATTATTATGCTCGTAAACGTGTTAATTTTAATTATTCCTCTTCTGGCGCGTATGCGACGTTGTCAATTTCCAGCCACGTCAGCTTGAATTCCGATTCAGGCTTCTCTTTCTATCACGGTGGAAGATTCCACTCAGTTATTAATACTCGTGACCAGCCCTCTCTGGCATGTCGAGTGGGGTGATCTCATCTAAGGAGCATCTGTCCCTAGTCGCTTGCACAATGTTAAGCTATATTCCTGGCTTAAAATCTCTCTCCGTTCCTTTAAGAAACTATACGTTTCTTTCATTTCTTCCTTAAGGACATTGGTTCGACCGTCATGGACCCGATGGCCCAAGGGTTCATCTCTCCTCTCCTTAGGTAAATAAATTTTCGAAAATTTTGAGGAAATTTATTTCAATTTAATTTGTATTTCCTTTCCGTCGAATCAATCATAACGTCATCCGTATTTACTGTTATTTTATTTTCTTAAGGTTCCTTCCACTAATTGTGTAGGTTGGGTGTGCTCAATCTTTACCTTTTTTTCCTTTAGTACATTTAAATTTTCCTTTTCAATAAAATCAATTACTTCTTTAAAGTTCCTTTCCTTTCTGGTCTATGTTTAGGTTGGGTCTTCAAGAGTTCCCATTCATTCATTTATTCCCTAGTGGTCGACTTCACTCAGGCCATAAATCTCTTGTCACGTTCAGTGTTTACAACTCTCTACCCTCGTCTGGCGCGCGCCTCCAAACTTGAGTCAACAGTTGGTTTCCTTTCTTCTTTTCCCAGGTCAGACTTCAAATCGGTCTGTTCTTTATTCATTATATTTCTTCAACTTAATGACTTTATGTTAATTATCTTGCGGGTGCAATTAGCTTTACCCGTAATTTACTTCATTACAGTTATCAGACTTCAAGTCTGTTACACTTCAATTAAAATTTTTAAGAGCTCAGTCTGACTTCACCTGACTCTTTCTGGTTCTCTTCCCTATTCCTCATCTCTCTTTGAGATGGTATTTCAGCACATATTATACTTATTTCTCATATTCTTTGACGGTTGCAGATATCTTTACCCGTTTGTTCAAAAGAGATAATTCTCTTCTTATCCTTTATGTCTCCATCTTACGTCTCCCGTTATTATCATTTCTCCTTGTTCTTCTTCCTCATCCTCTTCTTCTTCTTCTTCTTCAGGATCTTCCTCGAGCATATCTTCCATTTCCATAACTTCTTCCCCTCCTGCTCTTAAATCTTCTATCATTTCATTTTCCCATTTTATCAGCAATTCTTGCGCTCGTATATTCACGTCCCCTCCTTGTTCGTGAATACTTTCAACCGTTTCTACCACCTTCGTTTCTATCAACTGGCGAACAGTTATGGGTAAATGTTTTAATATGCTTAAACAATGCAACAAAACATTTTCATTTCCCATACACCTTTCAATGGCTTTCTGATAGTAGATGATGGAGTTTGTCAATTCCATACTTTCGTATCCTATCATTTCTTGTTCTTCTTCTTCTTCTTCACTCTCATTCTCATCGATTTCTATTTCATCGACTTCTTTCTCTTCACCTTCGAATTCTTCGTCAATTTCATTCTCTTCTATTTCCATAGTATTTCTTTCCGTTTCTTCACTTTCGCCTTCTTCTTCATCACTTTGGTCTTCCATTACCATTTCCTTCCAAAGTTTTATCAAGGCTCGGGATACATCTCCTACCAAACCGTTTCTTTTTCTCATACCATTTACAACCTTGCCAATTCCAGTCTTCTCCAGATGTTGAACGTTTATTGGTAAGTTATACAATTGTTTTAAACAATGCATCGTTCTTTCTTCATTCCCTTCACATCTTTCTATAGCTCTAATATAATGCTCTATTTTCTTTATGACCTCAGCATCTTCCTGACTCTCTTCATCCCTTACTCTTCTTTCCTTACATTCCATATTCTCTCGTTTCCTTATTTCTATATAAGTTTTATTCCTTTTTTTCCACACTCTGTATCTCTTTTGCTTTATAAACCATCTCCGTCTTCCCTTCATCCTTGTCCATAAACGTGCTCTTCTTTTATCTCCCTTCTTCCATTTTTCCTTTCTTTCATTCCTTTTCTTCCTACGGAGTTTCCAGCTGACATATGCCTGGGCATCCTCTTTCTCCAAGACATCGTTGGTTATTTCACCTCCTTTCCTTGTTTCCATGGGGTATTCATTTCCTGGTACACCAATTATCAATGGCGGTTTTCCTCCTTTTGGCTCTTCTTCAGAGACGTCTCCTCTCATTTTTTCATTGCTCCCAACAATCTCATCTTTTTCTTTTAGGGTCTCTTGGCTCTTATTAGCACCTTCCTCCATTTCTCTAGTCTTTCTTTGGCAATCAACACATTTAATCATTAATTCGAGGATCTGGGCTTTCAATTTTTCCTCTTCTTCCTTTAATGCCCTTTTATTTTCCTGGTCCTGCATTTCTTCGAAGTTTTCCTTTTCCCTTTCTGTGAAATCTTGAACCTCTGTTTCCATCGGTGCTTCATTGATATTTTCTATATTTATTTCCATTAATTTCTCTACTTCTTCTGGAATTATCATTTCCGTTTCTTCAACTATCAATTCCTTTAGTATCTCCTGTTCCGAGATTACTTCTTGTTTTTCCAGCTCGACCTTTTCATAAAAATGAGTCTCTTCAATTTGGAGCTCATTTTCATTTTGGCTATCCTCCTGTTCTGGAGTTACGATTTCTTCCTGGATTTCCATTGGTTTCTCTGGAAGGATCTCCAAGTTTTCTTCCATTTCCACGGGAGTCATGATGCTCTCTATTTCTGGTTTTTCTTCTTTAATCTCAACTTTGGGCTGTTCTGGTACCGTGATTTCCTTTTCTTCTTCACCTTCAGCTTGGGCAACTATTTCATTTGCCTGACGATTTTTCTCCAACATGTATTCCTCATATCTTTTCTGAGCAGCCTCTAATATTTCTTGATATTCTGGAATTTTGACCTGTCTTACTTCAGCTAACTCTTGAACGCTGATTATCCCTCGTTCATCATACATACCCAAACCGAACCTGTACATCTTACTCTTTTCCTCTGCCATATAATCTTTCTGTTCCTCAACATACTTTTTTCGGTCGCGCTCTTTGCAAGGGATCTTCCACCATATCTCCTCCCATGCATCTCTCATTTTCCATAATTTCTCCCCTATTTCACTTACTTCATCAACAAATGTAACTATCTGTTCCCACGGAGCTAATTTTATTTTTCCTTCCTTCTCCATACGTTTCGCAAATTCCCTCTTCGTTTCTCTTAAGGACCATTTAACATTAGGAATTTCTTTGCACAATTCCTCTAATTCCTGTTTAGATATCTTATACCAATTTTTACAGGCCCTTTCACGGAGCTCAGATATCTTCTTTATTTCCTCGGAGATACCTTCCCTTTGCTCCTTAATTTTCTCTTTCTCCTTTGAGTCTACATCTCTAAATTTCCAAAGTTCACTCCTCATCTGATAATGTTCGTCTCGTATTTCATCAATTTTATCCAAGAATGTTTCTACTTCCTTCCATTCCGCCATTTCTACCTTTTCCTGATCCTGAACGTCAGTACTATCGCTCTTTTCCCCTTCGTTTTCTGAGCCTACCTGGACCGACATTACTATGTGAGATTTTGTATTATCCTTATTCTTATCATTATCAATTACATTTTCCCTTGGAATTGGTTTACAACTTTCCTTTTCCTTTCCGAGCTCTATAGGCTCAACATTTATTACCCTTTTGTCTGCAGACATGTTACCATCTCTTCGTGTAACTATGTCTCCAGGTGCACGCATGCTTTCTACAGAAACATTTATCATTTCTTTGGTTGGGTACTCTTTCTCACCTGTAGTTTTACCTTTCCCTGGGCTCTCGGCCCTTACATTCTCAGAGAGCCTCCGCCTCTCTTCACTTAACAACATCATATTAAAATACAGTGGGCCTCTAATGCCACCACACTAGTACATGTTTGAGAGATGATACTCTGAATTCGTGTGTCCCAATTTCTTTTAAAATATTCCTTTGGTACGGGTATTCACTTACAACGTACCCTTTTACTACTTTTATTCAATTTCATAAACCTTTATGGAAGTGTTTAAAATTCAAAATTTCGAAAAACCATTTTTTTTCAAAAATGAAAATTTTGATTTTTCGAGAAAACTCGGGTTTTCCCTAGGAAAACTCAGCCCTGCGTACTGGGCGCCATGTTTAGTTTTGCTTGAAGCCCCACGTTGAAGCCACTAGACAAATTAAAACTACTCCGGTTCCAAATAAACACGGAGTCCCTAAGATAACACAAATGTTTTTTTTTTTAAATGTGGGTTCACATACACCAACAATTCTTACTTAGTCTCACTTCCATAAAGCACTAACATTAAGTTTACATAACTCCGAGCTCTTTGGCTCCATGCATTTACATTATTATGGTGTCATTCTTGTACACCTCAAACACTGTCTTTTATATTTTCTTATTCTTTAAAACAAATATATAATTATATTTAAAAATATAGGTTAATTATCTAACTCAATATTTTTGGGCATGTCCACACATTCAGTGTTTATCATCTCTCTTTATTTCACAAACATATTAAGGTAATCAGAAAATCAATTGTGTACTCCAGAGCGTGAAGGTACTTGACACAGTCAAAAAACTATAGTTACTCCCGAACTCAGTTGCCTTCAATCAACTCGTGGAATCCCACGTCCTTACATTATTACAATAGGGATTGTTATTTATCTCTTATGTCTTAATAGATCATTATCATATAAGAAACTACGATCTGAACCGGCAAACGAAATATCCATCTTTAAGGGCCTCGGTTCAATGCCCGGGTCGTTTACAACTCTAAACACTCCTGGTGTATTCGTCTCTCTTTACAACAGCTTACGAGACGGTCTCTGTTCCATCTCGCTTTAAAAGAGCTAGTCTCTACTACTGGGGTGCGATTTATGACCTGTTAGGGTGGTGGAGATTTCCCGTCTGACCCAACATTTTAGTAGCTTATTTTCAAGGCTTTCAAAACAAACCTTTCCATTCTATCCAGTTCTGAGGAGACCAGGCTTTATTGTACCGTAACATTCAAACAACTATTCTTTGGTTCACAGACCATTTTCATATCCTTGGCATTTATTAATTATGAGAGGGTCCTCATTGATTGGGAAGATTAAATACACATACGACGACGGAGAATTTCAGGGGCTTTTATCATAAGAAGATCCTGCATTCGAATCTCTTCAGGTGCCTCGGGAACTAATCCCATACAGAGGGCTTATACAAAATGCGATTTAGAGTCGGCCGTGGCCCATATGACATACGCTCAATAATACCATATATTAGCTCCCTTTTTAAATACATACACAATGCCTCGTGATACTAATGTCACTAATAGAGGACTTACACAATTATCATTCACTGCAATCAACTACCCTCCATAAGTAATGTACCAAGTATTTAACTACTACGCGTTCCGAGCGTGACACTTTAATATTATATTTGCGCTCATTATGCGCTATGCATTATTTTAAGCCGAAAATGTCTTCCCAAGAACTGATAAAATCTCTTTAGTAACAATTCAATATTATTTTAATTCACATATTAATCTTTCCATGGTCGATAAATCGTTCCCTATTTTAAAATATTCCATTGAACCTCATTTCTTACACATACGTTAAGGCTTAACGTTCTTATGTTCATATCAATTTATTTGATTTTTATTTAACATTTCCATATTTAATTATTATTATTATTCTTTATTCTTTATATAAGCTCAAAAGCTATTTCTTTCATATCTCAACTTTACTTTATTTCAATGTCTTTCATGATATTTAACTGATATTTCGCTTGCTCTTATGACATTTGTTAAATACTTTAACCCTTTATTCACCTATTACCTCTACGGAATTTATTCTTTACATAATTATTCATAATTTCTCTATTTATTTTATTATTGTTCAGACCGTATTCATGATTATTCAGTATTCATTCATTAAAACACATCCCTTTCACTCAAAACTCCGGTGAGTTGTACACAATCAATTTCTGACACCAAAATAAAAATGAATTTTGTACTTACATATTTTCCAGATCATCCCTGATCTTAAATCTGGTGTGGTGTTTCATTTTTGGGGCCCACTTTGAACTTTTTACACCATATTGAAGGTATTCATCTTACGTAGAAACACTTTTTGACCTATATCTAGAACACTTAATATTGACGACATTTTTATATACTAGTGTGTCCCTTTTGAACACATAATAACACTAAAAATATTATCTAACACACAATCTTGATTATTTTACACTTCACAATTACTCGATCACTAGGCCGTACTTCTGAGCCTATCACACGTGATCTTCTTTAATTCCCGTCTCCAAGGGTGAGATTTATCTGATGTCGGCTTCCTATTCTGAAGAAATGCGAAAGTCCTGAAACATCTACTGTTCCCTGGAGTTCAATTCTGCTATTCCTATCCTGGATAACTGGCTATTATCTAGCTTGAACGGCTTCTCTGTCGATCTGTCTATTGATCCTAACGAGAGTCTATATGGATCGAGGTCTCCTCTAAGACCTATAGATTTAGTTTCTAGCAGCTAGCACTTCTTGATTCTAGTACTATTAGAATTGTTCGCCTGATATCTGGAGCTAATGTTTATAGTCTCCTATTCTATTTATTTGAACTGTTTTAACGCTCCTACGTTCGAACCTTATTCTGTTCTTCCTTTTTAGGTTGCTTCAATTTAAATAACAGTTTATCTGTCTGGTACGATACTTCCGTACGTTATGATCTGTTCGTTCGAACATATAACGACCTATCGCCTTTAAGTCCGACGTTCGCAGCCTGCTCTGACTATATCTTGCGAATTTTCACTTTAACTTGTATACAGTCGGGCCTAAATCCTATAATTAGGATTTTCCTAATATTTCACTACGGCGATACTTAAAATTTCGTCTTGAATGCTCCTTATGGTGGCAAGCAAGTCGTTACTACTGTGACGCCTGTGGCTATTAGATCCTACTTCGGCTATGTTAAACAGCGTTTCTCCCCTCAAGGAGTACTGGTAGCTGTTATCGATGTAACGCAGAGTTACGTCCCTTCACGGACTGTCGGAATGACTTCTTCTACGTCGTGGAGCAGCACTTCCCCTCACGGAATGCTCGTAGGACTGCGTGCAATGTGACACAGCGACGTGCCCTCTGGCTGTCTGAATACTGCATGCGATGTGACGTGATACAGCGTTACGTCCCCTCACGGGCTCTCAGAATAACTGCATGTGCTGATATAACTTCACGTCCTCCTGGACGGATTCGTGATGCGTGATGCGTGGCGATACCCCTCGGGCCGTTCGAATACTGCATTCGGTGCTTATACTTGTTGCGCAGTATGACCTCCCCTGAGGTTCATACGTTTGAAGACTTTGATGCAGCACCTCCGTTCACGGAGTGCTCGTTGTAACTGCATTCAATGATGATCGTGACACAGTGATGTGATACAGCACCTCCCCTCAAGGAGTCTGTCGTGAACTGCATGATTGGCTTGGAAACGCCCGAAGCTTTATACTGTTTTACTACAAAAAAATAAGACTCTAGCCTTTTCTGTGGTCAACTTATAAAATAATGGTGCCACAAATATAAAAATTATACCTTCCGAAAGCTCGTCTTCTCAATGTCAAATGATCTTATTGCACCTAAGAATCGATCGTGCAATTTGGAGATATTAATTAATTTCTCGTCCTCAATTGTGTGGGTGTTGCATTCTTTTTGGTCTCTCCCCTCCACAGAGGCTTAGGTAATTCACCGATGACGTCGTCTTACGTCGGCAGTTTATTTCTGCACAATTATTACATGGTTTCTCTATACTGAAAAATCTCTCATTCAAAATGATTCACTGTACTGTGCTTGTTTACTCATTATTATGCTCGTAAACGTGTTAATTTTAATTATTCCTCTTCTGGCGCGTATGCGACGTTGTCAATTTCCAGCCACGTCAGCTTGAATTCCGATTCAGGCTTCTCTTTCTATCACGGTGGAAGATTCCACTCAGTTATTAATACTCGTGACCAGCCCTCTCTGGCATGTCGAGTGGGGTGATCTCATCTAAGGAGCATCTGTCCCTAGTCGCTTGCACAATGTTAAGCTATATTCCTGGCTTAAAATCTCTCTCCGTTCCTTTAAGAAACTATACGTTTCTTTCATTTCTTCCTTAAGGACATTGGTTCGACCGTCATGGACCCGATGGCCCAAGGGTTCACTATATCTGGGTAATCGAAGTTTTTCGTGTTTTTTTTGGCCGGCGAAAATGTGGTCTTACCTGTTGATGTACTTGTATGGGGCCAATTTCTGTCTGAATGGGACTCTGGATTTTTGCTTTCCACGGCGTCCGATTTTTACTGGGCATTCGGACCCGCAATCCCATGTAATTCTCCGTGTTTCATGTCTGCGTTGTCTGTTGGGCTTAGAGCGCCCCTTGTGTGCCTTTTGATTGTGTGTTTCGCGCCGAAAATACCGTTGGTTAGTTTGTTTTTGGCACGAAGGTATTGTGCTAAATCGTGTGTGCGCTCCCGCCTTGTTCTAAGGTCCTGGTGCTACGGTTTCTGTACCGTATATACCATGGTACACGTATCGTGTTTTCGAGACACGCAGATGAAAATACGCTTTGGCGTGAAAAGTTTGGGTCTTTTGGAATGTCCCTCGTACTTTTATTTTGGGAGTTATAGGGTTTTGGACCTGGCGTGAATGATTGCGTGTGTTCCGCCAGGCCTGAAGTCCTCTTAGTCTGTCTGTGCTAGCTGGTCGCCCAGTCACAAGTGTGTTATCGCTGACGGCGATAGTATCTAATTTCATTGACGTGTGCACTATCTATTACTTGTCTGGCGATGTTCATATGTTCAACCCGTATGTGTGTGGGAGCTTGGTTGCTCGCTCCGTTGTTGTGAGCATGGCTTTCCGTAGTGGAAAAGAACCTTCCACTAAATACATATTGTGTCCCCAAATTTTGTGTTAATGTAAGCGTGGGTCGAATATATCCCTGTTAGTGGTACTTGGCTGTGTCTATGCACAAGTGTCTCCGGGCCGCTAGTCGCGTGTTTGGTGACTAGGTGTCGGAGATGATTTTATTGTTTTGTGCGTATGGATATCTGTTAGTGTAACTGTCCTTTATCATTCTATCCACCCATTGGATAGTTACCAGACCTTGCACTCTTGGTATCCAGAAGGTTGCGGGTTCGAGACCGTCTTTGTCCAGGCTAACTATTCCTGTTGCCCTTTTAGGCTGTGTCTCCTGGACAGTTGTGTTAGTGTATTAACTTGTTATGTGGCAATGTGAGTTGACTGTGTGCCTTCCTGAAATATGTGGGTTTTCCCAAAGTTTGGGATTTGCACACTGTGATGTTTATGTTTGGTTTGCGCTCTGTTATGGGGGACGAGAAAAATTCATGTTATAGGCAGTGTAGTATATAACGTGTACCTTAGGATCAGATGTATACATTTCACCTTGGCTAATTCACCTTTCACGGGATGAGTGAAAGAGGAGAAGAGAAAAAAATGAGCTATCCAAAATTTCAAATTAAGAAAGTTCTATGGGGGAAAAAAAATAATAGAGAAAATATATTGTATGACATTTACATAATGCTTTATGTTTACTTTAGCAGGTTGCCAGACGGCGGTACCTTGTAAAGATTGTATCGTAAATAATTTCAAAAGTTTCAAAATGAAAGGTAGGACCTGAGTGTACTATTCGCCTATACGGCGACGTTACTAAAACAGTAATCTAGTTACGTCTCAGGGAAATCTATCATTTTTGAAAACTAGTTTGAGATTCTTAACTGTTTCTTACGATTACGTCTCTCAGTCATCCCAAAAGAATCTATCGAACTGTAGGAATGGAAAATATAATAAGATAGTCATTTCTACTTGGAAAGACCCGCCTAAGCTCTATGCTGTGGTTTGTTGCTTAGGTTGTAGTTGGAATAGTTCTTTCCGACCCTGAGCCGCGTGGCCCGACTGATTGGCTTCCGCTTGGCTTTGCATATTAGAAACTTTACATTATCCAAGCTATAATCTGAACTAACTATGATTATAAACCTTGATGGCCTGAAAAATGCTAGGAGCCGAGAAAAAATTAGGAAAAATTTCAAATTACATAGTTTTGAATTGGACACGATCTGCTGTATATACGTGTGAAATCTACCGTTTACAGGGGTGGGATCTGCCCTTTGTGTATCCACTGTCGTGTGTCTCACGTGTAAAAGACCCTGCCCGTATATATATTTGTGATTCAGGTGACAGTGTGTGTTATATTCATGGTGAAAGTCGTTATCCCCTTCCGAGCGTCCTTGCTCGGGAAGGTGGATACTGTCACCCTCTCACTAGGGCATAGGCCCCTGAAACCCATTTAGGTGCTTCTTTGCTATTTTCCGGAGGAGTTTGTAGCAAAGTAAGCCTGGGCCTACTTTCACCGTAGTGCCTGGATGTTGGCCTGAGTGTGTTTCTGTCTGAGGGACTAATTGCGCTCTGCGCTACCCTAGCAGTGTTTATAGGGGTGTGTGTATTCCTGACTGTCCGGTCTCGTGGGGTAGCTAATAAGACCTTTCTTGTACCCCGTGTACTGTGTGTTTGTGGCTGGTCAGTGTGCGCAGGTGTGTGTTGTGCACCCTGAGGGCCTGAAAGGAACACCCTCTTGTGCATTTGCATCTGGGATACACATGCTAGTGCCCGCTTTCGTCCTGGCAAAATTGCCCTTTGAACTAGCGGCAAAGGCCGTTTAATTGCCTGTGATTGCCCTAGCGATGTATCGGAGTGTAGTCTACCCGATTTCTGGCCTATGGCCACGGTAGACTCCTGTCCTTGTGTTTGCCTATGTGTGTAGGCTTGTGTGGGCTTAATGTGCTGTGGGACGGGCTCTACGTCCTCAGCCCATGATATGATTACCTCCCGTTTTCCCCCTGTGTAATTATGCGTGTCCGGGAGTCCTGGCGTCAAGTCCCTCTCGTTCGTCCGTTCCGAAGGGGTTGGTGTAAGTTCTGCCCTTCGGTTAGGCAAAATTTCCTTCCGAAGCGGCGCTGAGGGACGTGTGTTTATGTGATGTTGGCCCTGTAATGTGTTGGAGTCTAACCTGGCCGTTTTCCGAACTGTGGCCACGGCAAACTCCTTCCCTTGTGTGGCAGTACGTGACGAGAGGGACATCCTCGCAAATTGCCGAGTTAGCGTATCTACGCTTATGTCCTCTCTCGGCTGGGCTGGCGGCCCTGCCATGAACTCAAAAATGGCCTTGTTAGCCTGGAGCTCCCTATATTCTTCCCTAATTTTTGGAACGTGGTTTCGTGTGGATGGGATAATATGCTACCACTTGTGTGTGGTTATGTATGTGTGCCGGGTGTGGACCTCTGTATGTTTCAACGTCTGTGCTTGCACTCGGGGTCCTGGCATCGAATTAGCCATTGCGTGCCTAGTTAGGCCCGTGTGCCTGGTGAACATGTGTGCCCTGTCATCATATTGTTCCGTGGATGTCCAGATGTCGTGTAAGTGTCGCTCTCGCCCACCCCCTCGGTAGTTTCGCCGCCGATCGCGGGTTTCATCCCTTGTCGTGGCGTGTGCTCCTGTTGACGTCCTAGTTGGGTCCTTATAGTCCCGGTAGTGTGTTCGCCTGTAGGCCCTCGCCCGCTCTTCCCTAATGTGTCTTCCTTTGTCCCCCCTGGTTGTTTGTTTGGCTGACCTTTTACGTGACGTCGGGGTGGGTAGCCCCGTTCCCCCCTGTATTGGAGTGGGAGGGACATGTCCCCGGTTTCGCCTGTTCTCTGTCTTATTGGGCTTCCGGGCCGGTTCCGGTAATTGTTTGTGTGTGTGTGTCTGCCCCCGCAATGTGTTGGAGGGCGGTCTGCCTGACTTCTGGCCTATGGCCACGGTTGCCTCCTTCCCCTTTGTGTTGTTGGTGACTAAGGTGGACATTCGTGCAAATTGCTGCGTCAATGTGTCCACGTCGATGTCGTTTGTGTGCTTCGTGAGTTTTCCAGCTGCCAGCTCAAAATGAATGTTAGTGGCTTGAAGCTCTACAAATTCGCCCCAAAGCTCGGCGTAATCGGTCGTGAGCTCTTTGGCTTGGTCAGCTACCTTCGTGTTCTGTGTTCGTGCCCTGTGGTGTTCCTCCCTCAGCCTGTAGTATTGTTGTGTCAATTCATCATGTCTTTTATGTAGCCGCCAGTGTGTAATATTTAATTGTGTGCGAATTGTGGCTATTCGAGCCCTGATGTCCCGCGACTCTCTACTAGAGCTCTGCGGGCTAGTGAGTGCCCTCATGATCGGCCCATAATGCATCCGTATGAGCTTTTGCACTTTTCGTAAGCGGTCCTGCTGGGCCCTAATTCTGCTATGGGATGCTATGATCCCCAGGTACAAGTCAATGTTCCTCAGCGTGGCCTGTCGTGCATGTGAGTTCATACTTGTATATTATGTTGAAGACGAAAGAAAGAAAAAAATGACTTTAGTTGGGGGTTGTTAATAATAACACGAGTCCCCGTGTAATAAAGGGGGGAAGAGAAAAATGTCTCTCGTGTAGCTAGGGGGAAGGAAAAAATAATGCCTTCTAACAAAAAACAATTTTTTCACCTTTTTCGCTTGGCTGCGTGCGGTAGGGGTCGTTTCTACTACGAGGGCTCGTTGTATGAGTCCTACCCTTACTGTGCGTAGTAGCCGCGCCTCCACCAATATGTATCAGATCACTTAGTTGGGGGGGTTGTTTAGGGATCTAAGCATTAGTATTGTTGTATTAATTTGGGAGGTTGTTTCTAAATGATGGCGGCTTCCCGTAGCTGGGAGAGCTGACCAGTGTAGCGTGTTGTTTGGTATTCAAATGCTAGGGGGTGTTCCTGCTAAGATGCAAGAGACTACTGGGGGGATGAACCTCGGAGTGCTGGCCAACGTGCCGGCCTGCCAACTGGGCAGAGTGAATGATATAACAGACGTGCTCACGTCAGCGGCTCGCTGCTAGGCGGTCGCGTGCGGTAAACACAATGAAGTCTGAGCAAGCAATAACTGGCTACTAGTCACGGTCAGTCGTGACGGAGGTCAGGAAGAGTATTAGGATGTGAAGAGGCGTGTAATTATGAATACAATGTGTAGTTTACTGACCAAGTGTTTTATTGATCAGTGGGTATGCAATTGTAAGTCCCTTTTAGGGAAATGTAAATATTGTGAATAATGGTACAAGTTAAGTGTACAAGTTTGTGGATGGGTGTTACAAAGTTAAGGATATCCGAACACTTGCTGATGCTCACCTGATGATGTTAGCTGGAGTAGGGCCTTCGGCGACACACACTGTATGACAGATAACAGGTCCCAAAAGGCCTCACTTCTTATAGGTCCTGCCGTTGCTCAGTCAGCATTACACTGACATAGCTGCCCCAGTTATAGTGTTAATGTTGTGAATGTGTTGAAAGTGGTTGGCTAACCTCCCGAGCTGGGTGGCCGCCCTTGCTGTGTAAAAGGTACTGTTCTGGACTTATGATGTTTGCCAGTTAGGGGTGGTTTTAATAGATGATGGGGGGTGGCTTTTAGGGGTGCAGCCCCCCGGGCCTGTACAGTATTTTCCTACAGCAACAGTATTTGCAAAGCGCACACTTCGTACTTTTTTTCTAAAGTCATTTTTTAAATAAATTATAGATATTTATGAAATTGGAGTGCAATTCGTCACTGCTAATATCTATTCTCTTTTATTTGAATGCTTATTTCCCACGATCGGTCGCTTGTGAGCTCCGCAGGAGGGATTTATACTACTATTCTAGTTGTAAAGAGCACACTTAGCAAACTCTCAATCATGAATGCTATGACTGATTTATCCTTGGTATGAATAATCCGACTTTATCAATTCATCTACTGGTGCATAGGTTAGGGGTTTGTAATTCCTTCATAGGTATATCAGAGCGAAGTTAGTTTTCTGGGAATATCACAGACACAGTTAATTTAAGGGCCTTTAAATGTGGTTTTCGGAGACCCTTTATACTCGGGTGAAAAAGACCTTTCGTACCACACTCACACGTGGAAATTGTGTGAAAAAATTCTAGAGTGCCCCTTGACCCCCTTAAGCGCATTATACTGTATGTATTGATGAATTTTACAGCTTAATTTGGTTGAGTGATAACCTTATAACCGTCTGGAAACTTTCACAGTAATGTAATAATTGGAATTGCATTGCGTCTTACAGAAATAGATGGACCTGTGAGATTCTGTTACCATGGTTACCGTGTTGCATTCTTTAATTATTTCATGGTAAATTTACATGTTTTAAGGTATTCATTTAATTGTGAGGCATTTAAAGTGTAAGTGAGTGCGTTTCGCTTACGCATTGGGTTATGCTGAACCTGTAGGTACCCCATATGTGTACGTTGGTGTTAATGGGACCTTATTTTCGGTACAAAACTGGAATGGGACCTTATCAGAATAATATAGGGAGGGATGATCTTATCTCTCACATTTTCATGCATTTGACTTTTCCTTACAGTGCCGCTAACAATTGAACACAAAAACATTCAATCATCTCATAACAAAGAGAATGATTAAATAAGTAACATATTAACAACTAGCCATACCCGGCATGCGTTGCAATGTCAATCAAAGACAGATAGAAAGAAAGGAGGATAATAATAATGGTATTGGTTTTCCGAGCGGGAGTTCAGTTTTAAGAACCCCTGGCCAAAAACCGTGGCGTGAACTGTTTTGGAATAGACTGCGATACCAGATAACAAGGCGGGCTGCTGACAGTCCCCTCATGTCACCTCGCGATGATTCGGCAAGCCATTCTCACTCCTTGCATTGCGGTGTCAGAAGTATACAGATTGTGCAAATGGGTTACTGTGGGATTTAAGGGTTCATGTTAAGTCCCTCACCCTTTTGTGTTACACAAATAATTTGTAGCTAGAAACCTTCCCCAGAGTGCACACAACAACTCACCCAAGTTTCATCGCAATCGGATGAATGGTATATGAACACACAGGGGACTTACATACATACAGACGGACAGACCCACAAACAATCACGTAACATGGATTTTTATAGATAAAGCAACAATCATGAGTGTACCTTCATACTTACATTCTTCTTTCTTCGATTCGGCCAACTAGGGACCACGTCATTTCAACTGTCTCTTCTTCCGAGCTCTAACTACCGCCCAGTGTTCCCGCATTCGTCTCCGGTGTTGTTCTTTTCTCTCTTGGGACCACACCTTCCCTGTCTTCAGCTTCGGCCTTTCCTGGAAAAATTTGTGCGTACGTAGTTTTCCTGAAGTGGAACACGTTCCTGGATATCTTTAGGGGAAATTTCCATTTCACGTAGATCTTTCTCAACTTCCGTAAACCATGCCCCTTTGGTTTTCTTATCTTGAAAGTACGTCAATATCCGTTTTGATATCCTGCCTGGGCTCATTCGTGTCACGTGGCTATAAAAGGCAATTCTTCTTTTTCGAATCGTGTCACTGATCTTCTCCGCGTGCTTGTACAATTCGTGGTTGTGACGCCTTCTGTACTCGCTGTTTTCTTTGATGGGACCCAGGATTTTCCTCAAAATCTTCCTTTCTTTAGCCTCTAGTTTTTGCATTAGACCTTTCTTGTTCATTATTAGAGTCTCAGCCGCATACATTATAGTATTAATTTTTATTTTATTTCTTTTATTTTCGTCTAGCAGGTGGCAGTAGTGAATAATAATAATAATAATAATAATAATAATAATAATAATAATAATAATAATAATAATTATAATAATAATAATAATAATAATAAATTGAAGGTTTCCAAGGGACGAAGGGAAAGAAATGGTCCGAGGAAAGGAAGAGGAAACATAGTGAGATGATGAAGGAATACTGAAGGACGAAGAAGCAACAGCAAAGGACAAAGCATAGAAATTGGCTCGTGGTCCCTACACGACCAAAACGAAAATAATAATAATAATAATAATAATAATAATAATAATAATAATAATAATAATAATAATAAATTGAAGGTTTCCAAGGGACGAAGGGAAAGAAATGGTCCGAGGAAAGGAAGAGGAAACATAGTGAGATGATGAAGGAATACTGAAGGACGAAGAAGCAACAGCAAAGGACAAAGCATAGAAATTGGCTCGTGGTCCCTACACGACCGAAACGAAAATAATAATAATAATAATAATAATAATAATGAGCAATCTCGGGCCATGGATTTTCCTGAGGATACGTCTTTCGGCTTTCTCCAGGTCATCCATGGTGCCTTTTCTGTTCAACAAGGGGGTCTCTGCGGCATACAGAAACTGTGGTCTGACAGCAGTTCTGTAGTGACAGATCTTAGCATTCCTCAAAATGCATTTCTTGTTGTACAGATTGTGGGATAGTTGGTATGCTGCGTTGAGTTTGGTACGCCTTGCTAAGATGGAGGTGCCATCTCTACCATTGGGGTGGACCCATTCACCAAGATAACGAAAGCGATTGACTCTTCCAATCGTTCCATGGATGGTCGTCAAAAGGGTGTTTCCGGAGCGCCGATTCTCAAAGTACTTGGTCTTATCGTAAGATATCTGTAATCCAGACATTAAAATTAGAGAAATAAAAAGTAACATTTATGTTTGACCCTGACTATTATATGTCAGAAAACTGTATCATAATGAGGCTCATTATAACACTATTTTTCATTATGAAACAGTTTCTCCCACCAATCAGAGCTCAAGAAACAGTTGTTTGACCAATTAGATAATTAGATACGCTGAGTTCCACGGCCTTCTAATGAAAATCACACTGCCTAGCCTAGTGTCATAGTGGGGTAATCGACGAGGCCATGTTCAAATACAAGGCATTCCCTGCGTCTCATGCGCTCTGTTCAGTACATAAAACTGGCGAAATCTCGACAGATATTTATGAATATTTTTGTTCGAACATAAAATAGTTAAAATAATTATCGTCGAACATAAACAGTCGTATGCAACTCGCCTATAATGGTAATTAAGACACTCGTATGGAAATTATAAAACTTGCATACGCTCGTCTTATAAACATACTTGTGTCTTAATTATTGCCATTATAGGCTCGTTGCATAATGTACTACATTAATAATTATAATAATTAAAATAAATTAAAATGTAAAAACACATAAAAGTAATAATAATAATAATAATAATAATAATAATAATAATAATAATATAGTATGGTCTCGGATGCCGGGTGCAAGCTTTGTTATTTGACACCCAAAGGGTAGCTTGCATGTCGAATTTCATTGTTCCTTGAAGCACTATGAAAGTCAAGGAGGTTATATATCTAAGCTCCTTGAATACTATAGCGCTTTCTAGTAGAGAAATGAGGAACTTAGTGTTGGCGGAAACTCCCGAGATTTTGCCATCTGAATTCAAATGGGTTCTTTGACATGCCAACATCGTATGACATGGGGTCGCAATTTTTTCTGCCTTTCAAAAATCACCTACCACGGCCAGAAGCGAACCTGCAAGCTTGGGGTTAGTAGACATAAAAGTAAAAAAAATAGTTTTGCCCTATAAAGGGTTAGAACAGCAATAACTGACTAACTCAGTAAATGGAATAATTTTCGTTGACCGACTGAAAGTTAAAATCAGTAAAGCAACACTGAAAAATGCTTTCAAAGCTCTCTCTCTCTCTACACAATCTAATAACTGTAATATTTTCTTAGTAAATATTCATGTTGCCATGTTTGTGTCAGCTGACAAATTGTCTTAAAATAATAACCAACTTGCTTTCTAATGGTTCAAATAAGATTAATTCCATTATATAAACACATGCCTGAGGAAACTTCATCGTATATTTACTTTGAAAATCTAACTGTAAATATAATATGAACTCCACATTGGCTGCAAGCAAAGTAAAGAGAGGTTGAGACTCGAAGAAAAGTTTCTCGTTTATTTCAAAGTAAATAAACTGTTTGTTCCAGACCGTTGATATTAGTCTTTAGTTTATCTTTGGTTGTACGTTTCTTTTATGACCAGAGTAAGTTTTGCTCTGACTGCGAACATAACGGAGAGTTTAAAAACTAAACTGGCAGGAAATATACTTATTCCCCATGCAAATTTATAACTTTTTATTTACAGTACCTATTTCTCAGGAACTATAAGTATAAACAGGAACTAATCGATTTTTTTCAGGGGCGTTCTTCAAGACTCTCTCATTACTTTAGGGGCTGTGACAACGCGGTCATGTAGCCCCGTGTACTTTGTGTGTGTGTAGATTCTGATAACCGGTGTTAATTGTGATGACTGTATTAGTGTGTGTTAACTGTTTTAATTCAAGTAAGGACTGCACAAGGTAATGTCAAGTAGTTCCTGCCTTCGCTCCCAAATGCTACCATCCACGACACCTAGCTTGTGGACTTGGCTGCTAGACGCCATCGCAGTCAGCACCTGGTGGCGAACGTTGGAACTAACACAGCGTTATAAATTCTAACCTTCAAATTTTCGCTTCATACAATTGTATGACATGGGATCGCCGGCTTTACTTCCCCATCCAAAGGAATGCATAGTGAGGGATTTTTAACGCTCTTAAAAGATCCGACGACTTTGGCCAGGTTTGAACCCGCGACCTTGGGCATAGAAGCTCAGCATGCTCCTTACTTTGACACAACCGACAGTAGTGGCTACGCTCGCTAAAGCGCAGCGTTAAATCATGGGGCCAAGCACTCTGCTGACTCGGTAGACGCGTGGGTTTGAGCCACACCGTCGGCCGTCCTTGAAATGGTTTTCCGTGGTTTCCCATTTTCAACACCAGGTAAATGCTGGGAAGTTACCTTCTGACAGGCCACGGCCGCTTCCTTCCACATTCTTGCCCAGTTTCATTCATCTTCATCCATTCCATCTCTCATCCCGACGCGCAGATCGCTCACGGACGTCAACTGGAAAGACCTCCATTCGGTCTCTCAGGGGCCCACACGACCAAAAAAAACTTTGACACAGGATTTTTGAAAATAAATGTATATTTGATTTTTCATGAATATTTTAAAATTTGCTTAATTTTTACAACAATTTAATGAACATTCCAATCTGGAAAAATTAAACTACTGTAAAGTAAATTCTGAAAACGGGGTGCGTTAAAACATAACCCATGTAAACATTTAAAAATTTCAACTTTGATTGTTGCAAAGTTCAAAATAAATTGCATTTACTACGAGGTTTGGTACAGCTTATGAATTCAAAAAATCAATTTTTCAAAATATTTTTATTTTATGCCGCTATCCATTAGGAACATTTTGGTGCAAGAAATATGTCATTATGCGCCATAGTTATTGAGTCATGATTGAAAGGGCAAAGCTCTGCACCCAATGTTTGTCCTGGTTAATGGTATGTACGATTCAGATTCACATGTTAATCGCTAATTTTCTCAGAGTTGTGTTTTTGACACCCATTTTAATGATAACTCAAAAAGTAATTAACATACACTAATGGATTTTTTCTTACTATATCTACAAAATGATGTAAATTCATATCTCTCTCTAAGATAGTTTCTTTAAAAAAAATGTAGCAAAAATATTGTAAAATTTCGACATTTTCTTTTCAATACAAAAGTAAAAATATGTTTTCTTAAGATAGGTTGTTGAAAGTACCTGCATTTCTAGAGGAATATCTTTTCAATAAAATACAATTAACAGAGCCTAAAAATGTTGAACATTACAGGAGTTTTCACTAAATCGCTGCGGCCTTGTTTGATGAACAACCACCATTTAGAATTTTGAAAATATACCCAAATTATTTCTTGACATCAATGTAATGATGTTTTTAATATAAAATAATACCAATGTTTCCTGTGCACAAAATTTCATTGCTGTAACTGTTGTGGTTTTGAAGGGAAAAGAAGGATAATTGTTAAAATGTTACCATGGAAACCCATACCTGACAAGAGTTAGCATGTTTACACACCTTATGACCTAATCACAGTGTTGCCAATTCTACCAACAGCACGGCTTGAGAATTGTAGACGGCGATGAGTTAATTATTATACATACACACAAAAAGGAAATGTTATATCTAGAAAAACATTTCAGCTAGAAATTGGAATCAAAGATTTTCCCAGTTTTTAGAACGCAGTGTTCCTCTTCTTTCACCTAAAGCACTAGCATCCATTTTCCTGGTGTTTCATGTCCCTTTGCCCTTGCTTCTAACGCAGCCTTTTTCATATTCTCTTTTTGATTTGTCGTCTAACAGGAATAAAAATAAACATGCAATTTGGTGAATTTGATAATAGGACACACATTTAAAATAAATAAATAAATAAATAAATAGTATAAAATATATAATAGAATTTTTTTAAAATTAAGTGTCATTATAAAAGTTTTATTTTTTAAATTTAAATTTTTTAAAATTAGAATTTATAGTTAACATATTAAGAAATAATAACAATGTTAAAAAATAAAAAAATAAAAAATAAAAATAAAAAATTAAAAATTAAAAGTAAAAAATAAAAACCAAAAAATAAAAATACAAAACAAAAAAATATCAAAATCCAAAATTAAATTTAAAATTACAAATAAAATAAAAAATAAAAATAAAAAATAAAAAATAAAAAATAAAAAATAAAAAATAAAAAATAAAAAATAAAAAATAGAAAATAAAAATAAAAAATATAAAAATAATAATTAAAAATTAAAAATTAAATATTAAAAATTAAAAATTAAAAATCAAAAAATACTAAATTACAAAATCACACAATTACAAAAACAATAAATAAAGGGTAAAAAATAAGAAATTTTAAGTAGTCAATATAAAATACAAAATAAAAATAAAAAGTTAAACATAAAAAGTAAAAGATTAAAAATTAAGAAATTAAACAAATTAAAATGAAGCCTCCGTGGTTTAGGCGGCAGCACGCCGGCCTCACACCGCTGGGTGCGTGGTACAAATCCCGGTCACTCCATGTGAGATCTTTGCTGAACGAGACGGAGGCAGACAGGTTTTTCTCCGGGTACTCCGGTTCTCCCTGTCACAATTTCATTCCAGCAACACTCTCCACTATAATTTCATTTCATCTGTCATTCATTTAATCATTGCCCCAGAGGAGTGCGTCAGACCTCGGCCGCCGGCACAGTCCCTATCCTCGCCGCTAGATGGGGGCTTCATTCATTCCATTCCTGACCCGGTCGGAGACTGGAAGCAAGCTGTGGATTTTCATTTTCAAACAAATTAAAATAAATAACAGATCAACAGATAGACAGACAGAACGATAGACACCGATCGAGTTTTATATTCGTATATTAGTATCGATTTATAGTTAAATGAGAGTAGTTATGTACAGCTGGTAGTTGAAAAATACAACACGCTATGTTAAATAATAGCTGATGAGTTTGTTAGTGAATGAGCCAGATTTTTCTTTAGTGATGCACACTCTTGAAAGCACATAAAATTATAATCAGAACTTGCCAATTAGAAGAGCGTAATTTGATAATTATCGATTTCCAATTGATGTACATAATATTGAATGTGCGTTTTACGCGTCAATGTATAGGTTCTATACCACCGTTGTTTACCAGAACACTCGGGTAATTATGTTTGGCTGGGAGGTATTTAATTGAGCCATGGTAATAGTAAGCATTGTACATTACAATATGAAATATGAGCCACACTTACAATTAGTAGCCATTCCACGACTCCGGAACCGAGATATCCAGTATCCTTACAACATCCGGCTTCGTGGGCACATGGAATAACACGAAGGGCTTCGGGTTCGATTCTCAGGTGGGTCGTTGGTATTTTTACGTTGGATGGTTAATTTTTTTTCTAGCCTGGAAATCAATATAAAATGTTTAAGGAATCCGGGACGTCTGATATGCTCAAAATTGTCAACGTTTCTTAGCTTAAAGAAATCTCTCATCTTTTCTGAAGAATTTGGTGTATCAATTATTGAGCTGAAGTTATATTTGATGCAATAAAATTATGTTTAAACATAATGTTTTAAGGGGAGTATAAATGGCCATTTTGTTGAAAAAGTTGTAATTTCTGTTTTTGATGCCAAAACATTATTTGGAATTTGCTGATTAATTTGGTGTATGATTTATTAAATTTGCTTGATTATAAATATTTTTAATTTAATTTAATTAAATTAGTTACGTAGTGTATTTTCAAGATTTCATGTACCATTTTTCAGTAAACACTTCACATCTCAAGAATCATAAGGATTAGAAGCATGTGGTTTGATTTAAATTCTAGAGGAAGTTTTGCTACATAAGTTAGTGGGACTGGCATAACAGTTGTGTTTATTGTTTACTTTGTGCGTGCGATATTCTTGGTACAACGTGCATATTTTTTCATTTTTTTGTGTGTTATTGATCTTGAGTACATCTAATCATGACAGGAGCAAAAGGAGTGTTCAAGAAAGTAAATAACAAAGGAAATCGGTACTATAGAACTTATCCAGGTGTAAACGAGGTTGTGAATGAGTTTAGGAATGAAAGTTCACCTAGTACGTCAGCTCTACACATTGCTACACCTTCAAGATCCTCCTCGAAAAAGAAACATTGTTCCGACGAGTGGTGTAAATACAAAATAGCTGCTGCAGCTGGTATTTTAGATAAGTTTACCCACAAGACCTCTATACCTGAGGCTGTTAAGTTGGCTATAAATCTAGTTCATAGAGATTTCGCAAATCCAAACCTACTGAAGAATTGTCTGAGAGGGAAAAACAAAACGCGAATGAGTCATTCAACAATGTAGTGTTGTCAAGAGTACCTAAAATTGTATTTGTGGGTAAGCTGCTGACATCACCTTTAATGATGGCAATACTGGTAGACTGAAAGTCTTGGAGGAGCTGGGAGTGAAGACTGGTTGGAATACACGAGCCATACTGAAGGAACTGGACAAGGAGCGAGTCAACAAGGCAGAGCTACTGGCCCAAAAAAGTGTCCAAGGATGCAAGATCTTTCAGGAGGAAGAAGAGGATGCACTCGGACAATGTAGGAGATGATGAAGACTACACTGCCAGCACATTTTAGCTATTGTTTCCATTGAAAAGTGAAGTACAATCGGTATTAATTTTTAATTGCAATTTCTAAAAAACTAACTTTTTCAGACAAAAGACCCGTTATCCCCGGTTCTATAGTAGAAATTTTAATACCATATCTCTAGAATGGTAGAGATAGCTTGTATATTTTGAGAAAAATGTACAATAATTTTACAAAAAAAAAAGGTGTGAAAATAATGAAACGGGGAAAAAAGTTCTATCCCAACTCCTAGAATATGTATGTCAATAAAACTACAGGAGTAAGTACATAAATCATGTATAAATAATCTGCAAAAGTTTCACTACTTTGCATGAAATAGTTCTTGAGAAAATGGGACATGAAATTAGCAAATTTAACATTAGCGGGATAGGCCATTCGTACTCCCCTTAAGGCTATACTGTAGCTACTAGTCAAACAAATTTTCCATATATCATATTTTTGAAACTTCATGTACCATTTTCTCAGACTCTATTTGAACCTTGGTAGCCTCTAAGACCCTATATAGATCTACTAGTGGAAGTAAATTTATTCAGGTATCTTGATTAGTTCTTGGAACCCAGCTTGATATGCACTGAAATTTAACAGAAAATTTCAGTTTTCAAGTAGGATGTAAAAAAACTCCAGTAAACAATAGGACAATACTTTTACTTCAGTAGCTCAAAAACGGTTTAAATATTATGCCAGCAGAGTTTGTTGGGTCTGGTTTGAGTATTTGCTCAGGAAAAGGGACATGAGTTAAGGAAGTTTTTAACAATATATTTCTTTAAAATATTCAGCATAGAAGCTTCAAATTCTACCTAAATATTGATGAATGTGCTCTGAATATACCAAAAGAACATTCAAGGAATTATCTATTGTAGTTTCTGAGATATGTAACTAAACATCGCAATAGTACATTATGCAACGAGCCTATAATGGCTATAATTAAGACACGAGTATTTTTTATAAAACGAGCGTATGCGAGTTTTATAATTTCCATACGAGTGTCTTAATTACCATTATAGGCGAGTGGCATACGACTGTTTATGTTCGACGATAATTATAACTTTATTATATGTTTTAACATAAATATCCATAAATATCTGTTGAGAGTCAGCTACTGGAATTTTGTGATCGCAGAGCGAGCGTTGGGTGTTATATCTTTGCCTTTCAAGCGCTTTGAACGACAGACGCATGCGCTCTGTGGGCTTGCAATGCCATATGCAGCCATATGTTTACATCAGCCGTCCCTCAGTAATATTGTCACCGCAGTCATTTGAAGACAATGCGCTGTGTAGAAATTAGTGTTCGTGATTTTAAGGTACAGTGCTATTTCTTGTCTCATATTCGCCAGTTTATTTACGCGAACATATGGACGGTGGGTATTCCATGTCGGTAATTTATTATAGTTCGATGTTGTGTTTATGTCCGACATGTTGGATTTTGAGCGCATGCGCGAAGTTATCGTTACCTAATTGGTCAATGAACGAGCTCTGATTGGCTGGAGAAACTGTATCATAATGGAAAACAGTGTTATAATGACCATCATTATGATACAGTTATCTGACACATAATAGTGAGGGTCGATCATAAACTACATTTTTCTACAGATTCACACGTCCCGGTGACCTTAAAAACTATCCCTGACGTTTGAAACGAAAGTCTCAGGGCTGTTTTGAGTCATACCTTTTTTTGGACAGTTAAAGTTTAAAAAGAGATCTTCAATTTTACTTTTTTCTTTCATTAACTTTATTTGTAAATGGGGGTAATTCTCCAGTGGCAAATCGTACACAAAGGAAATTACTCACAATAACATCAACCACACTTAATGTATACTAGTCGCTATTTGGAAACTAGAGTAATTACATCGGAGTATTTACACAAAATGTCAGTCTTCAGTATTTGGGAAGTGTAATCATCAACGACAACTGGTGTAGTAAAGACATTAGAAGGCTAATAGCGGTTGCAAAACAGGCATTCAATAATAAGAAAGATCTGTCGATTAATGCAAATTTGGAAATTGCAATTAAAAGTAAATTTGGCATGTCCTTTGTGAGGAGTGCGCTTTTGTATGGATGTGAATCTTGGATGATCCGTGGTCAGAATTGGAAGCGACTTGAAGCATTTGAGATGTGGGACTGGCGCAGAATGTTACGGGTTAAATGGATTGAAAAGAGGACTAACATCAGCATCCTGCAAGAAATTCGAGGGAAGAGAGAACTGAGACCAACGATCCATAAAAGAAAAGTATAATTAGTGTTCTAAAAAGATTAAGGAAGTATGGAATTAGAAATCAACATTTAAGGAGCATATATACCTCTCTTATTCATTCTCACCTTATGTACATGAACATAATAAGGGGTAAATGTGCACAGGAATCAATAAATGAGCTCGAAGTACTCCAAAAAAGAGCAATTAAAATCATGTATGGTTACGATTTTATGAAACCAACTATACAAGTATTTCAGGAGACAAACATATTGCCATTACGAAACCAGCTTAAATACTCTGAAGCATTATTTATGTTCAAATATAAACAAGGTCTTATTAGTCTTAATACTGAACTTCAATGCAGGAAAGACATTTATACCCATAACACAAGATCAGGAAGCCAGTTATGCATGGAGTCAACAAACACAACTAGATATGGTATTAAAAGTATTTCCTATTCAGCCAGCACATCTTATAACAACTTACCTCCTAAACTGAGAAAAATTGTAAACTTAAACAAATTCAAAAAGGAAGCACGTAGGTACTTCCTGAAACAATATATTGAAGAATATAGATGAACCCATAAAGAATGAACAATAAATTATATTCTAGTATAAGTTACTAAGCCATATTTGTAAAGGGCAGTCCCCCTTTGAGCTACCAGCTCGCTGGGACTTTCTGTACCCTATAAATAAATACATAAATAAATAAATAAATACATAAATTCGCAGGCCATATTTTGCGACATAACTCTTCCCTAACTAATCTCCTGGAAGGAAAAATCATAGAGAACAAAGGCCGTGGTCGGCCGAGAAAATATTTCCTTCAAGACACCACACTAACTCTTCATTATGGTTCCTACTGTGAGATGAAACGAGGTGCTGAAGACAGAGAACAATGGTTGCGGAGACAAGACATTGCCTTTCGAAGTTAATGATGAAGATGTTTGGGGAAAGGCTCTAAGACTGTGGCAGGTAATGAGTTCCAATTATCAATACCACGATTAATGGAATAATATTTCCCATAATGTATACGCTACGATCGGCCCTTTAACTTTGTGCGGATAACACAGGTCTACACGATTTTTCCTTTCTTGGTTTTGACTCTTACGTTACATGCACATTGTTCATCTGAATTCAGAAGTGCCAACTTTTGTCCTATCACATACCATCATCATCATCTTGCACAGTTTCCAGCCACTGGCCGGGTCAGTTTGGAACACAAGCCTCTCCAACGTCTTTTGTCTTCCCACCATCTCTCAGCCACCACCTTTGTCCAGTCTTCTCCTCTCTTCTTCACGCTCTCTTCCACCCCCTTCAGCCACCTGTCTCTTGGTCTCCCTCTCGGTCTCTTTCCTTCCCACTTCGTCTCGTGTATCCTCCTAGGTATCCCCTTCTCCTCCATTCGTTTTACATGTCCATACCATCTAAGTCTAGATTTCTCTATACCATCCTGTAATGGTTCCTCCTTCATTAATTCCCTGATCCTCTCATTTCTTATTCTGTCCATCTTTGTAGCTCCAATACTGCTTCTCAAGAACCTCATCTCACTGGCCTGTATTTTGCTCTTCTCCCTTCCTTTCATAACCCAGGTCTCCGAGGCATACGTCAGGATAGGGACATATTACGTCCGATATATGATCTTTTTGCTGTTCTGAGGGACATCCCTGCTCCATAACATGCTTCTCACACTCCTCCGAAATTCTTCTGCCTGTCTCCCCCGCTCATTTATTTCTCTATCGTTTCTTATATTACCTTGTATCAGGCTTCCCAGATACTTGAAACTCTCCGCTTTCTTCAGCTGTTCCCCACCAATTGTTATTCCCGTTGTGGTTCTTTCCTTCTTCCTTGTTGTGATCACCATCTCACTCTTATTTATGCTAAATTTCATCCCATATCCTTGTATTATTCCTTCCCACACATCCAACTGTTCCTGTACCTCCTGCTCCTTGTTTCCCCAAATCATCAAATCATCTGCAAACACCATTGCTTTCATCATTCCTTCCCCAATTACTTGTGCCACTCGGGTCATTATGTCATCCATCACCACAATGAAAAGTAACGGTAACATACCAATTTCTTATAATTGCAGTAATTTTGATTAACAAGATATTGTAAAATTTCACAATATCTCTACTGTTGGCTGATAACACGTTATGATCCTAGTCGAGTGAACAAGAGAAAAAGCAATATGAGAAGCTTTGCAACGGTTCCATTGACTTAATCATACAAGTGAACACAAACTGGTCTTTCCTTTGTATTTGTTACAATGTGTCCTAAGTTAATGTGTTTATTATTTGCATGTACTAAACTCTGCCTTCTATAAAGAAACTAATCAATGCAGATTTTCAAGTTCACACATCTTGTTATGATTTCTTTAATATGTCGTTCTTTAAAACCTTTATGTGATACAGGAACATAGAAGACATTTTCGTAATTCATACACTTTCAATGTACAAAATCAGTTGTTGAATCCAAAAAAGGTCTCCAAATATTTTATTTTGACCTGCTCAGGTAAGTGGGTTGTCGCAGACATTTGCTTACTTCTCCCCATGCTGTCCGATTAGTGTAAGTGTTAATCATAGCGTGTAGTCTGGCTGGATTTCGTCCTTCTATCTTCCAGAGATTCCCACCCTAGTTTTTATATCATTCGAGTTACACTACTTCTAGGATTAAAATTGTTGAGCACAAACATAGCAGCCTCCCTTTGTACTATCTCCAGCACATTGATGAGCCCTACTTGTTATGGGTCCCAAACCACTGAGCCGTATTCAAAGAATGGCTTCATCAGGGTCAAATATCCTAATTCCTTTGCTGTGGAACTACTGCATTTTGCGCTTTGTAGACGACACAATCCACATGGCTACTCCATTTCATATCATGCCTTACATGGTTGCCCAAGTATCTGCACGAGTCTTCTACAAGTATTTCCTAGCCGGTATTGTATTGAGAACCATGCATTCGCCCTCTCCCTATAGTCATGAGTAGGGCTCGGATCGATATGCTCGATAAAATCTCCAGATATGCTCGAAAACCATGTGTTTTATGCTCGATAGATATGCTCGAAAAACCCAATATATGCTCGATAGATATGCTCGAAAAAAACATTATATGTGGTTAAATATGCAGAATATGCTCGAAAAACACCGTTAAAAACTATAGAAAGGAAAGTGAAACGAAAAAACCATTAACATACCTTTATATACGGGCTTTATTTTCTAATTGTATATATGATACACTGCAATATAATCGCATTCAAGTTTTTCAAGTATATATAAGAGAAGTTTACTTATACAAGTGGCAGTTTAAAAGTTCATTTACAAAATGTTCAGAATTAGGCGAGTCAATGAAGTAGATCGGCATTGGTCTGTACAACAAGAATTTGTTGTATGCTTTCAGTTTTGAATGATTTTCTTAAATCAGTCAATAAAAGTTTCAATGACGAGGACGACCTCACTTAAGGTTAAAAACCTGTGGTTCTATTATTCGCACCAGATAGGCTTTTCAATAATTATTTCTGTTTTCGAACCTAGGATGGTCAGGCCCGAATTGGGGGGGGGGGGATTTCGAAGAAAAACAAACTATTCAGACGAAAACCACAAGAATATGCATTTATATGCTTCTATTCTAAAAACCGCGGTTTTATGCATTTATATGCTCGATAAATTTCAATTCTGTTGGTCCCAGAGAGGTGAAACTACCACCGAAAGGCTTCTTTCAATGTGTACTATTCAGGAAAGAAATATGCAAATATGCTCGAATCCGAGCCCTAGTCATGAGACTACATTTACTCGTATTTATCTTCATTTTTTTGTCAACGTATTCAAGAAGTTATTTTAAAGAACGGATCTCCTTGTAGTTTTGATTGAAAATGAACTTACAGATGTCTTTCAGCGAAGTCATAGATTTGCTTAAATTAGCAATACCAATCCCCATTACTTCTTTCGAGGCAGAGAGATGCTTCTCAACTTTGAAGAGAATAAATGTATTTCTGGGAAGTACTTTGTTTGACTTCAAGGAGAAAGTAACAGACTGATTCTCCTCCAAGATACAGAGAAGAATTGAAATTTCACAATTCACACCACTGTACAAAAGTTACTAAAAATGCTACTTTAACATTCAAGAAGAATGTTATCATCCTTACACCGAAGGAAGCAGGAGTTGACAGATGTGAAAATTACTGAACAATCAGCTTGATCACTCATGCTTCAAAGATCCTGACTAGAATAACTTACAAGAGGATGGAAAGACAGATAGAAACAGATTTGGGTGAACACCAGTTTGGTTTCAGGAGAATCGTAGGAACAAGGGAAGCTGTATTAAGTCTTAGGCTGATCTCAGAAGGTAGAATAAGGAAAGGCAGGAGAACGTTCATGGCATTTGTAGACTTAGAAAAGGCTTTTGATAACGTTGATTAAAGTAAGTTGTTTGACATTTTGAAAAGGATGGGAATAAAGTAAAGGGATAGAAGGGTGATGTACAATCTATACTATTTTGCCCCGAAGGAGATATTTAACGTGCCAGTAAATCTACTGACACGGCTCCCTCGCATTTGCGCACCCTCGAATGCCAGCTGACTGTGCCAGGATTCAATCCTGCAACCTTGGGCACAGCAAGCGAGAACGTTACCGCTGAGACACGCAGCTAGCTTATACAGAAACCAGACAGCAGTTATTCGAGCTGGAGGACATGAAAGAGAAGCTGGTGTTCAGAAAGGTGTAAGGCAAGGCTGCAACTTATCTTCCATACTTTCAAACTCTAGATTGAACAAGCAATGAAGGAAATCAGCGAAAAGCTTTAAGTAGGAGTAAAGATTCAAGGGGAAATAATCTCAACACTGAGATTTGCTGATGACATCGTCATCTTAGCCGACACACCAGAGGTTTTGAATGTATTTTGAAATGGTCAGAACTCCGTCTAAAGGAAAGAATTCATGACGAAAATCAATAAATCGAACACAAAACTAATGGAATGCATCCAAAATAAATCAGAAACCCCTATTGACGTCAAATTGGCAGGTGACTTATGCTACGTAGGAAGAAAAATAACCAGTGATGGACGAAACAAAGAGGATATAAAAAGTAGATTGGCTCAAACAAAGAAAGACTTTCAACAGAAAAGACATTTGACATCTAATATACATTTAGGTATTACATAACGTATTCTACCCTTATGCAGGTCTTTACACGGCAGCTCTCCATGCAGTCCTGTCTTCAGCTTGACGCTCTATGGAAATGAAACTTGGACTGTTCGCGCAGCAGAGGGGAGGAGCTGGGGAAAAATTGAAATGTGAATGGTGAAGATCAGATGGGTAGATAGAATAACAAATGAACAGGTATCGAGGAGACGATGATGATGATGATAATTGTTGTGTAAAGGGGCCTAACATCTAGGTTATCTGCCCCTAATGGTATGGGTGATATTGAAAGATGAAATTAGAATGAAAACTATAACTAATACTAACTACAGACTTACATACTAGAAGAAGAAATGGTAAACAAATAAAGGATAAGGCATATAAACGACAGGAAGAGGAGAAATGCCCTCAACCCTCAAAGAGTGAGGATTGAGGGACTTGGAAAGAAGTACGGCCATAAAAGGCAGATAGGAAAGAGGAGAGGGTCCGCCCCAATGTCAGAGGAAAAATGGGACAAAACGAACACGGCTCAGGTTTTCCCTCGGGGTCGTCAACTCCCAAACTCACCTGCCGTGAGCCCTTGAGGGTGTAGCACTATCCAGGGTGCACCAGAAGTGGAGGGGCTACATACACCCTGCCTCGTTGAGGGCCTTGAGCAGAAGGCAGGATATATCATGAAAAAAAAGGCTGACCCCTCGAAGAAAGAGGGTATCAGGAAAGATGAGACAAAGGCCAAATAAGGGGAGGGGGGGGGGGGAGAAGTGAAATACTCCCTAGGCCTCCGATACCCTAATACCGTCGGGGTCAGAAAAGAGCAAGAGTTGACACAGGAAAGAAGAAGGAGAGGAGCCCGGCACAAGTAAGTGGAAGCAATGCTGGACTCAGTTGGGGTCCCGTGGTCGCCAACCCACGTCGCACGAGATGTGAGCCCCTAGGGGGGGATTGAGACGAGTGGGAGACTAGAGTACATTGGTGATGTTTCTGACGATTGCTAATGGAGGTTTATAGGGCACACACTAAGGCAGCCAGGAATAACATAGCCTACTTAGTTATGAAAGGAAGGGGCAATGATGAAACGCTGTAGAGTTAAGCCAAGGTTAGAATATGTTAAATAGATTGTCTCGGGTGTAAGGTGTGCTAGAGCTTGGGTCAGCCGGTAAGGCGGCTGGCTCTCTGGGAACTGCGCATAGAGAGACAGGGATACATATCCACTGTTGCAACAAGTCCTCCAGGTCCGAGTCCCCTCCAAGGAGGATGTATGGCTAGAGCTGCATCTTAATGCAAAATTTTGACACCAACCTATTGCTCGGCGCAAGTAGTTCCAACTGACAATATGAGATGGCACGACGATGCACTTTCGAGCGCGATGGCCCCTCTCCCCTCCCCGCTCGTGCCTACTCGACCCTTTCCTCTATTCTATCCCCCCCGCTACTTTATATTCCTTCCTTCCTTCCTTTCTTTCTTTCTTTCCTTCTTTCTTTCCCCTGCATTATAATGGTCATATTTTAGTACTTGGTCGAATAATAGGCGATTTCTTCCCCCTGAGCTATCAGGTAGAGAAGAAAACATAGGCACTATCAGAATAGTTGTGGATGTTTCAAGGTTATCAGCCCATGTTTCCACAATGAACATAGCATGACATAGGCCTACCCCACAGATATGTACAAATAGAAAGAGTAGGCTACTATACTACAATATCAAAAATGAATTGTAAGACAACATTACAGCTGCACTTATCACACACCAGTAGACTATTATTTAATTGTCAATGCGTTACTTCCTATCAATCGAATTAAGAAATATCACGTTTGAATTATGGGAAGCGTTGGAATAACCAGCTCTTATTTTGAATTATATCGATAGTATCTGATATCGTTTTAGAGCGCAGTGTATCGACTAAAATCGATGTGTGATTCAATATAATTCAATTCCTTCGTATAATATTGTTCGAAACCGATTGTATTTTTTTCTAAGCCCTGCGATATGTATTTACTATTGATATATATATTCAAATATTAATTAAATATACAACAATAACAAGAATACTCACCAATATTCCGATTTTGCTACCATCTATAGAAGTACAGCTCAACTACATCGTCGTACGCGATGACTGCTAGCGTTTTTAACGTTGTCAGCAGGTACTACTACAAGGCAAGCTAGCGTTGGCACCAAAACACCCTATAAAGTTTCACCCACTCGGTCCCCACACCGCAAGCTGCAGCCGTGAGTTCCTGCGGTGTGGCAACACCGCCGCTTATCTCATCGAGCCCGTCTCTTTCACGCTGCTTTGCACTTTTAAAATATTCGTGCACTTTGTAAACTATTTCTCGGCCTTGCCTATGCTCAACCTGTCGTTTACTTCCCTCTGCTTCCATAGCACTCAAAATGTACACAATCGCTTACACTGGATCTAACTATTACAATATAATCACTTAGCTCTCCTGACAACACACTAGCTCAGATTCTCAAGACAGACTGACTGTGTAGGGATGAAACGATTAGCTAAGTAGAAGAAAACATGAAGAGCTTCATCGAAACCAGTCTAAAAACTAAAATCTCAAACACATCTGTGAGGAGTCTTCGAGGATGCAAAAGATATGATAAAATCAGCCGAATACAAACAACCTCGTCCGACTTATAACGTGTTGATTTTCATTAACAAGTTGGCTAAATGGAGATTCCTGTTCCTGTTTACTATTCTACCCTTTGTTGTATCTCCAGTGCATTAATAAGAACAGGTGACCTCAGTAATCTGGAATGAATGAAAATCCACAGCCTGCTTCCAGTCACCGACCGGGTCAGGAATGGAATGAATGAAGCCCCCATCTAGCGGCGAGGATATGAACTGTGCCGGCTGCCGAGGCCTGACGCACTCCTCTGGGGCAATGATTAAATGAATGACAGATGAAATGAAATGATAGTGGAGAGTGTTGCTGGAATGAAATTATGACAGGGAAAACCGGAGTACCCGGAGAAAAGCCTGTCTGCCTCCGTTTTGTCCAGCACAGATCTCAAATGGAGTGACCGGGATTTGAACCACGGACCCAGTGGTGAGAGGCCAGCGTGCTGCCACTTAAGCCACGGAGGCTTCAGTAATCTGGAATATTGTACCTCATATAAATGTCCATATTTTGCGCCTATGACGTCAGGATTCCCTGGAGGATATATTAGTGTACCAGAGGGCACTCTATGGAGGAGAATTGTAAATAACTGGTGTTGACACTATATCAGATGTATTGAGCACACATATGCTGCTCATAGGTTCACATACTCGATAATACAGATTACAGCAGCACGCGAGTGTAAACAGTAGATGCGTATCGCTGTCCAGATAGTTGATTAGCATCACCCACACTTGATTAACACCTCATAGCTAAAGTCCTGCGGATATCTGCAAAATGTTTCGCCACGCGGATAGTTTTATCATTTCAAGTGATCTTGTCGACTTCATCGTTATGCTTAGGTCTACCGTTATGCGTTACGGTTACGGCGTGTATGACGTCATCATGTTGTTCAGCACATATGCACCACGTCTGAGTTTACTCCTGGGGTCTGGCGTTATGCGATACGGAGACGGCGAGTGCGTGACGTCATGCAGCCCCCGCGTGGGAAGCCTAAGTTAAAGGGTAATGGAGTCTGTTGAGTCAGAGTTTACTCCTGGGGTCTGGCGTTATGCGATACGGAGACGGCGAGTGCGTGACGTCATGCAGCCCCCGCGCGGGAAGCCTAAGTTAAAGGGTAATGGAGTCTGTTGAGTCAGAGTTTACTCCTGGGGTCTGGCGTTATGCGATACGGAGACGGCGAGTGCGTGACGTCATGCAGCCCCCGCGCGGGAAGCCTAAGTTAAAGGGTAATGGAGTCTGTTGAGTCAGAGTTTACTCCTGGGGTCTGGCGTTATGCGATACGGAGAAGGCGAGTGCGTGACGTCATACAGCCCCTGCGCGGGAAGCCTAAGTTAAAGGGTAATGTAGTCCGTTGAGTCTGAGTTTACTCCTGGGGTCTGGCGTTATGCGATACGGAGACGGCGAGTGTGTGACGTCCTGCAGCCCCAGCACGGGAAGCCTAAGTTAAAGGGTAATGGAGTCTGTTGAGTCTGAGTTTTCTCCTGGGGTCTGGCGTTATGCGATACGGAGACGGCGAGTGCGTGACGACATGCAGCCCCCGCGCGGGAAGCCTAAGTTAAAGGGTAATGGAGTCTGTTGAGTCTGAGTTTACTCCCGGGTCTGGCGGCGATACGGAGACGGCGAGTGCGTGACGTCATGCAGCCCCCGCGCGGGAAGCCTAAGTTAAAGAGTAATGGAGTCTGTTGAGTCTGAGTTTACTCCTGGGGTCTGGCGTTATGCGAACGGAGACGGCGAGTGCGTGACGTCATGCAGCCCCCGCGCGGGAAGCCTAAGTTAAAGGGTAATGGAGTCTGTTGAGTCTGAGTTTACTCCTGGGGTCTGGCGTTATGCGAACGGAGACGGCGAATGCGTGACGTCATGCAGCCCCCGCGCGGGAAGCCTAAGTTAAAGGGTAATGGAGTCTGTTGAGTCAGAGTTTACTCCTGGGGTCTGGCGTTATGCGATACGGAGACGGCGAGTGCGTGACGTCATGCAGCCCCCGCGCGGGAAGCCTAAGTTAAAGGGTAATGGAGTCTGTTGAGTCAGAGTTTACTCCTGGGGTCTGGCGTTATGCGATACGGAGAAGGCGAGTGCGTGACGTCATACAGCCCCTGCGCGGGAAGCCTAAGTTAAAGGGTAATGTAGTCCGTTGAGTCTGAGTTTACTCCTGGGGTCTGGCGTTATGCGATACGGAGACGGCGAGTGTGTGACGTCCTGCAGCCCCAGCACGGGAAGCCTAAGTTAAAGGGTAATGGAGTCTGTTGAGTCTGAGTTTTCTCCTGGGGTCTGGCGTTATGCGATACGGAGACGGCGAGTGCGTGACGACATGCAGCCCCCGCGCGGGAAGCCTAAGTTAAAGGGTAATGGAGTCTGTTGAGTCTGAGTTTACTCCCGGGTCTGGCGGCGATACGGAGACGGCGAGTGCGTGACGTCATGCAGCCCCCGCGCGGGAAGCCTAAGTTAAAGAGTAATGGAGTCTGTTGAGTCTGAGTTTACTCCTGGGGTCTGGCGTTATGCGAACGGAGACGGCGAGTGCGTGACGTCATGCAGCCCCCGCGCGGGAAGCCTAAGTTAAAGGGTAATGGAGTCTGTTGAGTCTGAGTTTACTCCTGGGGTCTGGCGTTATGCGAACGGAGACGGCGAATGCGTGACGTCATGCAGCCCCCGCGCGGGAAGCCTAAGTTAAAGAGTAATGGAGTCTGTTGAGTCTGAGTATACTCCTGGGGTCGGGCGTTATGCGATACGGAGACGGCGAGTGCGTGACGTCATGCAGCCCCCGCGCGGGAAGCCTAAGTTAAAGAGTAATGGAGTCTGTTGAGTCTGAGTTTACTCCTGGGGTCTGGCGTTATGCGATACGGAGACAGCGAGTGCGTGACGTCATGCAGCCCCCGCGCAGGAGGCCTAAGTTAAAGGGTAATGGAGTCTGTTGAGTCAGAGTTTACTCCTGGGGTCTGGCGTATGCGAACGGAGACGGCGAGTGCGTGACGTCATGCAGCCCCCGCTCGGGAAGCCTAAGTTAAAGAGTAATGGAGTCTGTTGAGTCTGAGTTTACTCCTGGGGTCTGGCGATATGCGATACGGAGACGGCGAGTGCGTGACGTCATGAAGCAGAGTGCAAAGAGTCCTGGGGATTCGAGCGAAGCGAGAAGCCCTCCTGAGCCTTTCTAACATGTGTAGCATTTGTAGCATACGTTATTTGAAATGATATAAAGTCTAGTGTCTCAGACTGACTGTAGCTTTTCAGATTACAATCCGAACTTATGGAATATTACTAGGAACCGGATGTTTATGACATATTTTTCCGTTATGTTTCGTTCATGACAAATGTAAAATGATGATTTAAGCCAAGCTCATTTAAATTATGTCATTAAGCATAATAATAATAATTTAATATCGTATGGCCTCGGGTGCCGGGTGCAAGCTTTGTTAATTGACACCCAGAGGACAGCTTGCATGTCGAATTTCGACGTTCCTTTGTACTCTATGAAAGTCAAGGAGGTTAGATGTCTAAGCTTCTTGACACTACAGCGCTTTCTAGTACAGAATGGAGAAACTTTGGGTTGGCGGAATGTCCCGAGTTAAATTTTGATATTGAAAACGGCCTACTGAATTCAAATGGGTCTTTAACATGCCAACAACGTATGACATCCATGTCGTGATTTTTGTCGCCTTTCAAAAATCACTTACCACGGCCAGGAGCAAACCTGAAAGCTTGGGGGTTGGTAATCCGACACGTTACCACTCACCCACCGTGGCAAGCATTAAACATAATTAACACCCTGAACTGAAAAGTGTTGCAATTATGGCTGTATAACATTCATTAACATAGCACATGACATACACAGCCTATGGGAATGACATTTTCCTCAAATGTCTAAATATGTTGTTTTAATACTTTATAAATAACCCCTGGAACTACACCCCATTAAGGGCCTAGGCCTACCAAGCGACCGCTGCCCAGCCATTTGGCCTGCAGATATTGGGGTGACGCGTGGTCAGCACGTCGGATCACCTCGGCCGTTAATCTTGGTTTTCGAGATCGGGGCGCTGCCTCACTGTCAGACAGCTGCTCAATTGTCCTCACGAGGCTGAGTGCACCCCGCCCCAGCCCTCACGTCAGTTTCTAAAATCCCTGACGGAGCCGGGAATCGAACCAGGGGCCTCCGGGTGAGAGGCAGGCGCCCTCCAACACCACGGGGCTGGCTTAAATACATGCTTTATCTATATAACAAGAAGTTCCGTGACGAAATAAAGAGCCTACTTTTCTAAAAATTTAAGATTCATGCCAATTATTAATCTATATGGATCTCTCTAGAATAATGACGAAATTAAGTTGGTAATATAGAAATTTCAAATTAGTTCGAAATACCTAGCATAATGTAGCCTAATGTAGCCTAATTGAGCACTAGAGTTGGCAGCCCTGGTGACTGAATATATTCTTAGTTCCATCTCTTAAGGTACAGAATACAAAATTTGGTTGAAGTACAATGGATAGCATGGACGTTACATGCAGTTAAACACTGGATCTAACAACGCGCGTAAAATCATGTTGGCATCAATGCCATGCACGTATTGGTCAGAAATAATCTGAAATAATACGATCTATTGTTGTGCCAATTTTGAATGAAATCCATTAGTTAGTATAGCAGTTACATGCATTTTAAAATTGGACCTATCAGCAGACCTAGAACAGCACTGACGTATATTACTTACTCAAAATTAACCTAGAATGCCAGGTACTATACTTGTGCAAAGTTTAGAACTATTGGCTTGCATACTTTCTGATATATTGATATTAGGGTAACAAAAATAGAGACAGCATTTTTTAACAGTTGGCTGACCGGGTTGCTCTTAAGAATACGCATAGTCATATCTGTTATGGTACATATAGCACATACGAAATTTGGTTGAAATCCAATTGATAGTATATAAGTTACATGTATTTAAAGTTGGACCACTCAGCAGGCTTAGAATCATGTTGGTAGCACTGACGTATGTAAGTTACTCCAAATTAATTTAGAATGTCAGGTACTATACTTGAGCATAGTTTAAAGCTGTAGGCGTGCATAATTTCTGATTCATTGGTATTTGGATAAATGAAATTGAGGGCATTTATTAACAGTTGGCAGACCTGGTGGCTCTTAAAAATACGCTCAGTTATATCTGCTTATGTACACATAGCACATACGAAATTTGGTTGAATTCCAATTGATAGTGCAGAAGTTATAAGCATTTAAAAATTGGACCTATCAGCAGGCTTATAATCATTTTGGCAACACTGCCATGCATGGCCTCCTGGAAATGAATCTGAAATATTATTATCCATACGTGTGCCAATTTCGAAATAGCTCCCAATCATACCTCCCAAGATATCCAACATGGAGCTCAAATTTCAATTGCGATTTTTCAGCAGTTGGTAGCACTGACATCATTTTCAAATACGGCATTGAGATATTCAGGTATAGATCTTTACTCCTACCAAATGTTGTTTTGATTGCTGCAGCCGTTTAGAAGTTGATAGGGGGGACACACACACACACAGCCAGACAGACAGACACACATTTTCCCGGATCGATGAATGCCCTTATAAATAATTGGAGTCGTCTCACTCACGGAAGTATTGCAATCAATAGAAACCTGAAATTAGACACGCTTCTGTACGCTGATGACCAAGTACTTTTCGCCAGCACAGAGGACGACGTACAACGTTCCATACATCATCTCAGTAGAATAGCCACTGAATAAGACATAGAAATATCTTCAGAAAAAACAAAAGTAAGTTACTCGCTTTTAAGGGCAAAGAACTAATTCCGAGTAAGATCTGCCTCAACGGCAAACTGTTGGAAAGAGTAAACACCTTCAACTACCTAGGCTACTCTTTATCATTCGACAAAGATGCCGATATTTTTAATAAGATCATAAAGTGTAATAAAACCATAGGCACGAGACCATCCTTAGTCCAGAGCGACACAAGAGTACGAGTATACAAAATACTTCCTCACATATGGAAGTGAAGCATGGACAATCCGGAAACGAGATGAAGCTAGGATCACTGCTGCTGAGATGAAGTTTATGAGACGCACAGCAGGATACACACGTTGGGACCACAAAATGAATGAGGACGTGATAAAAGAACTAAAGACAGAACCTGTAGGAAGAACTGGAGAAACTACGTCAACAGAATGTTTAGGGAACGATTCCCAAAGCAGATTGTACGATGCCGACCAACGAGGGTTCGACCTATTGGACGTCTGGCTAATACTTGACTGGCAGATGATGATGCTATTTACCTTGCACTAGCACAACTGCCGAACAGCCGGACAGGAGTGTTGGTGATAACTAGGGCTCGGATTTTAGGTGCTAAAAATCGGGAAAATATTTATTTTTTAAGTATTAAAAATACCTGAAATATGTGACAAAAAAGTAAAAATATTTGATTATAATTTAGTTTATTAATGTGAATGAAATATATGCTATGCCTCACTGACTACTGAAGAATTACAATACTCAACGAGATACATCTTCAGGATGTCCATCACCAATGACTGACGATTATCGTGAAACACTTCTTCTGAAGGCGCGAAACTGCGGCAATATGTTTCTTGACCCTGAGGTGTTTTGTTACTTGAGATCTCTGTTCAGCCTTGGTTGCTTTCCCACACGGTTGGCAGTACAGAACGCCCCCATCATAAGTAAAATTATCTTTAAATTCTGCAATATACCGCTGCTGACAATAACTTGTAGTTGCTTTTACTTTAGACATCGTCGAACTGCCATACACTTCACAGAGCCAGAAATGAACTGCATGTGAGTAACACTGGTTCCAGGTAGCTGAGGGAGGGGGAGGTCTAGCACGTGGTGAAATATGGCTATGGACAAGGAAATCCCCGGCTTCCACAGTGAGTGGCACGGGGCGACAAGTTAAGAAACACAGTTGCAAGCTGACATACGCTCTGCATGAAGATTAGATAGCTCACAGGTTCTTCCCCGTTGAAGTAGCACAGAACAAAAATGCAATAAACTGAGAGATCATGCATACTGAATTTAAAAAAAATGTGAATATTTTGTTATTTTATGAGCTAATAAGTGAAAAGCAGGAATTTATGTATTTATAGAAAAAAATTCTTAAAATATGTATTTACATAAAACAAATATTTACCTAAAAATCCTAGCCCTAGTGATAACGCTGTCCTTGGCTCCTCTGTAGAACGACACGGCTGCCAAAACGATCAATATTGCTTTGATGACATCCGTAGTACAATCAGCAATAATTTGTGATACCTATCTTCAGCTTAGGTCATCCCTCATCAATTTGGCATCTTCATCGAGAATATTTTGCTCATCCCTTGGCGCAAGGGTGGGTCATATCAAAAAATCTTTCAGACAAACGTATAGAGGAGTATTGACAATTTTAAACGGTTTTGATACTGTGCTTATTAAGGGAGGTATGATTTTTTTTCTCATAAAACTCCATTCATCCACCCCTTTGGTCAATGGTTTCTGCTATAAAAATATATTAAAATACAAAATAATAATACATTACAATTCAAAATAAAAATTGATAATTAAAAATTAAAATTAAGATGTAATTTAAAAAAGAAGAAATTGTTAACAAGAAATATACACTCCCAATAACAGTAAACGAAGTAAGTTTTTTAATATTTGGTCACATAATGTAAAACTAGATTCATATTTTTGGGTACAAATACAATAGCAATGAAAGATGTAATGATGATGATGATGATAATTGTTGTTTTAAGGGGCCTAACATCTAGGTTATCGGCCCATGAAAGATGTAATGATTAGCATTGGTAATTAGTAATAAAGTGAAACCTAAAACGAATAGGAGCTAAATTTAATATATTTGTAATAGTGATTCATTTGACAGCTAAAACTGAGTGAAATTTTCTTCTATAATAGCAAAGACATTCCAAAATCTAAATTGTTGTCAGCTGCGAGCGTGTAGTAAGTACAGGAGATTTTTTATGGAAATTTGTATTGATTTTTTAACTATTAGGAGTTCTCGTATTCTGAGGTATTTCTTTCTCACGCTGAAATGTATTTGCCCTAAAGTTTCACTCGTGTCTGAGATACCATTGATAATTTTATACAAATACGAGTATATCTGCTGAGCAATAATCCAGTTCTAATTTAAAGCCAACACTTCTTTGTGACACGAGCATAGAATATGTAAACGGGTTTGGAGCTAGTCCGTTGCTAGAGACGGATACAATAGATTGATTGATTGGCGTACTGACTGACAGCGAGCCGTCTGTGTAGTGTTGGTCTGGGTGCAATCGCCTGCAGTTCTCGCTGCTTTAACATATCCATCCAACAGCTGAAATAAACAACTTGGCGGGGAGAGCAATCGCACAGCCAGTACTCAGCGGAATTACGTCAAATGTAATTGCTACTTCCATCAGGAGGAGAAATGGTATTTACTAAAGCATACTCTTGTCTGCTGTGTATTCCAGTTCTAAAGTATAATAATAATAATAAGAAGAAGAAGAAAAGCATATCAAGACAGGCCAAACTTAGACACTGCAAAACAGTTGTATTGCCAGAAGCATTGTATGCGTCAGAATCGACCACAATTGGAGCAGCTGGCATCATAGAAACAGAAAAAATTGAACGTAAAATTCTGAGAAAAATATTTGGAGCAGTACACAGAGATGGGATATGGATGAAAAGACCTACCAAAGAGCTATATGAACACACAGACTGACTCACAGATATCATTAGAAAACGTAGACTAACTTTCTACGGGCACATACAGAGAATGAACAATAAACGACTTCAAATAAAATCTTTGATGTAGTAAACAGTTCAAGAAGGAAAACAAATTGATATCATGAAATAGAAGACGACTTAAAGCAATTAGGGATCAACAAGCAAATGATACAAGACAGAGAAAATTTCAGAAACAACATTAAGAACACCAAATTTTTAGTAAGTGAAAGGAAGAAGATAGGAACATTGTGGACGGAACAAAGGAAACAGGAGCACAGTCAAAGGATGAAGAGATTTTGGGAAGAGAAGAAGAAGAAGGGAAAGAAGTGAAAATTGTGACATCATGAGATGTTTAAGTTCAAACACTGTCCATAAGGGCAAAAATGATGTAGTAATAATAATAATAATAATAAGAATATGAAAGATGGAAAGAGCGTATGGCATAACTAGGAATACCTACAACAAAATGTGTTTGTCTGAAATTCATAAAATACAGCACAACACCACTGTAGTTAAACCCAAATGCCTGTATGCGAGTGAATGCCTCGTACTGAACTAAAAATTGGATAAATTAGAAGTTGTAGAAAGAAGGATTATTCGCAAAATACTCGGTCCTTTAAAAATTGCAGAATTCTAGAAATTAAGAAGTAACGATGAAATATATCGGAAACAATACGGACGAGGAGATTGCTATTTTATGGACATTTGTGCAGGATGGATGACAGTAGGTTAACCTAGCAGATCTTCACATTCCTGTGGAACAAGAAGTCAACAACAACCTGGGTACAAGAAGTCAAAAAGGATTTGGAAATAAACAATATCAGAGAACAAGATACACCACAGAGAGATATTTTCAGGCAGAAAGTGCTATAAATGGAAGGATTCCAAGGGAGGAAGGGAAAGAAAATCGGGTCAAAATGGTCCGAGGAAAGGAAGAGGAAACATAGTGAGATGATGAAGAAATACTGGAGGAAGAAGAAGGAACAGCAAAGGATAAAGCATTGAAATTATCTCGTGGTCTCTAACGACCGAAACGATAATAATAATAATAATAATAATAATACATTGGAATTCCTGGGTCATTACTAGGGCCCGGATGTTGATACCGTAAAAAAGTTTAAAAAATGCACTTAAAATTTTCAAAAATGACTGTAATAAATTACCTAAAAATCGAACAAGATGTTCAGTAAAGAACATATAGCCTACTTTCTCCTAAATGTATGAGTATAGTTATAACTCGTTGTTATTATCAAAGAGTATAATAGAACTATTCTTTGTTGAAGACCTTAGAAACGATTTACCTCTACCAAACACCACAACCTAGATAAAAACTGCTACCATCATTGAAGAAAGAAAGATAAGAAGTATATCAAGAATGTTATGGATCTGGAGACATAATCGACCGGACTGGCTGCGTGGCTCAGCGGTAACGTTCTCGCTTGCTGGGCCCTAGGTTGCAGGTTCGTATCCTGGCGCAGTCAGCTGGCATTTGAGGGTGCACAAATGCGAGGGAGCCGTGTCAGTACATTTACTGGCACGTTAAAGATCCCCTTCGGGCCAAAATTCCGGCACCCCGGTGTCTCTAAAAGCAGCAGTAGTTAAAAGGGATGTAAAACCAATAACATTATTATTATTATTATTATTACATATACGACCTGCCGTGGGCAACATCCAACTTTGAGTTGAGGCATGTCTTTACACGTCTGGTTGTGCATGGCTTTCACAACCCTAATTGAATTAACAAATCTTTCCATGACCCTACAGAGACGTGTTTATACAAACTATGTGGATATTTTCGATTGCTATTTGCCTGAAATAAAAGTAGTAATTAATAACCTGAACTAACACCAACGGCTTGAATTCAGTTACTATGTGAAATCGTTTTGTTCTTTACTTCAAATAACATTTTCAAGTAACGCAAAATAGGCTGTTACAAACCCTTTAAAATAAAAAGTAAATAAAAATGTATCGTAGTATCATCTTGTCATTCTTCAAATTCGATGCGCATAGAATGCCAATGGTATAGTAATCAATGGAGCCCCACGTAGACTAGTCGTGACATCTAGTGGTGAAATATCGAACAATATAATCTTAACAGAGCGAGTGCATTCTAGCGGCCAGAAGAAGAAACTTTTCAATAAAATCTGGAAGTTAATAAGTAGGTCGGCGTGCAGTTACCTTTTTGACAGCTAGATGTCTCGAGTAAATCTGCTGGCGAATTATGTTTTAATTAAATATATATTTTACACCATAATATGCACAATATAACGCTTAATTTTAAAACATCTGAGTCATTACAAAACAATAAACATATAACATTTCAAGCAAAAAACCTAGCTCTGATCGGGTTTGAACCATAGGCATTTGAGCGATAGGCTTACGCTCTACCACTTTTTTTTTCACTTTTTTTTATTAGCTCTTTACAGAATTACAGAATTTTCAGATATGATAAATACCATACTAATACATCACAAGAAATCCAGATAGTGTCCATATTTATCGTACAATTGTCCACTTTCACTAAGCTTCCAACGCTCTTTTTGCAGGTGATACCTGAGATCCAGGAAAGAGAAATGTTGATCATTGTCCATCACGAAGTGTACATATTGGCCCATTATCCACACAATGGCAGTCTGTTTAATTTGGGGGAAGGCGGTCACCGACAAACGAACCAACTTCCTGTCATCAAGGTCATCCGAGGGCACATTTAATAGTTGACATACTTTTCCCTTACACCACAGCCACGTGGAGGCAACTCGCGTGCATGATGTGAAGCGGTGTATCGCCGTATCAGTTTGACCACATATAGTACACCATGGGTAAGCTTCAAGATGGGTGGTATATCGCCGTAGAGCGGTTGGGATGAGATCGTTGAGGAAGATAAAAACTTGGGAGTGTACAGCAGAAGAAATGGACATAGCCCCAAAATTTTTCCAAACAGTGGGCCAATGGACGTAGAGGGTGGTGGCCTCTATTCGCGGTTTGGAGTGTACCACTTGCCGCAACATGTTATAGATACTTTTCGTCGTTGGAACAATCCCTGATGGCATTTGGCGAACAGTTTCCAGTAGGTGCTGTTGATGGTCCCTAAATATCTTCGGCAAAGCTCTATCACAACCACGGGCTGTGTTTCGAATATCTTTGTATAGCGCTTTCGTAAAAGTGTCATGTTGGAAAAGAATGGTGATATCGTTCTTGCAGAGGAGTGCACGGCATTTCATGCCATGAGCTGTTAGCCCGAGCCCGCCTTGCCGGGATGGGAGATACAACTGTTCCCGTTGTACTCGGAACAAAAATCCTTGCCATATAAACCAACCTGTATATTTTGCCAATTGGCTCTCAAACATTTTGGGAAGTGGGAAAAGTTGTGCGACATACCATATTTTAGAGAGTGCAAACACGTTGAGGACCATGACCCGTTGCACTATATTGAGGTTTCTTTGACCAAATTGGATCAGGACTCCCCTAACTTTGGCAATGACCTTAGTCCAGTTAACTTGCACTGTGTCCAGAAGCGATTGCTTCCAGGTAATGCCAAGAATTTTCACCTCATTTACTATCCGGAACCAGGGCTGTGGGGTAATCACTGAGTTAGTATTGAGCGGAAGCAAAGCAGTTTTCTGGGGGTTCGATTGTGCTCCAGAGGCGATATGGTAGAGCTGAAGGACGCTATCGATGTGGGAGATGTCTTCTTCATTGCGGATCAATATTGATACGTCATCAGCATAGGCGCACATTCCAAAAACATGTGTGGACAGTTTGTAACCCTGTAGCTTCACCTGGGTAGTCCGAATGAACGGTTCAAGGCCAATGACAAAAAGTAGCATAGAAAGGGGACATCCTTGCCTAACTGATCGTTGTATTGGAATCAGAGGGGAAAGAAAACCGTTGACGAGCACTCTAGACGTAGCATTACAATTTATCATACGAATGTAGTCAATAAGGATTTCAGGAAATTCGAAGTGTTGCAAGACCATGTACAAGTATTCATGACTGATGCGGTCGAAAGCTTTATCAAGATCTAAGGTGAGAAAACGCATTGGCTCAGTGGGGAGCATTTCGGCTTTTAGGTGTAGGTCCCGTAGTATCGCTAAGTTTGTTAACAGAGTTCTTCCAGGAATACTGCAACATTGTTCATCACCAATGATATCAGGTAGAACAGTCTTCAATCGGCATGCAAGTACTTTGGTAAGGACTTTATAGTCACTGCAGAGCAGAGTAACTGGTCGGAAGTCACCAACTGCCATGGGAGAGGATGTTTTTGGTATGAGGACTATGGTACCCTCGTGATGTGATTGACAAAGAGCACGACGTTGGAGAATGGTACGCAGGACATGACAAAATTCTTTGCCAATGAGAGGCCAGAAGTGTTTATACATTTCATATGGCAGTCCATCAATGCCAGGTGAGCGGTTGTTTGGGAGTTGTTTAACCACAGAGTGAATCTCTTCATCCGTAATATCCGCGCTGAGCAGAGTTTTGTTGTCCGGAGATAGTTTGGTACTGCAAGATGACAGCAATAGGGTCACCTGCTGTGGATCAATGGGAGCCTTAGCGTAGAACCGTTGATAAAATAATAATATTTCACTACGTATAGCGTCAGGGGAGGTGACGACACTTCCAGTACTGGTGCGGAGGCGGTGGATATATTTACGTTGCCGCTCACGCTGTCCTTTGGCGATATGGTATACACTTGCACTTTCGTCCGGGAGGACTGTACGATCTTTTAAAGCCACGTTGATATGAGCGAGCGTTCGTTGCTGTAGAGACAGGAGCTTGGTTTTAACTTCCCGGATCTGGTCATATATACGCTCCCCAGCATCAGATCTTTGCTGGAGCTGGCGAAGAACTCGATAGTAAAATTCAACTGTATCCCGTCTTTCCCGACCTCGTTGGTAAGATATGTTCTTAAAGACGCGGCGGATCCCTGGTTTAACTAAAATATCCCACCAGTCTGTGCAGTCGCGAAATTTGCATTTTTGTTGGACCCATCGAATCCAGTGTTGTCTGAAAATATCCTGGCATTCCTCCTCCAGTAACAGCGAGCAATTCAGCTTCCAATAACCTCTTCCTATGTGAAATATGGGATGGGGGTAAGAGATTGTACATACGACAGCATGATGGTTAGTGAAACTGGCAGGAATCACTTCATATCGTCTAGGCTGGATAAGTTCCTGTGAAAAGTAGATGCGGTCAAGTCGTGATGAGGAGTTGTGACTTATACAGGTGTAATGGGGCAGGGGCACCCTTAAACTATCCACAGCATCAATGAGGTGTAGGGAGGTAAGAAGGGTCCTGAGAGCCGGGTTGACACCTCTGTATGGACTAGTGGAATCCTCTGGGCGTTGAATACAATTGAAATCCCCTGCAAGAATAAGTTTTTCCTTAACGTCGTGCAGATGAGGCAGTATACTCTGTTGAAAGAACATTTTCCGTTCCACACGTTTATTGGACCCGGATGGGGCATATACATTTATCAGGGTGGTATTGTTTATGTGTCCAGATATTATGCGTCCTGATGGATGACATAGCACACCTTCGAGTGGGATATCATGTCTTATGAGGAATCCGGTCCCTCTATTCGTATTACCGGTATTGATGTATTGTTTGTAGAAGGCAGATATGGGTAAACACGGTATAGCAACTTCTTGAATGAAAGCAATGTCAATGTCAGCATCTCGAAGGAATCTCTCCAACAGTTGAAATTTCAGAGGGCATTCTATTACATTGATATTCACAGTGGCCACAGTGAGAAATTGCGCCATTAAGAGAAGTATAAAAGCTGTGCTAGACATACTGGAAGGTGGACTCGAAAGAAGACACAGGTGAGAATTATCCTGGTGCACTATGTCAAATTAGGTTGAGATAGTTCCTTTTGACTGCCATTCATAGGCCGGCTGTCAGCGGTTGAGAGCTTTCGTGGGTCCCTAGATGACGTAGAAAGAAGATTTTGTTTCTTTTTCACAGCTGCGGGAACGTTTGTGGAGCCAGTTTGATTCTTCGGGGCTGGTACGGCAATCGAGGCATTTGTTTTAATCTTCTTAGAGACGTTCTCGGATCCTCGATCAACATTCTTAAGTGAGTCGGTAGGGACCAGCGAAGTCGGGGGCAGTGAAGACAAAATTTCTGTGGCAGCCTGTAGTAACGGCAGAGTTGGTTCTAAGGCTGCGATACAGGTTGCCGAGAGCACAGGGGCACTCTGTGTCTCCCAGCTCTGGTCAGGGCAAGGTACAAGTTCTGCGTCAGATGTATCCGAGGTCACTCCTGGTGTTGTCTCAGCTGACTGGTCAATGAGCATGTTTTCATATGACGTTTGCTGCGTCACAACTTCCGAGTATTGTACACGTCGTTGTTGTGTAGGAGTTATACCGAGGGGAATCATTTTCTTTGGACAGTTAATACGTAGATGTGTGGTAGCATTGCAAATTAAACAGGTCTGTTTCTGTCCATTATACGTTATATAGCCAGAATGGCCACCAAAAGCCTCAGTGGAGGGGATATCTTGCTTGATTTCCATAGTTACGGCACGTATTCCATTATACACCGGGAACTGATAAGCAGAAGACCATTGTTCTTTCCTGACGTCACTCACAGTGCCATATTTCGACAGGACGGATTTGAAAATTTCAGGGGGTACTTCGAGTGGGACATTAAATATACGCACTGTGGTAAAATTGGAATCCGCTGTGGAGAGCTTAACATTGGTCATTTCGCCTGAATCATACTGAAATTTAATAGGATCTGCAAAAGTATTTAACAATTTCTGATAAATAGATATGCTGATTACCTTGATGTACATGGTTTTTTCGTGCGCATTTAACTGGATGGCTTCTACTTGGTCGACAGTCAACCGGAGGGTATCGCCAATCCAGCGGTGAATTTCTCCTGGTGAGGGGCGAGAACTCTGCCTGTCCCATTGGCAGCGTACGGTGTTTTTTCTCTGGTATCCGGACATGATTTTCAGCGGGGTTTTCTGGGTTCCTGGTTTTGTTGTCCTATCTGGAACACTACTTAAAAAAAAGTATTGTCCGAATGACACACGGAAGGTCAGTACACACGTGAAACTAAGGAAGCACCGGTATTAGGAACCGTAAACTCTTCCAATGCGGTCACACAGCGCGCACACACGTACCGCACTCGGCCACGACCAGTGACCAACTTCTGAGCTAATTGTGTCAACGAATATCGTTCTATATAAAATGACTTACATAGAACTTGTTAGCAAATAATGATTTATACTAAACGATTTCATCACTGGAGTATATTATTTATATATAAAGCATTTCATACAAAGTTTATTTATTTTGTATCAGTACGCTATATTGCATGCAATACTCAAATTAGTGAAATATAAGTCAGGCACAAGATATCCGCTGCCATCTTGTCTTATTACTGAATCGGCTCAGCTTTTTAAAATCACGTCTGCACTATAGTATTACAAAATAACCTTTTAATTTCGAACGTGCCTCTTCCTTTAGAACAGTTAAAACGATTCTCGGCTCGATAATCGGAACTGGTGGGTCCCATGATATGGATTATAAAGTTTGCATAATTCGCACGGCCGCCATCCTGAAATGGTATGGCGGACGACCTTGTAGTTTGGTCACAAGACGCATCCTATACGAAGGTATGTTATTACCAAATTTGGTAGAGATCGGATGATTTGGTTAGTCGTTATTTGATTTTACGTTTTGAACGTTTGAGTGGCCGTCATTCAGTTTTAGTAAAGATGGCGGCGATATAAAACATGACACTGAGGTGTCCTTTGCTAGTGCTACCTTTGTACCAAATTTCGTTCAATTCGCATTCACCGTGTTCGAATTGATAGGGGGGGGGGGCAGACATTCAGGGTACACACACTCACACACACACACACAGACTCACACACACACATACACACACACAGACAGACACACTTTTTTCGCCCTGTGTTGATCTCATAAGTCTACTTTCATTTTTTGCAAAAATCGAAAGTAGGCTAAAAATGCACTATAAAATGGAGAAAATGATCTTATAATAATAAACTCACCAGTATTTCAAAAATGACATCTGAAGCTCAAACTGAAAAGTCAATCAAAATAGATTTGTAGCACTTAACAAAAGGTTTATGTCCATAGCTACTAGCTTCTTCTTAACTCCGAGAGACGTAACCCCCTCATATAAAAGCTGTGACATGACTAAATTGGAGAAAAAAAAATGACCTCAAAAGGCTGATTTCTCTAAAATGACAAAAAAATCTACCAAACTTAAAAAAATGCTCTTAAAATGGAAAAATAGCGAAAAATGCAAAAAGATGCAAAATAAATATGACATATTTGAAGACGGGATGGCCCGTCCGGAGTTTTTATGTACTTCAGCATTGTTTTAGACAGCTCAGTAACAAGATGGCATGTCATCACCAACAAGACAATATCTGCCAATAAACCAGACCTCATTGTTACAGACAAAGTACACAAGAGCACATGGTTGTTGGTTGGTTGGCTCCTCAATTTAGGGGCTGCGACAACGTAGCCATGTAGCCCAGTGTACTTTGGGTGTGTGTAGAATCTGTCTAATAACCTGTGGTAATTGTGATGGCTGTATTAGTGTTGTTAACTGTTTTAAATCAAGTAAAGACTGCAGTCAATAATTTCAAGTAGTTCCTAATTTTGCTACCAAATGCTACCGTCCACGACAACTAGCTTGCGGATTTTGGCTACTACATGGCATCGCAGTCAGCACCTGGTGGCGAACGTTGGAACTAATAGAGCGTTATCAATTCTAATCTACAAATTTTGGCTTCACACAAGTGTAGTTAGTGGAAGGTTATTTTCCATGCCATAAATCTATGACATGGGACCGCCGACTTTACTTCCCCTCCAAAGGAAGGCATACTGAGGGAGTTTAATGCTCTTAAAATATCCGACGACTTCGGCCGGGTTTGAACCTGCGATCTTGGGCATAGAAGCTCAGCATGTTGCCAACTGCGTCACGAAAAGTCTATAATACTGGATTTATTAATGATGATGATGATACTTGTTGTTTTAAGGGGCCTAACATCTAGGTTATCAGCCCCTGATGGTTTGGGTGATCGTGAAGATGAAAATGAAATGTAAACTTAAAACTAAAACTAACTACTAACCTACATACTAGAAGAAGAAATGGAAAACTAGCGGAGAATAAGGCAAATTAAGGACAGGAGGAAAAGAAATGCCCTCAACCCTCGCAAAATGTGGATTGAGGGACTTGGAAGGAAGGAGAGCCATGAAAGGCAGATAGAAAATTGAAATAGGAGAGGGTCCTCCCCAAAGGTAAGGGACAAAAGGGGAAAACGGACCCAGCTCAGGAATCCTTTGGGGTCGCCAACTCCTGAACTCACCAGCCGTGAGCCCCTGACGGTGTAGCATTATCTAGGGTGCACCAAAAGTGGTGGGGCTACATACTCCCGGCCTCCTTGAGGGCCTTGAGCAGAAGGCAGGAGATAACATGAAAAGAAAAAGAAGGTTGACCCCTCGTAGAAGGAGGGAATCAGTAGAGACGAGACAAGGGCCAATTAAGGCGGGAAAGGAAGAGACTCCCTAGGCCTCAGATAACCTAATACCGTCGGAGTCGGAAGAGAACAAGAGTTGACCAAGTGAGGTCGACAGGAAAGAAGACAGAGAGGAGCCCGGCACAAGTAATTGGAAGCAATGCCGGACTCAGCTGGGGCCCCGTGGTCGCCAACCCACGTCCCACTAGATGTGAGCCCCTGGGGGATGGATTTATTAAGCTGAATGGTTTGAACTATTTTTACTTTCAATATTTATGTCAGAAATGAGGTTGTATGTAAATGCAGATGAAGCTACAGTTCGTTCGGAACGGGTGATGTGTGGAATGGACTCCCTGACTGACTGACTGACAGACAGACAGACAGACATGTATGTAGCGCTCACGCTCCGGGAGCAATTGTCGGCAGTTCTCGCCATCATAAAATATATCAGCAAGTGAAATGTACTTCCTGCCAATCGATATAAACCACACGTTGCGAAGCTCTGCAATAACAGCAAGAGTACTCCGTGGAATGGCGACTTCGGTGGCGTAGTCGGTAGCATGCTGAGCTTCTATGCCCAAGATAGCGGGTTCAAATGCGGCCGAAGTCGTCGGATATTTTAAGAGCGTTAAAATCCCTCAGTATGCCTTCCTTCGGAGGGGAAGTAAAGCCGGCAGTACCATGTCATAGATTTATGGCATGTTAAAGAACCTTCCACTAATTACACCTGTGTGAAGCTAAATTGGTATAGGTTAAGAATGTAAACAACGCTCTAAGGTTCCTACGTTCGTTGCCAAGAGCCGACTGAGGTGGCATTTCTGAACTAGTTGGTCGTTGACGGTGGCGTTTGGTGGCAAAAGTAGGAACTACTTGAAAATTGATCGTCTGCAGTCCTTACCTGAATTACAGATAACACACACTAATACAGCCATCACAATTAACACCGGCTATCAGACAAATTCTACACACACCCAAAGTGTAACGATTCGATCCCATATCTGTTATATTTAAAGGGTTATTCATTTATTATCATATTATTATTATTATTAATTAGTACATCGATGAGATGATTTTTATATCAGATGATTGTAAGCGGTTTTTATTATTATATTCAATTAGATTTTTATTAATATCCATTTACCTGTAAAGAGACGAAGTATAATATATTGCAACAAGATTGGCGATATGGACCAACCCTAAGAGTCACAAACAGAACAACGCAGTAGTAATTTCACAACGGCCGGTAGCCATTGTCCCGGGATCTTAAAAACCCCAGAATGACGCAGTATCGTTTCACCACGGCTAAGAGTCATTGTCTCGGGATCCTAAGAAACCCAATATGAGTAACCATCACGTGCGCACAATCTAGTTCCTTCGAGAAGCAATGGAACATTATATTTCACGTATGGTGCAATCAATACGTCACTACTGGAGCCAAGGTACGCGTCAATGAATGGACAAGCCCAAGGTAGAAGGGGTGACTTGACTATGAAGTGGGGGCTGCTTACTACCACGTGACAAGGAAGATATAACCGCACACTCGCATCTACAGAGTCATTAATGAACGAAAACTCATTAGTGAGAGAGCAGCGACAGAGGTCCACCGACTGCTTTAGCATACATCATGTCTCGACATAATAACCACAATGTTGACAAAATATATATATAAGCTGACCATGGCTTATAGTTGAATACTACAATTAATCTAGAGATGGCAACACAATGGAACGTAGTATGCTGTATCTTATGACATACTACAACATTTTTTTGAATATGAGAAGGAACATTAAGGTTATCTGTTATAACGTTCAATATGACAAAGCTGCAAGTTGGTGAGCATAAACAATTATTACTTCCGTCTCTATTTTCAATTTAGAGTCAAGCCTTTAACTTTCAATTCATTTTAAATGTTCATTTTCTTTTAAATAATTAAACCGCAGTTGGTAAATTAAATTCTTTTTTGTAACTATTAATATTTTGTTTTGCATATAATAAATTCATTTTCTTTAACTTCATGACTGTAACTTTTCTTGTAGTTAGCACATACTATAGGCAAAATTCAACTACTCCTTATAAATAAATACTGAATGGTTAGTTAACTCAGTTACACTACGGCCCGGGTAAGTGGTCTCGAACTCTACTGCTGATAGCCGAGGTTAATTCACAAATTTCGATTCATTGTCTTAAATAGGAATCTGGCGCTCAACAACAACTTATTATATTATACTATCGCAGGTAAGGTCACACCACAGTGTATATTATTTATTCTTATTATGTTTGTTTATTGAACCACAATAGAACCTTTACAGTTGTCAACCACGATTAACGACTCATTAAAAATGTTACAAAAGAACAAGGGGCTACATGACCGCGTTGTCGCAGCCCCTAAACTTAAGAACCAACCACCACTCCGTGGAATGACGTCAAATGTAATTGTTACCTGCCTCCCAACGTCTGGTTTGAGAAGGAAGGAAGCTTGTAGTTTAACGTGACCGTTAATCTGTAGATCATGAGCCACGGGACCTCCTTTTTGCGTGGAATCCGAACCACAGGACATGGCATTTCACTTCGAAAATCTCACATGTTTTGACCGGGAATCGAACCCGGACCGCCTTGGTGAGTGGCATACAGCTAGACCGCTGAGCCACCACGCCTCTGGTTTGAGACAATATAATATTGTACACTTAGTGAAATAAAATATGTAGAGTACCTGGCTAATTTATGTGTCTCAGTATAAACACTCTTCGATTTATGAATTAAAATACGACCCACAGAAGACCATTCATTAATATAAATGCTTTTCAGTCGGTAAACACGAGTGTGGTCGATTAATTTATTCACTTAGTACCTGATATAAGTACCGTAAACTCCCGATTATCCGAGGAATTGCCTGGTGCGGATACCGCGGATAAGCCGCAAAATTGCAGGTAATTGTTAAACAAAGGTCGAAGGCACCATAAAACAGCACACAAGTGCTTTAAATAAGTTTATTACACAATAAAAGGACGTACATGATAACAAATCTCAGTCGATGTTATGTGTGTTATTAAAAAATCTTGTTTACTCTTTAACAAAAACAAAAATTGGTTATTTGCTTTTGCTTTTTCGTAGTGAAACACTTTTTCTTTTTTTGTGATTTGAGTTTTCTCAACACCATCTTATCACAAAGTGATGCGTCGTCTTGCTCTTCAAGGTATTGAAGAATCCTGTCAATGTGTCCTAATGCTGCATCATGAGTAACGGTCCTCTGCATCTGCGTTTCCTCATTGTCTTCCGATTCAACCGATTCAATCCCTCGTACTTGATTTATGATGTTTTCATCGGTGAGGTGCTCAAAGCCCGGTTGATTTGATCACATTCGATCCACTCAAAGATATTTTCCTCATTTACATCAACATCTCCGGCAACAGATTTAGCTAAATTAGCTAGGATGCTGAGTGGATCGTCGTTTTCGTCATCCTCTCCCTCTTGAGTGATCGCTACAGCCGTAAAAATCTACCGCCAGAATTTCATTAGAGTACTTTTCGGTTTCAAAACCTTCCTTTTTTTTTAATAAAAATGTTCTCCTACAGGCACCGAGGATAATCCGCAAAGCGGATAAACCGCCCGTGGATAATCAAGAGTTTACTGTACATGCTTTAATTATAAAGTTAATAAAACACTTCTCTCACAAATGGAGGAGGGAGGTGGTTATTGGGATGACTAGTTTCGTTCGTCAAGCGAGCATCGTCAGATCTGTTCACTTACATTTAATTTAGGTTCGGCAGATACGTATGTAGAGCAGACGCAAGAGAAGCTTGCCGAAACTCAACGATGCGCAGAGACCAATATCAATCGGCGTATTTTAATGCTCATTGCGGGGTTCCTGTGTGTCCCCTGAATGCTGATTACCGGGCTCACAGCTCACTCCATTCTTCAACAACGCGGCTCGCTCCGAGACGCGGTCTACAGCTGTAAACCAAGCCTGGGCAGACGATCCGTTCAGAACTGCTGCTAGCGAGCAACTGCCGAGAAGTGGGAGGGGCGTTGTATGCCACTACCGAGCACACCCGAACACCCGAACATGGCCGAAGGTCTGCGCAGCATTCTTCGGCAAGCTTTTCTGGCGTCTCCTCTAAAACTTATGTACAACGGATGTTCTTTTTTAATTAACTGTGTAACGAGTCAGATTTTTAAGCAATCAATTTTTTTACATATCATTAGTTTATTACACTTCTATAAATTGTGAATTCGGTGGCGTAGTTGGTAGTATGCTGAGCTTCTATGCCCAAGATCACGGGTTCAAACCCAACCAAAGTCGTCAGATTTTTAAGAGCGTTATAAATCCCTCAGTATGCCTGCCTTCGGAGAGGAAGTAAAGCCGGTGGTCCCATGTTATAGATTTATGGCATGAAAAAGAACTTTCCACTAACTACACTTGTGGAAGCCAAAATGTGTAGGTTACTTTGAAAACTCTATATTAGTTCCAACGTTCATCGCCAGGTGCTGGCTGCGATGGTATCTAGTAGTCAAGTCCGCAGCTAGGTGTCGTGGACGGTAGCATTTGGTAGCAAAAGTAGGAACTACTTGAAAATTGAAAGTCTGCAGTCCTTACCTAAATTACAGATAACACACACTAATACAGCCATCACAATTAACACCAGTTATCAGAGAAATTCTACACACACCCAAAGTACACAGGGATACATGGCCGCGTTGTCGCAGCGCCTAACTTAAGAAACCAACCAAACTATTTTTAATTTGCTGATGAACTTAAAATTTGAGAACATGTCCAAAGTTTTCCAAGGTTTTTGACATATTGATGAATTGACGGATAAAGCTCAATCTGCTTGATAGTTTCCTACGTACTATTATCCACCAACTGTGAGCAGAAGGAGGCACCTTAATGTTCAGCATCGCACTATCCTAGTGTTATATTATTCAAGACTCTACGGAAGTCTCTGAGGAAGTGTGGTTTGGTTGACCGGAGAACCTTCTAACGCTCGGCAATTATTTAAAAAGTGCACCGGAAGTGGGTTACACCGTGAAAGGCCGGCTAACGAGCAAGTTTGAGGTTCATAGAATATGAAGATGCGCTCCTAGAAACCACTGGTATCCGTGCCACGGAAATGGCTGCCTTTGGTCTAAGAACAGGGTGAAAAACATGCAAAAGATTTCTGAATTCAGGAACTTAGAAAGGACTTTAGTTTCCAAACGCAGTAGCTATAGTCACAGTGGAGAATCGAGTGGGTTCGAACCTACATAAGCCGTTCCTGAAATATTTTTCAATAGTTTCCCATTTTTCAAGGTGGGGTTAACTCAGGCCACGCCAATGCGAGCACTTCGTGCTTGTGCGTCCCGGTGCCACACCGAGCGACACCGGTGCTTTTCCCCTTCCTCCCCTCATTCTCCACAGTCAGACTTGGATGATGGGCAATGGAACGCTAACCTCGCTTTCATGACAACATCACGGGGTATTTGAATGATTTAAATATCACGTTGCAAGGCAAAAATAAATTAATCAGTTCTATGTGTGACCGTATTGAAAGTTTCAAATCGCAGCTTTAAAAGTCAGCTTCAAGAAGGAAATTGGGACAATTTTCCCCTCTATAAAATCCTTGAATCACGAGGATTCATGCCCTTGTCCTGAAATTTGTTGCTATGTTCAGAACAACGTTCGTTTGTGAACAAATGTTTTCAATTATGAATATTGACAACAACAAATTAAGTCGAGTGTGTCTGTAGCTTCCTTGGAAGCTATACTTCGGATTGAAACTTCCAAAACGATTGTTCCAAATATCGGAAAATTAGTGCCTTCAAAGAGATGCCAAAGATAAACAAAGAATGTTGAAAATTAGTGCAAAATCAGGAGCGCAATAAAACTATTATTTCTGTCTGTACACAAAATTGACATTATTATTATTATTATTATTAATATTATTATTCATAATAATATTATGCTTGCCACGGTGGGTGAGGGGTTAACGTGTCGGTCTACTAACTCCAAGCTTGCAGGTTCGCTCCTGGCCGTGGTAAGTGATTTTTTTTTCAAAGGCGGCAAAAATTACGACACGCATGTCATACAATGTTGGCATGTCAAAGAACCCATTTGAATTCAGTAGGGCGTATTCGTAATGGCAAAATTAATCTCGGGATTTTCCGCCAACACAAAGTTTCTCATTTCTCTACTGCTCTCTGTTAGGTAGTCAGCCTGAAGGCTGGTTGGATCCTCAATAAGCACCGCCGTTAGGTTATGTGGGTAGCTACCCACAAAAACCCAAGGCAGTGCTATATTGAGGCGTACTAGGCAAGATGAGGAGTGAGGTAGTTTGCCATTGCTTTCCTCACTGAGTCAGAACAGCAGTACTAACCCTATGGGTAGAACCTTTCACAGCATCCTCAGGCACTGACTGTGCCCTGAATGGCATTACTCAGCACCACCCATACCTCAGTAGCTTCCATATAATCACAGCCATGAGTGAGACTGAGACATCGGTGAAAAGCCAAATTTTACTCTAGCCTGTGCCAACAGACAAATGCAAATGTACTGCATTCATCAAGAGATGACAAATATTTCTCTACTAGAAAGCGCTATAGTGTTCAAGGAGCTTAGATATCTGACCTCCTTGACTTTCGTAGTGCTACAAGGAACAACGGAATTCGACATGCAAGGTACCTTCTGGGTGTCAAATAACAAAGCTTGCACCCGGCACCCGGCATCCGAGGCCATACGATATTATTATGATGATTATTATTATTATTATTATTATTATTATTATTATTTGGTTTCTTACCGGTACTGATTCGCCCAGCCCCATTCAACAAATAATAACAACACGACTCTCGCCTCGCTAAGCACTGCCACTACACGTTCCTCTCCTACAGCAGAGCAACGGTGCTTTTGCCGGTCCCGGTCAGTGCTCGCGAAGCACTTGATTGGTGTGGCCTGGGTTAACTCATCTAATTCCGTGATATTAACCTGTTGTTGTTGTTGTTGTTGATGGTCCGAGCAGTTTACTGTCGCCGATGTCATTGGTAGTATTTTATTGATTTTTGCGATATTTGGATGGGTGTTGCCTCGTTAACAATGGTCAGTATTACAGCCGAACTATAATATTCCATAATGGCCATCATCATCTATATTATTTCAGTAGTATAGATCCCTCCAGCGGCACTCACAAGTGACCGATCGTGACAAATGAGCATTCAAATGATAGAGAGTATACATTAGCAGTGACGAATTGTACTCTAATTTCATAAATATCTATTTTTAAAAGAAGACTTTTAAAAAATGTAAGAAGTGTGCGATTTGCAGATACTGTTGCTGTAGGAAAATACGCTCCATAATTGCTGTCCACTTCACATCTTGGTCGCTGTGACGCCTGTTTCATGTCATTCTGACACACTGAGGTCTTTCCTTTATCATTTTGCAAGGATTTCAGAAACAGTAAATCAAAGAAATAAGTACTTAAATCGTATAATTTCATAAATATCGAATAACTGGTGAGTGTTATGATGATCAAATTTTCATTGACTGCCTTCTTAAGTTAGGGAACGTAGAACTTGGAATTCTAACTGAAATGTAAATCGTGTTCTATAATCATTTGGTTGAAATATAGTACATTATGCAACGAGCCTATAATGGCTATAATTAAGACACGAGTATGTTTATAAAACGAGCGTAAGCGAGTTTTATAATTTCCATACGAGTGTCTTAATTACCATTATAGGCGAGTTGCATACGACTGTTTATGTTCGACGATAATTATAACTTTATTGTATGTTTTAACATAAATATTCATAAATATCTGATCAGTAACTAGAATTTTGGTGATCGGGTGCTGCGGTGGGTAGGATATATTTGTGTTCCAAGCTCTCTGGCCGACCGACGCATGCGCTCTGTGTGTTTCAATGCTTCATCGTGACTGGCGCCGAGCACACTTACTGTATATAGTCATACTAGGCGCTAAACCATTAATTCCTTCCTGCAGATTGTGAACCAGTATTCAGTAAAACTGTCACCGTAGTCGTTTGAAAACAACGCGCTGTGTAGAAATTGGATTTGGGGATATTAAGGTACAGTGCTATTTCTTGTCTCATATTCACCAGTTTATTTACGCGAACATATGGACGGTGCACTTTCGGTAATTTATATAGACATGTTGGATTTTGAGCGTATGCGCGAAGGTATCCTTATCTAATTGGTCAAACAACTGTTTCTTGAGCTGTGATTGGTGGGAGAAACTGTTTCATAATGAAAAATAGTGATATAATGACCATCATTATGATACAGTTTACAGACATATAATAGTCAGGGTCGAATATAAAAAACATAACAACATTTCTCCTTAAGTCTTTCATTATAAACTTATTGGGGAAAGTGTGGTTTATGATCATGCGAGATTTATTGCATGGGTCCGCTAGTTTTACAAATTTATTTTATTTATTTGGTTGGTAGATTCGGTTTCTTTGCACTATAAACAAACCCACACGCTATTATGTACAATTAGCGATAATCATGCCTAGTTAATGTACGATGTTAAAGTGTTGCACTTATGTATAAATATATATGCAATATTTAAATTAACGTGTCAAACTTATTTACTTATTTATTTCATTCGGTTTGAAGCTAAGTTTGCATAACCTTATTGAACTCAAGTGTATTGTATCATTTGTGTACTCGCCATATTACAATAGGCCACCAGTATAAATATGAACGGTTGAATTACAGAGAGTTTAGTTTGGATGTATCGGAAACCCTCGCTAGCCCGCTCGCCCGCGGCGCGAGTCTGTCTCCCGCCACGTACTTTGCTGTTATGCGGCGCCTGCGCAGCACTGAGTCATTGAGTATAGGAATTTGTACTTACCTAGTTCACAGCTGGTGCTGAAAATGTTCGCCATTCACTGCTACACATCGCTGGCACCTTTTTAAGAAACTGGCATGTACTCTCTGAAGTTCCTCAGCACCGATTGACTGTATTTCAGCTGTAATATAGTCTTTAAGCTCATTTATAGTGGAGGGTTTCTCGCATACACTGTATTTTTAAGCGTCCCCCACAGATAAAAGTCACATTGTGATAAGTCTGGGCGTCGCGGGGGCCACACGTTCCGACTTATAATCCTAGTACCAAAAATGCGACGCAATTTTGTCATGGATGCTTCGTCAGTGTGAGCAGTGGCAGAATCTTGTTGAAAATAATTTGACAATCGCTCTCCGTAAGTCAGTTCGTCAAAAAATTGGTCAAGGACCACATTGAAGTACAAATTTAAGTACAAATTCCTATACTCAATGACTCAATGCCGCATCGCGCCGCATAACGACAAAGTGCCTGGCGGAAGACAGGCTCGCGCCGCGGGCGAGTGGGCTAGCGAGGGTCTCCGATACATCCAAACTAAACTCTCTGTAGAATCATAAATAACAAAATAGTGTTGACCACATCATTCCTGAAGTAGGAACTACTTGAAATTGATCGTCTGCAGTTCTTACCTGAATTACAGATAACACACACTAATACAGCCATCACAATTAACACCGGTTAACAGACAGATTCTAAACATGCCCAAAATACACGGGGCTACATGACCACGTTGTCACAGCCTCTAAACTGAGGAACCAACCAACCAATCTGCGTTGCAGAAAATTTCAAGAAAGCATCGCAAACAATGATCATTGCTAAATGCTTCTTAATCTGTCCGCCATGTTTCTCCATGGTCAAACTGAGTCCTCGCATGTGTGAGAGCCGTAAAGCGTGTTTAAGGAATTACGAACCCGAATGGTCTCGTGAAATGCATAGACGATAACCATGCATTAACTCTCCTATTTAATTTAAACAGGAATTAACTAACTGATCGTTAATAAAGAGTTGGTGAAAATGGCTCCTAGTTTAACACGGATGATGATGATAATTTTTGTTTCAAGGGGCATATAACATCTAGGTTATCGGCCCCTAATGGTTTGGGTGATAAAGTAAGATGAGATGAGAATGAAAACTAGAACTAATACTATCTACAGACTTACAAATAAAGGATAAGGCAAATGAAGGACAGGAAGAAAAGAAATGCCCTCAACCCTCGAAAAATGAGGATTGAGGGACTAAAAAGGATTGATAGCCACGAAAGTCCGATAGGAAAGGGAAAGAGGGCCCACCCCAAAGTCAGTGGAGAAAGGGGGAAAATAACGGAACCACCTCAGGAATCCCTCGGGATCACAAACTCCCAAACTCACCAGCCATGAGCCCCTGAGGGTGTAACAATATGCAAAGTGCACCAGAAGCGGTGGGGCTACATACACCCTGACTCCTTGAGGGCCTTGAGCAGAAGGCAGGATATAACAAGAAAAGAGAAAGAAGGCTGACCCCTCGCAGAAGGAGGGTATCAGGAAAGATGAGTCAAGGGCCAATTAAGGCGGGAAAGGAAGAGACTCCCTTGACCTCGGATACCCTAATATCGTCGGTGTCGGAAGAGAACAAGAGTTGACTAAGAGAGGTCGACAGGAAAGAAGATGGAGAGGAGCCCGGCTTAAGTAAGTGGAAGCAATGCCGGACTCAGCTGGGGTCCCGTGGTCACCAACCCACGTCTCACTAGATTAGTTTAACGAACCGTTGTTAGATGGTTTATTATTCTTTCATTGTTGGAGGATGGTAGACAACATGGTAAATGCCATTGGAAGTTAGCAGAAAATTTCCCATGAATATGGAAATGAACCAAAGCGCGTATTTGTTCCGATGTCGCCCATCGCTTTTACAATCGATATTCATGAATAAAATATGCAAATGATATTGGTGTATAATCCGGAAGGATTTATAATCTGTATACATGGAATCTCCAATTAATATTCGACAACACTGGAGGATTATATGGAGACTCGCGATGTGACGTACATGTCATGAGATAGGTCAATATTGAACGTTCGCTGATAAAACTTTCAGATTAGAGTGTGTCCACCTTGTGGTGTAGTGGCTAGCATTCCTGGCTGTAATGCCGGAAGTCCTGGAATGATTCCCGGCTGTACCAAGAAATGTAATTCTTGTCTGAGGGATTCAACGAGGTACACTCAGCTTCGTGAGTCAAAACTGAGAAGTGGTGCGTTCGATTCCTACTTCAGCCATCCTGGAAGTGGTTTTCCGTGGTTTCCCCATTTTTACTCCAGGCGAATGCCAGGATGATTCCTAATTTAAGACTACGACCACTTCCTCCCAAATCCGCATCTGAATTAAAAATACACTACGACATCGGTCACAATAACACAAGTTGTCAGACAAATTCTATACACACACCAAAGTAAACGGAGTTAATGCGCAGGTCAAAAACTATTCTGCGCAGCTGAAAAGTCAATGCGCAGCTGAAAAGCCGATGCGCAGCTCAAAAACTAATCTGCGCAGCTGAAAAGTCAATGGTCAGCTGAAAAGTCAATACGTAGCTCAAAAACTAATCTGCGCAGCCGAAAAAGTCGATGCGCAGGTCAAAAAAATAATCTGCGCAGCTGAAAAAGTCAATGCGCAGCTAAAAAAAACTAATCTGCGCAGCTCAAAATGTGGCGCATTACTGCACCTAGAACAAAACAATCAATCAATCAATCAATCAATACTTGTAAATAAAACTTTAACGTTAATTAGCATTAAAAGACAAAAAACTTACTTCAAAAAATGAATAATGACTACGATGTCCAAGCTCTTCAAATGAGTTAACAGCCGTAATGAGTGTCAAGCAGAGACGGGCAAAGGGTTCCCTAGTTCCGATCGGTTTCGCTGGCGAGAATTAAGAACTGAAATGCCGGTTTCGGAACTGCTATTCCCCGTAACGTGGTATCGAGAACGATCATTATCGATATTTTCGTTTGACCAGCATGACCTGGTAATAGGCCGAAGGTACTGTGGAAGAATACAACAGCACAAGTTACAGGGAAACTTGCCATTGTGTTGACTTTATCTGCTCACATTGGTCTCAAGTAGAAGATGACTATATAATAATAAATTACACAAACATGTTAGTACACTTTGATCTTGTTTATATAAAAGTAATCCTACTTGAAAATTCATCGATCATGCGCTTTTCTATCGCCAGCTTCGTTTTCTAATAATTCCAGACATCAATTTCCTTCTTTAGTGAGGGGAGTCATGTTAACACAGGATTAAATAATACTTCTATATTTGTGGAATGGCCCACATTCCGGGGTAGCAGAAGGGTTTGACTTGGCACATTTCGGGGTAACAGAAGGGTTTGACTTGACACATTCCGGGGTAACAAAGGACTTTGACTTGACACATCCCGGTGTAACAGACGGCTTTGACTCGACACATCCCGGTGTAACAGACGGGTTTGACTTGACACGTCCCGGTGTAACAGACGACTTTGACTTGACACATTCCGGTGTAACAGAAGGGTTTGACTTGACACATCCCGGTGTAACAGAAGGGTTTGACTTGACACATTACGGGGTAACAGAAGGGGTTGACTTGACACATTTCGGGGTAGCAGAAGGGTTTGACTTGACACATCCCGGTGTAACAGAAGGGTTTGACTTGACACATTTCGGGGTAACAGAAGGGTTTGACTTGACACATCCCGGTGTAACAGAAGGGTTTGACTTGACACATCCCGGTGTAACAGAAGGCTTTGACTTGACATGTTCCTGGGTAACAGAGGGCTTTGACTTTTACATTGCGGGGTAACAGAGGGCTTTGACTTGTACATTCCGGGGTAACAGAGGGCTTTGACTTGACACGTTCAGCGGCTTGAGTGAGCCTGGGTTATTCCTTTAAATCGAAACTGCCAACAACATCGAGAATAAGGTGAAAAGGTGCAACCAAAACTCAATTAGGGGTGTTTTCTTTGCAAACCGAGCTAATTCGGACGCTTTAATAACCAAAAAATGTTATAGTGTAGCACCTAAAATTCCTAGGTCTACTTATGACAGAGATCCTTGATGGCTGGCTGGGCGAAGCAGGATTAATATATCACAAAGGGAAAGAAGCAGAGAGAGCTAGTCGCAAAGAGAGAGAGAGAGCAGCTTATTCTCGAACCCAATCATGCTTAGTTTGTCAGAATTGTTAAGAGACTGTCATTCTCGTTAGTCACTCAAGAACCTTGAGTAGTGAGTATAACCGAATGTTTCAGGATCTAGTATTGGGGTAGGTGACATAGTCATCATCTGAGATTCATCAGAGGTTTTGAATGCGTATTTAAATGGTATGGACTCTGTCTAGAGGAAGGAATTCATGATGAAAATCAATGCCAAACAAAAATAACGGAATAAAGCCGAAAGAAATCAGAAACCCCCATTGATATCAAATTGGCAGGTGAAAAGAAAAGGAAGTAGGACACTTCTGCTATTTAGGAAGCAAATTAACCAGTAATGGACGAAGCAAAGAAGATATAAAAAGCAGGTTGGCTCAAGCAAGGAAAGCTTTTCTACACAAACGAAATCTGTTGACAGTATAGATTTAGGTATGATAAAGTAATTTTCAAAGCCTTTGTTTGGAGCGTGGCGCTCTATGGAAGTGAAACTAGGACTGTTTGTGCAGCACAAAAGAGGAGAATAGGAGCGTTTGGAATGTGGTGTTACAGGCGAATAATGAAGATCAGATGGGTAGATAGAATAACAATTGATGAAGTATTAAGACGAGTGAGAGAAAAGAAATGTTTCTGGCGACTGCTAATGAAAAGAAGAGATAGGTTGGTAGGGCACATACCAAGACACACAGGAATAGCAAACTTAGTTATGGTATGAATTTCTGATTACAGGAACTGTAGGGGTAGACAAAGGTTAGAAAATGTTGAAACAGATTGTATTGGATGTTAGGTGTTGTAACTATGTAGAGATGAAACGATTTGTTCAGAATAGAGAGGTGTAGAGTGCTGCATCAAATCAGTCAAAGGACTGAAGTCTCAAACAACAATTGGAGTTGATTTCCCAATACCTTCAAGAAAGCATCATGACGATATTTTCTCGGCGACTGGATGGAAAAACTAGGGAATAAACCCCACTCGAGATGGCTTGCCTTTGGTGGGATTTGAATCACTGATCACAGGAATTGCAGGAGCTATTCCAAAAATTATTCCAAGAATAAGAAACTCCAGCGTAATCCACTATTAATGACATCTTAAATAAAAACTCAAAAATAAAGTCCATTTCTTTTAAGAAGTCACATAGTAGGTATTTAAAGTTCAGACAAAGACGAATGATCTGGCGCCAGGGTTATGTTTACTCGTACATCACTCTGGTGTCAGGATAAGGATAAAAACTAGACGCAATCAAATTAACAACAAAAAAAGATCAGAATGACAACAATGTTCAGTAGAACATAAGAAGATAAAATGGCTGCATATTTAGTTCAGTCCTTCGTTTGTTCCTTTTCCTCAGGAAGTAATTTCTCTGAATGCATGATAATAAAAATGTCTTGAAAGTTATATCACCGCATTAGAAAAAGGAAGATGCAAACTGATGCCATCTATCTTTGCGAATTGTCAGTATTTTGTAACTTGAAGGAGGAACACAAAATCGTTTGAGACAGTCTCATTAAGAGAGTGGCCATAAAGTCTCGCATTACTCTTTATTTTTCCATTTTTTGTATACATGGTAATATATTACTGGTTCTATGTACTGTACATTAAGTAATAGTAAGACTCCTCTTATGTTTCCAAAGAAAAGAGAAACAAAGTATCGATCCCTTGCAATTTATTCTCGTAGACATGATCATTGCCAACCAGATTTACGAGGTTATGAGAAGCAAAGTTTGGAACATGCATCGAGCCAGTTAAATAAGGTTGAGATCACATAACAGGGCCTTCTATCGAATGTTTCTGTCAGTCCACAGACTGCTAAATCAGAATGAACATCTCAAATCCGGTTGGACAAGGCCTCCTTTTATAGGAGTTTAGAAGGCAGTACTCATATCAAAGCAACAAGAAAACAGACCACGTCCTACTAGATGCACAGAGCGCAGCTCGCATCTAGTAGGCCGTGAACAGACTACAATATCTCAGACTGTAACATTAAAACAAAGATGGCAACAATCTTAGGGGAGAAGTTTTTGACGCCAGCAGGCATAGCACAATATTGTGATAGCGGCAAATCGGATGACAGACTTTCGTGTATTTGATTAAAATCCACCATACATGATAGGTTTCACGTAATTAAGTACAACTTCCGTATGAAATACCGACGATCTTTGCTACGGACAACGTGGTAGATTAGTTGTTTTTGTAATTATTTCGTCTGAGGGGCTTGGGCATCGTGAACATTTTGCCCCCCCCCCCCATGTACTTGGGTGTGAAGTTTTGTCTGATAACCTGTGTTATTTTGATGGCTGGATTAGTGTGTGTGCATTTGTCATTCAGGTAAGGATTGGGAAGTACGTGGCTGTGTAGTGCTGAAATGAGAGATAGCCGTGTCAGTAGATTTACTGGCACGTTAAAAATCCCCTTCGGGACAAACTACCGGCACCCCAGCGTCACTAAAAGCCGCAGTAGTTAAAAGGGACATAAAACCAATAACATTATTATTATTATTAAAACGGCTTCGGTGGCGTAGTCAGTAGCATGCTGAACTGCTATGCCCAAGATCGGGGGTTCGAACCCGGCCCAGATTTTTATGAGCGTTAAACTCCTTCAATATGCCTTCCTTCGGAGGGGAAGTAAAGTCGGCGGGCCCATGTCATAGATCTATGGCTTGTAAAAGAACCTAATACTATACCTAATTGGTAGTATAGCCAAATTTCTAGGATATATCAAGTTCCAACGTTCACCGCTAGGTGTCATTGGCAACTGGTAGCCAAAGTTGGAACTATTTGAAATCGAACTTGCTGGCAGACAACGGGCGTTCAATTAAAATACCATTCTATGGCCATTGGCAGTAATTCATACATCATATCATAACAAAATCTCCGTTACAACAGAGCCTGAAATAGAATCCAGAACCTCACAAGGATAGCAGCCAATAACGCTAACCACTAGACCACTAGACCATCTGAGCTAGAAATAATGCCCTTTTAACTCAACGGAAAGACTTCACAGTAATTACTATATTTCCTAAAATTTCTGGTCAATTTATCAGAAGTCAACAGGCCTTGTGCTGTCATTACTTTCTAACGGGAATCATCAATCAGTTCGCCATTGATGAGAAATTAATCAAGAGCAGCACTCTGTTTGTTTACGATGTGTTTCATTTGCTCATGTACCAGTAAAAAATGTCTTCTTCAGTGTTGTTTACGATAGGGGAAGAACACTTTTCACTAATGATCCTCATCTTTTGTTGGGTGAGTATTCCTTTACGACATTCTTCAATTCATCTTCGAAGTACCATAAATCAATGATGTACCATTAAAACTGCATCAAGAGAGAAAGTGGTAAAGGAATTGGTGTTATTCAAAACATGCCATTTTTCATGCTACAGCTTCTATGAAGTTCTTTTCATTTTTTTCTATTTACTTCATCCATCAAAGTGAAGAGGTGAATTTGAGTGAAGAATGCTTGATATCAGGATTATAAAGAGACAAAAGAGAACCACATCTTCACTGAGACGAGAGGAGCGAATATCAACATGATAACATTTCAGAAGTACCTTTGGCGTATCCTCCTTTAAACGTACCTATTCATCCTACAGAATAATAAACATAGGCGTGCGAATTAAATCGCTCACCACGACTGTGATGGGAAGATGCAGAAAGTCTGGGGATTGGAGGTTCGAATCACGGGTGGCATTTTCTCGCAGATACTGTACCTTATTTCTATGCATTGGCGGCTCTCATCCGGGGGTTTGCAGCAAAATGATGCTCGTTCGCCAACGATCTGAAGCTAGGCTTGCCCCATAAAATTACATCAGTTGCGTTGCTTTCTTGAAAGTTGCTTTCAATTTTGCTTCACCTCCAATTGTGAAGGTAAGCTCTCTCCACAGACACTAAGATGAAAAATGAAAATCCACAGCCTGCTTCCAGTCTCCTACCGGGTCAGGAATGGAATGAATGAAGCCCCCAAATAGCGGCGAGGATATGAACTGTGCCGGCTGCCGAGGCCTGACGCACTCCTCTGGGGCAATGATTAAATGAATGACAGATGAAATGAAATGATAGTGGAGAGTGTTGCTGGAATGAAATGTTGACAGGGAAAACCGGAGTACCCGGAGAAAAACCTGTCTGCCTCCACTTTGTCCAGCACAGATCTCACATGGAGTGACCGGGTTTTGAACCACGGTCCCAGCGGTGAGAGGCCGGCGTGCTGCCGCCTAAGCCACGGAGGCTGAGACACTAAGATACAAAACTATATTTATTTCAAAGGAGAGGCTAATGTCGGCTCGTACATTATTAAAACAATCCTTCTCGATACTTGCGTCTCGAGACAGTCTTGGCTGGACAAGCTGATTGGTCGCTCTGACCAGGACAACTTTAACCTCACTTTTGTAACAGAGGCGATTGTTATCCCAGTCACGTTTCAACGACGTTTACAAAATTATATTTATTTAAATTTGTTCAAAATTTTTAAATCTCATTACAGAAGCAGCAAGCCTCCGTGGCTTAGGCGGCAGCATGCCGGCCTCTCACCGCTGAGTCCGTGGTTCAAATCCCGGTCACTCCATGTGAGATCTGTGCTGGACAGAACGGAGGCAGACAGGTTTTTCTCCGGGTACTCCGGTTTTCCCTGTCAAAATTTCATTCCAGCAACACTCTCCACTATCATTTCATTTCATCTGTCATTCATTTAATCATTGCCCAGAAGAGTGCGTCAGGCCTCGGCAGCCGGCACAGTTCATATCCTCGCCGCTAGATAGGGGCTTCATTCATTCCATTCCTGACCCGGTCGGAGACTGGAAGAAGGCTGTGGATTTTCATTACAGAAGCCTCCCCCCCCCCCCCTTCTCGAATCTATAAAAGTTTGATTTACTTACGAGTGGTAGAATGCCTAAACGTTAACGTAGTTTTGGTAAGATAACGAACAGAAAGATTCTGTTGTATTGTCACTAACAGCCCACTATAGCGACGAAAAAAAATGAGCGCTGGTCTGCTGCTTTAATCTATAATTTTATTAAGAATAATACTTTTCATTTCATTTCATCAGTGTGCTCAGCTTCTGTTGATAAAAAAAACTTGCGTCTCGTGACAGACTTGGCTGGACAACTCTTGTTCTTGTACTGTACGAGAAGCTGGAATGGAAAGAAGTAACGTCGAGTTATGATGACGTCACACCATTCAACCAATCGGCTTATCCAGCCAAGTCTGTCGCGAGACGCAAAAGGAACATAACCAATAAAAAAAGAGATAATCGAAAATCAATGATACCATACACATGGTCATCCACAGCCTTCTCAATCTGTATCTGATGGTGCAGCCCTCTGACGGTTACGTGAGTAACTGTTCCAAACAAATTTCTATTCTCTAGTTATTCTTGGCTTCTTTTGAGGGGCAGATGACCTCTTAGTTCTGCCCCTTAAAACAACAATAACTAATCATTCTTGGCTTTTAGTGAACAGGCCTGATTAAATATCCTTTCAGTAAGTCTTTCACTGTCCATTCTTTGAATATGTCCATAAAATACTGTATAATCGTATTTGTCTGATTCTTCTCGGAATGTTGGTATAAGTCCTGAGACCTCCTTTTTATCCACAATCCCTCTATGAACAATCCCCCCAGAGGCTCACAAAAATCGTGGGACGTGGTTTGGCGACCATGGGAGCCCAGCTGATACCGGCATTGTTTCCACTTACTTGTGCCGGGCTCCTCTCTGTTATGTTTCCTCTCGACCTCCCTTGGTCAACTCTTGTTCTCTTCCGACCCCGACGGTATTAGGGTATCTGAGGCCTAGGGAGTATTTCACTTTCCCGACTTGATTGACCCTTGACTCATTTTTCCTGATCCCTCATTCTCCGAGGGGTCAGACCTCTTGTTTTCTTTTCATTGTATCTCCTGCCTTCTGCTCAAGGCCCTCAAGGAGGCAGGCTGTATGTAGGCCCCCATCACTTCTGGTGCACCCTGGATAGTGCTACACCCTCGAGGGTTCACGTCTGGTGAGTTTGGGCGTTGGCGACCCCAAGGGCTTCCTGAGCTGGGTCTGGTTTTTCTCCTTCTTCCATTGCCTTTGGGTGGTCCCTCTCCTCTTTCTTCTCTGCCTTTCTTGGCCCTCCTTCCTTCCAAGTCCCTCAATTCTCATTCTTCGAGGGTTGAGGGCATATCCTTTCTTCCTGTCTTTTATTTACAATCTTCTCCTTTCTGCTTCCCAATTCCTCTTCTAGTTTGTAAGTCAGTAGATAGTTTCAGTTGTAGGTTTCATTTTGATCATCTTTCATTTTCACTATCACCCAAACCATTAGGGGCCGATAACCTAGATATTAGGCCCCTTAAATCAACATTTATCATCATCATCATAAATATACACACTGAGCCAAAGATTTTCCTGAGGAATTTTCTTTGTTGTTTTTCTACATTTTTAGTTAGTGATCTGCCTCCAATAATCAGGGTTTCTGATGCGTGTAATGCTTCAGTTTGAATTACCGTGCTATAGTGTTTTAATTTTTCGTTCCGAGATATTGATTATTGATCTGTTCCAGGTGGTTCTGTAAGTTTTTTGTAATTTAGAGACACTTTCTTTGTTTGCTTTACTATGTATTATTATGTCTTCCTTCCTTCCTTTCTTTCTTTCTTTCTTTCTGCAAATGAGCCAACTATGGACTACGTAGGTTAACCAAAATGGTTTTCAGCTTGATCAGTTGGAATTGGTTTGACGTTCTTAAGAGTCATCTTCCTAGCCCATATCTCCTTCATTTTCAGACATTGTAGTTGTTTAGCTGCTTCTGACCTGGTCTCTGCCCTTTTTTAAGTTTAATCTGTGGGCCTTCTTTTAGCATTTTCCTGAAAGCTTGTCTGTCTTGTATAACGGATTCAGTGATATTAATGGTTTGCAGATCTTGTTTAACTTGCTGGTACCACAGTGATGTTGCAGGAGCTGGCTCTGTAGATTACACTGGTCAATCTTGACTCGTTCATTCCCTCAAGGTGTCCGTAGATATGGAGGCGTCTCTTGATGATTGTGTCCATTAGAGGTTCTTGCTTTAGCTATAGATCATCGTTGGGCCTGTTATGCATTTATGCTTTTATTATTATTATTATTATTATTCTGTCCATATTCTTAGGCCCTTGACGACAAGTCTAACACATTGTTCTGTTTACATTTTAAGAGAGAAAATACAAAGGAATCCTGTTTCTTTTTAGAAGAAATATTGCAGAAATTTCAGCTTGAGACACGGAACAAGTAGCAAGTGCCAAGCTTTAGTATCGTTATACATCACTCTAGTGTCAAGAAGAGGAACTACAGTCGACAAAATTAACAAATGACAGACAGAAGCGTGGTTTGTGAAGTAACAAAAGAAAATGGCGCAATATGTCGTTCTTTTGTTCCGTCCTAAAGGAAGTAATTGTGTGTGAGTGAAATGTTTTAAAATTATTATTACAGAGCAGAAGATATGACGGTTCTCAAACTCGTTTCATCTCTCTTCAAAGCGTGGCATAAAGAAATTGCACAGACATAATTGTCTCCGACAATTCTATCATTTACGTCTACTTTACTGCAGATAATGTGTCTTGTCTTGCTGGATATGACTTGAATTTTATATCCAACAAAGTTGTAATACGCTCGGATTCAGTTGCCTTTGTTGCTGTTGTCCTTTGTTTGAAATAGGAAACACCTAAAAGTACCGTAACCTCCAACAAAAACCAACATTAGACCCTAAACTTAATAAATAACATGAACAACCGTTCTTTACGGATTCTTCAGATATGAACCATTTTATTTGCCCAAAGGAACAGTCTATGTATCGTCATTCTCATGGCAACGGATTGGTTGGTTGGTTCCTTAGTTTAGGGGCTGCGACAATGCAGTCATGTAGCCCCGTGTGTGTAGAATCTGTCTGATAACCGGTGTTAATTGTGGTAGGTGTATTAGTGTGTGTTATCTGTTTTAATTCAAGTAAGGACTGCAGACAATGATTTCAGGTTGAATTTCGTGATTTTGGATACAACCATCTAATAGTAGTTAATAACCACAAAATCACCGGGTGAGTTAGCCGTGGTCGTTACGGCATGACTGCTGGCAGTCGCTCAAATCCGGGAGGCGAGGAGGTTCGAATCACCCCGCCGGCAACCTTGAAGATGGTCTTCTGTAGTTTCCCATCTTCCTTCCATGCAAATGCCGGCGTTGGTCCCTAACTATAGGCCAGAGCCGCTACCTTCCAACTCCTTGTCCTTACATTCAAACTTTCCTCCCCAGACAACACTCCACACGCGACGGTGCTTGTAGCTCACCCATTGGCTGTCCGCCTCGAAGCAGCTACACAACTGGCGAGCCAAACATGTCCTCGGACACTCCCGGCACTAAACGCCATACGCTAAAACAAAAATCAACTGTATTTTAGGCGCATATTGGATGCTATAATTATTCCACCATGACAATGAATCGAAAAAAAAACAGATTAATTAAATCCGGCCATTCCACCAATCACACAGTCCACCGCCTTCCGAAGCAGGCGACAGTCCTGCCTGCCGAATCAGTCGAGACGGAACACAAGTAATTCCTACTTTTGCTACCAAATGCTACCGTCCACGACAGCTAGCTTGCGGACTTTGCTACTAGATGGCATTGTAGACAGTATATCGTGGCGAACGTTGGAACTAATAGAGTGTTATCAATTTCAACCTACTAATTATGGCTTCACACAAGTGTAGTTAGTGGAAGGTTCATTTTCATGCCAAAAATCTATGACATGGGACCGCCAGCTTTACTTCCCCTCCAAAGGAAGGCATATTGAGGGATTTTTAACGCTCTTAAAATATCCAACGACTTCGGCCGTGTTTGAACCCACGATCTTGGGCACAGAAGCTCAGCTTGCTACCTACTACGCCACCGAAACCGCCCATGGCAAAGGATAAAATGCGACATTTTTCGGAGTATTGCTGGTGTAACTTGGTTGAAACTATGTATCACAGTATCTATCAGTTCGTCAGTGGTATTGTAAAGATTTTGTGAAACGATACCCTTTATGAACCTCCATAGTGAATATTATCACATATGGTGAGGTTTGGGCTTCGTGGTGCCGGCAGCGCAGGAAAACCACGACCAATCCAACGGCGAGGAAAGGGTTCATTAACCCTAGAACGGTAGCGCTAATTGCAACGTTGTTATCGGTAGCGATTCGCATCGGCAACTACGATTCTAAATAACACTTGCGTCAACTTTTATTTCACTCTCCAGACTAGCAGAATGGTTAGAGACTGCTTTTGAATAGTTTTGTTTGCATTATTGTATGGGTTTTCTCTATTTCTTATCCTATTTGGAGTTTTTGAACTAGTTTTCACTAATTTTTACTTAATTCTGATTGTATTCTTTTTGGATTTTGTCTAAGTCTGATTTTTTGTATCTTTTGGACTTTTTGAGCTTTTTTGAGTCATTTTGATTGTTTTTCTTTCTATTTTGATTAATTTTGATTTTTTGTGTTCTTTTTATTTCAAATATAATTTTTCGTTCTTTTTCCTTTTTAAATTTTTACATATTTTGGCTAGTTTTGATTGTTTTTTGGGGATTTTATAGATTTAGAGTGATTTTGATTTTTGTACTTTTTGAGCTTATTTTTGTTTACTAATTTTGATTGTATTTTTTCTATTTTGATTAATTTTGTATTTTTGTGGTTTTTTAGAATATAAGTAGAATTCGCTTTTCACTTTTTTGTGTTTTTGTTTGACAAATTGTGGCTAATTTTGATTGTTTTCTGGGGTTTTATGGATTTTGACTAATTATTTTTGTATTTCTTGAACTTGTTGAGCTATTTTTGTCTAGTTTATTTTTCTATTTTGAATAATTTTCAGTTTTGTGTTATTTCAATTTTAAGATTTTTTATCGTTCGTTTTACTTCTTGATTTTTTTTTGAAAAATGTTAGCTAATTTTGATTGTTTTTTGGGATTTTATGGACTTGGACTAATTTTATTTTCTTGTATTTATTGGACTTTTTGAGCATTTTTTTTACTAATTTTGATTGTTTTTTTTTCTATTTTGACTAATTTTGATTTTTCGTTTGTAAGTATTTTTCGCTTAGACTTTTTGAGTTTTTTTAAATAATTTTGGCTAATTGTGATTGTTTTATGGATTTTGACTATATTTTTTGGACTTGTTGAGCATTTTTGACTAAGTTTGATTTGTTTTTCAATTTTGACAAAAAACATTTTTTTTACTGTTTTCTTAAATTTTAAGTAGCCTATTTTTTGCTTCTTTTTTACCTTTCGAGTTTTTTTTTACAAATGTTGGCTAATTTTGATTTTTTTAATGGTTTTATGGATTTTGACTAATGTTATTTTCTTATATATATTGGACTTTTTGAGCATTTTTTTAAACTAATTTTGATTGTTTTTTTCTATTTTGATTCATTTTGATTTTTCGTGTTTCTTTTTAGTTTTTAAGTATTTTTGCTTTTTAAATTTTTGAGTTTTTGTTTGACAAATTTCGGCTAATTTTGATTGTTTTATGGATTTTGACTAATTTTTTGTATTTTTTGCGCTTGTTGAGCATTTTTGACTATGTGTGTTTTTTTTTCAATTTTGACAAATATAGGATTTTTCTGTTTTCTTAAATTTTATGTAGCCTTTCTTTCGCTTCTTTTTTACGTTTCGAGTTTTTTTTGACAAATGTTGGCTAATTTTGATTTTTCTTAATGGTTTTATGGATTTTGACTAATGTTATTTTCTAATATTTATTGGACTTTTTGAGCATTTTTTTAAACTAATTTTGATTGTTTTTTTCTATTTTGATTCATTTTGATTTTTCGTGTTTCTTTTTAGTTTTTAATTATTTTTCGCTTTTTACTTTTTGAGTTTTTGTTTGACAGATTTCGGCTAATTTTGATTGTTTTATGGATTTTGACTAATTTTTTGTATTTTTTGGGCTTGTTGAGCATTTTTGACTAAGTGTGTTTTTTTTCAATTTTGACAAATATAGGATTTTTCTGTTTTCTTGGATTTTAAGTAGCCTTTCTTTCGCTTCTTTTTTACGTTTCGAGTTTTTTTTGACAAATGTTGGCTAATTTTGATTTTTCTTAATGGTTTTTTGGATTTTGACTAATGTTATTTTCTTATATATATTGGACTTTTTGAGCATTTTTTTTACTAATTTTGATTGTTTTTTCTATTTTGATTCATTTTGATTTTTCGTGTTTCTTTTTAGTTTTTAAGTATTTTTCGCTTTTTTAATTTTTGAGTTTTTGATTGACAAATTTCGGCTAATTTTGATTGTTTTATGGATTTTGACTATTTTTTTGTATTTTTTGGGCTTGTTGAGCATTTTTGACTAAGTGTGATTGTTTTTTTTTTCAATTTTGACAAATATAGGTTTTTTTTGTTTTTCTTAGATTTTAAGTAGCCTTTCTTTCGCTTCTTTTTTACGTTTCGAGTTTTTTTTTGACAAATGTTGGCTAATTTTGATTGTCTTTTCTTTATTTTGACTAACTTGCTTTGTATTATAGGACTGCCAATCACTGGTGGTGATTGGACAGAAATGTATCCTGTTTTCGTCGCAGAGACGAACGCTACAATTCTAGGGTTACGATATTCGCGTACTGCGATAGCATAATGGGCAGATGCGCCTTCATACTGAAACCAACATGTCTCTTTAATACTGGTATTAGGCCGGAAGTGATTTTCGGAATTGTTTCCTTTTTTATTTTTAAGATTGATAGATCCATGACTCACAATTTGAAACCATTCCGGGATCTTTAGCCGTACAACTGTAGGCACAATCGAGGAAATTTATTCATTTTACGTTTTTGCTAAGCCATTAAAACATATTCATAGTGAAGGTCTGCCAAGGCACACTAAACCTCCTGCTCAGAATAGATGATGATTATGATGATGATAATTGTTGTTTTAAGGGGCCTAACATCTAGGTTATCGGCCCCTACTGATCTGGCTGATCGCAAAAATGACAATGAAATGGAAACCATAACGAAAATTAAGCTGGACGGATACAAAATGGAACTCAAATAGAAAAGACTCACAAAATGTAGAGTGGGCATACTTACAAAAGGTACTGGTAATTTACAAGGAAAATACTCACAAAAGGAATTTAGATTGAAAAATACGCACAAAATGTAGTTTAAGGTTCAAAATGCGTACAAAATGCAATGTAAATTCGAAATGCTCAACAAAATGCAATTGAAATTCAAAATACTTAAAATGCAATTGAAATTCAAAATACGTACAAAATGCAATTGAAATTCAAAATACACAGAGCAAATTAGATTCAAAATGGCCGGTTCAGATTCAAAATAGGCTACTCACATAGTGCAATTAAAATTAAAAATACTTACAAAATGCTTAAAAAAATGTATGGCAGATTCAAAATACTCACAATATGTGAAAGCACGTGATTGAAAATACTGGACTTACATAATGCAATTTAGATTGAAAATACTTACAAAAAGGAGTTTAGATCGAAAATACTTACAAAATGCAATGTTGATGGAAAATATTTACAAAGTGTGGTTGAGATTCAAAACAAAACTCACAAAACGTAATTTAGAGACCACGGGAGACAAATTATAAACATAATGTGGGAATCATAAAGAGGAAAGAAACTATAATGAAAAGAAAAAGAAGGCTGATCCCACGAGGAAAGAGGGATCAGGGAAGATGAGAGAAGGGCCAATGAAGGCGGGAAAGGAAGAGACTCCCTAGGCCTCGGATACCCTAATAACGTCGGGGTCGGAAGAGAACACTTCTGAGGTTATCTCAAGTCCCCAACATTTGATCAGTGTCTTATAGAGAATTGGGAACCTAACAAGAAAGTCATCTGTTGGAGCAAGAAATACAAGAGAGGTCGATATGAAAGAAGACGGAGAGGAGCCCAGCACAAGTAAGTGGAAGCAATGCCGGGCTCAGCTGGGGTCCCGTGGTCGCCAACCCACGTCCCACTAGATGTGATCCCCTGGGGGGTGCTCAGAATAGAAATTAGTAATAAATTCAGAGCCATGAGAGGAGGGTGAAATAAAAATGAGTCATTGTATTTTGAGCTCCAACACGTTAGAGGTGTTCCAACACTTTCCACTTGGGGTGAGAAATTGTGTCGCTGACACGCTTAAAACTCCTCCAGGACTTGATCCACAGTTCAACAAGTTGGGAACTTGAGGAGATGAGTTCAGGTAACTTCATCATCTTTCTCTTCCTGTTCTTATTTCCGAGGAACAACACTTATGAGGTTATCTCAAGTCCCCAACATTTGATCAGTGTCTTATAGAGAATTGGGAACCTAACAAGAAAGTCATCTGTTGGAGCAAGAAATACTAAGTTAAATATTTCTACCAATA